>OY293827.1:9089316-9776412 GCA_958507055.1 Crioceris asparagi
TCCGCGCTACAGTGTTTCAGCTATGTGGAAGGGGCAAATTTTTACATAATCGAAAATTCGAGATTTGAAAATTAGAAAGGGGACCATATCCAGAAACGTTTAAATTGAGCATTTTTTCAAAAGAGTTAAGGTTTCCGAGTTTCGCAATGGTAAAGTCTGAAATATGTGATATGCGTATTTCCGCTATGTGGAAGAGCAGTTTTTTCGAAAATTGAAAATATGACACGGCCAAATTAAAGATAAGATTATATGTAGCAACATTTAAATTGAGTTACGGTTTTCGAGATACAGCAGTAAAGTCTAAAATATGTATATTTGCGCCGCGATGCTTTGAGATTTGAGATCTCTGAATAATAAATAACAAGTACAAGCTAAACCTACACAAAATAATATTAATTCTATTGGTGTTGGTAATTTTGAAGTTGTACCGTTGTAGTTTATTGTAGTAGGCACCAACTCCAAAAGAATCAGCACCAATAGAATTAATAGTAGTATTTTGTATTATTCAGTGCTACAACTGATAAAAAACGGTCCAATTTTTTGTAAAAAATGGATGTTTTGGAAAGTATCAATACATGGAATTTTTTTTCGGACAATGCTAAATGCTATTGAAAATATCTTTTTAATTTGCAACCAATTCTCAAAAAATGAGTTGGTTTTTCAATTATTTTTTTGCCGGCATAGGGGTTATGTTATTTCTATTGAAAATATATATCTAACTGCGTATAACTAACAGGGTGTTTTAAAAAAGATACTTTTAAATTGAATATTAAATTTTAAAATATACCACAAAGATCTTAGTTTCACATTAATTTATTTTTAATTATAATAAGATGCTAAGATCATTTCACGAGTTATGATGCATACATTTGGTAGAATTTTCTAGTTATTTTAAGTTAGGCAGTGTATATGAGCTGACTCAATTCTTTTATAGGATATTAGTCATTAATTTGTCGATTAAATTCAAGCACGGTGCAACTTTACATTTAAAAAAATATGTTAACAACCTTTTAATGGGCCACACCTTTTGTTACTTTTGGTGAAAACAATCATAATACAATGACCAACTAAGATGCACGTATTACTTTCAATAACAATATATCGAATTATTATCATTATATACGACTATACCGACAGACTATATAGTCGATGAACGATTTTACATACAATACGAAGATAATAAACAATATGCAAAATAAAGAAAAGAAGAAATTATTATGAATGCCTCGGCGTATTGTGAAGTAATACGGTTTCAGATACATTTCTTTGTACCTTTATATAAAAGAAGATGGATTGGAATGCATTGCTATGCCATGTCATGGTATCTTTATTTGGTTTATGTCTTTTTATTTCTGAAATGAAGTATTATTTTGATCGATTAAAGTAAGAGAAGAAATTTGCCTGATGTAACTATTTTTGTGACACAATGACCATACTCGGACATTATTAAACATTTTGATCGATGTATTTGGTTCTATATATTCTTAATTTATTAAAAACACATCGTATATAAATTGAATTCATAAACAAATAATATTTCTTGCCGTGAAAGACTCGACCCAATTTATTCATCCTCAACTTTTGAATAACTAAATCATTTTAGGTAGGTAGTTATTATAATAATCGCAATTATTAAAAATAATATTTTTGTACAACTGCCAAAAAAATTTCGCAGATTTCCAGCCACCGTGACTTTTTCTGCATCAATAGAGATGCAAAAATGTCAAGTTTTTTTGACAGTTGTAAAAAAACTGTTGTTTACATTTCGTGTATACAATTCTCTCGAATTAAAAAAAAGCACTCAATACAAAAATAACTATTTTCATTTTGACCGACTTAAAATTTGACAACACAATTTAAGTGACGATATTTTCTACCCTCGTTAATAAACAATACAGTTTCATTTTTTACAAATACCTTTGAATCTGCAATTGCCTTCTGTGAACTCTCTCACTCAACGCTCCCTATGAATCAATTCAATTCATCCCTTCTGGTAAATTTACTGTACGTAACTCTGTACGACTGTCATATTTGCCAATAATTCAATTATGTGACTGATGTCCAGCCCACACAGCAAGCCGTCCTTCACTGTGTTCCAATCTTTTTTCCACAAATAATATACTCTTTCAAATTCAACATAGAACAAAAACGAATCGAAATTCATTTAGGGGGCACCGCATGGTTCCACTCTCGGCCCGCTTCTACTACACTATAAGCTACCCCTTCTGGGTTATTTCGAAAAGGCGTGCGAAAATTACTTCATTAACAAAGTATATTTTATAAATATATTTTGCTTTGTATATAGCGAAAAGGGAACATAAAACATCTGGAGTTGGAGTTGGATTGGGGCGAGATGTCATCACAACGGGTGGCATTTGACACCGTTGCATAAAAAATGTTATTTGTTATTATTGATATGTCAGCACTAATATAGATTTTATTAATAATGAAAAGGGTTCAAGAAAGAAGAACTTCTTCGGTACCCATGGGTATAGAAAAGTTGTTGCTACCTCTTTGATTTTGTTTGACAATGCGCACACAATGAGCTGAAGGAACGGTTTCTTAGCAAGGAAGGCAGCGTAATGTCATAATAGTAAGGATTCATAAAGAAACCTATCATATAACAATTGATTTAGTATTCAATTTTATTTGAAACTATTTACCTATAGAAAAATAAGTCCTCATTGACTACAAGAAATCGATGATGAACATCCATAGATAGGTACCAATGAAGCGGAATCGGAAATGTTTTTTTCGATGTTGTACTTATATGAGTTAATTGTGCTAGTTGCTTTGAGAGATTATAGTTTTGGATTATAGAGATTTTCTGGAGAGAAAGTTATACTGATTTTATGACGATGTGTGCATAGTTTTTTTGCGTTTCAAAGCTACCAAATATTCAAAAGATACCTACATTATTTCTTTCCGCTTCACAACTGACAACAAAAGCACAATTTGGTAGGTAGGTACCTAACTCATTTGAATATCGCCACCGGGTATATTGGATTCCGGGAGTTGTTCTGGTTGCCGGTCCTCAATTTTCTTTCTTCAAGATAATTTTTCTCGGTTGTTGGGGGGAACAGGTCGCTAGCCATTCAGCCTAATGCATCATCATTATCTTGTAAGAACGGTAGAAATGATCGTTATTATCACGTGAAGAGGTAAATAATCCAATTTACATACATTATTTTTTTGTATGCCGTATATTGTTCAATTAGTACCCTAGAGGGTACTAGTTTTTTGAAAAAGATATATGTAATCTGTTTGATTTTGTCGATTTACATAAGCTGAATGAATTGGCTTCTTATTGGATCAATTTTCTATTAGGTTGTTGATTTGAAATTTGTAAATATATAGGGAATTTGTCCCGAAACATATTTTTGGAACTGAAAAAATAATCAACAGATAATATAAACTTGCGATAGCTACCTATATGTAGGTATAATTAAACAGCGTAGAAGTGAGTTATGCTCGTGTTCTGTTGAATTCAGCACCAGGTATTTTTGCTTAGATTTTAGCGAGAATTAAATGAGTCATGAAAACGTGCTCCGATTTTTGTTTCATTTGAAAGAAGAGAGTTGAGAAATGGTCCCATATTTAGGAAAACTCAAATCCGAAATCTCCTACCCTCTAAAACCGTCCCCGAACGGGATGGAGGGGGAAATCTTTCATGAAAATCGTAAATCTGAGACAGTAGAAAAGTTTTAGATCAACATTTCTTTCAAAAAAGTTATGGTTTTCGAGTTACAGCAATGGTAAAGACTGAAATATGTGTACTTCCTCTATCTGGAGGGGACAATTTTTATATAAGTACAATACAAAATAATATTAATTCTATTCATCAAAAGTGCCAGCAGCAATAGAATCAATATGTTTTGTGTTTTCAGTGCGGCAACTAATAAAGCAGGCCCAATATTTTGTTAAAAAATATTTTTAGACTAAGACTAGCCGATTCTTGTATGTTTTCTTTAATATCTTTTTAAAATTATTGTGAATTTGGCAAATATATTATGATTAGGTACTCATAATTGATTTTAAAGATTTTTTTTACTATAATCAGGATATTAAATATACATTTATTGATAATATCGACTTTTTAGGTGAATTTCTTATAGAAATGTACCTATTGCGATCGTTCACACTTTTGAATTTCGAAAAAATTTCAACGGCATGTTGTTATATGTCTATAAGTTAGTCCAAAAAAACATTTGGTTCAAAAGTTTATATATATATATATATATATATATATATATATATATATATATATATATATATATATATATATATATATATATATATATATATATATATAATTTGCAGAAGGTATATTGGGGATGCAGCAATCATAAAGAACACTCTATAAAGTTGTCCTAAGCTTTCGGAAATTTATTTTCCATCTTCAGAGGATCTACAAAGGTGCATTTTATGTATTAAGATTTTTTTCTTTTTTTATATATACATGCAGTATCAAAGGTTTTACTTACACTTTGTTGAGATTTTTTTTTTTGGTTGAGTTGTTAATATATAAATAAAAAGATATAAGATCACAGGTAATGTACATTACAATTTAGACAAAAAACTAGTTATTACTAAGCACATGTCTCCTACGAACTAAGTCTAATGATCATTAATTTCTTAATCTATCTAGATTTTATTTATTTATATTAAGAAATTAATGATCATTAGACTTAGTTCGTAGGAGACATGTGCTTAGTAATAACTTGTTTTTTGTCTAAATTGTAATGTACATTACCTGTGATCTTATATCTTTTTATTTATATATTAACAACTCAACCAAAAAAAAAATCTCAACAAAGTGTAAGTAAAACCTTTGATACTGCATGTATATATAAAAAAAGAAAAAAATCTTAATACATAAAATGCACCTTTGTAGATCCTCTGAAGATGGAAAATAAATTTCCGAAAGCTTAGGACAACTTTATAGAGTGTTCTTTATGATTGCTGCATCCCCAATATACCTTCTGCAAATTTTAATACTGTTCAGCAAATAATAAACTTGTGTATATATATATATATATATATATATATAGATTTTTATGTAGATTCTTGAGCTTGGATATATTTTTTTCTTAGGTTTTCTTGGGATACAGGCTCAGTGGTTTGATTAACTTATTTTTATTTATTCTATACCATTATAATTAATTTTTATAAGAACAAAACGTTTCGACCATATGTGGTCTTTTTCAATTGTTAAAAATTAAGATTAGCTGTAATATAAAACAAAAATTTTTAATGTAATTTTTCTATGAATTGAACTAAAACTTACCTAAAATGCATAGTTCGTAGAAAACCAGATATATAATAAAAATTAAAATATAATTCTGTTTGGGTCGACCATTTAAAATTGAAAATTAAAACTGTATTCTATATAATTGTTGAGAGTTATATCATTTTAGCATCTTCTTCCAGTTTCTTTTTTCTTTTTTTTTTTATTCTTCTTGTTCATTTTTTTGGAAAAAAACTTTTTATATTTACTTTTATAACTGTTGTCTTTCAGCGTGTGAATAGATGTTTAATTTGGAGCACGTTGCGAAAATAAAATGGTGTTGCCGGAAATATGTGGCAGGAAATTAAAGTTAATATTTATTTTTGACTTTTGACATTTGAGTAGACGAGAAAATTTTTGTGGATTCATCTCGTTTTAGGTTTTGTGCTTTATAGAATATTATTATATATGGTACTTAAATTTTTAATATCGGTTTTTGAATTTATTGTGTTTGAATTATTTTTTATATATATCATTTCTAGAATTTTTCGTTTAAATGTGTGTTTTTCAGTGGTTAATATTTTAGTTTCGTTGAAATTGAATTTATGTTTCTCTTGTTCTTCGTGATTTGTGAGGGCGGTTTTATTTTTCTTGTCATATTTATGTCCTTTGATTCGATTTTCGATATATTGGCATGATTCTCCTATATATGTGCTATTGCAATCGTTGCATGGTATCTCATAGACAGAATGTGTAATTTTGTTTTTGTCTGTTTTGGCTTTTAATTTGGTGTATGTTTTTTTCAATAGGTTGTGAGGTTTGTGACTGACGGGTATGTTGTGGGTTTTGAATAATTTTTGGATGTTTTCTGATAGTTTGTCTATATATGGGAGTGTGAGGTAGTTATGGTTTTCGTCTTTTTTTGTTCTCATTTGTTTATTTGTATTGTATGTTGCATGAATTTTGGCGCGGAAAGTTTTATTTATAAGATTTTCTGGGTAACAGTTTTGTTTAAGTACTAATTTTGCCTTATCTATCGATTTCTTACGGTATTGTGGGTCAGAAAGTCTTATTGCTCTATCAGCCAAGCTGTTGATTACTGCTTTTTTTTGTGACATGGGATGTTTTGATTTGAAGTGCAAGTATCTACCGGACCAAGTACTTTTGGTATACCATTCTGTCTGTAAGTTATTGTTTTTGTGATGGAGTGTTAGATCAAGGAAATTTATTTTATTGTTTTTTTCAGTTTCAATGGTGAATTTTATTTTGTCATGGTATGAGTGGAAAAGATTAAGGATGTCATTTTCTTTATCTTGGGGGATAGCTGTTAGACAGTCATCAACGTATCTATAAAAGAAAGGAATATGGAAATTTGCGGTCGGCAATATTTCATTTTCTAAGTCTTCAAGTACCAATTGCGCAATACAGCTGGAGATGGATGAACCCATAGCACAACCATAAATTTGTTGGTAAAATTTGTTTTTATATTTAAAATATGTCGATTTAAGTGTGAGTTCAATAGCTTTTTTAAATTCTGTTTGGGGAATGTCTGTGTATTGTTTAATCTCATTCCATTTTTTGTCGATGATTTTCAGTGCAAGGTCTATAGGAATATTTGTATATAAAGAGACTACATCGAGGGATGTAATGATATAGTTGTTGGGAATATATTTATTTTTCATCATTTCTTTAAAATGCCATGAGTCTTTTATGTATGAGTCGGTTTTGTTTATTATTTTATTTATTATTTGTTTCAAAAATTTTGATAATTTGTTAAATGGTGATTGGATGGATGAAACAATTGGTCTTAGAGGATAGCCGGCTTTGTGAAGTTTTGGTTGACCATAAATCTTTGGTGGTAAGGCATTGTTTATTGTTAAATTTTGTGCTGTTGTTGGAGATATATAATTTTGTTCTTTCCATTTTTTAATTAACTCATTGTTTTTAAAAAAAAAAAAAAAAAGTTTTTTTCCAAAAAAATGAACAAGAAGAATAAAAAAAAAAAAGAAAAAAGAAACTGGAAGAAGATGCTAAAATGATATAACTCTCAACAATTATATAGAATACAGTTTTAATTTTCAATTTTAAATGGTCGACCCAAACAGAATTATATTTTAATTTTTATTATATATCTGGTTTTCTACGAACTATGCATTTTAGGTAAGTTTTAGTTCAATTCATAGAAAAATTACATTAAAAATTTTTGTTTTATATTACAGCTAATCTTAATTTTTAACAATTGAAAAAGACCACATATGGTCGAAACGTTTTGTTCTTATAAAAATTAATTATAATGGTATAGAATAAATAAAAATAAGTTAATCAAACCACTGAGCCTGTATCCCAAGAAAACCTAAGAAAAAAATATATCCAAGCTCAAGAATCTACATAAAAATCAATATAAACAAGCATGGGTGAGAATATGCTTTTCAACCTCAACAACATATCAAGAAACTATGGAAACGAAGCAGCTGAATATATGAAGAACTCAATCAAGTTACATACAAAAATGGCCAACTCCAAAAACAGAAGAAATTTCCTACTTAGATGCCGCAGCGAAGGAATTTTCCCTAATTTTCTCAATTTAAATTTGAAACATATCACTTTCCACTCTGTAAACCTAATGCAGAATTTCGAAAACCAGATACTATATAGTTTTAAGGTAAGATTACTAAATACAATTATATCAGACACAATAAAACACCTTTTCTCATTATCAAAAGAAATAAAAGCTCAATTAGAGAAACTCAAAAATAAAATATCCATAGACCACTTCAACCTTTTTTCACAATTTCAAAACCGCAAATACAACAAGCTATTCAATAAAACTAAAGTTAACAACATAAAAAAGTTCAATAAGATAAAACAATCCTCAACACAAAATAATAATCTAAATATACCAAATACTTGGACAGAAAACATATCAGATACCGCACTACCTGACTACGCAATCAAAACTCTTGGTCTTGGTCCTAATTTTGCAATACCTTTAGAGAATAATGAAAATATACCCATTCCTGAAATAATAGCAAATATCGAAGCCTCTATACAAAAATTACCAAATTCAGAAAAAGACGAGATCAGAGCTACATGTTGCAATATTTTAACGAATTTCCGAAAAACAAAAAGAAAAAACCAATGCCAATCGCAAGATCACATAAATAAAAAACTCATATCAGATTTCAAAAAAACCAAACATTTTTTAAAAAACAACCCGAACCTTATAGTTCTTAAACCAGACAAAACAAATAAAACAGTAATAATGAACTCAGATACTTACGATACTAAAATGAATGAACTACTATCTGACAAAACAACATACAAAGAAATTAAATCTGATCCAACAAAAAGATACCAAAATAAAAACAATGAGTTAATTAAAAAATGGAAAGAACAAAATTATATATCTCCAACAACAGCACAAAATTTAACAATAAACAATGCCTTACCACCAAAGATTTATGGTCAACCAAAACTTCACAAAGCCGGCTATCCTCTAAGACCAATTGTTTCATCCATCCAATCACCATTTAACAAATTATCAAAATTTTTGAAACAAATAATAAATAAAATAATAAACAAAACCGACTCATACATAAAAGACTCATGGCATTTTAAAGAAATGATGAAAAATAAATATATTCCCAACAACTATATCATTACATCCCTCGATGTAGTCTCTTTATATACAAATATTCCTATAGACCTTGCACTGAAAATCATCGACAAAAAATGGAATGAGATTAAACAATACACAGACATTCCCCAAACAGAATTTAAAAAAGCTATTGAACTCACACTTAAATCGACATATTTTAAATATAAAAACAAATTTTACCAACAAATTTATGGTTGTGCTATGGGTTCATCCATCTCCAGCTGTATTGCGCAATTGGTACTTGAAGACTTAGAAAATGAAATATTGCCGACCGCAAATTTCCATATTCCTTTCTTTTATAGATACGTTGATGACTGTCTAACAGCTATCCCCCAAGATAAAGAAAATGACATCCTTAATCTTTTCCACTCATACCATGACAAAATAAAATTCACCATTGAAACTGAAAAAAACAATAAAATAAATTTCCTTGATCTAACACTCCATCACAAAAACAATAACTTACAGACAGAATGGTATACCAAAAGTACTTGGTCCGGTAGATACTTGCACTTCAAATCAAAACATCCCATGTCACAAAAAAAAGCAGTAATCAACAGCTTGGCTGATAGAGCAATAAGACTTTCTGACCCACAATACCGTAAGAAATCGATAGATAAGGCAAAATTAGTACTTAAACAAAACTGTTACCCAGAAAATCTTATAAATAAAACTTTCCGCGCCAAAATTCATGCAACATACAATACAAATAAACAAATGAGAACAAAAAAAGACGAAAACCATAACTACCTCACACTCCCATATATAGACAAACTATCAGAAAACATCCAAAAATTATTCAAAACCCACAACATACCCGTCAGTCACAAACCTCACAACCTATTGAAAAAAACATACACCAAATTAAAAGCCAAAACAGACAAAAACAAAATTACACATTCTGTCTATGAGATACCATGCAACGATTGCAATAGCACATATATAGGAGAATCATGCCAATATATCGAAAATCGAATCAAAGGACATAAATATGACAAGAAAAATAAAACCGCCCTCACAAATCACGAAGAACAAGAGAAACATAAATTCAATTTCAACGAAACTAAAATATTAACCACCGAAAAACACACATTTAAACGAAAAATTCTAGAAATGATATATATAAAAAATAATTCAAACACAATAAATTCAAAAACCGATATTAAAAATTTAAGTACCATATATAATAATATTCTATAAAGCACAAAACCTAAAACGAGATGAATCCACAAAAATTTTCTCGTCTACTCAAATGTCAAAAGTCAAAAATAAATATTAACTTTAATTTCCTGCCACATATTTCCGGCAACACCATTTTATTTTCGCAACGTGCTCCAAATTAAACATCTATTCACACGCTGAAAGACAACAGTTATAAAAGTAAATATAAAAAGTTTTTTTCCAAAAAAATGAACAAGAAGAATAAAAAAAAAAAGAAAAAAGAAACTGGAAGAAGATGCTAAAATGATATAACTCTCAACAATTATATAGAATACAGTTTTAATTTTCAATTTTAAATGGTCGACCCAAACAGAATTATATTTTAATTTTTATTATATATCTGGTTTTCTACGAACTATGCATTTTAGGTAAGTTTTAGTTCAATTCATAGAAAAATTACATTAAAAATTTTTGTTTTATATTACAGCTAATCTTAATTTTTAACAATTGAAAAAGACCACATATGGTCGAAACGTTTTGTTCTTATAAAAATTAATTATAATGGTATAGAATAAATAAAAATAAGTTAATCAAACCACTGAGCCTGTATCCCAAGAAAACCTAAGAAAAAAAATATATATATATATATATATATATATGGGATATTACGAAATTTGTTAAAACGATAGAGGTCGCAGTTTTGAAGGTATCAAGTTCAAATTTACTACAAAAATCAATCTCTCAAATATCTCGGTCGAGTTCGTTATTGGGCAATATCGGGTAAGTAGTTTCAAAATGGCGACCGTTCAAACATTTAAAAAAATTGACAAAAAAGAGCCGTAGTGTAAAGATCCTCAAAAATAATTTTAGGTTATAGAGATAATCAGTACCTACAACTTTTGTTCAAAGCAATTTTTCATAAAATACACAGGTAAAAAAATTAAAATTAATAAAGAAAAATCACAAATATTGATAAAACATGAAAATTCAATATAAATTTGATGTAACTGTACATTTTCTGGAGATCTTAATATAGACCCTGATTAAAAAAATATATAGTATATTTATTGAAAAGAAGTAGGCGAAAAAAAAAACTGCCGTGAAGTGGAACTCGAACCCTGTCTGCTTTATATTCAACAGCCAAAACAAAAACCTCTAACCGCAAGGCTATGACATATACGACAATTTTATGTAATAACATGTAGGTATACCAATGAAAAGGTTGTTCAAATTTCAACTCAATGAATTTTGAAAAATTTACCTTTCCGCTGACTACAGGCCCTCGGGATTTTTTTTATTTGGTTTCTTGAGCGTGTATTCTCCCGAAGGCTAATCAAGATATGATAGATTAAGATTAAGAATATTGACTTTGACAACCTATAAACTCTCTTATGAAATTTATGAGGTTTAATGATATTTTACAGGATTCTCTATCATCATCATCACTGAAATCCATGACTTCTTTCAAAGTGGTATTTTTTTTTATTCTCGTAAAACAGCCAGATCGCTCTCTCTGCTATTCATTTTTGATTGGACAAAAGAAATCAGACAGTAGGTGAGATTTTAAGAGCTTTGATTTCGAAATTCTCTCTTGTCTTTTGTTCTCTTGTTTCGTGTGTCGTGCAACACGAGCCACAGGAGAAAATCTCACGCCAAGAATCGCTGAGATTTAAAACAAAAACCTCATAGACTACCAACGTGCTGGTCGTGTGCGAGTGTGTGTGTTTCCTGTAAAGGTTCTTCTCGTTAATTGACATATGAAAAAAGAATCTTGGCACACGCGCAGCGCTATTATTGTGGGTGGGTAAAACAAAAATAATAAATATACACAGCAGCGCCTAGTAGGTAGGTAGCAGGAATGATCAGCACAGGGTTGGTATTATTTTTTTTTGTATTGTATTAATTGCATAATAGGTGTTTTTGTTCTTTTGTTGTATTAATTATGGAGATGTCGCGCAGAGTTAGGAGTCGCGTGATGCTTGGAGGGTCTAATGATTTGCGCCACAATAAATGAGGCTGATGACATAAACAGAAGGTACCTACTACTTTTTGTAATGATGAAGAGTATGGGGGGGGACCGTTGAAAGAAATATGTGATTATTGTTTTCAGCAAAATGTTACTACCAATCACATATTTCTTTCTTGAATAAATCTCTATTGTTTTCAGCAAAATGTTACTACCAGAGATTTATTCAATTTTGAAAAATACAAAGCATTCTTTCTATTGGCAGTAGAATAAGGGCAGAATTCATAATCTCCTGTTAATTTTAATCTCACATTAAAAATTTCATTTTTTTTTATTGGACATATAATTTATATAAAGTTACTTTAAAAGAACAAAATATAAGGTGACTGACGTTGTAAAAGATATTGAAAAATGCACTCTTTTTATTCCGTCCTCAAGATATGAGTTAGATAAATTGAAGATTTAACTTATCTCCCATTAAGGATTCATTATGAAATCGGCCCTTATTATAAACACAACACAATAATCAATCAGATCAGTCGCATCTAAAATCAAAAGTTATTAGGTACGTACCGTAAATAGTAGGTTATTCTTGGTTCCATGTTTCAGAATAGGTATATGTCCTAGAGGTTTTGACTTTTTAGTAGGTATAGGGTGCTAAAGCTTCAAAAAAGAAATCTTTTTTCTGTATGATAACTTTATTATTGCATTCCAAAAGTATTTAGATTACTTTAATTTCATAATAATTTAACCATTATGTTATTATTAAAATTTTGCTTAAAGTTACATAAATTGTTTTTTGGATGGTCCAGCGAGGTGCAGAAACATGCACATGTTTTAATAAGTTTAAATACTTAAAAACTCTTATAGACTCATCTTGGTTCCTGTTTTACCCGAGCAAAGCTCGGTCTCCAGATATTAGTTATTTATTAGACGTGGGAAAAAGTATTAGATTTTAGCTCGATTTTCTTTTGTGGCGGGAAAAACGATCATGTTTTTATTTAAAAAAATATTACAATATAAGAATAAGAATACAAAATAAGTAAAGAAAATTATTTATTTATTTAATTTTAAGTTTTAAACTGGTAGGCTGTTTTACTTGTACCGACCATTAGACTTGCTTTGCTAAGGAAACCTTTAAAGTAGTCAAATATCTGTCAATTTAATTCTGTGATTTGATTTAAAAATTGCGAACTTAGTTGTGGTTCGTTTGGAAAAATGTCTGATTTCGCGTTTTCTCTGACTATTGCCAGCTAAATCTTTATATTTATGTATGCGTTTGCCCGCGACTTCGTGCGCGTCGAAACTACATTGAATTCCATAGATAGTACCTAGTTTTTGCGTGATATGTGTAAAAACATACAAATAGACAGACAGACACGGTAAAATGGAGCCTATATTTTAAGTTAGATCACTGGTGATATATCGGTGAAAACTGCATTCAATTTCATGCAGCAGTTTTTGCATGATGCGCTTACAAATATAAAGACAGCAGAAAAAAATTAAAAAAAAAATTGTTTTGGCTTCTTTTGATTTAATAAAGACTTCATATATTAGTTTTTCAGACAGACAGTGAAGAAAGCAAGTTAATAAAAGTCAATATAATAAGCATCCTTATTAGAAACTACTTAATAACTTGCGATGCTAGATGTCTTTTGTTGATTTTGTTTAGGGAAATATTACCTGGGATAGAAAGTTTTTTCAAATTTCGACTTAGTTTCTCACGAATTAACTTGGATTAAGTAAGTACTGGAAATCTTTTCTGACTGGTTTTCTAAGTATGACCTATACGAATGAAAGCTGCAATGCCCTTTTTTTTTTCTCCCTCCCTCCCAAATATATAACAAGATCCTTCTTTATGTCATTCGTAAGGCGAGTAGTTAGTTGTTGCGGTGTCCGCCCGCGATAAAACATTTATTTGTTTCTACTATTATTCATCTCTAGCGGATGGCGTGCAGATAAAATTCGGCATGTCAAAGGGAATCGTAAATGCGCGCTTGTTTATCCGATTGAGCCTTTACGAGTACAGCTTTTATGACTCCTGAGGCGCCTAGAGCACACCACCGCGGAGCGAAAAAGCGTCTCTCTTCCAGAAGACGTCGTCCTTTCGAGCTATGATTTCTCCCATAGACATTCTTGTCGCCATCAGCGGTTACCACCATACATTCATTGTTTATTTTGATTTACGTACGCATCAGCTTTTTATTATATTTGGTTTCAACACAATGAAGCATGTTTTACTACTTTAATCCTCGACAATCAAATTGGTAGATATAATTTTCTTTGTGTGAAAGACAATAAAGAGTAAATTTATAATTCACTCATATGCCGTCATATGTTTAGATATATTTAAGGGGATGATCCAACAAACTATGTATACCAAAAATTTTCCGTTTCATACGGTAAGATTTTTTGAAAGAGATTGAATAATAATTAGTATTTTTGAAATCATTCTAGTTATTCTAGTAAAATTTAGTATGCATTTACTGGTGAAAAAGGTGCTTCATAGATTAATAGTAACTTGCATCTGAAAAAAAAATTGAGACCATTCTATTGTTGGCGAACTATTTTCAAAAAGGTACTGTTTTTGACAAGAACTTACTTATACATAAATGTATCATGTTTTTGACAGACAAACCGCAACGGAGGAGGTATTCAATTCGACTATCTGCTTTTTTTGTCTGTTCGCACGTTGTATATGGTAAATAAAAGTACTCCAATTTCGATGATTTTTGATTCATTTGAATGAGGAGACTTGGGAAATGGTCCAATATTCGTAAATCCGAAATCTTATTCCATCCGAAAACCGCGCAACAAAATTAATATTATTTTTCGTATTTTTCAGTGTACCAACTAATAACGTCAGTCCAATTTCTTGTAAGAAATATTTATTTAAGATATAAAATGATAGTTGTGGACTTCTGTCAAAATCCGGATAGATAAAAAAACATTATTTATTCCCTCATAAAGTCAGTTTTAGTTTTTGTAAAGAAATTACTTTCTCTTATTTTTAAGTATTCACCAATTTCACCGACACAAATCCTCCCCTCTTTTTGAGATCGTTAAAGTTTTTAAGAAATGTTCTAGTCGAAGGTTTCCGGAAAAAAGTCTTCATAAGCTGTAGGAATTTTTGACCAATGAATTCTATTGGTGCTATTAGGTACTTTTGGAATTGGTGTCTACAACAACAAATTACAATGGCACAACTTCAAAAGTACCAGCACCAATAGAATTAATTATTATTTTCTATTTTTCAGGACACCAACTATAAATTCAGTCCATTTTTTTTTTGAAAAATATCTATTTTATTTTGAAGGCTGGCAAGACTGTAGAACCGAGTAAGTCATTTGCCTGATATCATAGTATTAGATAATATATATTTTTTGGATTTTTCCCTAATTTTGCAGCATTTTTTTTCTTTCATTTCTATAATTTAGTCAATAAATAATTTATTAGTCTCTGTAAGATTTATACCTACTGATTGAACCCTTAACAAAAGTGGTACAAATGAAAAATATTTTCAATTATAATTATTCATTGGTCATTTTCAAGATACTCTTTAAAAGAATCAATACTTACTATTCAAAAATCGCGAAGAGGAAAAACACTTGCGGACAAAAATTCGAATTGTAGCTATACCTGCTCCGTTTAGGAAGTCGGTCAAAAGTAGCTGATCTTAGATTTTTACTGGCTCATAAACCATAAATACCTGCTAAGTATGAATGTAAGTATGGATGTATTAACCAACTGCTGGAAGCCCTAAATTCTTTGTACACTCAGATATGAATATATCTCACAAATCTCTACCTAAAGAGTAGCAATAAAGCGAAAATATCATAATCCATATTATATATATATATATATATACTAGAGATACTTTGTGTGTGGCATGGGGAATATAACTGTTTACATTCTACTTCAATTTCAAAATCACATAGGGCGAAAAATCAGCAAACAGGATTACAAGAGGATTAAGCATTCTTCCGGGGTGCCTTCAATAAACATCTACTTACTTACAAAAACAGATGTTCAGAATATAGATATATATATTATTATATTATATTGAGAATGGAATCTTAAGGGAAAAAATAAACACGCCTGGCCTACATCCCTAAATTTTTGGTATTTATTATCCTTTGCACTCCAAGATGAATGCGCACCCGAAGATTCTTAGAATATTGTAGAAAGCCATCCATCAATTGGTATGGATCGTTAAGAGCAATTCCCCCCCCTCCCCCATACCCATAAAATTTGACAAGATGAGCAGCTCTCACTCTTCGGCAACTACCTATATAAGTAGTTAGTTGTCTTTCTCCTTTTTGTTGCCAAGAGACTTTGACTCGCGTGTCACTGCAGCTGTCAAATGATGTTTTCCTAGTAAATTTAGGGGAAGTAGATGTTGGCTATAGGTTTTAAGTAGTGTAGTAGTGTGTGCATTTCCTATATCTACTTGTATAAGTTAATATATCACTTCCACGTGCTTGAAGATAATACGTTCGTGCCCTAGGGAGGAATTCTTCCATGTCATTTACATGATGTCTTTTTGGAATTCTTGACGATTGTCTAATTGTCTGTCAATTTGGGACTCAACAGAATTAGGAATATTTATTTCTATAGAAGGCTATTGTGTCATTTGTTGACGGATATTTTGAAACTGTTTTATTTCAGTGATCAAAAAAAATATATCCAACATAAATGTCCATTTGAATTATAAATAATTATATTTTTTATGTTTAGTTTACAAAAAATACGACTGCCTTAAGATAATAGTTGATTAGAAGCAATATGATTTTGTATTTTGATACTTAAAATACCCACCAATACTTATTAAAGTCAGTCCTATTTGAAAAAAAAATATTTATTTCACATAGTGTTTCCAACAAAATTGCTGAACGTTCAGTGATTTTAAAAATAAAGCGGTAATAATCCTGCACACTTCAGTGGATCGGAAATGAATTATTTGGAGAATTAATGAACAATAAATACTTTTTACAAAAAATTGGACCGACTTTATTAGTTGTTGCACTGAAAAATACAAAATAATATTAATTCTATTGGTGGTGATAATTTTGAAGTTGTGCCGTTGCAATTTGTTGTTGTAGGCACCAACTCCAAAAGAACCAGCACCAATAGAATTAATATTATTTTGTATTTTTCAGTGCAACAACTGATAAAGTCGTCCAATTTTTTGTAAAAAATATTTTTTCACATTTTTGAGTGTAACATTAGTAATGAAAATTGTTGAACGTTCACTAATACCCAAAAAGTTGTAGGTAGGTTTAGCTTGTACTAGCGGAAATACGCATCTCACATATTTCAGATTTTACCATTGCGAAACTCGGAAACCGTAAAATGTTCAATTCAAGTGTTTTCGGATATGGTCCCCTTTCTAATTTTCAAATCTCAAATTTTCGATTTTCGGAAAAATTTACCCCTTCCACTTAGCTGAAACACATATTTCAGACTGTAGCGCGGAAACGTATCATTATTTTTTAAAATGTCATTTCCGGATATGGAATTTTCGTTAATTCTGTCGTCTCGGATTTTCAATTTGCGAGAAAAATTGCCCCCTCCACCCGCTTTGGGGCGGTTTTTGGAGGGAAGAAGATTTTGGATTTGATTTTTCTCAATATGGGACCGTTTCTCAACTCCCCTCTTTCAAATGAAACAAAAATCGTCTAAATCGGAATACGTTTACTATGCAAAACGCGCGAACAGCCTTAAAAAAAGCAATCTTACAACCGAATTGTATACCTTCTCCTTTTTTTGAAGTCGGTCAAAAAAGCAAACATACCTACATTTGAATTGCATAATTCTTTTTTTAGGAAGTCGGTCAAATAGAGAATATTTGTCAGTTTAATTTTTGTCTCTACGGAGATTGAGTAATTGTTTTTTTAGAGAATCAAAATCACATCCTATATAAATTGACCTTAGGTATATGAGTCTTTTTATTTTTATGCATATTAATTCTCGTTTTAGTGATTTCCTTCTTTATTTGGAAGATAACTCCTTAGAGATGATTCCATATCCACCGATTTTTGAAATCCAACATTTATTTTTCTCGAACATATCACCTCAAAGGGAATAGGTAGATCTTACTTAGCAAAATTGATGATGCAATTATTCCAAGCAACTTTTAAATTAAACATTTTTCAAAATCTTCGAAAAGTTTTCGATTTACCTACAGCTCTAGACAGTCGAACATGTCTTTTCAAAATAATTTACGCAATTCCACATTTTTTAACCCACTATAATTTGAAATGGAAATCGAGTGATTGAATAGTTTTATCAATTTTGCATCAAAACCATACCTATCTAAAAAATCAGATGGGGTACGATTAAAAAAAACGTATAAATGAAGCTCTAGAACTTCCATTCGATTGTATTAACATTTATCAGGTTGAATAGTAACTTACAGTTTTACAAAGTTGTCAAATCAATTTATTATTGACGTCTACAAACATGTCAAGGGGCATTTTTTTGATTTTAGATTATAATTCTTATTTAATTATGACGCTACTTGTCATTATCAAACCAATCACAATACAAGTTCGTTTAATTATGTCAAATATAGTTTAAACGTCAAATACGACATATTAGATTTTATGATTTTATAAAATTTTAGATGTAACGTAATACAACTGGTTTCTTAAATTGACTATAGATAAGAATTATGAATGATATAGGATTCAAAGAGCTTCAATTTAGTTCTTTAGCATTTTTACAATACCATAAGCAGTTCATAGTGAACAAGGCAAGAAATTTTGGTAGAAAAACTCGTTAATATTTAGTTTACCTTCACGTTGAACTTCGGAGGATTTTTTTCAACTTTTGATCTAACCCTGATTCCCATTCAAAAATACAAATATTCTACATTCTTTTTTACTAAAATGACAAGTTTTTTCTCTTTTATCATTGGTATATCTTTCTTATATATTTATACAAGATAGTCAACACTTTTTTTTAACATAGAAAAAATCAAGTAGCCCTCTCATGTCATCCATTCAGAAATGAGCAACAATTGTTTTGTTTACACTAATCTCAATTTGCTCAAGCACATTCGCTAATATGAACATGAATAGTTATAATACTTTTGCAGTAAAGCGCCCCTATTTTGTTGATGTATGTATGTATCATCAGTAGTTGCCCTGGGGTGGTCCGTTATCGGCTGGTCGCTTCGAATTTCTTCCGCATCGATGGTCAACAGCCATTGAAAACTTACACTGCATATAGGTATACATCATAAGGATATTATTTATATATACGGATGGTGTTTCTACGTTAAGTATCTACTTTCAGGAATGAGCGCTCTCTTACATTCACGATTAGAGGCTGTTGAAAGGTATATTGGGTATTGATACAGACGATAGGTATAAGGTATGAGCCTGTTTGACACATTTGTCTGATAGGGATAGGTCTTCCTTCCTAGCCGCATTTCATTGAAACTCTAGCCAAGTGACCATGTAAATTCTAGTGAATTCAAATTTATAAAATATTTTTTACAAAAAATTGGACCGACGTTATAGTTGATGCACTGAAAAGTATAAAATAATATTACTTCTATTGGTGATGGTACTTTTGAAGTTGTGCAGTTGCAGTTAGATTGATAGCTTTTGGCACCAACTTCACAAGTACCATCACCAATAGAAGTAATATTATTTTATACTTTTCAGTGCATCAACTATAACGTCGGTCCAATTTTTTGTAAAAAATATTTATTTCACACTTTTGAGTGTAACATTAGTCCCGAAAATCGTTGAACGTTCACTATACCATATCAATGAAGATAATACTTATCCTATTACCCACGTATATTCCTTGCTTGTAGTGGTTATTATTGAGATCTCAGAACATCGCGGCGGAAATACGCTTGAATATTTTAGTTGTTACCATTTAACACCGATTTAACTCGAAAACCGTAATTCTAAGGAAAAAATGATCATTATAAATGTTGCTACAAATAATTATATCTTTCATGTAGTATCGAAAAATTTTCAATTATCGAAAGAAATTGTCCTCTCCACATAGCAAAAATACATATTTAACATGCGTCTATCTCGAAAACCGTAACACTTTTGAAAAAATGTTCAATTTAAACGTTTCCGGATATTGTCCTATCTTTAATTATACTTACCAACTCAGATTTTCGATTTTCGAGAAAATTCGCCTCCACCACCCCTTCGGGGGCGGTTTTCGGAGGGAAGGAGATTTCGGATTTGCGTTTTTATGAATATGGGACCATTTCTCAATCCCCTTCTTTCAAATGAATCCAAAATCATCAAAATCGGAGATCGTCTACTATATAAAAGGCGCGCACGAACCAAAAAAAAAAAAAAAAAATAAAGCAGACAGTCGAATTGTATACCTCCTCCGTTCGGGGTTCGTCGGTCAAAAACTCACATAAACTCAAGATACGTAACATTGTCATTTATACATGATCGATTCATAAAGTGGCCCTTAAAATCTACTGCATTTCAAAAAGAGAAGGAGTAATAACTTTTGATAATGAATAACCTATTCATAATACAATAAATAAATCATTATCATAATTTAGTACGCTCTCTCTTTTTCAAATGTAGTATAGATAGTTTTTGAATTTCTTCTATAACTACCTATCAGTTATATTCATTATATTTCTAGAACAGACCAACCAGAGAGAGTACTTGATCAGTTCTTATTTTACCTGGAGATAACGTTTTAAATTTCTCAGTGCTCAATAGCCACTCAACTATGACGTAGATATTTTCTATGTCAAGTATATTCTCGAGCAAAATATTTTGAAGAATAATTGAATAAATCTGGTTTTAAGAGCTCACTCAAGAATATTAAAATAACATAAATTCATTAGGAAAATCAAATAAATTAAGCTAAGAAATTTCAGAAATACTTTAAAGAAGTTCAAATGTTCTTTTGCAGTCTTTTGGATCGAACAAACAAGCTGGATTGGTTTTTTAATTACTTTGTTGATTTATAACTTGTTATTGTTATTTTGTTTCGAAGTTCTGGAAATTTTGAGTGTTCCGTCAAACATGAATTTGCACCATTTTGAAGAGCATGAAAAATTAAAAAAATTCTATATCTTTAATACTGTAACGTGGATAGGTAGTCGTGTACTTACGGTTGTTATTCGTTTATTATTTATTTATTTCTACTACTTTGTTTGCTATAGTTGTTTCATGTTATAGTTCATTATTTACTTTACTAGAGTTGGTAGAGTTATTCTCGATCCTTCCAGAGACTATATGTGAGGTACAATTTGTCATATTATTGTCAGTTTGACAAGGATCTAGAACATTAATTATGTGCGTCTAGATATTCATAGAACATTCTCGATGAATGTCACGTCATGAATCAGGTATATAAAGCCGTGTCGATCACGGGACAGAATCAGTCTTATGAAGGCAGTGAGTCTTATAAAGTCAGTTGATAACAGTCCGTCTGTGGAATCAGAGGTTAATAGTAGTTCTGTCGGTGAAGACAGTGACAGTATAGATTGTCAAGGTGACAAGTGGTGACAGTTGTACCATAATAGAAGTTCGTGTACTGAGTGTTTGAAAATAAATCATTGGAAGCAATCTGCGAATTTTGAGTATTACGCAAGTGAACTCACCCCACCAGATTGTTTTATCCCTTTGATAAAGGGTACCTACCTAAATGCGATAATTGACTAAAAAATAATGTCTCACATAAATCTTTCCTAAACATTGAAAAAAAAAACTCAACAAAACACATGTCTAACAGGCCATTAATGCAATTTAACATTTCTCCTGCATTGTCATACCCTTTTATAAATGTCCTAGATTAAAATATTATATAGGGCCTTCAGCCTTTTTTTTATAGAGGGCAAGTCATTAACGTGGTGTTGGGGTCAATTTTTGGACGTGGCCCGTTATGGACCAGTATATACCTACTGGAAAAAAATAAATTAATGACCGAGATCTGTACTCTGTATATAACTACTGTACCTATGTCTAACATCGTTTGTTCTCTATATTATAATATTATTTATTTTAAACGTGTTGTCCATTTGTCATGCTTTGTTTCTTTGACTTGACTTGGCTCTATTTGTTTTTTGTCATCTCGGAAACAAAGGGTGCGGTGCAAGGGAAAAGGGCAAGCGAAGGGACTGTGCTGACAAGGTCGAGGTAGAGTTGTGCCAAATGGAGGCTGATGTTGAAATGTTTTTTTTTTGGAGTTTAACGGCAAAAGTAGATTCACATGTCTTCAAGGCTGTACGTTTGATAATTCACGAAGATACAGCAGTAAATAAGCTTTTGCATTTCAATAGTTAACTAATAAATGAAAAACTCTGGATGATATCTGGAGAAGCAAACTTTATTGGTGGAACATGTTTTATTATTTTATTGCCTGCTTGTTTGATATAATATGCTATAATTCTCAGGAAATATCGAGATTATCGAAATCAAAAGTTCATTTAGACATTCGGTTAGCACATATCTGAATTATAATGACTGGGTTTTGTGAATTATTGTTTCCGGAACTTTTGTTGGCGTTGTTTTATTCTAAAATCAAAAATCTTGATCACAGAAATGTATTTTTCTTTAAAAAAAAGTTAGACAATGAACTAAAAAAATAATAGTTTTTGGTTATAGAAACATACCTGAATACTTATAAGAAAGTGTGGGAAGCTTGTTTATATTTGTCTTGATCTTTAATCAGGCTAGATGCTTTTCTTGTGGTTATGAATTTATAAAGATCACTTAAAAATCGAAAATTAGCAACTTTTTAGAGAAAATTCAATCTAGGTACTGACATCATCAGATGATGCAATAAAAAGTACTGAATATCTAATGTTTGCTATATTTTTAATACCTATAGTTACTAGAATGACAAACATGTTTATCGCATGAATTGACTGTATGTATTTGAATATTTTTTCCACTAAAAAAAGCCCTTCAAATTCTAGAAAAACAAAGAAAATATGTTCATCTTATAGATTAACCTAATTCTTTGGTAAATCTAACGATTTTATATTTGGGTCTCGGAATAGGTGAAAAAATTGCCACAGGTTCTTATTTAGAAAATGCGTTGACACAATCATATCTTGTGTCAATATAAAAGCTATGAATCTGAAGTTATTATTGCTTTCACAAAAAAGTAAACGACCCTTTTGTATAATCACAACTCCTGCATGACCATCTATTCCAAGTTCACTAGTGATCCGCGAAATTTCCATGCGCTTATGCCGGTCGAAATAATGATCTGAATGTAAGCTAGCTGGGACGTAGGATCCATGGATCGAATCCCCATTGGGTACCTACGTTTTTTCATCGATATCACTTTCTTATCTCTTTGTTATGTTCTTGAGTACTTACCTATATAAAAGCTAAAAATATAACTTGTAAAATGTTATTTCTTGTAGGTAAATCACTGAAAATAATGAAATAACTTGACTTAACACACAATGGAGGATTCATAAAGATTTTAAAGTGGTAACTTGAAATCTGTATGATTTCTACGTTATGTAATTTTATTTCATACTTTTTAGAGCATTAACTAATGAAGTCTATGCTAGCTTTCATTTTTGTGAAGTTATTTTTTACAAATGATTTCTATAAATAAATAATTGTGTACAACTTATGAGGTCAATATTATTTATCTAAATTGATATAATATAAATATAAATAAAAACAGATAATGTAGAAATTATACAGATTTTACATTATTACTTTAAAATCTTGAATCCTACATTATGTGTTAAGTCAAATCTATAATATAAAAATGAATCGCTAAATGTGTTGCTAAGTGCAAATCTCGAGAGCAGCTGAACCGATTTTGCTAATTGTTTTTTTATAATATTCCTTGAAGTACGAGGATGGTTCTTACGAAGAGAAAAAATTAAGAAAGTTGAGAGTTGAGTAGAAAATTTAAGAACATTTAAGAAAACTTTTACGACAATATTAATTTTACATACAGTACATACAGTTGTTTAACATTTTTAAATATAGTCTTTGAAGAAAAGAAGTTATACACTTATTCCGATTTCGAAATTAGTTTTTTTATATTTTCTTCAAAATATACAAAGCTCAATGTAACAATTTGTTTTTTTAACTAACTAACAAAAGACAGACTGACACATGACATTTTTAAACAGAATATATATAAAGGGTGTTTACATTAAACTTGTTAAGATGGGTATATACTCAACACCCCCCCTCAATTAAATATATATAAAAAAATATTTCAATTGTTAAAGCTCTTTCTAGTTATTTATCAAAAACTTTCTAAACTTACAAAATTTCTCTCTACCTAGAGCTTTTGTGAAAATATCAGAACAATTTTCATTTGAACAAACGTATTTAAGAATTATCTCCTTTCTAAGCGATAAATCTTTAATAAAGTGATATTTAATTTCTATGTGTTTACTTCGTTTAGCATTTTCGAAGTTTTTAACTAAATTAATAGCACTGATATTGTCAATTTTCAAAACAACTGGATTGAATGATTCACGAAATTCTTGTAGAATACCTTTCAAATTCACAAGCTCTTGGGCTGCTACCCCTGCTGCTACATACTCAGCCTCCATCGACGATAGGGCTACACAGTTCTGCTTTCTGGAGTGCCAGGCGATTACATTGCCAGCATGAAATGCAACAAATCCACTGATACTCTTTCTTGTCTGCTTGTCTCCACTCCAGTCTGCATCACACATTCCCTCTAAACCACTGTCTCCTTTCGAGAATTTCATTCCATAGTCTCTTGTAGTACTAAGATATCTTAATATCCTTTTTCCAGCTTTCCAGAGTTGCATTGTCGGTTTATCCAGGAAACGACTTAAATAGGATACACTAAATGCAATGTCTGGCCTGCTGACAATAGACAAATACATTAGGCTACAAATAAGTCTTCTATATGAAACGTTTTCCATAATTGGTTCATTTTCATTTACTTGAAAATTCTGCTCCATTGGTGTTGATATGGAACGACATTCTGTCATGTTAAATTCTTGTAACAATCTCAAAATCATTTTTGATTGACTTACTTTCAATCCATTTTCTATCTTTGTAATTTCCATTCCTAAGAATGACGTAACTTCAGTCATTTTCTTGACTTTAAATTCATGATACAATTCTTGCAGTAATCTTTCTACTTTTATGTCTGGTCCGGTAATTAAAGCGTCATCCACGAATAGGACTAAGTATACATCTTTGTTGACATAAAGACAATAATCATATTCTGATCTCCTGAAATTTAGTTTTGACATCACTTCGGTGAATTTCACATTCCAGCATTTTGGTGCATTACGTAGACCGTACAAAGCTCGATTTAATTTGAAATACTGTGAACTGCTCTCAAGACCTTCTGGTTTCTTAATATACACCTCATTATCTAGCATGCCATTTAAAAAAAGCAGTTGGTACGTCTATTTGCCTCAATTTCCAATTTCTTTGCACTGAGACTGACAACAAAATTCTTATTGTTGGTAGTCGACATACTGGTGAATAGCTGAATTCTTCATCCTCTTTGGGAACTTGAAATCCCTTAGCTACTAACCGTGCTTTCTTCTGACCATCATTTTTAATTTTAAATATCCAACGAGTGTCAATAGCCTTTTGACCTTCTGGTAGCTCAGCTGGGGTCCATGTTTGTAACTGTTTGTGGGACTCTAATTCCCTATCCATTGCCTGTTTCCATTCTTGTGACTTTCTAGCCTCTTTACATGTTTTGGGCTCTTCATCTGATGCAGATAATAAACAATAAGCTATATATATCTCATAATCACTTAGATTCTTTGGCTTTGTTATTGTTCTTCCATATCTAGTAACTTCTGGTAGTGGTGATATATCTTCATATTCGCTTTCTGGGTTTTCTTGATTCTCTTCTTCTTCAACAATTTCTGGCTCATTTATAACATTTTCTGTCTCATCTAAACTACTTATCTTATTTTCCACTACTTTTTCTTCTTTTTCTGTCTGTGTCTTGTATTCCATAATATCCTCATCAAAACGTACATCTCTTGATTTTATAACTCTGTTTTCATCTGGTAACCACAGTCTATATCCTCCTCCACAGTATCCAACCATTACTGCCTTCTTTGCTTTTGGTTCCAACTTATTTTCTTTAGGCATCACAGTGTACCAAGTTCTAGCACCAAAAATTCTAAGCTTATCAATGTCATTTCTTCCATGCCAAATTTGTGATGGAGTATTTCCATTATCTAGTGTTGTTGTAGGTGTTCGGTTAAGTTCGTATGCCGAACATTTTATAGCTTCTCCCCATAAAAATTTTTTCATACCGGAATCTATAAACTTTGCTCTAATCATATTCAAGAGTGTTCGGTTCATTCTTTCAGATTTTCCATTTGCTTGTGGACTATATGGCATTGTATATTCCAATTTTATTCCATTTTGCCTACAATACTCTCGGAAACCTTTTGAAGAGAATTCCCCTCCATTATCAAGCCTGAACCTTTTCACTTTAACATTTAGCTGCCTTTCTAAATCTGTGACATATTGCTTCAAGTTTTCTTCAGCTTCGTTCTTGAATTTTAATAATCTAACTACCAGGAAGTGAGAGAAATCATCTAATATTACCTGAAAGTATTTTTCACCTTCAAGTGTGTTTGGGGTAATTGGTCCACAGATGTCACTATGGATTAGCTCTCCTATGGTTTTTGTTTTGTTTTCATTTTTAGGAAAAGGTGATCTAGTGGCTTTTCCTTCGACACATGTTGAGCATATTTTATCCAACGGTTTTAATCCCAGCTTCATCATAGCATCCTTGCTTGCATGTCCCAATCGTCTATGCCACGTCTCGGTAGTTGTGACATTGCATTTTTCAACCTTATTTATGATATTATCTAACATCATAACATACAACCCATTCTTTCTCAAACATACTAATTCTAAATTTCTTCCAACTATAGAAGTCTTCTCCTTTTCTAAAATAATTTTATGGCCATTGTTCGTTATTTTTGAGGCTGACAATAGGTTGTGCTTAATCTTTGGCACTATAAGTGCTTCTATTGTTATCACCTGTTTTTGACATTTAGCTTTTAGTTTTCCAACTTTATTTGCTTTCAAAATTTGTCCGTTAGCAATGTGTATCTCTACAGAAGTTTCGAGCTTCTTAATATCATACATATATTTTTCCAAGTGTTCCTGGACAAAATGGTTGCTAGCTCCTGAATCTAAAACAAAAAATAGCTTGCTCATATCCTCATTGCATATATTTGCTGCATATAAGGCTACTCCCTCTTCTTCTGCCGTGTGAGCTTCTTGTTTTTTTTCATGTTTCGTCTCCTGCTTATAATGACGATTGCCTCTTGAACTATTATTCCTTTGCCCTCTGTAACCTGACCTAAAACCACCTCTGTTAGATCCTCTTGAGCTTTGTTGACCCTTATTAATCCTTTTCGGGCAGTACATCTGTATGTGTAACATACTACCACATGTAAAACATCCTTTTGAAGTGCTTGCTTTAAACATCATTTCACTATCACTGTTTTCTACCTTAGTACTTAGCTTTATCTCTTCATCTAAAAGTCTCGACTTAACAAAGTCCATTTTTACACCTGCTATCGTTTCTATGGCTGTTACTACCGTATCATATTTTGATGGTAGTGATAAGAGCATAATACAAACTTGATCGCTCTCATCAATGCTTGAACCTTGTTCTTTTAACTCCCTTATAATTGTTTCGAAGTTAAGAAAATGATCTTCCATTTTTTCGTTCACACCATGCTTCAGACTAACTAACTTTCTCCACAGGGACAGTTTTGTAAAAGAGCTTGTTCTTACAAATATACTTTTTAGCTTTTCTAGTTGTGCTTTTGCAGTATTGCAATCTTTAATCAAGTCTAAATGTTTGTCGCTTACTCCCTGGACTATTATTGACTGTGCCTTTGTATCGACTTTGATGAACTTATTCTTCACCTCTTCTGTTGCATTATCGAGGTCTGGCGGCTCATTCAAGGCATCAACGCAGCTCTCTCTTTTGAGTATGAGTTTCATTCTAAACTCCCAATTATTGTAGTTATTGGCCTCCAACATTGGCACTGAGAATTGACTCACGTTCGACATTGTTCTAAATTTCGCGATTACAACTTAAAAACGAATCAGTTTTCTAACTTGTCCTTTTAGCTGTCTATTCAATCTATCCGCTCAAATACACAATGTTTTCACTCTGCACTCTGGGCCCATAACCTTTTAAATATAGTCTTTGAAGAAAAGAAGTTATACACTTATTCCGATTTCGAAATTAGTTTTTTTATATTTTCTTCAAAATATACAAAGCTCAATGTAACAATTTGTTTTTTTAACTAACTAACAAAAGACAGACTGACACATGACATTTTTAAACAGAATATATATAAAGGGTGTTTACATTAAACTTGTTAAGATGGGTATATACTCAACAAACATAACTGTCAGTTGTTTGAAATAATTTGTCAACAATTGACAGAACGCGGTTGATAATAGTTTCATTTAAATTTATCATACAGTGAGTTTTTGAGAAGTGTTTATTCATCTCGGTAAGTTAAAATCAATCACCCCTAATATTGAAAGAATGAAGCCCCTGGATTGTGTTGCAGGAGCGGTAAAGTCAAATTCACGACAGTGGTAGGTACTGCCAGCAGAGCCTCTGTAGTCATTGGTTTACGGAAATGGGACAGATTCTATACATTTTTAACTCATGTACAGGAATACAGTAATTGTTTTCAAATGAAGTCATTTGGCGCAACAAAAGTTATTCAAGACAATTTTATGCTAACTTTCAAGGTAACTATATTGTAAAACAATAAACTTTTACCACCACGTGCCTGAATACGTTGGTAATTTTCAATTGAAATCATGTATCAATTAAAGTAGCGTACAGTAGGTTTGTAGCTAGGTGAATAACCAAAAGCGGCCGGTATTGAAAGTCACATGGTGGTACAATTTTTGCAAATTTATTTCATGGGCGATTCAGCAAAACAAGTCGATCAGCATTATGCACACAATAAATCGGTGAACAGACCAAGAGTGGAGCAACTTGAATTGGTTGTATTATTCAAGACTGCATTAAACTGCATGCTATCTGATTACCACAAAATTGTCAGCAAAGCCGATAAGACGCCTGAGGACAATACGCAAGACGCTATAATACGGCAACAATTGATGACGTTGCTATTGTTGTCATGGATGGAAATTTAGAGAACCAAGATATTGTTCTTGCTTTTGTTAAGACAGGACAACGTCTGTCGGGTCAGCTAGTTATTTAATAATTTTTAATTATTTACATACTAGAAATAACGTCTTACAAGTTGTATCTTTAGCTATTGTTTGTAATTTATGAAACATTTTTGATGAGTGCTCAAATAAATTCAGTGGAATAGCATTATTTAAAGTTCCTTTTAATAACAATTAATAGGGGATGTGAATAAAATTGGGTAGGTATCCCAGAGATAATTTCTCGAAGGATATTGCGTGTCCGAAGCAACATACGTAAGCGCCATATGGATGAAAAGGTCTCATTTCAAGCTCAATTTTCTTTTCTTTTTTAAGTGTAGCACGCGTCTTTTGTATGGCTAATTAGACCCCTTTTCATTATAATCGTTGTTCCGTGAAAAAGGATAGAAGAGCAAGTAAATAATAATCAAAGGGCCAGACTGTTAGTCCATAACTTTTGATGGTTTTAAGATCGTAGAATACAAAAAGAAATATCCTTTACGTAGGTACATATGAATTTATTATTTTATTTAACATTTAGATATGAGAAAATTATTTTCATAATTTGCGTTTTACTCCATCGTTAATATTATGGCAAAGAGTAGATATAAACTATTGAACTTGAATAGTTTCTGTGATTCTGAAAACAGAAGACCTATATAAATATTTTTTACAAAAAATTGAACCGAAGTTATCAGTTGATGCATTGAAAAGTACATTTTTTTGTAAAAAATATTTATTTCAGGCTATTGAGTGTTACATTTGTCACAAAAATCGTTGAACGTTCACCATTATCCATGTATGCTTTGCTTGTATTTGCTATTATTCAGAAATCTATGAACATCGTCGCTGAAATATGCATATTATAAACATGACCACTGCTGTAACTCGAATACCGTAACTCTATGGAAAAAATGTTCAAAATAAATGTTGCTACAAATAATCGGGTCATTAATTTTCCATTCTCAAATAATAAGGTATTTCAAATTCAACATCGCATAAACTCGAAAACTGTAGCTCTTTTGAGAAAATATTCAATTGAAACGTTTCCGGATATACTGTTACCATTTCTCCAGTCTCCTCTTTCAGATGAATCAAAAATCATCAGTACGTTTACCATACAAAAGGCGCGCACGAACCAAAAAAATAAATATTTTTTACAAAAAATTGGACCGACGTTATTAGTTGGTGCACTGAAAAGTATAAAATAATATTAATTCTATTGGTGCTGTTACTTTTGAAGTTGTGCAGTTGCAGGTAGATTGATAACTTTTGGCACCAACTTCACAAGTACCAACCCCAATAGAATTAATATTATTTTATACTTTTCAGTGCACCAACTAATAACGTCGGTCCAATTTTTTGTAAAAAATATTTATTTCACACTTTTGAGTGTAACATTAGTCACGAAAATCGTTGAACGTTCACTAATACGAATCAAGATAGTAGGTACTTATTCTATTACCCACGTATATTCCTTGCTTGTAGTTTGTAGTTGTTATTATTGAGATCTCAGAACATCGCTGCGGAAATACGCTTGAATATTTTAGTTGTTACCATTTTAACACCGATTTTACTCGAAAACCGTAACTCTAAGGGAAAAGTGTTCATTATAAAGGTTGCTACAATTAATTATATCTTTCATGTACTGCAAACAGATTTTCAATTTTCGACAGAAATCGCCCTCTCCACATAGCGAAAATAGGTATATTTGACAATTTAAAATGTCTCTATATCGAAGACCGTTGCTCTTTTGAAAAAATGTTCAATTTCCGGATATTGTCCTATCTTTAATTATACCAACGCAGATTTTCAATTTTCAAGAAAATTTGCCCCCTCCACCCCCTTGGGGGCGGTTTTCAGAGGGAACGAGATGTCGGATTCCCGTTTTTATGAATATGGGACCATTTCTCAAGCCTCCTCTTTCAAATGAATTAAAAATCATCAAAATCGGGGTACGATTACTATATGAAACGCGCGCACAAACCAAAAAAAAAGCACACAGTCGAATTGTATACCTCCTCCGTTTGGGGTTCGTCTGTCAAAAAGACACTTGAATTGTGTACCTCCTCCGTTCGGGGTTCGTCGGTCAAAAATAGATAAAATCACGTACCTACTCATTCCATGCCCGTATTTTGGTAATTGGTGACTACATTATATATTCAATCACTTACGAAAAACAATTTCTGATAAAAGTGACTGTAAAAGACGTACACAGCCCTCTGATGAACAAAAAAAAAAGAGAACAGTATCATCGATCAACCTTTATTTCCAAATCAAAATAATCTAAATCATTTTCAATGCTTACTATCATTCAACCCGAGGGGTGGGTGGTTTAAGGCTGACTAAATTAATAACAACACGAACTTAATATTCGAGGACGTTCCTAACAAGAGCGTTAACTACTATTATAGAAGAGCCATCCCTTGCAGTCTTGTGTGATGACAAATTGTTCTCATTTATGAATCCCTATATTATATATATATCTCTCACACCCTTTTCTATATTGAAAAGAGTGTACGAAAAAAAAAAAAAATTGATGATGCTACCAGGTGATGCCCCAGCGTCGCTAATCGCGAACACGACAAAAAGGGTTGTGTTCCTTATAATAATAACTGCATGGACTTTATGAGAATACCGAACTGTAACAGATTTTAATAGAGGTTGGAAAATGTGCGTACAGCACGCATAAATCTTGTAACTGTCATTTTGTGAGTTAATTGAGGTCGAAGGACATGATGTAGATAGATGTATTATAGGATAATTAAAAAGAGTGAATCATTAAGTGCGTCAGTAATCGTACGGTACAAAGTTTGGTTTTTTGTTAGTTACTATTGTAACGACAATATTAAACGTGACAAATTTAATAACAAATTTAACTAGAACTAAACTAAGATTGGTTATGTTGAGAACTATACTATACTGCTACACTAACACAAAAATCATCTAAAGCACCTAATCACAGCTGTGGCATACATCCGTCCATCTGGGCACCGAAAGTACCTACTATACCTTCCAACAAAATAACCACCAGTCACAGGTACTACTACCATTCCCTCAAATTAAAATTTGTTTCGGGTCGTTCTTTCTTTTTCTAGAGCAGAGAGTAGTAGAAGAAGTATTTATGGGCAAATTTGAGGCAATTAACGTCGGTGCCGGGCATTGTCAGAAAAGGCAATAATTGTGACATGCAGGCAACAAATATCTGCAAGAAGAGAGTGGTGGATGATGATTCGGTACCATGTTGTCAAGGAGATCATAAAGTGTTGTTGGAAAAGGTCAATACATACTTGGTTATACAACAAGTCTTCGGTATATAATATGAGGATGGAGAAGAAGAAAAGGGTGGGCCGTTAAATTTTTAAATGTTATATTGTTATATGGGCTGGAATGGGCTGGGTTAATTGTTTCGTTTTTATGGGAATTTCGGCCTTTGACTTTGGTCGTCGATTGTTGTCTTAATAGCGCAGGCAGAAGCAAAAGAGGATGGAAAATCTGTTTTACTGCGTTCACATTGATTTTGTTGTTGCAATTTGGGATATATATATATATATATATATATATATATATATATATTCAGGTCTATTTCCCAACGTTGGGATGACCAAATTCAATAATTGACCAAGTAATTTTTTACAAAAAACATAGGGCCAGCTTTATTAGTTGGTGTGCACTGGAAAATACAAAAAGAATATTAGTTCTACTTGTGCTGGAACAATTTTGAATTAGTGCAGTTATAGGTAGATACAAGGATTTTGCAGGTTATGTTTCGTATTTAATTTTGCTATTATCATGTACCTACTTGTCCAAATCAATCAGAATACACACTTCTAATATTGATAATTTTATGTATACCAATCCATCTGTGACGTAGTATTCAGTCACTACTAACCTACTAAATCGTATTAATACCACGAATTTGACTATTTTCACATAGATAATAGTCTGGACACAAAGGAGTTTACGTCAAATCGGTAGTGTTCATACATTATTAGACTTACTAGTATAATCAATAATGTCTTTAGTATCTTCAATTCAGAAGCTATTGTTAGCCTTTTTGAAAATGTTACTCCCTCGCATTTCCCACCGGTGTGTTTACCAACTCCACCCCCTTTTTTCTATGCTCTGCAGAACCCACCTTTTCATAGTATAGTTACCTATCAATGGCTAATTTGTTGCAAAACTAACAATTATCCAAGCTTGTCGTAATGGTTTAGGTAGGTCCGCCTCGGCCATTGGAACGACGGAAGTGACCATTTGACCATTTGTTCCGCATTTTAGCCAATTTGTGCAACAAATAGGTACACATATCCACTTTGTGTAATATATTTTATATTGTCGACAAGGCTGTTTAGTTAGTACATAGGTTACATAAGGGTGCGTCAGATGAACGTGGTCATGTCACCTTTGTGGGGATTTACTTGCATTTTGAGAGAAAATGTTTATGGCGATGTGATTTGTTGCCAAGATTACCGTGTCGCATTTTATTGTAGTCCGTTAATAGGGAATTGTATGAACGATATTTTATGCCCTGTGATTAACCCAATTCTTTTCTACTTAAAACATAAACTTGATTACGAACTGGCAAATATTTTGTTCAAATATCTCGAAAATTATATTTTTTTTCACCAGCATTATTATATATTCTGTAATCTCTAAAGTCTAGTATCGACTTTTAATTCAATCAAAAAACAGACTCTGAAATTAACAACCAAATTGTTTTTGCATAATTAAACTGTTTTACATATACGTACGTAATCACCAGAGCGAAACAAAATAACTGTTCATTTACCAAGTGATGTCAAAGTTTTCTCGATAAAATAAAGTTCCTGGTTTGTTACATCCCGGAATTCTATTTTAAACATTATTATTATTATTATATAGAAAAATAGAGAGAAAAAAGGTGAATAGCTATAATTGTTTATTGGTTGTAATGAGATAATTAGTTTTAAACACAATCCCAATTCCATAAAATATAAAATCCAATATGCTTAGATTTATACAAAATTTAAAGCAAATTTCCCATGTTTAAACATGCCTTATTAATTGGAAACTACTGTGTACGAATATTACAGTATGATGTGATAGTTTGTTCCGGGAAAGCTAAAAATCCCAGGGAATACCTCGATTCCCTCACCTTCACCAACGGCTATTCCAGAACGTTCTGACATATTCAACCTTGATAATAATATACCTATGTCTTTCTCTAGGTCATTGCTGACGAATACATATATATATATATATATATATATATATATATATATATATATATATATATCTACATCTACGGTTTAGTCAACTTTACAATAATTACAGACGATTGTTGTTCGCATACTAATTATTTTATTTCGCAATGAGTCACTTGTCTGTTGGGTACCGACCGAATGATGTTTACGTCTACGCCGACTAAAAGATGAGCTTTAGTGTGTCAATATATTAATATAAATAAATTAGCTAAATCTTTTTCTCTATACCTATAAAAAATCTACCGAACCATTCATGAAAACGTTCATGGAACTCGTGGGTGGAAGCGTTTTGTAAGAAAAGCCACATATATAAATACATACTCTTAAAAATTAAAATCTTGTCTATATACCAAAGTTGATCCAGATCATTAAAGCCGTTTCCGAGATAAAATTTATATATACCTATACAAGAATTGCTCGTAGTAGATAACAAGGCATACTGACATTGTTTTTTAGATCGTAATACAGAAGAGTAACCTATATTGTAACATTACCCAGACCAGTAATCGAATTCGATACTTTTGATGAAGACAACTACTGAACCGTATTATGATTATTAACGGTCAAAACATTTGATGTGGAAGACTGACATTACTGCAACATGACGTACCTACCTATACCTACCTAATAAAAAAGGCATATCAAATAAGCTACTTTCATAGGGCTTCACACTTCTTTGGAATTTCTTATTTTATCTCACAACAAGCTACACGTCGGTCTGTTATGAGATATTGACTATATACACCTGGGCCAAGAAGTAGAAAAAAATACAAAAATTCCTCGGTTTTGGTATCGGTATCGACACGGGAAATTTGATATGCTATCTCCGTAGCCAATACATATATTATAATTATTTTGAACAAGCAAACAGGGCACCATTCGGGAGGAAGCGGGTAACCGCGCTCGAGTAATGTATCTAGGTATTATGTACCTACTACCTATATTTCGTTGTTAATTTGATATTCGATATATACTAATCAATATATACATAATATGAATACTGATATAATGAAAATCTATATACAGATACCTATGTAGAAATTGTATAGCATAACAAGCTGGTGCGGTTTGTTGTTTTTATATATCGGATGTTGCGGTTATAGGGAAAACTGTATATTTCACATCTACAGTCGACATTGAATATTCTCATATATAAATAACATTTACAAATCAAAACTTCTGGACATTAATGGAATTAATACTAAAATACCTAAATTCACTAATTCACTACTATCTACGACATGAGAGATGTTTGTGATCGTTTTGTGAATTTTTGAAAAGCTATATATCTATGTATGCAATAGATTTATAGGTACTTCAACCCAAATTGAAAAACAGTCAATGTTTCATATTAGTATGTAAACGATTGGCTGGATTAACAGTTTGACAATCGGCTGTCAATATCCAGTCAAACAAAGTTCGCGCATAGTAACAGCCAAATAAATTTGAATAGAAATAACACGCGTGTAAACTTAGCAGGATCAAAACAAAAATACAAAATAATTGTACCATAATTTGTCTTAAATCTGCCGCTCTTGTATTTCTTGATAAGTCATGGTCGTGCTAAGTTTGTATAAAGTTAGCACCGCCATAGCCCATAGCCGTATCTTCCTCAAACAACAACTGATTCTTTTGGGACTACCACCAAAAATTGCCGTAAATTTGCCGTGGAAAAAGAAAAATTTGTCGCTCTGGTATTTCTTGGAAAATTCATAGTCGTGCTATGTTTATATAAAGTTAGCACTGCCATAGCCGTATCTTCCTCAAACGACAACCGATACTATTGAGAAAACAACCAATATTTGCCGTAATTTAGCCGTAAATTTGCCGTGAAAAAAGAAAATTTGCCGCTCTTTTTTTTGTAGAATTCTTATTTTTCCTAAATTACAGCAACTATCACCGTATCTTCCTTAAATAACAACCGATTCTTTTGAGGAAAGCGTAGAAATAACATTTGTTGGACAGATCGCGAAACAACACAAAAATCATTTTAATCAAGGCTGCGTTTTACGAGAATTCTCTTTCAACTTTCCTTTTTTTTCATTATGGGAACAAAATGAAATAAATAAACAAAGCATCACTAATCTCAGCTATGATCGAGCGGGCATAATTTTTTTTGAATTTTTGCTGTTTATCCGAGTCTCTAATTGTCCCGGACTTTTTTCCCGGCACCTATTGCAAGGGCATTGTCAGTTAGTAACGTGCTGGACCAGTCGTGAATAAAAATCGATTTAACTGGGTTGAACGAAAAAAAATCCCCCCGTTAATAAACCAGCTCATAAAGGGGCGGGAGCCGCGGCCCCTGGCCAGTGCGGCCTTGTCCGACCGTCCCTCCTATCCTTTTCCCATTGTCATGCAAAACATTTTATTTTTTGAATCGGAATTGAAATGGGCGTGGTGACGTAAATCGTGTCGTTCTGACCAATAGGCTAATTCGTGAACAGATGCTTCTCATACACAACTACATGAAGAAAAAAAAAATCCAAATAATTCATCAAAAGAGGAAAAGTCGGTTCTGGTTTTAAGGAGATAAGCCATATTTTTTGAATTATCTATATATTTAATTCACAGTACTGAACCGATCTTCAAGATTTATATGTCAAATTAAAGGGGATAATACGTAGGTTTGCCAAATTTCCTCAGAATTTACGCTTTTCCTAGGGGTTACGTCCTACAGCCCTTCAAAAGGAGTCAATACAATTTTTACGAAAAAAAAAAAAAAACATTTATAATAAATATAAACTAGTATTTCTAATAGTCAATAATATATTTTAATGATAAAATATCACACCTACTTTAACTGTAAGTTAGATTGTTTTTATTTCAAAGCCCTCTCTGAGCCTATATAAATGCCCCATCTAAACTACAACAATTTAGAACTGTCCCATTGAATAGCTGGAGAAATCTATAACAAATAAGAATGTGACATCGACAAACAGGTATTATTTCACCATGAAATATCTCTATTTCTGTGATGTCTCTCTATAACAACATCCAAAAAGGGCCCAAAGAATAATTTCTGGTCCTCAACAACAATCAACTTTGCTCGTTTACCCATTTACTGACCTGATTTATTACATCCTTGCCAAACATCTCAGTCATCGCCATATAACCTACCTGTGACAATATAACAATGCTAAATTCTTCACTGCATGCATTCAACAGAAGTCAAATGGTCCTCTTTTGTCAAACGATTCTTTTTCTCGTCCTTTTTCAATGCAATACAAAAATGAAGTTGTCCTGCCTTGTTTACCATCATATTCCAGGTAGCTGATTACTGTCACACTGGTTATTTTTTTATTATTTCCATTTCCACGGACAGTGATAGAAAAATTATTTTGTAAATTTCGTAACGCATCGATCAATCGTTGGGTAAAATAATCTTTCGGTTCTGGATGATGGTGGAAAAAAAATTAATGGATTCCGTTGACCGTAACGATCGCCATTGATGCTGAAGGAGCCGGAATTGATTTGATTTTTTTTGGTTGATTTGGCTGGACGATTTCTTCAGGTACCTATAGTCGATTTCTCTTTCCGTTTATCTATTTTTTTTTCAATTTTTTTGTTTGTTTCGACGGTAACTCGTACCAGATGATTATATCCTCATCGTCGGCTTTAGTAGGATCTATATGATTTAGATATTGATTAATTTCTAAATGACATAATGAAGGTGATATTTTTTTGTACCAATATACCTACTCTCTGATTTCGGCTACTATGACACTTATGGGCCGTTCAGACTTTGTTATCCAAAAAAATATAAGTTGGGATAATCTTTTTCATAATTATCTTCTTATTTTATTTCATAGTTCATAGATCGATAGAAGGTTTTTTAACATTACGACCGACTTTTTTAGATGAGGCATCAAAAAATACCAAATCACATTTATTCTATAGGTACCCACTGGTCTTCTAATTATAGATATTTATACTTATAACTGAAACTTCAAACTTCTCTTTCGAATAACAATGAAAGCTTTTTACTTTCTTAACGTTATTCTAAGTAGCCGCTAGTAGGGAAATTATTGTAATCGTTTATAACTTTCAATGTCCAATTTGCAACAGATGCTTACAGACGACCTGGTCAGACGATTTTTATATACGATAGAATTCGTCTGAGAGCGGTAGGAACTTCCAAGGCCAGGCATTTTGACAATTTTGAAAGTCGTTATGGCAATAACTAAATCTACTGCTATTGTGTATTGGGTGATATTCCAATTTTATTCAATTTCGTTTTTCTATCTTTCCAGGTGCACATCAAATCCGGCTTCATAATGAACGGCGTCTGCGTCAGATGGCGTGGCTGGATCGACATGGAGCGTCTGGATGGCGTCGGTTGTTTGGAATACAATGAGGAACGGGCAGCCCAGGAAGACGCTTTGCTGCGCGAACAAATCGAGAGGTACAATCAAAGGGTGCGTGATTTCGAGGATAAGCAGAGAGGCTACAGAACTGACAGGCCTGATCAAGATCATCTCGAGGTACGTCATGGTGGGGTGGGCTTACAGTCCAGACAGTATATGAAGCTTTTCTGAACGGTTTCTATATACATATATATACATACGTATGTATATATGTACATGTATATAACATTAAATCTACCGCTGACTGTGTTTTAGGTTAGAAATGTATATTGTTTCGGTATTGTTAGGATTTGTGCATGTATGTATACATTTATATGTGAAATTTTCTATAACAATAACACTAAAAAAATACATGACCTGACATCAATAATTCTTCCATCCGGAGATATTATTAGAATAGGATTAAGTAGTTCATAATGACTTAAAATCTCGTTAAGGCCTCTACACATGGACGTAGGTAACTTGTTAAACTGGCGCTTGACTAGCAAGAAATTTTTATGTATCTATGGCTTGGCAAATCTAAATATGATTGTGGAATTTCAACGCCTATTGATGCGCCGTTGTATCTATAGCTGCCTGAATAATTTTTCAAGGGTATATTACGTAGATATGCATTTTGTCATCATTCTAACTTCGTTTCAGCTTTAGGTTTTCCAAGTTGTACGTATTCAACGTTATCAACGTTTGTGGATATAGGGCCTTTTATATTAGTTATAGGTACTTATCTACTGCTTCTCTTCTTACCTATATAAAAGATAAAAGTATAATACTTCTAGACATACCAAAGTGAGAGTAGGATATTATTAATAGAAAAATCACTTTTGAATCGTGTTTAATTTATTCTCATCAACGTAAAAGTATTTTGTTCTTTTCAAACACTTATGAATTTGTTTTCATTCATAATTGTGTTTTTTTGTATGTAAATATCTATATTATATATAATATATTTATCATTTTTATATATGTTATTTTGCATTTAGTTTATATTTTGTAAATAATTGTATGACTTGTTAAAAACGTGTTGACTCGATTGCAATATGTATATATTATTTACTTTAATAAACGTGTTTTGAAAGATTTTTTGTGTTTCCTTTCTTTTTATTTTGTGTTTCAGCTTTTTAAATTTTTATTTCGGATAAGGCTTCATGGGGATTGATTAAAAAAAAACTCTAAAAAATACCTAATTATGAACAATGCTGTATTTATATATTAAAGAAAATAGTTTAGATTTACAAAAATGGTCTCTATGACAGTTTAATTCGTGAGAATAATGCATTTTTATTTTTATACATATCACCTGAAGTGAATAAGATTTTTCAAAACTAAATATACCTATCCCAAACTCATATGATAATGTGATATTCTCTGGAATAATTTTGTGACCGAAAATAATACGTAAAGCTGCGGATACACGAAACAATATCTATATAGACTAGATTTAAAAATCAAGTGTAGGCGTTTATATCTACCTACTGCTGAAACTAGGACATTGCAAAGCTACTGTTCTAAACAGCAAAGTTGCTTGACTATGTGTAAATACCGTATATTGCATATACAGGCAAAGTGTCGACACTGGCATGACACCAAAATTCAGTCGAAAGGATTTGTCTTGACATAGATGTCCAACAAGCTCTAATCTGTTTAAGAGCATTTGTGTCGGGATACGAATACTTCTAACAAAACTTAGGGCTCATTTTATTAGTTGGTGTACTGAAAAATTTCAATGATTCAATTTTGACGTGGGAAGAACTTTTCAGCCAGAATGTGAATAAATAATTATAAAATTCGACAATTCATTTGACTTTTTCATGCTTCTTCTCACAGATTTTATTTTATAGCACCTACCTAAGTCATAAAGCGTATGAGCATGCTGGAGATTTCCAGAGGGTATAGTTTAAATAAACGAATAGAGGGGACATTTTCAAGTTTAATACTCAACCAATTAAGCAAGATTAATTAATATTTTTGGCTTGAATGAGCAGTTTAACTACTAAGTGTTGGTACAGCGTAACCAAACAGAAAATTGGTTGGAAACAATTTTTGTTGTAGAGCAGAAACGCTGGTAAATTACCTATTGTCGATCTTTATTTTACAGATTTTCAAAATATTGAATTCAAAGTTGTTGGGTGAAAAGCGAGTTCATTTAACTCTTCTAGGATTTCCTGATTTCAAAAAATTCTGAAACAACCTATACTCTATACAGTAATTTCAACTCTTCCAGAATATCCCATCATAAGGCTGTTTTCAAAGAATCTCGACTGCTCGTAGCCAGGGAAAGGTAAACTAGGTACACGGTTTGTTATTTTTATTATTTTTTATATCACGCAGAATTTTTTAAGCCAAATTGTAGTCACGATTCATTTATAAATCTGACATATTTTTACTGACATTTTTATTTATCCAATAGCCACTTTTTGAGATTTTTTTAAAATTATATTTTCTTTATGCTGAAAATATTTTATCGATTTTTTAAATAGATCAACAAATTACTTACCAGTTTTTAATTCTTATAAACCAGAAATACTTTTGATCGCTTTTACTCAATGGCCACTCTGCGAGATATTTTGGATTGTCCAGAATAGATAGTCTTGGTATTTTTACTATTTCTTTCAAGAAAATGGTACAAAACCATTGTCTTTTAGACTTTAGAACTTTATTTAGCCTCAGTGGCTATTAATTAAATGATTTCTTACATTTCGGCGGGAAGGAGATCTCAGAATTGAGTTTTTACGGATATCTCTTTCAAATCAATCAAAAATCATCAAAATCGGAGTACCTACGTTTATTATAAGTAGATATAAAATGTGCGCACAAACCAAAAAGAAAAAAGCACACAGTCGAATTGTAGGTACTTACCTATACATATACCTCCTCAGTTTGGGTTCATCGGTCAAAAAAATAGCTTGTTGCAAAAACTTGGACCGACTCTATTAGTTGGTCCAGTGAAAAATGCGAATTAATATTAATTCGATGCTGGTACTTCTGAAGTTGGTGTCAAAAGTCTTTCATCTATACCTACCTGTAACTGCACCACCTCAAATTAAAAAAAAAAACTATTTAGCTCAAAGACAAAATCAACAAAATTTGATTGTTAGGTAAATTTCTTATAGAAATATACCTATTGCGATCGTTCACACTTTTGAATTTCGAAAAAATTTCAACGGCATGTTGTTATATGTCTATAAGTTAGTCCAAAAAAACATTTGGTTCCAAAGTTTATATATATATATATATATATATATATATATATATATATATATATATATATATATATATAATAAAATAGATTTTTGTTGGGGATGCAGTCATTTAATAAATAAAATTCTTTGGATTATGCCAAGCTTTCGGGGCAAAATTCGTGAATTTATATAAAATTAACCACAAACAGGAAAGATTTCATAGTCAGCAATCAGAAATGTCATTAGTTATTTATTTTCTGATTGCTGACTATGAAATCTTTCCTGTTTGTGGTTAATTTTATATAAATTCACGAATTTTGCCCCGACGAAGAGAATAAACATTCTCGAAAGCTTGGCATAATCCAAAGAATTTTATTTATTAAATAACTGCATCCCCAACAAAAATCTATTTTATTAAATAATAAACCAGTCAAGAATTCAGAATCAAACAATGGGATATTACGAAATTTATTAACACGATAGAGGTCGCAGTTTTGAAGGTATCAAGTTCAAATTTGCTACAAAAATCAATCTCCCAAATATCTCGGTCGAGTTTGTTATTGTGCAATATCGGGTAAGTAGTTTCAAAATGGCGACCTTTCAAACATTTAAAAAAATTATCAAAAAAGAGCCGTAGTGTGAATATTATTAAAAATAATTTTAGGTTATAGATATAATCAGTACCTACAACTTTTATTCAGAGAAATTTTTCATAAAATACACAGAAAAAAAATAAAAATTAATAAAGAAAAATAACAAATATTGATAAAACATGAACACTCGATATAAATTTGATGTAATTGTACATTTTCTGGAGATCTTAATATAGACCCTGATTAAAAAAATATATAGCATATTTATTGAAAAGGAATAGGCGAAAAAAAAATCTGCCTTGAAGTGGACTCGAACCCTGTCTGCTTTATATTCAACAGCCAAAACAAAAACCTCTATCCGCAAGGCTATGACACATACGACAATATTTTGTAATAACATGTAGGTATACCAATGAAAAGGTTGTTAAAATTTCAATTCAATGAATTTTGAAAAATTTACCTTTCCGCTGACTACAGGCCATCGGGATTTTTTATAAATTGTGGCAAATTCCTATGGATAGTAAACAACTGAGCTATTTAATTTTTATTAACAGAACTACCAGGAATTTCAACTACTTTACAAATTCTGACTCGAATAACATCAGTTCTAAGACATTTCTCACACTATCCCTGGAGGTATCATTGAAACTATTTACTCGAAATATTTCAGAAAAATTATTTCAATTCCAACGTTTCTCCAAAGTGGAACACCTGTTATACATGGATGAATATACTTATACAGCCTGAGGAAGTTGAATTATTTGGAATACCTATATCATCTACCATATGTCTAATAACGCATTTACATGTAATAAGTGCATTTTAAAAATTTGCACTTGCCGCCTTTTCGACTCAAAGTTTCAACGACTATGAGATACGTCAAAATTCAGATCATTACAATATTTAAAATACAATAATGCAACATTTTAAAAATATTAGTTTCTGATCGAAAACGATTGCAATAAAGGAAGCGGTAGACTGGCGGAATTAGCTATTATTAGATACAGGGTGGCTAGAAAGTCTGGAAACATCTGAATTCTGGCTAAATTATAATTTATATTAAAAAGTATAACATGTTAAACGAGAGGCAGATTTGGAGAAAAAACTGTAAATTTTATATAGCAAAACTGAAGATGAAATCATTTCCTGAAAACATTGAATTAAACATTTAAAAAAAATTCAACGGATTCTGCCTTAGTGTTAAGTTAAAATTGGGAGTTTTCGAAAAAAAATATTGGAGATATTTCTTGATTTACGAGCTTCTTCAAAACTCGGGTGCCAAGATTAATTAAGATCTATCTTAAATTGATACTTTGTCTCTCCCACAAATTCAAAATTATCAGGTAAGTAATAGGGCTTTAATTTATAACATTATTTATTGTTATTTTTCATTCATTTAACAAATATAGCCCTAAGTTTTTTGAGAAAATATTTAATATATTAACAATCCGAAGAGTTTATCATACCCCAACTCTGAAATTTAAAATGCTGTTTAAATCCAAATTGGGCTTCACACTGCAAAAAACCATTAATCTAGCGAAAACATTACGAAAGTTGATTTGATACAATAACCCAAATTTAATAATAACTAGCAATCTGATTGTTCAATCACTTCCATCACAGCAAAATTCCCCCTGTGAACCAGCTCCTCGCATACTTCACCTAACGATAAAAAGCATATAAAAATAAAATGTAAATATGTATACAAAAAAAAATAATATAAACGACAACGTCCCCATAAGCAAAAATCAAATTTCGCCGAAGCCAAGTGCTGTTCTGTCTCTAGGCCCTTATTAGGAGCACAGCGTGAGATCCAGGAACCCCATAGGTATCTGCCTTGGCGCGACAATATCGCCGCCCCCTGTTGGCGCGTCCAGAGGTGCCGAAGCGGAATATAGTAGGTAAAATGGGGGCCCCTGATCGTGTTTACTCGCCCCCCTGGGTGGACTCGAGTTTTGCCACGTTTTCGTTACAATTTTCCATTCATTCATTCATATTCCCGACACATATGCCCCACGGTGGATTTAAGGGACGTAATAATAAGCTTATTGAATGAAAATTCGTAAGTTAGAATCTTTGTTAACAAACGCCAGGTAGCTAGCTATATCTACTCCCATACTTGCCAAGAGCATTAAGTATATAATAAATATGATGATGATTCTCGACTGCTTTGAGAAGATTAATGCAGGTTATAGTAGGATATTGTGTATATATACAATAATACATTTTCCAATCCATCTATTCTAAATTTTGCTTGAAGGCAACATAAAAATATAGCATTAATCTCGTGCGAGTCCTTCAGAGTATATTTATGATCATTCTGCAAACATGGATTAGATACAAATAATATAGTCAATACATAAAACAAATTCGAAGATCAATTCAAATAAATAATAAAAAAAAATTAAAAAACTAAAAAAACTAGCTTTAAGAACAAACCAAACTAAAATTTGGACAATAATTTCATTAACACTTCATATAAGGATTGAGTGATTAATAAAAGATATAATTTTAATTAAAAAAAAGCGTGGGGTCCATTGATGTAAATATTTCATGTTGATAGATACTGATATAAGTAGGGTCATTACAATATCTTAAAATGCACCCCACGCTTTTTTACATTAATTAATTAATTAATTAATTTATTAATCACTCTACCCTTATATGAAGTGATAATGAAATTATTTTCTAATTTTTAGTTTGGTTTGCTATTAAAACGTGTTTTTTTAGTTATTTAAACTATTACTTATTCTCAAATTTTTAGTTTGGCTTGCTATTAAAACGCGTTTTTTTTTTTTTTTTTATTCAAGTTTTTTATACTGTTATTTATTTTGCTGTAGAAATCAAATAAGCGTTTTGAGACGTGTACTTATAAATTCTCTAAACTTTTTCACACTCCCACTCACTCTTAAACTCCATCGCAAATCCTTGCAGCACACATGCATATCTAAATTTCCACAAAAATCCATCCAGAAAGTTCCTAGAGGTATAGGTATGAAACACTTCATCAAAAGGTCTCACTCGTACGTACACAACTATAAGTATGAAACCTGTGATCGAAAAGTCCCACTCACATGTACACATCACAAAACTTTCCAACCCACATACAGATAGAAAGTTCCAGAGAATTCATCCAGAAATCATAAGCACCTATAGGTATGGAACCCTCCGCAAAAAGTCCCACTCGCACATGCATATCCAAAATTCCACGAGAATCCATCCATAGAGCTCAGAGATATAGGTATGGAACACCCCATCAAGGAGTCCCACTCGCACATACTCATCAAATTAACTACTAATCTTTGTATTTTCACTTAATTTGTTTCAGATGTACTTGATAATGAAAATCAAGTTGATGTTATCTACACGGATTTCAGGAAGGCGTTTGATCGTGTATCACATCAACAACTGTTAACGAAATTGTCTAACTTTGGCATATCACCCGGTATTCAGTTGCTCCTGAAATCATATTTATCTGACCGATGTAGTTATGTTGAATGTAATGGTATAAAATCCTCCTGCTTTGTAGCGAGTTCGGGTGTCTCACAAGGGTCAAATCTTGGGCCATTGTTATTTATACTATTTATAAATGACATAGCCGAAGGCACCACTTCTCATAAACTGCTATTTGCAGATGACATGAAGATAAATCGTGAAACACAAAGTGAAGCAGACTGTTTCACATTGCAGGAGGACCTAAATTCGTGTATTCGTAATAAATTGTACTTATATACAAATAAATGTAAAATAATGACATTTACTCGGAAAATACTACCAGCAACTTTCAACTATGTAATATATGGTGAAAGATTACAGCGGATAACGGAATCAAAGGATCTTGGGGTTCTGTTCGATCAAAAAATCACGTTTTCCAATTATTTTTAGAATTTGATGTCAATTTCAATGAGAAATTTAGGATTTTTGATACGCAACTGCAAGGAATTTAGGACTTTTGACTATGAAAACCATTTATATCACACTGATCAGGAGCAAATTAGAGTACTGCATTGTCGTTTGGAATCCGTCCCATATGAAGCATATAGCTAGCTTAGAAAATGTTCAATTTTTTTTTTAAATATGCATATTTCAAAAAACATGGTGTTTATCCTGAAAGAGGTCATAGCTATGATTCATTGTTGGACGAGTTTCATATGACATCTCTAAAGAAATTGAGGGAAAGCCGAGATATGTGTTTTGCATATAAAATCATATATGGACAAATTGATTGTCCACCTCTATTGTCTCAAATGCTATTCAATGTACCGCGTATTCCATCTAGGTTTTGCAGCACATTTTATATTTCTATTTCTAATACTGTCCATCATTTTCATTCTCCCATATCTACTATATCTAGATGTGTTAATAAGGTTCTTGGTGTAGATATATTTTATCTAACGTTCAAACGATTCAAAAAAGAGATTCTCCGTCTCATTCAGAACTGATTAGGTTAGATGTGAAATTTTTTATAATGCTAACTATTGTATACACCTGTAAATGGGCTTTTGGGCCTGCTGGATGTATTGTACCAATAAATAAATAAATAAATAAATAAATTACGATATTGCCATCGGTCCTTTAGAAGTAGGTATTCAAAGTTTCAAGTCGATCCGATGTTTTCAAGTGGGTGAAAATCGTGTCTAAAGATTCTGATACATACATACATAGATACATACCAAGCTATTAAAAGTGTGTTATAAATATTTTTCTACAAAAAATTGGACCGACATTATTAGTTTGTGCACTGATAAGTATATAATAATATTAATTCTATTGGTGCTGTTACTTTTGAAGTTGTGCACTTGCAGTTAGATTGATGACTTTTGGCACCAACTTCACAAGTACCAGCACCAATAGAATTAATATTATTTTATACTTTTCAGTGCACCAACTAATAACGTCGGTCCAATTTTTTGTAAAAAAATTTTATTTCACACTTTTGAGTGTAACAATAGTCACGAAAATCGTTGAACGTTCTCTATTTTTATCCTATTACCCACGTATATTTTTTGCTTGTAATTGTTTTTATTGAGATCTCAAAGCATCACTGCGGAAATACGCTTAAGTATTTTACCATTTTAACATCGATTTAACTTGAAAACTGTAGCTCTAAGGAAAAAATGTTCATCATAATTGTTACTCCAAACAATTATGTTTTCATGTGGTATCGAAAGATTTTAGATTTTCGAAAGAAATCGCCTTCTCTACATAGCAAAAATGAGATACTAATATTCCTCTATCTCGAAAACCGTAGCTCTTTTGAAAAGATGTTCAATTTTACAGATTAGACCCTGACGAAAAGCCCTTAAAAATGCCATACAATGGCTTAATACAGGGTGTTGTATTTAAAAAATTCGAGTTATTACAATTAGTTATTTGCTATTTTCAAAAAATCGTAGTTGGCAACGCAACATCGATGCTGAGGAATATGCGCAATGATGTTAGGAATCTAATAAAAAAAGTTTGTTAAGTTATCTTGAATGGTACTGATGATGTGATTTTTCATGTAGGTCGATGCACGACGCTAATCTGACACATAAATTGACATAAGTCAATGATATTATTTCATTGCTTAGGCAAATTTAAAGATGGAACCAAAATATGGGGCTGCCATTTAAAAAAAGAGAACATTATTGTGTATCTTATTTAGAAATATCCTGTATACTAATCAAAATATTTTGGAAATATGCTTCATTTGTCGACCTACTGTTTAAACAAAAATCAAGTCGGTAGCTTAAATAAAACAAAAGTTATGGTTATGCAGCATGCATCCATCTTTAGGTCACCTTGTATAAAGAAAATAGGTAGGCATCTTACTTGCATAGGATTGAAATTTCTATTCAAAAGATTTAAAACAATCAACTGCCATTTGTTATTCATTCGAATATCCCCCAAAATTATCCTGTAACAAAAAAAAAACATTATCTGAGCGTCCGGAAGCACACAAAACGTTTCTCTTAAGCTAAATAAAGCCCAATTGCATCATGGATTGCAAAGATTTACAGTAATACCAAAAGGCATTAACTGGATATCCATGTTATTGCAATCACAAACACACACACCGACAGACAGAAGCTTTAAATTTCTAGATCGGAAAAGGGTGACTACTGCTGGCTATATACCCTTTTAGGGTACAGGGAGGGCAGTAATAGCATTCCTAGGGGGTATATTCAATAAAACAATTTAATTGAAATCAAAATATATCTGCGAATCCAATAGAGAGAACACATCCCCTGTATTTTAAAGTCTCTATAATATTATGGTTCTTTGTTGGAACAAAGAAATGAATGCGCAAGGGGGAGGAGGTAGTTATTTTCAATATACAAAATTGGATCTGGTTATTTTTTTCTTCTTCTCTCGAGTTCATAAGTGGATACACCTGTGCATATATTAAGTGAATAATATTCAACAATGGATATTCCGAAACGAAGTCATGTAAATGAATCATAGAATCTCATTACTCATTTTAATTTATTGAGGTAGCCGAATAAAATTGAGCAATTCACGTACATTTATTATTTATCTTTAGTTTCAGAAACATTCTGATACTGGCCTGGAATTGTTCGAACCGACCGAAAATTGTGGAAGAACCCATGTAGGTCATAGTGCCACTAAAAACCCAACATAATACCACTCAACAGAAGGTTTAGAAATAATAATAAATATTTTTTACAAAAAATTGGACCGAATTTATTAGTTCTTGCACTGAAAAATTCAAAATAATATTTATTAATTCTATTGGTGCTGGTAATTATGAAGTTGTGCAGTTGTAGTTAAATAGAAGACTGTTGGCACCAACTTCCAATAGAATTAATATTATTTTGTATTTTTCAGTGCACCAACTAAAAAAGTCGGTTCAATTTTTTGTAAAAAAATTGAGTGTAACATTATTCAATAAAATCGTTGAACGTTCACTTTTACCAAAGAAAAGTCTGTGTATATTCTTAGCTTGTACTTGTTACAACTATCTATTATTTGGAGATCTCAAAACATCGCGGCGGAAATACTTTTGTACTCATATTTGAGACTTGACCACTGCTGTAACTCGAAAACCGTAACTCTATGGAAAAAATGTTCAATGTATATGTTGTTAGAAATAATCTGGTCTCTCAGATTTTCAATTTTTGAAAAAATTGACCCTTCTATACACATATTTCAAATTTTAACATTGCTGAAACTCTAAAACTGTAGCTCTTTTGAAAAACTGTTCCATTTGAACGTTTGCGGATATTGTCTCCACTTTGATTCTGTTGTCTCAGATTTGTGATTTTCGAAAGATATTGCTCCCTCCACCCATTCGGGGGCGGTTTTTGGAGGGAAGGAGATTTCGGAGAATCGAATACCTCCTCCGTTTGGGTTCGTCGGTCAAAAAATATCCAAGTTCCTTTTATTCTCGATGTCAAGGAAAATTTGAAAACTATTGTCTTACTCTATTTCTTGTGACTTGGAAGGCAAAGATAAATAAAAACAGATAAATTATATGAAGATACTTTTTGACTGCCTTACATGGTGTTCATTTCAAAGCTTGCCTCCACGGATTTTTCGAAATTGTCGCCGAAATACGTAAGAAATAATATCCAAGGGGGCAGCTCTACCTCTTTCAACCCCATGTAGAAAAAGATCCGCTCGGGCTGAGACTAATTGGGATTCTATCGGGTTCACAACTGGGAGTGCCTAATAATGAATAATTATCTTATTAATTTATTCACTATATTAATTGAAAATAGTTATTCATGAAAAAAATCTATTGTTGAATAACCACCGGTCCAAAGGTTTAACGATGAACTGAGGATGGAAATATTGTCAACAAAAATTTTTTACAAAAAATTGGACCGACTTTATTTGTTGGTGCACTGAAAAATACAAAATAATATTAATTCTATTGGTGCTGGTAAGTTGTGCCACTATAGTTTGTTGTATATAAACGAATAATGTTCTGACTTCCAAAATATATCACTTGGAGTACCTCAAGGATCCGTTCTGGGACCTTTATTATAGATTATGTTTATGCAAATGATCTAGTTCATTTTATGTACCAGAATAAATGTGGGGCTTATGCTGATAACAATGAATGCAGTTAATGAAAAAAGTGTCAAACTTCTCGGCATGGTTATTGATCACAAACTGTCTTAGTCGTTTCATAAATATATTTGATACGTAACATGAAAAACCCCTCAATACATTACGAATGTGCTTTTTTCCTTTTTTAATGGTCATGTGAACTATAATAGCATACTTCAATTTCATAATTCTTGTCTTGCCATCAGGATTTTAAAAAATGCAGAAAAGAAACTATAGAAATATCGCTAGTGCAGCGGCTACCGGGATGGATCACAGAGAACAAACGCGCATTTTATGTAAACCCCGATTTTCATGAATTCCAAACTGGTGGTGCTAATCATTTGAGGCCTTCTTGTCTAAGGCTGAACATATCACAAGTAAATTCTCTGGATGTGAGACTTTACACTTACTTCTGAATTTGAACAGTTTAAATTGAAACTCAAAAGACATCCTTAATCAGCGAATACCTGTGTATATTTGTTTGTCTCCATAATGATTCATTTTGATAATCTTTTTTTTTCTATTTCGAGGTTTTTTGTTTGTGTTTGTCTATACTACTTTCAATATTTTCTTATTACATGTTCTAAGCTAAGTGTTTTGTCAAAAAAACATTTGATCAACTTGGCAAATAAATCTATCTAAATACTCCCAGGAGCTAACCTCTTAAAAAACTTAAATGGTAAGAGGTGTCTATGGATTGTTTATTTGAAATGTCCTTTTAATTATTTTTTTACGTTTGATTGACCTATTTGGTTTTGACTTCCAGTTAGCACAAACGGCATTTTTCGCCGTTCCACCACTGATGATTTGGAAGTACAAAAATAACTATCTTGGACAAAAAAAGATTTAAAATATTTTGAAAGCAAGCAAACGTAAAAATAAAAGAATTAATAGGACTTTTCAAATAGGCTATCGCTCGATTCAACTAAGATTTTCAAGAGCGCTGCTGCTGAGGTGTCAAAATTGTTAAGTATTCACATCTTATACTTTGAACATTTAAAATACAGTAGGTAACATGGAAACACCAGTAGAAGAAGTAATATTATTTAGCATTTTTCAGTACCCTAACTAATAAAGCCGGTCCAATTTTTGCTGCAACTCGAAAACCGTAACTTCATTCGAAAACTGTCCACGTTAAATGTTGCTAAATATAATCTCTTATTTAATTTGGCCGTCTCACATTTTCAATTTTCGCAAAAAATGCCCCCTCCATATAGCGGAAATTCTAATTATATTTCAATTTTTACCATTGCTGTAACTCGGAAACAGTATCTAACTCTATTGCAAAAATGTTCCTCAGAAGTCTACAAGAAAATCACAAAACAGTCCCTTAACGATGACGTAAATAGAACATAATACTTGAAGCTCATCGAGATACTTTTTATAATATCGTCTCTCTGTCTGTCTGCTCGCCTTATTTAGTGTTCTCAAATTAAAATGTGCCAGGTCACGTCCGAGAGATTATTCATCCAGTTTTGCGACGCGTTCACATTTTTAACAATTCAAATCATCCTAATCACCATCCGACAAGACCTACATCGTATAGACAGAGAAAAGCACCACCCCATTATTGTTTGTTGTAAGGCCCTTTGCTCCGATCCATACACACTAATGAACAACAAACAGCTAGAGCCATTGCGCGTGATCTTTTGTGAAATGAGCTCTGATGGTTCTCCCCCTCCAGCCTCTCGTCATCATTGCTAGGATATATCAGAAGAGCCCCCGCGGAAGTGAAAGCGACAAGAGGACTCTCTCTACTAGCGCCCTTTAATTGGCACCTCTGGGTTAACTGTTTCTAGTTGGTATAATGAAAGTCCTTTCAAGTTAAGTCAGTCAGTTCTAATAAGAAAAATTCAAGAAAAATCTATTCAAGTAGGTCAATTGAAGACAATGATGAAAATATTGGAGAATAACAATTTTCCGGTTTTATATCTACTATGCTTAAAATTTTGAAAGAAATTCAGATTAAATCTCAGAGACACTCTGTGAAGGTAAAACCAGCAAGTAAGGGATTTATTTTTTACATATATCTGAAAAAGGTTCGGTTAAGGTACCAAATACAAACACCAGGTGCTAATAAACCAATGTGCTAGGGTTACCTACCTTGAACAATATCTTTGAGGTATGAAAAAATATCAAATATTACTCTTATAAATTATATAATTCATTTAATAATTGAGTGCTGCATCTAACCTCAAAGAATATTTTTCAAATTGATGATTCTGGAATAGAAAAAAATGTGCATTTGTAAAATTACTGTAAAACTAAAATGTAGGTACTAATTTGGTGCTAGTTAAAGTCAATAGTTGGGAGCTAATAAGAGTTATTTAGTAGAGTGTCGTCAAATCTGTTCATCCAACAAATTTTTAAGAGCTGAGTAATAGTATCTATAAACTAGAAATTATTTATTAAAACTTTAAAGTTTCGCATTGATATGTAAGTTTGAAATTGTTAATGCTGAGTTAGAGAATAGGTAATCGTCGATTTCAAACTCACATTTGGAAGCAATATGTTACATCTAGGTAATTAAAATGCTGTGTACAACATCACTGAGACTTTCATTAGCATCCAATTATTTGATGAAAAGATCCTGTCCCTCTTTGATGATGTGGGAGCTTCAATTAAAGCTATAGCAGAACACTAGTCAGATCTAAATATCATTGACAGTTTATTAGCATCTAAAATTTGACTTCTCCAACTAATAAATATTTGTTACAAAAACTTTATTAGTTGGATTTAGGAGGAAAAAATTGTAAGCAATATTGCTCCTTATCTTATCTTATTTAGACATAAAATGCTGGAAACAGCCATTTACATAAGATTCAGAAGCCAAAAATTTGAAAAAAACTTTAATGTAATATATTAATAAATAAATCTTATTTTCCAATTTGAAGTTTTTCTTTTTTATGCAGTTTTATGTGTGGATTGATCATATTATACCTTATCTAGAGAAACATTGATATGAAAAATAAATCTTATATTCCAATAAAAAATGTATTTTTTGCATATTTATGTGTGGATTGATCATAATATACCTTATTTTGATATAAAATGATTAAAAAAGCCAATTAGGAAGGATATAGAAGAAAAAAATTATAAAAAAACTTTAGTTAATATGAAAAATAAATCTTATTTCCAATTTTAATTTTTTTGCAGTTTCAAGTGAAGATTGATTATATTATACCTACTTGATTTAGATATAAAATGCTGAAAACAGCCATTTATGTATGGCTGCTCGCGCATTTTGCATAGTAAACGTGCTTCGATTTTGATTATTTTTGATTCATTTGAAAAATGAAAATTGAGAAATGATCTCATATTTAGAAAAATTCAAATCCGAAATCTCCTTCCCTCCAAAAACCGCCTCCGTGGGCAAAAGACAAGAATTTTAGTCTTTAAAATCAAAAATCCGAGACGGCGGAATTAAAGTGAGACCATATCCGGAAACGTTTGAATTGATCATGTTTTCAAAAGAGTTTTCGAGTTACAGCAATGGTAAATACTGAAATATGTGTGTATCCGCTATGTGGTAGGGACATTTCGAAAATTTAAAATATAAGGCAGCTAAATTAAAGAACAGATTATATGTAGCACCATTTAAATTGGACATTTTTCAAAAAAAAATGCGATTTCCAAGTTACAGCAGTGAGAAAGTCTGAAATATGTGTATTTCCACGATGGTTTGAAATCTCCAAATAAGTACAAGAAACGTATTATCTATTTTCTTTTGTGATTGTAATGCTCACAAATGTGAAATAACTTCAAAATTAACCGGAACCAATAGAATTAATATTATATTGCAGTTTTTAGTGCACCAACTAATAAAGTCGGTCCATTTTTCTTTTAAATATTTATTCGTAGTTTTAATTGAATTACTTTCCTAATATATCACGTATCAAAAGCAATCAAAGCCACTCAACTTAGCAATTCGTAACGTACACCGGCTCTTGACGGACCAGGCCATCGACTACTCTATATCCGTAGGTACGCTCTTCCGCCTTCGCCCTCTCATATTATTGTGTGGTGCCCTCTGCCTTCGCTGTTGACCGGTGGTAGTTGTTGTAGAGTGGCCCTATTGTTGGTGGATTGTTTGGCCCTGTCAGCAGGGCCGCCTTGCAAATGCGCGCACCATCGCTGCAAATAACAGTAATATAACGTAATATAATATATAATAAGGTCGATGATAGATCGACAGATGATTTATCGAGAGATGCAGGGAATATTATATATACGGTATATACATAGTTAGTTGTTCTCCTGGGGTGCATTCAGCCATGAAGAGGCATCGCAACGATTATAATATTTGGACATTTTGCCAGGATTTATGATTTCCGTGAGCGGTGATGTGTTAATTTTCAACAACAAAGTCACTATGAGAAAGTGAGACAGCATGGGAATGGGGCATCGAGGAGGAGAGATATGGTTGTATTTTTATATTGACAGCAGAATGACTTATTTTACATGTCACATTGAATATTATATTTGATCGAGGTGGCTGTCAGTAGTTGAGTGAGTGATATCTAGATACCTTTCGAACAAATGCTTTGTAAAAAACGATGTTTGTGTGACTATTTAAGGTTGTACCGTTTTGAGATTTAGCTACAATGAAATCTAGCAACACCTGAATATTTTTTTACTTTTTTTTTCTTTGGACAATGAGATTGATAAATATCATTAATTGTTTTTTGACAAAAATTGGACTAATTTTAGTAGTTGTCGCAATGAAAAATTCAAAATGAAGTTGTGTGTAAATAGAAGATTTTTGGTGTCAACTTCAAAAATAACAGCACCTTGTTTTGAATTTTTTAATGCAACAAACAAATAAAGTCGCTCTTTTATTTTTGTAACAAGATATTTATTTCAGATTTTGTGTCTCACAAAAATTTACTATTGTTTCAAAATATAACAGTAAAAATCTTGCACTTTCCTAGTGTAACTTGTTTTTTTTTAAATGTTCAATTTAAACGTTTCATGAAATGATCTTTTCTTTTTTTAGAAAATGTTGCTCCTTCCCTCTATACAGTGTGTACCACGTAGAGATTGATTTATCCGTTTCTCAAAAACTACCCAAATTATTATTTTGAAAATATACTCACAGATGTGTCCCGTAATTTGAAATCGATCAAGAATATTGACCTTATCGCAGGACTCCGGTTCCGGTAGAAGTCGACAATAACTCGTCTTTTTCACAAAGAACCTATTTTTTTTGTTTTATGGAATTTTACTATTAAATAAACGGTATGTTTTTCAAATATACCTACTGCATCATCATTTTTGATAGTTTTCTTCCTTAGTTTTTCATATAAACAGTTGAAATGTCGCAAAAGAAAGTCCAAAATGTATATTTGGATGATTACTCATGAAAATTTTAAACGATCTTTAAAATCGGGCAACTAATTTCGACTGGTTCTGAACCCAACAATTCGCTTATTTTGAACATATATTCGAAATTATTTCCCTTCAATTAGGTATATGACTTTAAAAAGCAAAAACTAATTACCATGCTGATGGGTTCATTTAAGGTGTTATTGAATAAATTAACCGGAGCAAGCCTTTATTACTAAAACACTTGCTTATATTGAAAATTCACTGGATAAATACTTTACAGTAATGACAATATTTTGCTATATAAATAATGAATTATGAATCAGGTGACATTTAAATATTTCTTTTTACAGTCAACGCTTAGCTAGTTGAACGAATATCTAAGCAGTAGTATCCAAATATCTTCAAATCGATGAAATTCAGGTAGGTACGTGGAATGCTAATATCAAACGAAAGAGAAATAATAAATACGGGCTCAGATTATCTCCCTGTGGAACTTCCAGACTTACCTACTTCAATTTAATATTTTTGCTCCTGATCAGCTTTCATATTGTTATACCGTTTAACGTTTTATGAATCTTGTAGGGTTCTGGACACATATCAACCTCAAAGTTTTCGTGTCTTCTATTTTTGAATCTGATTTTCTTCTTTTATAATATTTAAGATTGTCGGGCTCAGACTACCACGCTGTGCAACTGTAGAGTCTACTTCAATCTCATCTTTTAGCTCTTGATCAACTTTTATACAATTAAACCGTTTTATGAATCTTGTATTGCTCGGGTTACATATGACGTCGAATGCTTATTCAAAAGCAACAATACACAGAAATACCAGATTATCTAGGAACAAATTTGTGTCCGTATGCTACTAAGGTAATTGTCTTGAAAATATAAAGATTAAACAAATACACAAATTATTACTCTCGATGCTGAGACACCGTATATTATTAAAAAGCTATTTGAGTTTCTTCCTTCCTATCATCAAATGCAACATAACATCTCATACATATACTCTAAACTATATAAACCTATACTGACTACCTGCCCCTAATTCACCAAATGGTCAACGTGCACCCTTAAAAATCTTGCATTTCCTGGTAAAATTGCATACAACAACACTTTTGTGTTCCTTTCGGCAGACACCTGTTGTTGTTTGTTGTATTTGTTACATAATGCCAGATTTGCGCAAGCAATATACATGTATCGGTACCTATACCTATAGGTAGGTACCCTTGGAGGTGTTATTAAGAGATTTGAAGTTTCGCCTCAGTGCGCTGTTCTAAAACGTTTTGTATTGTTGAAGGTATAAGAGAAGAAAACTGAGAACTTGACCAGTTGACAGTCGCATGCGAAGCGATCTTATCGTGGGAAGACTAGAAGATTATTATAACATAATAGGTAGGTACTGGCATCTAGGAAATCAGCGGAATTCCCTACCAATTACGTCACAAGAAACCTTAATAACGACCCCTAATCGGTTTTTAGATTTATAGTACCTATACCTATGGAAGGTTTGAATTAAAAATTATTTTTATTATTACTTCCCTCTGAAATCCCATTTCTCCATTATAGGGTTTTAATTTTCAATATCCACCGTCTTGGCCTTGAAAATAAATGTGATTTTCGCAATCAAACACCAATAACGACAGCCAAATTGACTTTTAGATATTTTTATACAGAAAAAATAGTTTTTGACCGACTTCAAAACAAGGAGAAGGTATACAATTCGGTTGTAAGAGCTTTTTTTTGTTTTTTTTTATGTCGCGTTTCGCATAGTAAACGTACTCCGATTTAGACGATTTTTGTTTCATTTGAAAGGGAGAGTTGAGAAATGGTCCCATATTGAGGAATATCAAATCCAAAATCTCCTTCCCACCAAAAACCGCCCCCAAAGGGGGTGGAGGGGGCAAATTTTCTGAAAAATCGAAAATCCGAGACGACAGAATTAACGAAAATTCCATATCCGGAAATGTTTAAATTGGACATTTTTGAAAATAATCATACGTGTCCGCGCTACAGTGTGAAATATGTGTTTCAGCTATGTGGAAAGGGCAAATTTTTCTGAAAATCGAAAATTCGAGATTTGAAAATTAGAAAGGGGACCATATCCGGAAAGATTTAAATTGAAGATTTTTTCAAAAGAGTTACGCTTTCCGAGTTTCGCAATAGTAAAGTCTTGAAATATGTGATGTGCGCATTTCCGCTAGTACAAGCTAAACCTACCTATAACTTTTTGCTAAACTGTCATCTTCGCATTTATAATTTACGAGGCAAAAAATGATGCTCCGAAACTATCATCTATGGTGCCGCCGGTGAGTGAGACTACTGTGTTTACCTAAACTGTGCTAGGATCTGGATTTTTCCATATCCAAGTTATAATTTTTTTTCTTCAAATGGTCATGAGGCATTTTCCAAAAATACTTTTAATTGTAGATATACATACAGGATTTTTCAAATAGCAACCCCCTATTCTTGGTACAGACTTACATTAGTTTCTCAAACCACTCTGTAAGATTTCTTGACTTATGTCAATTTATGTGTCAAAAAAGCTTCGCCTATAGACCAGCAAAATATCATAATTTTAGCACCTTTAAAGATAATGAAACCAATGTATTTTTAATCGATTCCTTAAGGTTTGGAGAATTTTTTACCAAAAAAAAAAAATTGTTGATGGTCGGTTCAAAGAGGAAAAAGAGTTTTTATTGATGCTTCAAGAGAATCCTCCCTTGAGCACTAGAAAAAGTAGCGGAACTTTCTAAACAGATGAGGGAGTTGACATAGCAAAAGTAGGAATGTATATGAAAAAGTTCTTGGCACCATAAAAACCAATACCTAAGGATGCTCCAAAATTGAATCAAAGAAGATACGAAAACTTCTTAGACACCTGACAGTGCACCTTCTTGATTTTCCCATCCATCTTAAAAACAACCCACCTTTCGAAATCATCCCGTAAAGACGTTAATAATATTGTCAACATCTCGACAATATCTTAATCTCCAACTTTGCGATCATGACCCCGGGAACTTTTATACTTACCTATATAATCTATTGAAATTGACTGTGCCTAGAGAATGGCCCTGCAGGTGAAGCGTTATGGCTGGTTGCATTAGCCTCTAAATCCGATTATCGTGAAGGAGGCTATGACAATGACACAAAAATCAACGTATCAAATAAATGCAGGGGAAGAGGAATGAGAGACACATATCATCGCATATTATATTAAGCAATCTGCGTGGGAGTTTGACTGTTGGATAAATAGGATTCCGGTGGCGCGAATTGAAATGGATACAGCCTCCGGGCTGGTAGAGCAGTTTCCCTTTGTCTCTTCGTGAGATATATCACGGTCTGTCGCTTCTATAGCATAAGGACTTTTTTGTTACAGTGAAAGGATTTAGAGCTTACGAATAAATAATCTCTCAGATACTGATATTTAGACATAGGTACCTACTGTTTTGCATCAAATGGCACCTTGAATTTCTTTAAAATTAAAAGAGTCAGTAGTGAATACTATAGTGCTTTTCAAACTAAGAATGCACTGTGGCGTCTAATGGAGCCCATCGTTGCCAGTAGGTTGTTATTTCGGACTCGGCCAATCATCAGGTCTTGTAACAGGTAAATTTCGCAGCTCGGATTTAAATTTTATCTCAACATATTTATGTTCAAACATTAATAATCATGAAGGATGAATTTTAAAATTCAAGAAGAAAATATAAGATGTAAATTTGATGAATGACAACATTATTGCTTGTCGTTATCCCATTGAAAATACATTACCTGTACCTATGCCACACTGCATTCTTAGTGTGAAACGCTGTAGGTATAGCTATGCCTACCCGCAATAACCCTAATATTTACGCCAGTTTTATTCGGAAACCGGTTAATTTATATGTACCTAACAATGTTCATAAATGTCGTTCTGAATAAATATCATTAAATAATCAATTGTTACCTCGAAAGAACACATACAGAACTTGAGAGAAAGTTCAGATATCGGGATAAAAAATAGAGATTGATGGTATCTTCTCTTCCCTGTTTTATTTAAATACCAAACGAATCGAAAGCCTTAAAGTTTTGTACATTTGCCGAAAAAATTGAACTCTAATAAAATCGTTCCTGTGTCCGTTTGTCAGTCAGTCTGTGACAGCCTATTTGCTCAGAATCTACTGAATGAAAAAATATGAAATTTTGAAGATATTAAGGATAAATAATATTATTTTACAAAAAATCGTTTGTTCATCTTTGTGAAAATATTTATTTCCCATTTTTTATGTTTAACATTAACATAAATCGGAAATTTCACAAACTCTATATGGACAAAAAGCTCTTAAAAGATGTTATGCTATTATGCTATTAAATACAGGGTGTAGCATTTGAAACAGTTGTTATTGCCAAAGCATTTTGTCTTTTTGAGAAAATCGTAGTAGGTGACGGAACGTCGACTCTAATGCTCAAGAAGTCGATAGAACAAACGTTGATCTAAAGAGAGTTCAGTTGCTTATCTTACTTTAGGACACCCTGTTGATAAATTAAACAATATTTCAAATCGACAGCTTGGATAGAAAAAAGTTAGGGAGCTTTGCACGCACCCATGGGCCTCACTGTATTTAGGTAAAAAAGCAAATATACAGATGAATTTTATGCCTATCTCCTCTGTTTTTCGCATTCGGTCAAAAATTTACGAGCATTGATCATTGATCCGCCCAGTTTACTCTTCTGAGAAAATACATACTAAGCGAAAAATCCTGAAAATACATATCTACCTACCTTAGGAAAAACTAAGCCAAAATTTCGTATGAAACTCTTTCTACTCAAGTCCATATCGCAGTTGTTCATTATTAGGGTTTCGTACATACGATAAAAAAAAACAGAATCACTGACATCACTTCGGTTTCTGTCTCGCTGTCTATCTGTCTGCCTGTCCCTCTGTCACCGCTTATTTTCTCCGAATCTAAAGTAGAAAGATAAAACATGGTACTGAAACTACTGATACAAAGTTACGTGACCGCAACTCTTTTGTGGAGTAAGTTAGAAAATGAAAAAAAAACATTTTTTTCATGTTACATATAAAATGAAAGGGCTCGTTATGGGTAATCCAAATATATATTTTTTCATTATCCTAAAATGAACGGCATAAGAGATATTAAGGTAAATATACGAAAATTGACCGTCCCCCTATCTTCAAAATTACCGAGCGTAAAAATTTGTAGGTATACGAAAATCCTAATAACAGAACCCTTTCAACTCGAGCCCGACCCACATTTGATCATCTTTTTATTTTAGTCGGTAGATACTTAGATAAGTTTGAAACTGCTAAACTATTTTTATAAAGCAGATTTTCTTTCAACTAAAAATGAACAACTTTCAATATTTAGGTGCTTAAATACTTAGATAAAAGTAATTATAGGTACAGTGTGTTCAAGAAAAGGATAAGGATAAGCATTAGGATCTCCAATACGGTTATAGAATTATTTATTATATTGTGTTTAAAACGTTTCTTATCATCTTAGAATATGTTTTTCAACAATATTTCGCATTATATTTTTTTCCTTGCCAAATGTTTTATATGATACGCCTATTTTATAAATAACGTTTTTCTAATGAGTTAAAGGGCGATTCTTAATGAAAAATTAAATACCAAAGAGGCTTGAACGTCTGTTATCGTTTCAAGTTGCAAGTTTTTGAGTATTGAAATTTTTTTTCGTCTTAATAATTTTGAAACACACTTTGTAATTTTCGCTATAAATCGTTGCCTATACCTTCAAATTTCAAATCTTCTCTAAACTACGCTTGTTCTTCTGGATCAATAACGGGAGAAGAAACGACGCAGGAACCTCTGGAACGCTGGCCGGTGCGTATTCTATTTGGTAAATTGCGAGAGGATGCCCTTTAATTTGAAGGGTCGCGCCCCCCCCCATTCGAGGCCACCCTTGTTGATGATATCCGATGTCGGATGGGTAGGCTCGACAAAGGCATAGGGGAAAAAGAGGGGTCGATCGTCGCGACGCTCCGTTAAAAACGATTTTCAAAGCTACTATTTTTTTCGTTGAGAGGTCAATTATGTTGTAGGCACTTACCATGAAATCATGTTAAAAAAATATTTCTACATTTTCCAAAATGAAAGATATCTCAAATTTTTAGTAGATTTTTTTCTGACTAAGGAGATGTAATACCTAATCGTTCGTAGTTTATCACAACTAGATTATTTATGAAAACTAGTAAATAGCTCGATCATACAAACTCATCTTAAAATGCTTTATCATTGAAAGTATAATCTATTTTGAAACTTTCTCTAGGTATAAGAAATTTTATAATTTTAGATAAGATTTTCCCTTACTTTGACATGAAAGTCATATTGAAATAGATGGATATTTACCTACTAATTAATTTATTTATAATCGAATTGTATAAGATCCCACCCTTTTTTATGTAGTCGCTTAATAAAAATTCATAATAAAATTATAAAATGCCCATAAAAAAGGTCAAGTGCGAATTTATTTTGTTCATAACTCATTACTTCAGGAGATAAGGCACGGGGAACGGTCAATTTTTGTATATTTTTATTAATATCTTCCAAAGTCTTATTTGTATTTAAATTATTCGTAATGAAAGGGCTGATTAGGTGTAATTTAAATATAGGTACATTTATATATTTAAATATATCACATGATAGCTTGAAAAACATATTTGTATTCTAATTTTCTCATCTCCTCCTCATGCTCAGCCCCCAAAATCAAAATTGGTCTACATATGTATTTACCCATTGTTATGGTTACAGAACCGTGAAATTGGAACCCGGGTTGACAATAATGATTACGACGTAGATGATTGTAGTGAAATTTAATTGCTTGTAGTTTTCTGAAAATCAAAAAAAAAGGTTTTACTTCTACATTTCTCGATATTTTCATGCAATTTTTCAGAAATGTGTCAACAATCGTTTGTAGTTTTTTGAAGTCATATCTTTTTTTTATCAAATTTTACTACGATTTTTAAACAAATTTACAAACGACACAATTGATTGTAAGGATATTTATTTGTTTTTAGTCATTAAAAAATACTAAAGAACATTAAAAACATCTTACACCTAATTGTTTTGTTATTTTCATGGCATTTTTCAGGGCTTTGAGAACAATCGCTTGGAGTTTTTTTTTGGCCACCATAATTTCTTTAAAACTTTTATTTGAACTCTTAAACATTAGGTAAAAAAAATCTGTGTAGTAGTATTTTTTTTTATTTACAGGGTTCATTAAAAAACTGTAAAAAATAAATTTCACTTCAGTCATCAACGTCATTTTCAGTTTATGGAACAAGAAAATTGTTTTTAATTTGTTGTATGTAAATGTGTATGTGATGTTTAAGAATTTTCAAAGAATTTTATGAAAAAACAGCAAATGACAGTTAACACATTGCTGAGAAAATTTTTGATTTCCAGGTTTTTAGGTAAATTTCCTATAGAAATGTACCTATTGCTATCGTTCACACTTTTTTCAACGGCATAAAACATTTGGTTCAAGCAATTTTCCATAAAATGGACAGAAAAAACAATAAAAATTAATGAAGAAAAAATAAGAAATATTGATAAAATATCAACACTCATTATAAATTTGATGTAATTGTACATTTTCTGGAGATCTTAATGTAGACTCTGATAAAAAAAATGTATAGTATATTTTTTGATAAGAAATAGGCGAAAAAAAAAATTCAGCCTTGAAGTGGAACGCGAACCCTGTCTGCTTTGTATTCAACAGCCAAAACAAAAACCTCTAACCGCAAGGCTATGACACATACGACAATTTTATGTAATAACATGTTGGTATACCAATGAAAAGGTTCAATTCAATGAATTTTGAGAAATTTACCTTTCCGCTGGCAACAGGCCATCGGGATTTTTTTAATTTATGTTTAAAATTCATAATAAAATTCTATTAGAAAAAACTGTTGTCATTCCAAAAAATTACGAATGATTGTTAATAAATTCCTAAAAAATGCCATACTAATATAAAAAATTGTAAGAGGTTCACATTCTTTTCAATTTTTTTTGAAAGCTACAAACAAAAATATTTTTTTCTACAACATCTACGTCGTTTGTAGTTTGCGACCATATTATTTTACTAATATTATTTTCAAGTTGGGTTCCAAGTTCACGGAGCTTCACCTAACTCATCCTCTGTATCAGCACCAAATTTCAACTTCATCCGTTCTGTGGATAAATTCAGAAAAAATTGATCGTGACTGAAAAACAGATAGACCGGCAGGCATACAGCAGAGTGATCTGATAAGGCACTCATTTTTTCTCGGAACCCTAGAAAACAACTTTTCTTCTTAACTTAATTCATCAAATTACAAGCGTTCTTTATGTATAGGTACCTGTACTGTTTTCTTAAGAAGGCATTATTAACAACATCAAAAGTTGTTTTGTTCCTAAGCAAAATAACATTGTTGATCTACATCACAGATAAGTGAGTATCGATTCTTTTTAAATCTCGCAAGTTGTAATACTTTAGAAAATCACCATTATCTGTCAACAAACAGAACAAACTAACAAATACGCCGAATGAACAAAAAGGACAATGCATACATACATTCATAGTCAATTCAAGCTAGAATTGGCATGAATGGTGAAATCCTATTGAAAGAGAATGAGAAAATGTTAGGAATAAGTAAATAACACACAGTTTTCAAAGTGTGTGTGTTGCGAGAAATGTAATGTACTGTACTTGAATAATACAAGAGTAAATCAAGTGTCGGCACAATTTGTACAATAGTACCTCGAAGTCGGGTCTATTCTTCAAGCACTTAACATTTTGTTGAATGCAACAGTAGCTCCAGTTTGCAGATATTATTCAAGATATCCGGCATTAATTTTCATTTTGAATTTGCCTTATTTTGGCACGAAACTATCTATTTGCTAGTTAAATTGATAGTCCTTAGAATTATATGTACAGAGTGGGCAAATTTCGATGGTTTTATAGGGTACCTAACTTGGTTACCTATTAGAAATAGAAAAAAATTGGCTCGGTCTCTTTTTTGATCGCTGAAGAAAATTCGACTGTTTTCAATTTTTTTTTATCAACTGTAAACTTGGTCTGATTTTTATGATTCTTTTTTCATTTGATAGAGGACTATTGAGAATTGTTCCCATTGAAGAAAAATTCGATATTCAACGTGTCCTTCCCCCCTCAAAAACTTCCTTCAAAGAAAGTAGAGGGGGCATTTTCTTCGAAAATCAATGGTTTTTGCGTTGCCGCAGTGGTAAAGTCTGAAATATCAGTATTTCTTCGATGTTTTGAAAACTCTAAATAAGTAAACGCAACGTATTATCTTCTTTGGTAAACGTTGAATGATTTTGATAACTAATGTTACTCAGAAGTGGGAAATAAATATTTATCACAAACAAGTGGTCCGACTAAATTAGTTGGTTATATTTTTTAAAATATTTATTCCAGATAATCTCAAGGGAAAAAAGTTATCGTCTTTTATGCAATTTTGTGCTTAGGTTTGCATGCCTAGATCTTATTGATTTGTGAAGTTATCGAACATTTAATATGATATTTTCAGACACTTTTTAGAGGAGGATTCAGTGGTAAGCTGGATTCTAAATTTGCTTTTTTAATACCGTAATTTTGGTAAATCTCAAGACAAATATAAGATCTGTGTATATTGAGACATTTAAATTAGCATGCGACATATGCGGTCATTTTACGAACTTTGCTTACAACCGACAAAATCGCTCTCTTTTCTTTTAATCACACTGACATTGAAATTATTGCTAGTAGCTTCAAATTTTAATTAGAAACACTAGCGCCGCCACTCTTGCGGCGGTATTTTTTTCGTCACTATTTTAAATTGATTTGATAGCAATAATCAAAAATGACATTTAAAAAAGTATCAAAAATGTGACTTACATAAATATAACCTCTTGATGAGTCGTCAATCAAGAATCAACTGAAGTCGGCAATGGTATCCTATTATAGGTTTATAATGAATTTATAGTAGGAATGGCGAACCTTCTACAATACCGTTAAAAAGCAATTGAACTTTTGTGAATGCAATTTTTCGAGGGTTTCGTTATCAAAAGATTATAAATCTCCAATATAATTTTATGAATAAAACTGTTTATCTATATCTAATAGCATCGACATTTTGCTAACTCCGTTACTTAGGTGTAGTCCAGTACAGAAGTTCAATACTGTGTTAATTCTTGCTAAATTCTAAATAGGAGCAATAGCTCATTGGATTTGTAGTAGAAAAATATTTTTTACAATATTAATTCTTTTGGTGCTGGAGCTTTTGAAGTTTGCAGTTGCAGTTAGATTATAAATTTTTGGCGCCAACTTCTCAGGTACCAGCAACAACAGAACCAATAAATATTAATAATTTTTTAGTGCACCAACTAATAAAGTCGGTCCAATTTTTTGTAAAAATATTTATTTCACACTTTTGGGTGTAACATTAGTCACGAAAAACGTTGAACGTTCACTTATACCATTACCCATGTATATATATTCTTTGCTTGTACTTGTTATTATTCAAAAATCTAAAAATATATATTTACCACTGCTGTGACTCGAAAACCGTAACTCTATGGAAAAAATGTTCAAAATTCAAAGTTACTACAAATAATCTGGTGTTAAATTTGGTTGCCTCAAATTTTCAATTGTCGAAAGAAATTGCCCCCTCCACTTAGCGAAAATACACATATTTGAGATTTTAACATAGCTGTAACTCGAAAACTAACTCTTTTGAAAAAATGTTCAAGTTAAACGTTTCCGGATATTGTCCTATCTTTAATTCTGCCGTTTCGGAGGTATTGCTTGGAGGAAAGGAGATTTTTCTTTCAAATGAATCAAAAATCATCAAAATCGGTGTACGTTTACAACATACAGCGCGTGCGCAAACCAAAAAAAAAGCAAACAGTAGAATTATATATACCTCCTCCGTTTGGATTCGTTGGTCAAAAATGTGCAAAAGTTTCAAACCGACACATAAAAATTATTCACTATGACCAATACCATGAGCTATCACATCACAGGTATTCTCATGTTCACTTATAAGCTAGTGACCTTGTCAAAAACCATATTTTGTAGATTCATTTATTTCTGTAAATAAAAGTATAATCAACATTAAAATCTGTATTCTAATACCTATTATCACGTAATCAAGAACATCTTTAAAGAGTGGATCAGACATCAGACTGGTGATAAACACGAGTCTTTGAAGTCAAAAGATGTAGGTATATATTTGTCGAAGTGTTCGTTGTTGATAAATTTCGGATCAATCCATAAAAGCCTCTTGATTGATATGCATTCCAACGAATTAGAGGCCAGCACAATAAATCTAGCAGGGAGCTTCTAAACAAACTACATCAAGATGGGTTAATAAAAAAGGTATTGAATTTCAATATCTTTATCATAATAAAGAGATCTAAAAAGTATGTATCGATGTCCTAATCCTATTGACACGCGAAAACAAGCAACTGTCGGGGCGCCTTTGACATGTATTTTACTGTTTTTTTTTATATACCTATATATCCCCATCCGTTTCTACACGGGATGAACGATGACATTTTTAAAACGGGAGGAGAGAATCACTGTTCTATACCGTAAACACAGTGATGGCGCTTAACGTTTTTTTTTTCTAGCTGCTAGGTATGCCTCTATCTGCTCCCTCTCACTATTTTCTATGTCGGCGGCGTTTTTGAAGGATTATCTGGATCGTTCCGTGACAAAACATCGTAAATAGAACTATTTTTATCTAACTACTATCCGGTAGCGCTTGTATCTTCTTTTGTATGTGAAAGAATCACAAGTCATTTTGGGATTTTAAGTAAATATATTACAAGTAGTGCAGTAGTATTATGTATGCTTGTATAGTTAAAGTTGGATGGATAGACTTCAAAACAATTTAAGAGCACTATTAATCTCTTTGTAGCAAACTATCAAGCAATTGGTTCCAGTTTATTTTTTTATTTCTTTGACTTCAAGAAATGGAGAAGGTATATACCTATACAATTCGATTGTACGTTTGCTTTTTGGAATATACTCTTTAAGAATCGATTTTATTCATAGCTCCCGGTACGATGATTTGATGAGTAGTAAAATCAAGCGTTAATAAATATTTTTTACAAAAAATTGGACCGACTTTATCAGTTGTTGCACTGAAAAATACAAAATAATATTAATTCCATTGGTGCTGGTTCTTTCGGAGTTGGTGCCGACAACAACAAACTCCAACGGCACAACTTCAAAATTACCAGCACCAATAGAATTAATATTATTTTGTAGTTTTCAGTACAACAACTGATAAAGTCGGTCCAATTTTTTGTAAAAAATATTTATTTCACATTTTTGAGTGTAACATTAGTCATGGAAATTGTTGAACGTTCACTAATACCCAAAAAGATATAGGTAGGTTTAGCTTGTACATAGCGGAAATGCGCACATCACATATTTCAGACTTTACCATTGCGAAACTCGGAAACCGAGAATATAGAAAACAAAAAGAAGGTATCTTACTTTTTTAACAATACTAAAAATATTTTTCTTCCAATTCCAATTTTCATCTAGTATAACATCAAGGTATTTATTTTTATATTTATTTACCTACAGTGAAATGAATAGAGGAATAAAATATTGTAAGATATGGAAGAAACCATAATTCAAGTGATCATGAAAAATAAAATGTTATGGATATAGTTTATATTTTTGTCAAACAGAACATAATAGATTTTCTCCACAAGGCATTGTTTTCTATACGTTTTTAAAGACGTAGCTGCTACTATTAAAAATGTTCTTTACAAAAAACTGGACTGACTTTATTAGTTGATGCACTAAATAAAATACAAAAAAAATATTAATTTTAAATTAAATTAAATTTTAAATAATTTGAAGTTATAATATACATAGATATTGTTAAATTACTTAAAAAATCTGTTTTAATATTTAATACTTCCTATATCATGTGTCTTTCTTTACATTTGTAGTTGTATTTATAGTTTTGTTGCATTTTAATCTTATTATTTGTTTATTTATTGTATATTAATATGTATATTTCGATTATGTTAAGCTTGTAGATTTTAATACATTATTAAGTTCAGGTCTACACACAGATGCTATTTGCATCTCGGTAGGGGATTGTTGGACTTTATTAAGTCAGACAATCTATTAGCATACTATTTTTTAATCAAGATTTGTATGTTAACCTGAATAAAGATTATTATTATTATTATTATTATTATTATTATTATTGGTGCTGGTACTTTTGAACTTGTGTGGTTGTAGTAGTAGATTGAAAACTTTTGGCACCAACTTTAAAAGTACCAGAACCAAAAGAATTAATATTATTTTGTATTTTTCAGTGAACCAGCTAATAAAGTCGGTCCATTCTTTGGTAGAAAATATTTATTCCACACTTTTGAGTGTTACATTAGACATGACAATCATTCAACGTTCACCAATGAAGAGATTTCAAAACATGGCAGAAATACACACATTTCAGAATTGACCACTGAAAACTCGAAAACCGTACACTTTTTAGAAAAATGTCCAATTGGAATGTCGCTACATTTAATCTCTTCTTTAATTTTGGTTCTCATATCTTTTCGGAACAAATTGGCCCCATTACCTAGCGGAAACACACATATTTCAGACTTTACCACTGCTGTAACTCAGAAACTTTTTAAATGTCCGATATATTGCCAGATATGGTCTTTTCTTCAATTTTGACTTTCAAAAATTTCGATTTTCGAAAAAAAGTGCCTCCTCCACACCCTTTGAGATAATTTTTAGAGGGAAAGAACATTATGAATGTTGATTTTCTCTTTCAGAGATACAAACTCTAAATTATCCCCTTTCAAATGAAAAAAGAATCATGAAAATCGGAGCACTATTCTACACACATGAAGTGTCCGCAGACTTGAGGCTAAAAACGCTTTTCATTTGTCAGAAAATCCGGCGTATTCTTTTTACATAATTCTTCAACTTTCTGTATGCTGTTTTGAAAACATTACATTGATATATTGAATTTTCTATTTTCAGCTAAGAATGGCCAACAATCTTCATGGCCATCATCATGGACATCATGGCGTTTCTTCTCGTTGCCACGGACCACCAAGGTAAAGAAATACCTATAATGATCTAATTTGTGTTCCAACTCCGATTGCACCCAAATTTCCAAATATATATATTTTAAAGGTAATAAATCGTAGTGTTAACCACAATTCTTGCAGTAACTACCTATCCGGTACCCTGTAATCAAAATGTCATCAGCAGAATGGTGCTTTCTTGCAAAATTGAATTGATCATACCATGACATTTTTACAATAATATACGTATGAAATAATTATCTCTATTTTATGAATGTAATGTATTCGTACAAATTACTTGAATGATATTTGATTTGCAATTACAAATAATTGTAATTATGTACGATCGTCAATGGTACCTACCATCTATATTTTCGCTAAAAAAATTAAAATAGAATAGTGGATTACGAAATCTAAAACAAACAAACATTTATAGAGGTGCAGGAAATGAAAATCCAATATGGCGTCCGAGGAGATTGATGTTTGATTTTCAAAATACACGTGGCTTCTAATTACAAAGTCAATTAAAAAAAATGTCGCATCTTTGTAGGATAACCGTTTAAGGGTATAGATTTATTTTTGGGCAACCGAAAATTGCTTGATTATTGATTCTTTGAACAGTGAAAGGTCGAATAGGTTTATTGAAAAAGCTTTAGGCCATCAAGATTATGATTAATTTTATCGTAAAATTATTTGTAACTATACGTGAAAACAAAGAGCAATTTATGTACTTGAATACATTTTCAAGTCAATGCCCGCAACAGTTTTCTAACAAATGTGACAATTTTGTGAAAAACTTTCACACACTATAAAAAATACAGATATCACAGAAGTTCTATATTTCATTTATTAATGTAGAAAGCCTTAGCTAATTGTAATGTAGTTCAAATAATAAAATCAAGGGTAATATTAAAGATTAAAGTTTCTAATCTTTGGTAATAGTCCAGTTTACGGGCTTTTGCTATAAAGTGTCCTAGGTGGTCTTGGAACTTAGGACTTTTAGATGGAATTTTCGATTTAGAAGTATCTTTTCAATCCCAAATAGTGTATAATCATCCTTGCATTCTATTGAACAATAGCATCCTTCAAAATTATCAAAAATATAAGTAAAATTAGTAAATATAAGTTCGCGAAGAAGTAAGGTTAAGCGAATTGATGATTGGCTTGTGCAGTATGTTTGACGTTTAAAAACTGTCAATCCCAGTGCTTCCAAAACTTCCAATATATTTGCGATATTGTCTTCATTCAAAATTTACAATAAAGCAAATTCAAAAATCATTAGTATCTACCTGAGAAACCTTCTCCACGCGAGCCCGACTCGCACTTAACCTTTATTTCCTATTCAATATATTCTTTGCACTTTTCTGTCGTGCTGTGAGTCAGAAAGTAATCTTTGAATTATTTTGAAAAACATCTGGTTTAAATATTCCAATTAGAAATTATCTTTTCTTTAATGATAAAATAAACATTTTATTTGAAATTTCGAAATAAACGTGCGAACCCAACACTTGTTCTTACTACTTTACAGACTCCACATTTAATCCGCTAGAAATCCCTAATATTTTTCCTTCCTATTATTACAGACCCAGGACAAGTGACAAGTGTCGAGGTAAATAAGAATTAATCGTTCTGTGATCTTATGGCAAATATTTGCAGGAAGTATTTGTGGCGGGAAAATGGACACGCTGCCTGGATTTACAGAATCAATAAAGGGAATATACGATGCAGTCATAGAAACTGTAGGTATATTGAGTGAATATTAGATTAAAAGTGGCAAAAAGAATTTGTGAGCTACTATCATCAATTATTCAATAAATTATCGACTGGATATTTGATAAAAATACAGTTGCTGTTTCAAAAAAGGTTTTCCCATAAAGCTAAATTGTTTACTTTTCATCAACCCATAACACTTTTCTTCTCATATCAATCAATTAGTATTTTCATTTTCTCGATTCTATTTTACTAAATGAAATATGAATTAATGTTAATGAAATGTCGGTCAATATATGTATATGAGTCTAATCAATGTTTATAAATGGACTTTCCTGTTTAGTGGCTAACGAATTTCCTGTCAATGTTTATCAATTTCATAAATAATTGCTAAAAATATGAAGATAAGCAGCACCTTTAACGGAAAAACCCATATATGGCTGTTGTTATTGCCGTTTGATTTAATAGGTGTTTACTACGAGTATTTAGTTATGAAATTAAATAGAAACTATTGGTTTCGGTAAGATTGTTGATCAATGCACAGTTTTCTACAGAATTACATAGAAAAAACAGATTCTATTTTTTGATACATAATATAATAATAATAATAATAATAATAATAATAATAATAATTAATTACTTTATTTGTTTGAAGGTTGAGGTAATTATTTTTCATGTTATAAGGTTTCCGTTTGTTATTTTAAGCTCGTTAATCATATTTGTATAACAAATAATGCTCTCATTCTAAGAGCTTGTATTATATAAATTTATGCAGAAGATTCAACTGCTTCACTGACTTGATTTCCATAATATTGTCAACTGTTAGTTCCTCGTTTAATTTATTTGATAGTTAATTTTATCAGACATTCCGAGATGGGGCACACGCGCAGAAAATGCGTTGTTGTAGTTTCCTTTTCTTCCAAATTAGACAATGAACATATTTCGGTTTTAGATAATGTTGTATGAGCATCTGAGCATCCTTGAAAATAGAATCTAAGTACGTTAACCTTTGCCGGTCTCAGTTGACACAAAGTACGGATTTTGTCAATTTTAGTTCGGAATTTCATGTGTTTGTGATTTGGCAGTTATATGTCGATAATGGGGTAAATAGCTAGAGTTGTGTACACGTTTCAGATCTGTGCTGAATTCATGGTTTTTGGGACTTTTCCATGATGTCAGAAATTCTTCTCAGTTGCCTTACCCAGTTAAAGGTTGGCAAGTTTCTCGGTCTTTGATGTCCTTACTCGTAAATGTTTTTATCCCATTTTCAGTCGGACTGTGCATAGTTTAGTGTTGTTTGATGCCAAAAATACAGACGTTTGAAAAAGTTTGTTTGGACTCTTTCGAAATATCTAAGTGGCCAAACCTCGCAACCATATAGCAGTGTAGAAGAAACAAAGGTTTCAAATAGTCTTGATTTTTTGTTGAAGTTGAATGCAACGACTTTGATCTTTTCAGTATTGGATATGAGTTTGTTTTCTTCGCAGTAGCTTTTCAGGGCTCTAAGCCTTCTGTTTCCATCCGGGAATGATGTAGCCAAGATAATTATATCATCTGCATACAGAAAAGATTATCAAGGGATCCTCTTTTCTGAAACCTGCTTTTGCTTCCGGAAGTAAGCTAGCTTCTTCACACCATTGACATAATCTTCTGTATAATATGCTTGTGAATATTTTGGTGACAGTGCTCATTAGAGCGATATCCCGATAGTTATCATGATTATAAACCAATAAAATTATATTATAAACTTAATAGCATCAAATAAGGTACTGAAAATATTGCTAAAGATGGAACTGTCACCGAACATGGCTACCTATATAAAATCATATAATTGAAGAATCTGTGTTTCTATGGTATACCTACTCCTAATTCCTATACTGGTTTTTTGCCAAAATTTAATATATATATATATATATATATATATATATATATATATATATATATATATATATATATAAAAATCATGTTCCGATAAAAAAAATCTTATGATGACGCCACGAGGATTTTCTAATGACGTGATAATAAAAATATTGGTGTTAAAAGAAGAGCAATCAAATTTGAAAACTGACATGTTCGAGCATGTCTGCGTTAATTATGCGGAGCGTATTTTAAGCGGTTTCCACACTCTAACCGTTCCCACTGTATAATAAATTTAATAAACTTTCAACACAAGAGTCATAAGAATTTATTCATTAGGTATCTGTGAATAATATTGGAGCCGTTCTCGTACTCTGAATATACCCAATGTTGTCTGAACGTATCCAATTAATCTCATTCGTTTAAGAAATGATATACCTAGTCAATATAAATATTTTTTACAAAAAATTGGACCGGCTTTACCAGATGTTGCACTGAAAAATACAAAATAATATTAATTCTATTGGTGCTGGTAATTTTGAAGTTGTGCCGTTGTAGTTTGTTGTTGTAGGCACCAACTCCAAAAGAACCAGCACCAATAGAATTAATATTATTTATAGTTATAGGTAGGTTTACATTTCACATATTTCAGACTTTACCATTGCGAAACTCGGAAACCGTAACTCTTTTGAAAAAATGTTTTATTTAAATGTTTCCGGATATGGTCCCCTTTCTAATTTTCAAATCTCGAATTTTTGATTTTCAAAAAAATTTGTCCCTTCCACATAGCTGAAACACATATTTCAGACTGTAGCGCGGAAACGTATGATTATTTTCAAAAATGTCCAATTTAAACATTTCCGGATATGGAATTTTCGTTAATTCTGCCGTTTCGGATTTTCGATTTTCGAAAAAGTTTGCTCCCTCCACCCCCTTTGGGGGCGGTTTTTGGAGGGAAGGAGATTTTGGATTTGATTTTCCTCAATATGAGACCATTTCTCAACTCTCCTCTTTCAAATGAAACAAAAAAAATCGTCTAAATCGGAGTACGTTTACTATGCGAAACGCGCGAACAGCCATAAAATAAATATTTTTTACAAAAAATTGGACCGACGTTATAGTTGATGCACTGAAAAGTATAAAATAATATTACTTCTATTGGTGATAGTACTTTTGAAGTTGTGCAGTTGCAGTTAGATTGATAGCTTTTGGCACCAACTTCACAAGTACCATCACCAATAGAAGTAATATTATTTTATACTTTTCAGTGCATCAACTATAACGTCGGTCCAATTTTTTGTAAAAAATATTTATTTCACACTTTTGAGTGTAACATTAGTCCCGAAAATCGTTGAACGTTCACTATACCATATCAATGAAGATAATACTTATCCTATTACCCACGTATATTCCTTGCTTGTAGTGGTTATTATTGAGATCTCAGAACATCGCGGCGGAAATACGCTTGAATATTTTAGTTGTTACCATTTAACACCGATTTAACTCGAAAACCGTAATTCTAAGGAAAAAATGTTCATTATAAATATTGCTACAAATAATTATATCTTTCATGTAGTATCGAAGAAAAATTTTCAATTTTCGAAAGAAATTGTCCTCTCCACATAGCAATAATACATATTTAACATGCGTCTATCTCGAAAACCGTAACACTTTTGAAAAAATGTTCAATTTAAACGTTTCCGGATATTGTCCTATCTTTAATTATACCAACTCAGATTTTCGATTTTCGAGAAAATTCGCCCCCACCACCCCTTCGGGGGCGGTTTTCGGAGGGAAGGAGATTTCGGATTTGCGTTTATATGAAGATGGGACCATTTCTCAATCCCCTTCTTTCAAATGAATCCAAAATCATCAAAATCGGAGATCGTCTACTATATAAAAGGCGCGCACGAACCAAAAAAAAAAAAATAAAGCAGACAGTCGAATTGTATACCTCCTCCGTTCGGGGTTCGTCGGTCAAAAAAATAAAAAAAAGCAATCTTACAACCCAATTGTATACCTTCTCCTTTTTTGAAGTCGGTAAAAAAGTCTCTTATACTGATTCACTATTATTTGTGTGTATATTACAGTGAAAGTAAGAAATCCAGTGATTATGTTAAATTACTAGTGATTTTATACATTCACTGAAAAAACTCTTGAAAGTATGAAATAGGGTAAACAAGAATGGTGCCTGCCATTTCCTGTAGACTGTATAGTGGCCACAGATCGTAAGGAAACTTCTCTGTATTGGGGAACTTCTAATTGGACAATATTTTGTGGACAGCAACTGCATTGAGTCCTGTAAATGCATAATTAAAATTTTACTCCCGATATACGGATTGAACTATTCTTACCGCGCGTAAAGTTGTTTTAAGATACCAACTTGAAAAAAATATTTTTAACACAATACTCAAAATGGATCTTGCATCAGCTCTGCCTCTATCAACTTCCGGTACAGGAATGCGAACCGTTGTTCCAATATCAGCCTCAACTTCGATTCTTCCGTTAATAATAATTTTCAAACTTCTTGGTTGTCAATCATTTCGATATAAAACAAATGATCAGATAATCAGATACAATACCTACTTCGGCTACTTCTGTTCATTTTAGTATTTTTCAGACGAATGTAGTATTAAACCCATCAATATATATTTTAGATACATTCGACGTCCATCTGCCAATATATAAAAAACATGAGCAATGCCGGCAACACCGCGTGTAATATTTGTTAAAAATATTTGTGAGATTCGATGCTTATTTGACAAAGGAACTGATGCCTCCTCTAACATTTTAATTTCAACAAGCTATAAATTATGTCAAACTATTATTGAGAGGAACAGCGCTATCGAAAATAGGGACAGGGCTGGGAGAGGAGTGACGACAGAGTCATTTGAAACAAATGCTGCGTTGTTATCCTTTCACTGAGTAGCAAGAATGAAAGGGGTCCTGTTACATAATTTGCATAGCTTTCGATGCGCTTTTTATCCACATTGAAACTCATGCCGCTGTCCTGTGATGCATCTCAAACTAACATATATTAACTTGTAAACAGATGTCACAAATTATTTAAATACAGTCTGTACGTACTACATGCATTCATTGACATAATAATATTAGATATATTAGGGAAAATAAGAGGTAGGTACATGACAAAGATACGATAAACTTCTTAGCTCTTAATTATTTTTAGAATTATTTATATATATATTATTTCGCCTTTCTATTCAGATATGAAAAATGTGGAAATAAATTCGTCTGTTAGTATCTATGCCTGTGTATCCTTTTCAGGATTTAACTTTTGATTAAGCTACCACTAACAACTTTCAAAAATCAACAGTCCAAAAGTCTGCTCTAGGATAAATTATGTTTTCCGTAAATTCCAGCCAATAGAAGATTATGAACTGAGCTCTCGAACTGAGAATGTTGCACTGCCATTAATGTACAGAATATTGATTGATATAAGTAGTTTGAAAAGGAAAATAACTATGGTGATGAATTTTTTACACCCGTAATCATTCAATTTGCGAACAGTCATTTTTATGATTAGTAATAAAAAAACTCAAAAATATGAAACATTTTCTTACAAAAACTTGGACTATGTACTTATAATTCAACTGATTTTAAAGCTGTTCTAGAAAGCATTCCATTCACCCAATGCTCTGAATAATCTCAAAATTAAATTATACTTTGTACGCTGTCAAAAAAATATTGTAAACTCTACAGTAAAAAATCAGACCACAAATGAAACATGAAAAGTTAGCTTATACTTTCACCGAACAGCTTTGCAAATTTGGATTTCCAATAGTGACAATTTATTCGAAGCTAGCTGTTTTACCCGGCACTTCCCGGTCAAACTCTTAACAAACACACATCGTGGTACGAAAACATAAAGTCATAAAAATTCATGGGTATGGGAACCCTTCTACCTCAGAGTCCTACTCGCACGTAGAACCAGTCCGAACACCATTCCAGATTCATCCACAGACAAGCACCAAGAGAGAACATGCATAAGAATGTCTCCAGCATATGTCTTAGGGATTTTCCGGTATGAAACCCTCCATCTTTAAGTCCCAACCGTAGTGACAGATTATCGCAAAACAGTCCAGTGACATAGTACATACAAAAATATTTTTTACAAAAAATTGGACCGACGTTATTAGTTGGTGCACTGAAAAGTATAAAAGTTGCAGTTACAGATTGATAGCTTTTGGCACCAACTTCGCAAGTACCAGCACCAATAGAATTAATATTATTTTTTATTTTGTAGTGCACCAACTAATAATGTCGATCCTATTTTTTTTTATATTTATTTCACACTTTTAATTGTAATATTAGTCACGAAAATCGTTGAACGTTCACTAATACTAATAAAGATAGTCAATACTTATCCTATTGTCCACGTATATTCTTTGCTTGTACCTAGTTGTTATTATTGAGATAACAAAACATTGCTGCGGAAATACGCAAGTATTTTAGATGTTACCATTTTACCATCGCTGTAACTCGAAAACCATAATTCTAAGGAAAAAATGTTCAGTATAAATGTTGCTACTGATAATTAGGTCTTTCATTTAGTACCCACAGATTTTCAATTTTCTATAGGAATCGCCATCTCCACATAGCCAAAATACACGTACTTGAGAATTAAACATGCCTCCTGAAAAAATGTTCAATTTAAACGTTTCCAGATATTGTCCTATCATTAATTATACAACCTCATATTTTCGATTTTCGACAAAATTTTCCCCCTCCACCCCCTTCGGAGGCAGTTTTCGGAGAGAAGGAGATTTCGGATTTGCGTTTTTATGAATATGGGACCATTTCTCAAGCCTCTTCCTTCAAATGAATCAAAAATCATCCAAATCGGACGAACAAACAAAAAAAAGCAGACAGTCGAATTTTATTCCCCCTGCGTTCGGAGTTCGTCGGTCAATAAATAGTACTCAACCTCATCATTATTTTGTTAAGAAATTTTTAGTGGAATAAAGTTTTCTGAATCATATTCTAATATATATCTATATATTATATAGTCTGGATTCAATCTTTAGTTATATTTATCAATCTGTTGATCAAAAAACGTATCTAAGAAAGGAGAGCATAAGCGATATCGTCATCATTCATAAGATGCCTTAATATGTAACGTGATATGGATCTTAACGTGCGATTGTGACATATATTACATAATATATATCGGAGGGTGCTCATTCTGGTTCCTGTCAGTAAAAAGTGCAGGTAAAATCACTATAATGTACCAGATACCCTATTGTTAAATCACTCCCAAGCATAGGCGTAGTCTGTTCTACATTGAAGCAAGGTATCATAAATTTTTTACTATTATTCCAATTTCTTCGAAATTTTGATAAAATGACTAATGCCATTTTGCATATATACTGTCTTTGATTAAATTCTACTGTCTTAATCATTGTACAGGGGTAACTGAACGAATGATATGTAATCCTAATTTCAAACAACCTTGTAGAATGATATTAGACTGGGGCTAGATCAGTTGAACGTACCGGCCACTTCATTTTGTTAATACCAACTTTTGGGAGGACAACAACGCCGAAACGCACGTCGTCAGACAATAACATTTTTTAAAGTAATCCAACAAATTTCGGTCGCTGTAAAAAAATTAACCAATGTTTATCTCCATAGCAGTATCAGTAATCCGAAAGTTGATAGATAATCAGTAAACAATAGTGTAACATAAGCTATCTTTTTCTGCTAATAAAGCAATTCTATTATGGACATCTATCGATTTGTTTACTACATAATCTTTTTCACTATGTATAAATATATTGAACAGAAAATAATGTTTCTTCTTCCATTTTAAATTTCTCCAATATCTTTTGTTATTAAATTAAATTATTTCAATTCTTTTGCCAAACGTCAGTTTGACAAATGAGCCAATCAATGCATAGACGAATTCAATCCCCTCCATTCATTTAAAAAAAAAATCAAAATTGAATGCAGTTTTCACCGATGTATTAGTAGAGGTCAAACTGAAAATACAGGTTATCGCGTCTGTCTTTCTTTCTGTTTGTTGGTACACGCATCACGCAATAACTACCACATGGAATTAAATGCAGTATTCCACGCGCACGAAGTCGCGGGCAAAAGCTAGTATAAAATAAAAGCATTATTTTCCGCCACATTTGTAGCACGATGTCTCCGTAATGGTTGACTTTTAACCCAGCTCATATAAGAAACTACCCTTTATTTTAAACAAGGAATCACGCCCTTAAACTTTTCGCATTTGTTTTCAAACATCCTGTCAAGAGCTTCACTCAAAATTCACAGGAAAGCCTATATACAAATCATAACCCTTTTCACTAGATCCCAACACGCACAGGCCAATTTTCAATGAATTAACTTGCATCAACTTAAATATCAACAAATACACAAATATAGGTACCCTTTTTTATTGCCCTCATGTACCAACACTGGCTCATGTTCCGGATACTATAATATGTCGTCCTAAGTACTGACTGACACTTTCACAATGTCGAAAAAAAAAGCATTTTGGAGTTGCTGTCATGTAGATACGTAGGTAGGGTACGGTACGTCAGTGCAATGTTGTACATAAACCTTTTTCCCTTTAAATCTAAGCACCATCTGGTCGACTGTATAGATATCTCTGAAACTGATATGTTTAAAGTTGTCTAAATTTTTCAATAGGGGGTTGTTGTTGAACTGCGCCGACAAAAGCAAATTCGCTATTATTATACCTATAGGGTATATATAGGTACATACATACAAACAGAAATTGACACTTACGACTCGGGTGTTATTTTCTTTTCTTTTCTTTCTTTTATTCACAGCTACAAAGAAGAATGGATATGATTGTGTGTTGTGCTCTTATTCGTATTTATCAGGCCCAATTTACCCAGCTGATTTTCCTTGAGATTGGTATAAAATGTATTTATACGCATTTCTTTTTTTTTTCTGTTGCAGGGGCGATCGCCGGATGACCTAATGGTAACTTCTCCACAAGGAATTGGGAGTGTTTTTATTCAATGTGATAATTTAGGTAACTATAAATGTGTCCAACTTTTACTTTTAAATGTAATCTTAAATAATGGTGTCATATTTAATCCAGGTTGTCAAGTTGTTCTTTATTAGATATAGAAAACGTGAAAATAAAAATTAATGATATGCATCTTGAAATAAACGGAGATGTAGTTTGTCTTTCTTAATTATTTAATAAAATATGTCTTTTCCATTATGGACCAACAAGTTATGAATCTTATAATAAAATAATACTGTAGAATTAGAATGTGTACCTATATTTATCCAATTTTTCTTCAAGTCTTGACTCCATTACCTTCATTGAAATAAATAATAGTTTACCTTAAGATTTATTTTTATGCTAGATACATAGTTTTGGTTTAAGTAAATGTAAATTATGTCGTGTAAGTATGTTAATAAATGTACTCCGTGTACCTACTATAATAAATTCTTTTTCAATGAGAACTTAATTGTTTTATTACAGAAAAACTTAGTTTAAGCTGAACTAGATATAAATAATTGAAAACAAGCAAGTATCGACGCTCTAAAAAAGAATAAAATAACATTACATTATTATCAAGATTTTGAAGTTGAAGTGATATAGAAGATTATTTGCACCAAATTCAAAATGATACAGTATGTGTTGTTATTTATTTGCTTCTTTGGTGCATCAGCAAAATAAATCTGTTCAAGAGTATATTATACCATATGACCGTATGTCTCGTTACGAGACGCATCATAGGAAATTCCAATGTTAATATTTTAATTTTTAATTGTATCTTCAATGTAGGTTTTAAATGACCAAGGTTCTAAAAATCACATATAAAATTTAAACATGAGTTCCATCATAAAAGAATAAGCATTACCCAATGCAAAAACATTTGAAAATAGGTTGTTAACTCATTCTGTTCAATGATTAATGTTTGTTTTTTCACATGATGCAACTCAAGTTCAAATGTTATAAATGCTTTTATGAATGTTTGTTTATTATTTCAATCAAACCTTGGTCATTTAAAACCTATATTGGAGATACAATTAAAAATTAAAATATTTACATGGGAACTCCATATGATGCGTCTCGTAACGGGACATAGGGTATACTATAAAAAAATATACACATTCAGTAATCTCAGTAATTTTGTTATTAGTTAGTACGGAATATCAAAAGATTAGTTATGCGGGTAAAACATGCACGTTGGGATCCAGCCTTCATCATTTTGTATACTAATCTTAAGCTCTGCACCACGATGATAATATGTTTTAAAAGAATTAATTATTTACTTCAATGTAAAGAAAATATACGAGTCAGATTTTTTCAAGTGAATTTATAATAGAAACTCGATTATTAAGGCGATGGAATTATTTATAGCTTTTATATAGGTGAACAATTTTGTTATAAATATATTTTAATTCATAAGCAATTTATTCTGAGATGCGTGAAACACATTTTCGACCTTCTCAGAGCCCTAACAACAAAATCCTTTGGATTTATCCACTAGTTTTCAAGTACAAATATCAAAAAATCATATTGTTCTACAAAATCTAATAAGGAATGTATCAATTTTAGAAAAATCTATTTTTTGTATTTCATTCGAGGGAACTTTTTGAAGGAATCAGCTTCATGAAACCCTGAAAATTTGAATCGGTCCATGTTTAACATGAGAAATCACGTTACAAACATAAAAACAAACATGCAATCGAACTGTATTACTCTTTCTTTTGGTAAGGGGGTAAAAATAAACATATTCATTTCAACTTGAACTGCAATCTCTTCAAACAAAATCTATTCACAGACATTTATCGATAAAATCTACATATTATAATTTAAATATTGAAATTGGACCGAGTTTATTAGTTGGTGCACTGAAAGATACAAAACAATATTAATTCTATTGGTGCTGGTAATTTTGAAATTATGCCGTTGTACAAAATTACCACACACCAATAGAATTAATATTATCGTCGGTCCAATTTTTTTTTAATATTTATTTCACACTTTTGAGTGTAACATTATTCATCAAAATCGTTGAACATTCACTAATACCAAAGAAAATAGTAATTATTATCCATCCGATGTACATACAGTATTCGCTTCAACTTGTTATTATTCAGAGATCGCAAAACATCTCGGAGCAGATACACATATTTTCAGACTATACTGCTGTAACCTGGGCTGTTATTTGAAAACCATAATTCTTCAGAAAAAATGTTGCTACATGTAATATCTTCGTTAATTTTTCCATCTTAAATTTTCAATTTTCGAAAAAACTGGCTGCCTTCACACAGCGGGAGTACACATATTTCTGACTTTAATTGCTGTAACTCGAAAACCGTATATCTTTTGAAAAAAAATTCAATTTAAAAGTTATCGGATATAGTCTCATCAATACTTAATTCTGCAAACTCAGATTTTCGACTTGTCCCCTCCAACCCCTTCGGCGGGTTTTGGAAGGAAGGATATTTCGGATTTGAGTTTTTCTGAATATGAGATCATTTCTCAATTTTGCTCATTCAAATGAGTCAGAAATCATCAAAGGATTACCTACCTCTTACTATGCGCTACATAAAAAAAGCAAACATACAACCGAATTGTTTACCTCCTGCTTTTTTGAAGTCGGTAAAAAATTCAAGAGAAACTAATTTAGGCGGTCATTATTAGAAGCCGAAACCAAATTTTTTGAATTTTTGTCTGTATGTTTGTACGTGCTTCATACAAAAAACTACTACATGGAATTGAATAAAGTTTTCACCGATCTATTGCTACAGGTCTAAATTAAAATATAGTCTCCATTTTACCGCGTCTGTCTGTCTTTCTGTATGTTTTTACATGCATCACTCAAAAACTATTACATGGAATTGAATTCAATTCACAATGATGTATTGCTAGAAGTCTACCTTAAAATATAGGTGTCATTTTACCACAGCTGTCTGTCTGTTTGTACGTTTGTACACGCGCAAAAGTTAGTTATCTCTCAATTTTCATTTTCTACAGTTTTCAGAGTGATTCAAGATTATTTTTATAATTAGAGCTTTTCTATGCTCCTTGAAAATCTTTGAAAGGATGGTCCCTTTTTTCTTCTGAATTTCTGCTATTTGTCTTACAACTTACAATAAATAACAGATCCTGTGAACCTCATCCTTTCCTAAATCCATTTTGCGATACTCTCATTGTTGGTTTCTTTCTTTCTGTCTTAATGTGTTCTCTGATAGTCTTATGAAAAATTAACTGTTTTCTGAAAAGAAAAAGTAAATATGGGACCCTTTCTCCACAATCTTTTTATGAATATCAAGTGTCATCTAAATCGCTGTACAATTTCATGACATACGGACAAATAGCTGAGGTTTAGTATTAATGTCCTGTTGGCTCCATTCGGGTACGGAGCCTCCTCCTTTTTATTATGAATTCAGTCAATGTGTTCTTTATTCTGCTCAACCTTGTTACTAGGTAATAACTGAAAAACTTGTTTCACACAAGACTGTTGCGCGAAAACGGCTCTAACGATTTTGATCAAATGTGTCCAGAACATTCTGTTTAAATCCTCTTACCACCTAGTATAACGTGTTTGTCTGAGAAAATGCAGGAAAAAAGTTATGCTCAAATAAAGTGTAAAAATGAATATGACCGTTGTTGTTTGACTTTTCACGCTGAAAAAATGATCGAACAATGACCTTATCAGACCATTTTTATATTTGGTGAAAGTGGTAGGAGATTCATGTGATTGGACTCACCAGATTTTTTAATTTCCGACTACCCAAGTACAATAGAAGTTGTTAGATGGTGAAATACTTCAATGAACTTCATCAAAGAGCTCGCCTTAAAATTACAGGGGAAGAAACTTGACAGAAGTAAAAATAAATAAATTGGAGAAATGAAAAAATTAAGATTGGGGAGAATAGCAAGACGCTCCATTACCTATCGATTATGTAATTTTCTAACTAAATATCAGGTTGTTTCCATTTCTCATGAAAACATTCTCATCTATAGCATGTTTATCGTTGTTTTATTTTAACTACCACAAAACCAAAGGGCTGGAAGGGTGGTTTATGAAATGATATTCTCTTTTCTGTGACATATAAATCGCCAATAAAAATGAAATAAAATACACAGACACGTGTCGTTGATTTGAAAAGACTGTAAATGTTGTGTTATCAGCAAAGTCATAATTCAGGGTAACTGCAGTTGAAGGGTAGTAGTAGATACACATGTTGCGAATTACGCAGAAAATAGGAAAAAGGGTGGAAAGAAATGGGCGTCCGCATTGTTTCCTCCTGGGACATTATCGAAATTTGCGCGGAAAGGGTTGTTTTTTTCTCTCTTTCATACTGTACCGTGAATAATTTTTAGCAATTTAGAATGTTATGTGAAACGGATAAGTACCTACATATATAGCAATGGACCAAATGGTCACTGGCAGATATTATACTTGATGAAACATTGATAAGTTTTACTCACTGCTTTCGATTGTTTACCGACTTCGAAAAAGAGTTCGATTGTATATTTGCTTTTTCTATGTATCTATCTTGGCGAGTTTTACATGGTAGGTAAACGTGTTCAGTGCTTGATGATTCTTTATTTATTCGAATAAGTGCTGCTGAGAATGTTTTTCCCCCTATCCTCTAAAGGAAGAAAAAGGGATGTTCTTTCTCGAAAATCGTTAATTCTATATGTCAATGTTGAAGACAGGATTATTTATTTTTTAAAGCCATTACATAGAATATTTAAAAATACATATAAAAAAAAATATTTAAAAAAATTACCTATATACTTTTTTATGTTTAGATGAGCGCGCATTTCACGTAGTAAACTTGTTCAGATTTTGATAATTCGTTTAAATTCAATATGTTCTCATCTCAGAACTCCAACTCCAAAGGCGGTGAGGGGGAAATTGTAGAATTGAAGAGGCGACCATTGCCGGAAACGTTCAAAGGGAACCATTTTCAAAAACCTGACCGCTTTAGAGTAATAGAGTGGGAAATGTTAGAAAAAATAGTAAAGCATTTATTATATTTATTATATTTTTTCACAAAAACTAGGAACGACTTTATTAGTTAATGCACTGAAAAATACAAAATAATATTAATTCCAACTTTTGAAGTTGGTGTAAAGAGTCTTCTAGTTACCTATAACTGCACAACTGCCATTTTGTTGGACATTTAGCCGTCTCAAAATTTCAATTTTCTAAATTTCTAAAAAACTTGCCCCATCCACATAGCAGAAACACACATATTTCAGACTTTACCACTGCTGTAACTCAGAAACCGTATTTTTCAAATGTTCCTGGATATTGGGTCAGTTTTTTGGGGAAGCAGATGCAGCATTTTAAATGTGTTTAGTAGATATGATTGACAGATAGACATTGATTACGGTATACTTATTACATTCGTTACCTACGTTGGACGTCGTATTTGCAAAAAAACACCTAGAGCTACAAGCTGTTTTCTGTTCATCAAATAAGATGAATAAAGTGAGAGAGCCTCACCTCTGACTCCATATTCTTCCATTTTATGTTATATTAGTTTTCACAAGAAACTAGTTCCGGCTTTATTAATTGATGCACTTAGAAATAAGAATTCGAATTAATTGTATTGGTGCTGAAGCTGGTGCCATAACTGAACCATTTCTAAATTACCAACATCAATACAATTAATAGTTTTTCTTATTATTCAGCGCACTTATAAAGCTGGTGCTAGCTTTTTGTAGAAAAATATTTATCTAGAAACAAATTGTAAATAAAATTATTGAAAACTTGTGTGTGATTCTGCTGTCAATCAAAATGTGAAATAATGAACTTTTTGTAATAACTAGGAGCGATTCCATTAGACGATGCTTAAAAAATTGAATTCGTTCGATATCTATCTACTCTTAATTGCTATCTAAAATTCGGTCAACGTTTTTGAGATCAAAAAATATGCCTATGGAAAAACTTTTAAGACACCCTCTTTGAAGTTTAGCAGAATTATGCTCATTTTTATTTAGAAAAAATGATATGTCTGCAATTTTCATTGTCCATAAACAGTCAGAACTCTAGTACCAAAAGAGAGCTTTTTATAGCTTACCTACCTAATTATAGATGACAAATTTTGAAAAATTTGAGGTAAATTTTAATTTGTCGATACTTTTTATATAGTTTTTATTACTTTTGGTTCTTGTGTCAGTGGACTCCGCAGCGATTTCTCAGGCCCCATACGGTCTAGACACTTGAAATTTCGAATTCGTACTTAGATCGCAGACATCTCGCCGCCTGTTAAGCTCCAAGTGTGATCCAATATTGTTTAAATTATATTATCTCATTCAAGCAAGATCACTATTTCTTCGACATGGAACGACAATGGGATCCGTCACTGGAATTACGCACGAGCATGGAGCGCATATATACGTCTCTCTTCACTGGTTTTTATAGGTACTCTCTGACAGATCGTCGTAAAATTACTCTATGGTTATGTCGCGCTGTCGCAATTGTCAGACGTTGTTGTTAATCTAAAGTTTAATTTTGTGTTGTGGTAGACAAACAGTATTTTTTTATGGAATTGCTGTTGCTGGCTAACAGATATACATAGTATAGTTCAAATCGAGAAAAGGAGAGTAATAGTAGGTACGCATCGGTACGGTTCAAATCTTAAATGCCTAAAGTAAACTAAACTAAAAACTATTTTTAATTTTTTTCAAAAATTTCACTTGTTGAATTAGCTTTGGGGTTGATGGTCGGAGAAACCAGTAATGAAAAAATATAGAAGCTATGGTGTTTCAAACTCGATGAAGAAACGGAATCCTTACAAGATCACTATGGTACCTATCTGTTCATCTGTTACCTACAACTTAGTTTCAAGCTAACTGTTGAACAAAGAAAGTTACTTATACTTGGTACTCTAATGAGTTTGATGAATCAATTTCGGATTACGGACAAAAACAAATGAATCCTGATTTTGAGCGTTGATTCTGGAAGGCAAATTGTAGAAGAAAGAAAACATGGATCTTTTTGTATTTGAAAATGCATAGTTTGAAAGAAACATATGCGAAAATCGACGGGTTGTCTACCCTTTATCTTTAAGAACAATACACTTATAATTTTTAGAAAATAATTTAAAATATGGGCTCTCTCAAAATTTTACGGAAAGTATTTTCTGGCCTGTCTGACTCTCCACACTTTATTTAGAACAAACTTAATACTTACCTATATATCGCTCCTATTTCACGTCACAATATTTACCCTTTTCGAAGGACCAAAATTTCGAGAAGACAGACATAGGCCATGTCGATGTCATTTCCACGTCGTATTATCTCTGTTATTAAGGACATGTGTGTGTATGTTTATTTGTGTACGTGTGAAAGGGCGTCTTAACCTTTTGATAAAAGGCCCTAATAAGCGACAGAAAAACATCCGGGATTAAAGTCGAATCAAATATAATAATATAATGGTGTGGGCATCGGATATCAATGTATATACACAAACACGGGTGTCAAGAAAACTCGTTCAGCTGTCATGAATGCGCTTTTAATCCCTAAATTATATGGCGTACGAGAGGCGAGAGGTGTAGTCTGAAATTCATATTACATGAAGAAAGAAGTAGTATTACCATGAGCTTCTTGATAAAACAATGATAACATTATGAGTTTTATGGAAGATAAATAATGGCTTGCAGTGGAAATTGATACAATTATAAATAATAGTAATCCATGCTACAATTATGTAAATGGTGAATTTCCGATGAATGCTTCGAATTGATGTTCAAACCTATCTATCAGTCATCAATCTCAAATGCTCGAAGTAATGTTCATATTTTTGTCTGACGAAACAAACGAAGGAGGTATGCAATTCGACTGTTTGTCTGCTTGTTTTTTGACCGACGAACCCCGAACGGAGGAGGTATAATTCGACTGTCTGATTTTTTTTTTTATTCGTGCGCGCTTTTTATATAGTAAACGAGCTCCGATTTTGATGATTTTTGATTCATTTGAAAGAGGAGGCTTGAGAAATGGTCCCATATTCATAAAAACCAATCCCAAATCTCCTTCCCTCCGAAAACCGCCCCCGAAGGGGTGGTGGTGACGAATTTTCTCGAAAATCGGAAATCTGAGTTGGTATAATTAAAGATAGAACAATATCTGGAAACGTTTAAATTGAACATTTTTGAGAAAGAGGCATGTTAAATTCTTAAATATATGTATTTTTGCTATGTGGGCGATTTCTTTCGAAAATTGAAAATTTTCCGATACTACATGAAAGACATAATTATTTGTAGCAACATTTATAATGAACATTTATAAGTATGTACACGTAAATTTTGCTTACTTGCAGATATTGTTGATGGTATCATGGAAGCGGAGATACAAGAAGTGTTTTTATGTTTATGTAGCTTATTTCTATATTTGGATGCTTCCCACCGAGATACATTGAAATTTCGTTTACGTAAACATGAATTTCCACCAATAGTAATTATCTCCAATAGAATACAATTTCAATTTTCAAAAATCAGTATCTTAACTGAAAATCTCTAATAGGTGGTGATATAAATAAAATTAAAATAACTTGCCATACCTGTAGTTTTGTTTATATAATTCCGCGTAAATAAACGACCAGTTTCAAGAAAAGTGTGTTTTTATTCTTCATTCTAAATCAAAAATATACAAGTTCTATGGATTATTTTATACCGCTTTCACTTGAGATATTTTGAAGCTGAGTGAATCAATATACATAAAAAAAGTACAGCAAAATCTAAAGAAATACAATATAAGATGTTTATCGTATTTCCTTAAAAGAGCAAGTATTTTTATCTGAAAAAACAGTTCTATTACAAAAAAAATCAATTAAGCAGTACAGTGACTCCAAATGAGATGTCTCGCAAATTTTCTGAACAGAACAAGTGAGTTACTAATAAATTTGAGCTATAATACATAGTAGATGTTAAATATGAACTCTATACATTAAGGAATATAATATAAATGAGTTAATTACTTTAATAAAACTGTTTCCCAAGCTAACCTGTTTCTATCCACTTTTTCGACCACTCCAAAATTGTTCTTAGTATAGACAAATCCTTTATTGTGAAAACGATGCAAATGGATTGTCCTGTACTTATTTTTCTGCTGTGATAATTATATTACACCACAACAGTTAACAAATACTAATGTAAACAAAGGATTACCTATCTGTTCTCAGTTGGCACTTTTACCAGCATAGGGCAAACGCTTGGCTGGATTTGCCTATAGCATTTATATTGATTGAAACATCACTTGTCACAAAGTCATTTTCTCATTTTCAAAGTCCTATTGGTGATGAGTTTTTTTTTTGATCGCTCGATGTCATCTCTATGTAATTAAGTGGAAATATTTTAATGGTAAAAATTTAAAGAAATGCACAAATAACCTGGAAATATCTTCACTTTGCATAACTTAGAAATATTTGTAGCTATATATGTTATTCAAAAGAATTAATAATTTCCAGAAAATTTTACTCAATAATTTGGATATTCTTATTCTCAATGCGTTCGTGATTTGTGAGAGTAAAATAGCAAACATACAACCGAATTGTATACCTCCTACTTTTTTAGAAGTCGGCCAAAAATTAGTCTAAATGTAACACGGAATCAATAAATTGCATCTCTTTTAACTATGGATCATTACCATTTACAGTGATGTGTGCATACTTCAATGCAATTATGCAATTTCAAATGCTTCAATTAAAGAAATGATGATCCTAAAATATTTGGCACTTTGATCTTTTTTTGGAACGCTCGATATATCCAGTTTCATTGAGAAAAATCGTTTTCTGATAAAATTACTAAATGCTTATTTCCTGTACCTATTTGCAAATTTTATGATAATATTATGGTTCTTTTCACCATTTTTGGCGTCTACGTCACTACACGCAGTTGAAATAAGTTGTCAAACAGTATTAATCAGTGGTGGAACCAGATGCAATTGCCAACCATAAATATATTCTGAGTGATTTATTAATACAATTGATTCAATTTTAAAATATTATATTTTCTTATAAAACTTGTATACAGAAAGATCATAGGCAAATTTCTTCCTGCTATGTGCAGCAGGATACCAAATTGTTCATGGCTCACTCCAATTAATCCTAGTTGAAACATCTGCTATGGCAGGCAGTTCATCACGTACCATGGATATAATAGGAGTGAGGCCATTAGCAGGAGTACAAACGGAAAACAATGCTCCTGCCTTGCAGCCTCAATACTGGAATAGTCCAGTCAATGTTTGGTATAATTGATTTGAGAGATAAAATTCGTTTAGTTAATCTATTTGAGATATTCATTTTTTTGTTTAATTTCGAATATAAAAGATAAGCTGACATAACGAATTACCTGGAATATTATTCGATAAAAAGATTCTTTTGATGGAAGTTGAGGGGATTTATTTATTCATTAAAACTCACAAGGCCAAATTCTTGGGAATGTCCATCATCTTCTTCAGGGCGAATTAGCTGAATATCAGTAACAAATAAGTTCTTGGTTCAAGAAGTTTGTCACAAGTACCTATAGGCCAAATTCCACAATGCCAACCTTGCAAGCTCAATTTTCACCATTCTTCCGAAATATGAGCTTCTTTAATATAAGTAGATACTAGTGTGGATATAAAGTAGGTAAATATGGAAGTGAATAATTTTATTTGATAACACTCACTGTGATTATTATATTAGTAAATTTTATAATTATCAGCTGTCATATATTCCATGAAAATGTAAAGAAATTTGCTAAACATCCCACGTCGAAGTTCTTGTTACATGGGCCGAGAAGGTCAAAAAAATATATGTCGTATAGTTTTATAAAGTGTAGAAGATAACAGGATCTAAGCTTTACACTCCCAAGAACAACGACTAACATCAACATCGGATACCAACCAAATGTCAAACTGACATTAAGAGAACAGCTGGTTCATAGAACAATAAATGTCATATTATTGAATTGGAACAGGTAATGGAATAGATCTTGCAAAGCAGGTGTAGCAGAAAAATATGTTTTTAAGAGCCAAGTTGACTGGATTAAAGTAAAAGCACACTTGCGCTCTCGCGCGTATTTTGCACAAGGATAAATCTTCGACGCCAGGATAAATTGCATAATGTATGCAACGCTTATAGAAGGTTTGGGGGGTATGGTGGTGGTGAAAGTATTGAATCTTTATTATTATTGTAACACTTGTCGACGACAAAATCGGGCGTGACGTGTTAATTATACGACGATTTGCATAATATTTTTTTTGTCATCGTGCATCGCCTGTTTTACATATTTAACGGATTATTATGAGCTAGCTGTATACAGATCAGAGGGTAGATTTGGAATCAATTATACAAAATGTATGCAAGATAGATGGCGATCAGGCGATACTAGGTATATAATATGCATGAAATACTCTAGGTATTTATAACAAGTGTTGGATATGAAAATGAAGTCAATATGGTGGTCTGAAATACAGTGTGTACCATGAAGAGTTTGATTTAGTCGTTTCTAGAAAATCACTCAAGTCTTTATTTTGAAAATATACTCAGGGGAGTTTCTCACAATTTCCAATTATTGATCTACAGTATTCACGTTGTGACAGGGCTTCCGGTTCTACTGGAATTCGACACAAACTTGCTTATTTGAAATAGAACATGTTACGTTTTGTTTCGTTTTTGAATTATACTTCAAAATTAATGGTAAGTCGTATAACCCTACTGCTGCGCCATTATTTTCAACATTATACTTATCCCGGTCTATCTCCCTTAGTTTTTCATATAATTAGTTTAAATTGAAATGGAGAAAGTCAAAAATGTATCTCAATATTTAAAATATGAGAAAACTGAAAATTGTACAATTGAATTATACTTCAAAATTAATGGTAAGTCTTATAAACCTACTGCTGCACCATTACTTTTAACAATACACTTATCCCGGTCTATCTCCCTTAGTTTTTCATATAATTAGTTGAAATTTTAATGGAGAAAGTCAAAAATGTATCTCAATAATTAAAATATGAAAAAACTGAAAATTGTACAATTGAATTATAATTCAAAATTAATGGTAAGTCTTATAAACCTACTGCTGCACCTTATTTGTAACAGTACACTTATCCCGGTCTATCTCCCTTAGTTTTTCATATAATTAGTTGAAATTTTAATGGAGAAAGTCAAAAATGTATTTCAATATTCAAAATATAAGAAAACTAAAAATTGTACAGGGCTCTTAAGATCCGCCAACCAATTCCGACAAATTCAGAACCCATTAACTCACTTATTTTAAATGGAAAACCTTGTATTTTGACCGACTAACCCTGAACGGACGAGGTATACAATTCGACTGTCTGCTTTTTTTGGTTCGTACGCGCGTTTTATATAATAAACGTACTCCGATTTTGATGATTTGTGATTCATTTGAAAGAGGAGACTTAAGAAATGGTCCCATATTCATAAAAACGCAAATCCAAAATCTCCTTCCCTCCGAAAACCGCCCCCGAAGGAAGTGGAGGGGGCAAATCGAAAATGGGCGATGGCAAAATTAAAGATACCAAAATACCCAGAAACGTTTAAATTTAAATTTATTTTTTTTTTCAAAAGAGCTACGGTTTTTTGGAAATATGTAGGTATATTTTCGCTATGTGGAAGAGGTAATTTCTTTAGAAAATTGAAAATCTGAAAATGGAAAATTAATGACCAGATTATTTATATTGAACATTTTTTTCACAGAGTTATGGTTTTCGAGTTAACAGCAGTGGTAAAGTTTATAATATGCCTATTTCGGCAACGATGTTCTCGTATTTATGAATAATATCAAATACAAGCAAAACATACATGAATGTGGTGAACGTTCAACGATTTTCGTAACAAATGTAACACTCAAAAGTGTGAAATAAATATTTTTTACAAAAAATTGGACCAACGTTATCAGTTGGTGCACTGAAAAGTACAAAAGAATATTAATTCTATTGGTGCCGGTACTTGAGAAGTTCGTTCCAAAAGTATTCAATCAAACTGCAACTGTACAACTTCAAAAATACCAGCACCAAAATAATTAATATTATTTTGTACTTTTCAGTGCACCAACTGATAAAGTCGGTCCAATTTTTTGTAAAAAATATTTATTTCATTTTAATCTATGTAATTGTTATTTCTCTTACGTTTAGTGTTAGCTTTCCCTATTTTAAATATATAAAGATATTTGAATTATTACTGCTCAGACTGAAATAATAGTTTACCTTGCTACGCGGTAGGCTGTGAAATTAAATATTTAAATGCTACATTATTGTAAAGTGATTTATCCTGTTAGATCTCAATATATGTAAAGTAAATTAAAATGTTTCAACTGTTTTGAATTGAATGGTACCAATGCCAAACATTTATTACCTTTTTTTGATCGATTTCAAAACAGGAGGAGGTATACAATTCGATTATATGTTTGCTGTTTTTTAATTTACTTCTTTTAGGGTTCCGTACGTTCGAAAAAAAAAATGGAACACTTATAGGATCACTCGTGTGTCCGTCTGTCCGTCGTTCACAGTCAATTATCTCCGAATCTACTCGACCGATTGAATTGAAATTTTGTAGGTACACATATCAGTTTCTGTGACCCAAACGCAGAGATTGAGAGATGAAATCTGTATACGGGGAGGTATTTTGAGGGAGAAGATGGAAAATAGAAAAAAAATGTATTTTCTAAATTTTAAAATAAATAGTTTCCAAGTTATTCATTTTATATTATATTTGTTATATTTTCCGCCGCGATGTTTCGAGAACTCTGAGCGTGAACGTGAACGTTCAACGATTTTCATAACTAATGTTACACTCAAAAGTGTGAAATAAATATTCTTTGTCATAAAAAAAAATCACAAAAATTGGACCGACGTTACCAGTTATTACCAAAAATACAAAATCAAAATAATATTAATTATATTGGTGCTCATACTTTTAAAGTTGTGCAGTTGCAGTTAGATTGAAAACTTTTGGTACCTACTTCACAAGTACCAGCACCAAAAGAATTAATATTATTTTGTACTTTTCAGTACACCAACTGATACTGTCGGTTCAATTTTTTGTAAAATATATTTATTTCACCCTTTTGACTGCTATATTAGTCACGATAATCGTTGAACGTTCACGTAGGTATACCATTACCCATGTATAATTTGCTTGTATTTGTTATTATTATATACTGATGTAATTCAAAAGCCGTAAATTTATGGAAAAAGTGTTCAATATAAATGTTGCTACAAATAATCTTTGCCATTCTCAAATTTCCAAATTTCGGAAAGAAATTGCCTCTTCCACATAGCGATACATACACATACTTCAAATTTTAACATCGCTGAAATTCGAAAACCGTAGCTCTTTTGAAAAAATTGTTCAATTTAAACTTTTTTGGATATTTTCTTATCTTTAATTCTGCCGTTTCGAATTTTTGATTTTTGAGAAAATTTTCCCCCTCCACCTCATTCGCTGGCGATTTTCGAGAGGAAGGAGATTTTAGATTTGAGTTTTTATGAATTTGGGACCATTTTTCAAGTCTCCTCTTTCAAATAAATCAAAAAATCCGCGTACGTTTACTATATTCAGCAAGCGAATAAACCAAAAAAAGCAGACAGTCAAATTGTATACCTTCTCCGTGAGGGTTTGTCGGTCAAAAAATTGGAGCAACTTTAATAGTTGGTGCACTGCAAAATACAAAATAATATTAATTCTATTGGTGCTGGTACTTTTGAAGTTTGCCATGTCTTCTACCAAACTACAATTGCACAACTTTATTTTTCAGTGCACCAACTAATAAAGTCGGTCCTATACAAAGTTCCTCTAACGAAGTGCTTAAGTCTATCAAAGTTAAAGGTATAATCCATACGACAATTTAGGATAAGTACATCAAACTTATTTCGTATTATAGTGTATCTACAAGAACAAGCCAACATAAAAAAAGAGAAAAGAGGACGGGCCATATCATCACAAGTTAATATAAAACGTGAGGCCGTTCAATCGTTGTTGTTAGTTCGCTCAGGTGCATCATCAATGATGACGCTGCTTCGGCTCGCTTTTTCGGTCCTTCGACCATATTGGCGTCGTTCAGCAAGCGTTCGATTGTTTCATGCTTGGCAGCCTACTATCATTAGGTGAATTGGTAGGCCAGAGAATGGAAAATAAAAGATATAGTATGGTCAAATTGTGATTAAGGGCACTAGAAGAAAATAAATAATTCTATATTACACATAAAATGGGTAATAGAAAGCTGAACGATTTGTTTCTCAAACAGTTTTTTTTCCATAAGAAAAAATAAACTCATAATGGGGCAATATCTTCCATGAATTTACAAATATAAGCTCCACAATTAACTTGGATCTGTCGGCGAAAATCTCGCAGAAAAATAGTCAAGGCATTAAATTCTGATGATCTCAGATACTTAATGCTTTATAAAATAAAAAATCCCGATGGCCTGTAGTCAGCGGAAAGGTAAATTTTTCAAAATTCATTGAATTGAAATTTTAACAACCCTTTCATTGGTATACCTACATGTTATTAAATAAAATTGTCATAGCCTTGCGGTTAGAGGTTTTTGTTTTGGCTGTCGAATATAAAGCAGACAGGGTTCGAGTCCACTTCAAGGCAGATTTTTTTTCGTCTATTTCTTTTCAATAAATATACTATATATTTTTTTAATCAGGGTCTATATTAAGATCTCCAGAAAATGTACAATTACATCAAATTTATATTGAGTGTTCATGTTTTATCAATATTTGTTATTTTTCTTTATTAATTTTTATTTTTTTACCTGTGTATTTTATGAAAAATTGTTCTGAACAAAAGTTGTAGGTACTGATTATATCTATAACCTAAAATTATTTTTAATAATATTTACACTACTGCTCTTTTTTGATAATTTTTTTAAATGTTTGAATGGTCGCCATTTTGAAACTACTTACCCGATATTGCCCAATAACGAACTCGACCGAGATATTTGAGAGATTGATTTTTGCAGCAAATTTGAACTTGATACATTCAAAACTGCGACCTCTATCGTGTTAACAAATTTCGTAATATCCCATATATATATATATATATATATATATATATATATATATATATATATATATATATAAACTTTTGAACCAAATGTTTTTTTGGACTAACTTATAGACATATAACAACATGCCGTTGAAATTTTTTCGAAATTCAAAAGTGTGAACGATCGCAATAGGTATATTTCTATAAGAAATTTACCTAAAAATCCAAGATCCTAGAGACAGTTGTCTTAATACAGCCATTGTTGCTATTCACGTGTGATACGTGGTCCCATCTTGTTTAAAATACATGCAAATATCGTTCTTTTGTGGCGGTAATAACTGGACCATTGCTAATTTCGAAGAAATATGAGACAATTTGACCAGTGGCGCAGTTCTTGAATTTTGAAGTGTATGTATATGCGAGTATATTTAACGTGTTTTCGAACCCACAAGATGCAAGTGTCGGAAGATAATCTTAATAGATCCTATATTTTGATTTTCTTACGAACTAAGCCTCATAATTTTTCTCATATTCAATCCCCTACGCAAACAGTCTGTCTGTTGCATCGTAGATCCCAACCAGATTTTGATTCCGTTTTTATTTTGTTTGTGAAAGGTAACTTGATCGAGCGTGTTTTTTCATTAATTTACTCATGGCCCGAGTAAACTATCCTGGCAGAATTTCACTGCATTTAATGTCGATGGAAGGCATCTTGTCTGCCAAGATTGGGGCAATCTTGTGAACTGGCCTCTTGTAGTAAGGTAACTTATCATTTTCAATTACAACTCGAGATGGCTTTCGATTTTGAATGAGCAGCGTGTTTGCCCCCATAACAATCATTTCAAAATTGAGCGTGACTGGTAGTTTGTGCAAGAGAGAAAGCAATACCTACACTTTTTGTATTACCTACTATGTTTATCTCCATTGTGACGAGATAGCTTCCAATCATCACCATTGTTGTATAGATATATATTATATGTTCAATATACAACCAACAGCATATCGAATCCCATTCCAGCTACTGGTTTTGTGATGGAGCTGTATTATTATCTGATTTAAAATTTCCTTAAAGAATGCCTCTGATACCTATAGTTAATGGAACAGCTAACAATCTTCTATTTCTTCCTTCGACATAAGTAGCCTAGATGATAATGACGGATTTTGAGAAACGTGTCATCCAAAGCCGGTCGGCATTTTAATATTTTATTATAAATAGTTAAAGAAATAGCTGCCTACAAGCACAAGAATATTTATTTATTTAAATATTGACTTTCAACTGTGAAATTTTATAGAAAAATATGCGAGTCGGGCTCATATCAAAAGGGTTCCATACGGATTTTTATATAGGTTTTCCTATAAACTTTGAGTAGAGTACTGTACATATTACATGCAGAAATCCCAATGTTAAATAAAATACCTAAAATGGTGGGTAATCTTTTTAATGGAGAAATAATAATCAAATTTTGACTTGAAACTTCCAAAAAGTACCTACCTCCTTCAAAAAACAAATAAGCAAACATGTTTTTGGTGATTTTCCCATAATAATCCCCTCAGGGGGTGGAATGCGGTGAATAAATCTAAAAGTCGATATTGGTATCGTTATTCAGGTTTTTGTGACGTTTATTATGAGAATGGCACTTATTTTCAATTTTTACACTGTGCAAAACAAGGTGAACAAACTTTTAAATTCAAACTTTCGTTGATTTACTATAAATTATAAATGTAAAAATCGGTATGGCTGTTGTTATTGAGGTTTTCCGCGTGCGAAGTCACGGGCATGGGCTATTATTCTATGTTACAAAAATCCATTCAGTAATTTCGCAGATAAAAGTTAAATTTTCGTTTATTTTCTTTGCCTAATATTTTATTTTAGACAAAAAAATATTAATTTCTTATCACGTCAAGTCTTTTAGTTGCTGTCAATTTCCTAACTGATTCCACAAAATTAACCTCTTCAATCAAACTTCGTGTATTTTTATACGCGCTTGATGCGTAACCTAACCTAACCTAACCTAACCTAACCTAACTATTTAAGAATCAAACCAAATATTTCTCCCTTCTGTCGATTCAGATAAAATAGGCCGTGAAAGACGCACAGACAGACAGACAACAAAGTGATGCCTTCCATTTTTCTATTAGATTTACGGAACCCTAAAACCGGATTTTTTTATTGATTTGCTAGATGTTTTACAGCTACGTAATAAAACTGGAACATTTAATCCCTAAATGTTGGTTATGAAGTTATGAAGCAAAAAAATATGAAACAACAATTAAAATATCTAAAATTATGTATAAAAAGAGGTAAGTAAATAATATTATCAATAAATATTTTTGTACAAAAATAGACCGACTAAGTAAGTAGTACACTAAAAAATAGGTACAAAATAATATTTATTCTATTGGTGCTGGCACTTAGGAAGTTGTGCAATTGTAGTTATATAAAAGACTTTAGGCACGATTCAAAACCAGCACCAACTAATAAAAGTCGGTCTATTTTTCATAGAACAATATTTATTTCACATTTGTTTGTATTTAATTAGTTATCAAATTATTTCATTTATATTCAACGATTCAGAATATACAGGGTGTTTCATAATATATGCGCAGGACTTGAGGATGTGATAGCTCGTCTAAAAATATGAAAAAAAAGTTTATATTAACATAACCTCTAAAATGCACCATTTTCGAGATACAGGGTGTAGAAATTAAAAAAATATCGTTTTTTGTGAATATCTCCGGAACCGTTCATAGTACAGAAAACAGCTTTTGTAAGCATTTCCACTCATAATAAGCTAAGTTTCATGAATCAGAAAACATTTTTATTAAGTTATAATTGGTGAAGATTTTGAAGGAGTAACACGGTCAATTTTAGCTTTTCTTACTTGTTTACATAAATTTTAATAATAAATACAAAAATTGTATTTCCAAAAATTTACCGGCATTCACTGAATATTTTTAAGAATATTCTATTTAAAAGTTATATAGCTACTTCTCTAATTTTGCCGTCTCAAATTTTCAGTTTTAGAAAAAAATATCCCTTTCTTTCTGTTTGGCGGAGGTTTTTGGGTTGAATTTCTGATTTTTTCAATGGGACCAACTCTCAGCAGTCCTCTTTCAAATAGTAGTAATGTCTTATCCAGGTATTTCCAAATGCTAAAAGAACTCGCACCTTATCGACATTTTTTAAAAGCCCACCATTGTTTGAAAATGGTGCCCAGAATACAAAACGCAAAGGCTGCAGTTTCGACAATATTCAGTAGGTATCTACCAAATATTTTACAATTTTCAATCAAGTACGTTTATAATTAGATCTCTCTCTCTCTGTTTATCACCGAACATGCTTTGTTGTTAATTATTGGAAAATTTTTGTTTGGAATGCATACGATAATGCTGGTTTGGGTAACGCAATTTTTTTTTTTGATATGATGCAGTTATTTTTGAAAAGCTATGTTCTAAGATATTTTTATTTATTCTGTGACAAAAAATATAGAATATAAAGGAACTTGTTGATCCGGATATGATATTCTCTCTACAAAAATTATCAGATGCCCCCTTTCAAATGAAAAAAGAATCATCAGAATCGGAGCGCAAAACCGAAAGACAATCAAAAGGTATAAATAAATACATCCAGCTATTTGAGGTTGACCAAAATTTCCACCTCAATAATGAATCGAGTAAATAACTCTGTTTAACCGGATGAATTTCAAAATAAACTTATATATGCATTGTCAATTTCAAATTTTGTTGAAAAAGATCAATAAAAATACACGAAAATTCCCTAGATGATGGCGTAATTGAACTGCTCAATTGAATAGAATTTTGATTCAAAATTGATTCGTGGAACGATTTTTTTACCGACTTTCCAAACGGAAGAGGTATACAAGTCGTGCGTTTTGTCTAGTATCTAAACATTAACCGATTTGGATGATTCTTTTTTTATTGGAAAGAGTAGTGATGCAAAATGGTCCCGTATTCGTAAAAACTCAAATCCAAAATCTTCATCCTCTAAAAACCGCCCCCTAAATGGGTGGAAGGGACAATTTTTCTCGAAAATCTGAGACGACAAAATTAAAGATACGGTTAAAATCTGAAATATGTGTATTTCCGGTATGTGGAGGGGGTAATTATTTGTAGCAACATTTAAATTTTTCCATAGAGTTAAGGTTTTCGAGTTACAACAGTGGTTAATTCTAAAATATGCCTATTTTCGCGAGGATGTTTTTAGATCTCTGAATAATGACAAGTACAAGCAAAGAATTCAGATTGGTAATATAAGTACATAATATAATTTATGGTATAAGTGAACGTTCAACGATTTTCGTGACTAATGTTACACTCAAAAGTGTGAAATAAATATTTCTTAATTCTATTGGTGCTGGTACTTGTGAAGTTGGTGCCAAGAGTCTTCTATTTAACTAAAATGGCACAACATCAAATTTACCAGTACCAATAGAATTAATATTATTTTGTATTTTTCAGTGCACCAACTAATAAAGTCGGTCCAATTTCTTAAAAAAAATATTTATATTCCTTTTATCATATTTAGTTAGTTCCTTTTATCATATTTAGTTAGTTCCTTTTATCATAGTTACAGTTCCTGTAACTGATTTATTTCCATATCTGGACCAGGTCCAACACAGAATCTCATATAATTTTCTAGAATTCATGTTGCTTGTCGATAGTTAATCCTTCTTTCGCCTTGAAACCTTTAATTATCAGAACGATTTCTTTATCGAGTTATTTAGGTATAGGGCACACGAAACCCATTCTTATCAACATGCAATCTACACATTTTAAAACAAGTGGGAATATGTCATGAAAACTTATTGTGAATATCAGTGAATTCCCATGGCGGTCAAAGTGTTAAAAAAATATCTCACTAGTTCGTTCTCGCTATCAAAATAGGAAGAAGATAACGTTATTTAAATTCTATTATATTTGATTTATCAACATCCGTCTGGGTAATAGTACACGACATGAGAATCGTGTGAGCCTGACATGGCCATTAGCGAACAGGAGATTTATCCCTGACATTTGCCGGTCCCAGGAGGAAAGTGTCAAAAATTACAAATTTCCTCTAGTTTGGAATGATATGAAATACTAAGAATAGCGAGAATATAAGTAGGTTCAGGCTCAGCGTTAGTTTTAACAGACAGTGGGGTAGATGATGTATTTTGTGAATTTCACAAAATACCTTCACAGCAATTCTGTACTTATTTCAGTTATAATAATAATAATAATGCCTTTATTTAGCTTAAAGCTACATTATAACATACAAATAATTTATAATATGGTAAGTATATAAAATTAAATTTTAAAATATATCCTTCTTATTCGCAATTTAAACATTTTCACCTTTGGGGAATTTTTACAATTAAAGGGAGATTATTATATGATATTACCAAGAAATAATGATTTTTGCCCATGCTTAAATTATAATCCACCATATCAGACCTCTTTGTTAAATAATAATATAAGAACTCATGTATTAAATTGTTTAGTATTTTATAAATAAATATAAAATGTGCTTCTTGAATTATTTGCTTAATATTAAGAAATTTTAGTTTTTCTATCATATCATATGTATTACATTTTAATAACATTCTCATTGTTTTATTTTGTAAAATTTGAATTCTAATTATGTCCTCATTTCTACAATATATTAACAGCGACATACAGTATCTGAACTCAGGATAGATTATTGCATTGTACTTTTTCCAATAATTATATGCCAGAAATGCAGAGTTTTTTGAATTATCTCTTTGAGGGTCTTTCAGATTTTTTGCTGTCCAGATGATTTTCGTGGAGCTTATTTTCATAGTATTGCTTCTATTTTCCTCGAATTGCCAACAAAAGCGTAGAAAAATAAGTTAAAGATTTCTTAAAAAAGGCCAGTAGCCATCAGAAAATACATTGATAGGTACCTATATATAATTTACAGTAGGTATTCAATTTATTTTTTCTCGATTTTTAGAATAAAAAAAACTTCGTACATTGTAGACAGAGAATGTGTGAATTAATGCATTAGGTCAGATGTCCACATCAAATTTGATTCTTGAGATAGTTGAACAGAAAATTCAAACATACCTACATCTTTTTAAAAACGTTCAGCAGATATGTCAAAATTATGATTATGAAATACCGTAGCATCACCGCACCAAAAAATACCAATTCTTCCAGCATGATAAAGTATGACGTTACTTCCGGTTCATATCATGATTCATAGATAATTTTAACATCAAAATAAAGGATTTTATATTCTAAATGAGAGTATCGAAATAATGGTCCAGTCCAAAGCAGTGACTGATTACCAGTCGATTAGTTAACTAGATACTAAATAGTGCAACATAACCTATCTTTTGTTTCTGCTGTTACCCAATTTTATTATCGATATATATATTTTCGTTTAATAGGTACATAGATAATCTTTTTCACTGTAAAAATATAGGTATTGAACAGAAAATACTGGCGCTTCTTCCATTTTCATTTTTTCTAATACATGTATGCAAATGCCAAATTAAATTAATTCAATTCTTTTTGACAAACGTCAGTTTGACAAATGTGCTAAGCGATGCATCAGTCGTGTCCACAAAACTATAATTACTGATTGCTGACTAATAAGCGATTAGTAATAATCAGTCATGGACACGGCCTCTCTGTGAATCCAAGGCTGACTCATATTATTATCTCATAATTGTTTGTTGAATTAACGTTAGAGCTTTCTAAAAAAAAATCAATATTCACGCCACTGTACTAGACGATACGAATTCTTCCGTTTATTAAGAGAACTTAGAACATATTTGTTTCGAAAGACACCGTCAATTATAAGAGCGATTATGTTGTCAAAACAATGTTACGTGAGCAAGCTTTTATCTTTCGATTTTCAGAGATTTTTAAAAATGTTTACATTTTCAACTATTCCGGAGATTAGTATCAAAGGAAAAAATAAATTCATTCTCAGTTCCTGAAGACATAATGCTTACCTATCTAAGTGTGATTCATGAATATTATACAAGAAGATAAAATTATCAGACATTAGCTAGGATTGTTCTATTTTTCCTTTGTAGGTGTAATTCTGTTCTGTTTTTTTGCTGCTGAGCCTATCATATGAAATTTTATTTGAATAAGACATTTCAAAAAACCCAATACCTACCATTTCTTTTGATAATAGATATATGATAAGGCACCTCTTTGTAGAATAGCTTTTCCGACAAGACGATTTGTTTGAGGATTAAGGAAGGTGCTTCGGAATCATGTAAATATATCAGTTTTCAACAAACAAAACAAATAGGCAGCTTCTTAGGTATATACAAATTCAACACTTCAGCTCTAGTTTTGCACAAGATGTTCAATCTCAGGTGGATAATCCTCAAGATTCATATCAAACGAATAACATCTTTGAAATCAACGGTTGCATCGAAAATGATAGGTAAGTAGGTATACTTATAAGCATAAAATCTAGACTGTTTTCAATGTGGCCTTTACAAAAATTTTACCAGAATGTCCCCAACAGACTTCGAGTAGTTACTTGATTAATTTAATTTTAATATTTGGGTTGTTTTGTATTCCATAAAATTTGTTTACTACGGTAACTGTTTATAAAATCAATGGTAGATTCTTCCGTCCGCTAACATAATAGCGATATCTTTAACTGAATAAATAAAACGAAAAATAAATCGTCACTGTGTACCAAAGACCTGTTCAAACATGCTAGCAAGCGATGCAACATCAGTGCGTCTCATTTCTTTGATGTGGCGTCAAAAAACCGTCAACCGATGGGACGCCTCGATGTTACTATGTTACGGTGTTTTACTCTGTTACACAGTACCGTCCAGACTTGTTACGCGACGGCGTTACGATACGAAGTTTTGTTATATTTGTCTGTATCCAACTTAACTTGGCAAATGTGATTTGACAAGTATATATGTACATATTATAAACGTTTGCTTTCGCCTATTTTTCCATGTAATTTGTAACCGCTCCTGCTTCCCACGGTTAGCACTAAAATGGTTATTGTGAGTCAATTTGAAAGATAAATATAAACAATCGCAGAATTCTTTGTAGATCTTTTTAAGATATACAAATCTGTTGAACATTAATTTGATCTATCTCGTAAGGTTTAGCCAGCATTTGCGATTTGAGTGCACAAATATATTTTTGTTACGATATCACATTACAAATCTTTGAATTTTTCGACTTTTCTATACTATCATATGCATGTATTTTACATATAAACCTTTCTCCTGAATGACTCTATATATTGCTGAAAACTGCATTAAAATCCGTTGAGTAGTTAAAAAGATGTAATCGAACTGACAGCGGAAGCGACTTCATTCTATACTATGCTAAGATGAATTGTATACATCCTCACTTTTTCAAAGTCGGTCAAAAATTAACCAATATAGTTAGTCACATAGTAATGTACCTATATGTATAAATTTGTCAAGCTCAGGTATACGGTATACCATTACAAATGCTCAATTTAGCTTTTAATCCGCTAAAGATTTTATTCATAAATTAATGATTGATGATATTCCAAAGGGTTAGGTAGTTGCAGATCGATAATTGTATCATATTATATGTACTTTTATAATCCCTTCAATATTATAACCCAGCACTGCTCCATTTCACCGATAATTCTTGAACAATGAAAAGTTGTGTTTCCAAATCATATATTTGCATATAGTATATAATATGTATATGAGATATATTTATATATATATATATATATATATATATATATATATATTTGAGCTTCAACTTTTAACCCTTGTGCTGACTGCTTATTCAAATCTAGGACTAGAGGGATTAACAACACGCCAGCCACACAGTATCATCGATATGCCTGATTTGAATTACCCAAGCAAGTCTGCACCTGCTTCCATTGATTTATATCACCAATTTTTTGTATTGTAATGTAAACCATATCGAATTCATTCATTCATCGCGCGGTCGTATAGATTTCAAGAATGAAATTGTTGAGAGTGAGATAAAGACAAAGAAAAGGCTCTGTATAGGTATAAGGAATTGGAACTGGAAAAAATGAAGTGATAGAAAGTGTAGTAGAAGAAATCAAAGCGTTAACTATAGAAAAGATATTGAGAATGGAGGTCAGTTTTTAGGTAGGTACAACTAAACAACAAATGAAATATGTAACTAAGTATGTAACTTAACTTTAATGGTCCATTAGACAGACTTCATAAGAAAATTTAACGGAAAGTGGAACAACTAATCTATACACTATACAATCAAGTGACCAAAAAAAAATCGCAGAAGTCATTTGAAATGGGGAGCGAGTCTTTACTAGATTCAATTAATAAGTATTTGTTATTTTATTACCGAATACATGTATGTGTATCCAGCCAACATTTGGTAGGTTCGAACACTTCGAAAGATGATAATGGTATATAGAAGACATAATAAATTAATAACTACTTATATTTGTATGTGGATACTTTGTCTATTTTCGTAAATATAGCTTCTAAGAAAAGAATTACGCCAAGCTAATAGTGCCGATAATAGTATTTATATGTAATAGTTTAAGTTTTGTTAGCCGTACTGGATAGTTTCGCATTCTACTCTTCCATACGTCTTGTCATTTGCCTATTGCCTGACAGCAGTGACAGCCTGGAATGAATAATGAAATGACAAATACTTTCAAACCATTTCAAAGGCCTACTGCGAATGGATTTTTTGGATTGCTCGATATAATAAAACAGAGGATCCGATATGTCTATAGATATGTGTCAAAAATGGAAATGGATTAAGAGAGAGGTGATGGAACCCAAAAATTTCTGCCTGTCTATTTGTTTGAGGTAATCTCCGAAATTTTTATTTACATGTTATTTTTACGAGTAGACAGAGCTTGGCTTGTAGAAAAAAAATTGACATTTTATCTCTATTGAATACTTTTTTCCCGGGTTGGTATATATACACCTAAATATAGCGATCTAAAGCAATAATTTTTGTAACGCTTCTTTCGCTGATTCTACTAACTGCGTTGAGAGATATTTGATTACTTTAATGGTTTCCTTGGCAACGCAGGTCTAATTGTCGCTACAAGTACAACAGTCTACCAGTTTAAAATTTCGAAAATTTTATTCCTGTTGTTTTAAGCCAATCAGATGGTTTGATTTTGGCAGGTTGCTATGACGACATGACCAGAATTTTCGGTCGCGAAATTAAGAAGTGATAATTTCCTTGGCTTGACAGCTGTCTCGTGCAGATGCCAGAATAACAAGCGTACATTATTTTTGACAAATGTTTATTTTTAAACTGTCAAAAATTTTGTTTACTTTTAAATATAATTCTTAGTATAAAATATTCGAACCGAATCTCAGGCGAGCTTGAATTATCCTCCGTATTTTTTTTATTTGAGATTTTTTAGAGAAAATTACATCTCAAAAAAATTTTCGGAAATTATTCATACTCTAGGGAGATTATAAATGATAATTTGGAGACTTCAATATATTGTAATATTCTTTCAATATCAAATCATCGTAAGAATATTAGATTTTAGCTCCAGGTTTGTTGTCTCCCTCCGCTTCGCACACACGAACTCAAGCTAAAATCTAATACTTTTTTCCCTTGTATAATAAAAAACTATAATATATCATTCAAATCGGATTCCAGAGAAAAAAGTAATCCACATTTAAATAAATTAACTAGCCTGAGAAGTTACGTTAAGGTAAACAAAAATTGCTGTAGTGGAAGGCCTGTTGTCATTACAAGAATGTAAAGAAAAAAGAAGAAAAAAAGAATAAAAAAAAACGAAAAAAATAGTTGGCTTTGAAAACAGTACGCGTGGACGAAGTAAAGGACCTTCTTCTAGTTGGAAAATCCAAAATACACCATCGTAACCAATGTTTTTACAGAATGATTTCGGAAAACAAATGGAAGAAGTGGCAATCTATAAATAGAAATATCAAAAAATGCGGCTAAAAGCGAGTCGAATTCGCACATTCTCTGAAAATTGAAGCTCTTTACCTATTACGATTCATGCGATGAACCTGCACCTAGGAGTATATAACATTATTAAAATATAAATATTAAAAAAAAAAATTGGACCGATGTTATTAGTTGGTGCACTGAAAAATCCAAAATAATATTAATTCTATTGGTGTATTTTCCAGTGCACCAAATAAGTACCAAGGTCCAATATTTTGTAAAAAAATATTGATTGCACACTTTTGAGTGTAACATTAGTTATCAAAACCATTCAACGTTCACTGATACCAAAGAAGACAATACGTTGCTTAAAATTATTCAGAGATTTCAAAACTCGCGGAAATAGGTACACATATTTCAGACTCTCCCACTGCTGTATCTCGGAAAGCGTGTTTTCTTTAAATTGTCCAAGTTAAATGTTGCCTGATTGAACTATTTTTTAACCGATAAAAAAAGAAGGTATACAATTCGGTTGTAAGATTGCTTTTTTGTTTTATTTTTTTTATGGCTGTTCGCGCGTTTCGCATAGTAAACGTACTCCGATTTAGACGATTTTTGTTTCATTTGAAAGAGGAGAGTTGAGAAATGGTCCTATATTGAGAAGCATCAAATCCAAAATCTCCTTCCCTCCAAAAACCGCCCCCAAAGGGGGTGGAGGGGGCAATTTTTTTCGAAAATCGAAAATCCGAGACGACAGAATTTACGAAAATTCCATATCCGGAAATGTTTAAATTGGATATTTTTGAAAATAATCATAAGTTTCCGCGCTACAGTCTGAAATATGTGTTTCAGCTATGTGGAAGGGGCAAATTTTTTTGAAAATCGAAAATTCGAGATTTGAAAATTAGAAAGGGGACCATATCCGGAAACATTTAAATTAAACATTTTTTCAAAAGAGTTACGGTTTCCGAGTTTCGTAATGGTAAAGTCTGAAATATGTGAAATGCGCTAGTACAAGCTAAACCTACCAATAACTTTTTGGGTATTAATGAACGTTCAACAATTTTCATGACTAATTTTACACTAAAAAATGTGAAATAAATATTTTTTACAAAAAATTGGACCAACTTTTTCAGTTGTTGCACTGAAAAATACAAAATAATATTAATTCTATTGGTGCTGGTTCTTTTGGAGTGGGTGCCTACAACAACAAACTACAACGGCACAACTTCAAAATTACCAGCACCAATAGAATTAATATTATTTTGTATTTTTCAATGCAACAACTGATAAAGTCGGTCCAATTTTTTGTAAAAAAATATTGATTCATTTTGTCGTCACAAATCTTCGATTTTCGAAAACAAAATGCCCCATCCACCCCCTTTAGGAGAAGTGTTTGAGGGGAAGGGCATGTTGAATGTCGATTTTCCAATGGGATCAACTCAACAGTCCTCTATGAAATGAAATAAGAATCATGAAAATCGGTGCACGTTTACAATTTTAGTTTAAGACTAAAATGTTCCTCTTTATCAAATTTGTGTGGAGTTTTGGGGAAGGGACTAGTTAGATTTTGAAAAGATTAACGGGATGATTTTTCAGTTTTTTTTGTATGAAAAATTTTATCACGAAAATCGTAGCTCGTTTATTATGCAAAACCTGCGACGTAGGTTAAAAATGGGCAAGTGTGAGTCGGGCTCGCGTGGAAAGAGTTTCGTAAGTAGGTATTTAAGAATTTTGCAGAGGTTTTAATAATAATAATAATAATAATAATCTTTATTCAGGTTAACATACAAATCTTGATTAAAAAATAGTATGCTAATAGATTGTCTGACTTGATAAAGTCCAACAATCCCCTACCGAGATGCAAATAGTAATAGTAGTAATAGTAATAATGTATTAAAATCTACAAGCTTAACATAATCTAAATATACATATTAATATACAATAAATAAACAAATAATAAAATTAAAATGCAACAAAACTATAAATACAACTACAAATGTAAAGAAAGACACATGATATAGGAAGTATTAAATATTAAAACAGATTTTTTAAGTAATATAACAATATCTATGTATATTATAACTTCAAATTATTTAAAATCCAACTCTTAATATGAAATTTAATTTTTTTAGATTGTTATCTAATCTATTGTAGACAAGTTTGGATCGATATAAACTAGTTTTTTGACCAATATTTAATTTAGTTTTACTTACTGTAAGCGACTTATGTCTAGAAAATAAACATGCTTCAGCAATAGTATACTCTTCCCGTAGATTACAATAATTATTTATTAGTGCTTCCAAAATATATTTTGATTGATGTTCAGCAATCGTGTCTCACTAAAAAGGTTGTGTTGTTTACCAAAAGTTAAAATTTTGATAGCACGCTTTTGTATTCTTACTATCGGCCCTAATGTATTTGAAAGTATTTGTTCTTTTTATTTTAAATGCAGTAGTTTTGGAGATAAGCTAGGAACGGTTATCGTATATTTTTCTTAATATCTTCACAGCCGTTCATTTTGTGTTCATTCAGGTATAAGATGGGTTTCAGCTAAGATAAATATTTAATTTTTATTCGATAAACGTTAAAACAATGTCTACTCCCCATTCTGTTTACATCATGCACGACCTACCTTATTCAATCGTTCATTGTTTCACCAAAATCTGTCTACAAATCGATTTTCCCCTTATTTCTACAATAATACAAACAAATACCAGTGAGAGTATTCATAGTATATAGTATATGTTGAGCGAAAATGTAGAGGGTGGAGGAGGTTCGACAAAAGCCCCGAAAATCCGTCTGTCCATCCGTCTGAGGAGCCTGCTTCACTCAATGGGCCCATACATACTATTATAGTCGTAGTGACAGAGCCAATTAGGCGTAATAGAAAATCAATAGGTCAATATAGGAAAATTACAGGTGTAGGTGGGTCGGTCGTGTTTTTGAGAGGGTTCCAGTATGAAATTACACCCTCGCCTAATTAGTAGTAGGAGGAATCATTGTAATTATCCAGGAAGTTTAACAGCGCGTAGTTTTTCTGTAGGTATACCGGTTATATTATGGTGGGTAGATACACGAGGGGGAGGTCGTCTGGAAGCATGTGTGTGTGTTGAATTGTTGAATCATTGTTAGTTTTCGACAAACAAAAGTGAAAAATGAAAAGGAGATATTGATTGAACCTCAAAAATTATAGCATTACTAGTTGTTTCACTCGGCACTTCCCGCGGGCAAGCACTTTGGTAGCCTGTGGTACGAAAACATAATGTCATAAAAAGTCTTGAGTATGGAATCCTTACAACTCAGAGTCCTACTCGCACGTAGAACCAGACCGAACACCAACCTACCTACTAGTTTATTTTTAAAAAAACACCACGTATGATATTATTGTTACAAACAAACTAAGCTTGTATTGAGCTAAGATTTGTTTATGTATACGGCTGATAAAGTTTACAATTAGTACGTTTGATTACTTCGAATCTATTATCTATTTTCCTGAACAGTGAAAAACACACCTACTGAAATTGAAAAATCTGGCCTGTTCACTCACAGGACTTTCCTAACGGCCTCAAAGAAATTCCACAGAATATTAAATTTGTGTGATCAAGTCTTGCGTCTATTTATTGTTTTGACCGACGAACCCCGAACGGAGGAGGTATTCAATTCAACTGTCTGCTTTATTATTATTTTTTTGGTTCGTGCGCGCCTTTTATGTAGTAAACGAGCTCCGATTTTGATGATTTTGGATTCATTTGGAAGAAGGGGATTGAGAAATGGTCCCATATTCATAAAAACGCAAATCCGAAATCTCCTTCCCTCCGAAAACCGCCCCCGAAGGGGTGGTGGGGGCGAATTTTCTCGAAAATCGAAAATCTGAGTTGGTATAATTAAAGATAGGACAAGATCCGGAAACGTTTAAATTGAACATTTTTCCAAAAGTGTTACGGTTTTCGAGATAGACGCATGTTAAATATGTATTTTTGACCGACGAACCCCGAACGGAGGAGGTATACAATTCGACTGCTTTATTTTTTTTTTTTTTTTTTTTTTTTTTTTTTTTTTTTTTTTTTTGGTTCGTGCGCGCCTTTTATATAGTAGACGATCTCCGATTTTGATGATTTTGGATTCATTTGAAAGAAGGGGATTGAGAAATGGTCCCATATTCATAAAAACGCAAATCCGAAATCTCCTTCCCTCCGAAAACCGCCCCCGAAGGGGTGGTGGGGGCGAATTTTCTCGAAAATCGAAAATCTGAGTTGGTATAATTAAAGATAGGACAATATCCGGAAACGTTTAAATTGAACATTTTTTCAAAAGTGTTACGGTTTTCGAGATAGACGCATGTTAAATATGTATTTTTGCTATGTGGAGAGGACAATTTCTTTCGAAAATTGAAAATTTTTCGATACTACATGAAAGATATAATTATTTGTAGCAACATTTATAATGAACATTTTTTCCTTAGAATTACGGTTTTCGAGTTAAATCGGTGTTAAATGGTAACAACTAAAATATTCAAGCGTATTTCCGCCGCGATGTTCTGAGATCTCAATAATAACCACTACAAGCAAGGAATATACGTGGGTAATAGGATAAGTATTATTTTCATTGATATGGTATAGTGAACGTTCAACGATTTTCGGGACTAATGTTACACTCAAAAGTGTGAAATAAATATTTTTTACAAAAAATTGGACCGACGTAATAGTTGATGCACTGAAAAGTATAAAATAATATTACTTCTATTGGTGATGGTACTTGTGAAGTTGGTGCCAAAAGCTATCAATTTAACTGCAACTGCACAACTTCAAAAGTACCATCACCAATAGAAGTAATATTATTTTATACTTTTCAGTGCATCAACTATTACGTCGGTCCAATTTTTTGTGGTCATATTCAATTTTGACTTTAGAAGAACCGTTTAGCCAGAATATCAATACCTAAGCAAAATAAAGACAGTTCAACTTTTTTTCCTACTTTTTCCCAGAGATGACCTTTGGGATGTTGGTAGATTTGATGGAATGGCCTAACTCAAGGGCGGCGACATGTTGTCTTTTGTGGTTCTATCTCCCTATCTGTTTAGTTTCATCCTTTTTATCAGGCGTAACAATCTAGATACCGAGCCCTTTGGCTTACCCGAATGGTTGAAAGCTCACCTCTACCAAGGCGTTGTAAGTGAACAGCATTTTCCTCTTCCAACTTTTACTTATTAGTTTTCGTGACATTTTGGCTGAAGGGCCCTTTAGAAGTATTTTAGCTTGTCTCTGTCCTGTGATGTCTTCCACCAATTCCACTCCTGGTTCTTGATTTGATGTTGGATATGTCCCTTAATGTGACATTTAGCAATTCCATAGAAAGGCTGTGATCAAATCATGGCCTGCTCCGCTCCCTGCTTAGCTAGGTGATAGGCATTTTCATTGTGATCATTTGTCTGGTGCCCCGGAACCCAGGCTATAGGGTCAGTCTATTGTGAACACAAATTCTGGTTTGGACTATGCGGCAATCCCATTTCAGTCTTGATGTGGTTTGAAATGAGTGCAGCAATTTTAGCTAGTGCTGCTTGGCTGTCTAAGTTGATGCCGATTCTTTGGCTGTTTATCACTGCCTGAAAGGCCGTGGCGTAATTTCCCAAGATCAGAGATATCTTAATCTTCTAGTTTACCCCTTTTTTTCTTCAAATTCTTACGCTCTCTAGTTTTGGAGATACCTCAAGGGAGAAGGGTCAATTCTCCTATATTTTCAGTAATATTTTTGAATTCGTTCATTTTAGATAATGAAAAAAAAATAATTATCTACTTATAACGAGTCTCTTCATTTTTTAATATGGCACATGATATGCAATTATTATATTTTTTTTATTCGCAGGATGGAACATCTGCTGAATGTAGATTTCAGGTGTATCATATTACATTCTTAAGAACAGAAGATCACTGGTCATCATCTGCTGATTATATGCCAAACTAACTAGAAAATATGATGAGAATCAGCTCTGTTATATTTATTAGTTCAAAATATTTTAAAATGAAAACCTTGATAAGGTCCTTGATCTTCATTATCGCATTCAGTCCTGCAAATAACATTCAAGCAGCCAACTACATCCTTCCTCCAAGCTAAATAGACCAACAAGGATACAACCATATCTATGATCTTCTTATCATCCCTTTTGGAACGAATTCGTCAACATCTACGTCAAGATAGCTTGAACAAAAAAAAAACAGCACAACATCGCTTTTTTCCACTCGTTATCGGCACCCGTCGTTTTTTTTTCTTATTTGTTGTTCACCAAAACACGTGGTGGTGGGCGTGCGAGCATTTAACATGACAAAAAACGCAGCGCGCCATTGAAAGGGTACGTACCGGCTCTCTCATTACGTCACACGTGATAATCCTTTGATATAATCGAGTGTGCGTTGCCAATCGATCATTTTTTATTTCGGGGAAAATTGATGCATCAGTGAGTTAGATGTTAATGTTTTTCGACGTCCCTGGGTGACTGTGGGCTTTTTTTTCAATAAATAACGGATTACGGCAGAGTGAGTATCAATTTTCGGCTAGTGTAAAGGAAAGATATTAATCATTCTCCTGCTTTCATTGACCAAAAGTCTAGAATTAAAGGTTATTTTGTTGTACGGTAGGATTTTTATATTCAACACTTTTTCCAGTTTGGCATTTGGCTATTGAATGCCACTCAGGTGCAAAAAAACGCATCACCCAAATTCAGGGCGATTTTCAATTTTTTTTTAAATTAAAGATGCAGATTTCTAGTTTTTGACCGACTTCCCAAAAGGGTTAGGTATACAATTCGACTGTGTGCTTTTTTTTTGTTTGTGCGCGCCTTTCATATAGTAAACGTACTCCGATTTTGATGATTTTTGATTCATTTGAAAGAGGAGGCTTGAGAAATGGTCCCATATTCATAAAAACGGGAATCCGACATCTCGTTCCCTCCGAAAACCGCCCCCGAAGGGGGTGGAGGGGGCAAATTTTGTCGAAAATTGAAAATCTGCGTTGATATAATTACAGATAGGACAATATCCGGAAACGTTTAAATGGAACATTTTTTCAAAAGAGTAACGGTTTTCGACATAGAGACATTTTAAATTCTCAAATATACCTATTTTCGCTATGTGGAGAGGGCGATTTCTGTCGAAAATTGAAAATCTGTTTGCAGTACATGAAAGATATAATTATTTGTAGCAACATTTATACTGAACATTTTTCCCTTAGAGTTACGGTTTTCGAGTAAAATCGGTGTTAAAATGGTAACAACTAAAATATTCAAGCGTATTTCCGCAGCGATGTTCTGAGATCTCAATAATAACAACTACAAGCAAGGAATATACGTGGGTAATAGAATAAGTACTATCTTCATTGGTATTAGTGAACTTTCAACGATTTTCGTGACTAATGTTACACTCAAAAGTGTGAAATAAATATTTTTTACAAAAAATTGGACCGACTTTATTAGTTGGTGCACTGAAAAGTATAAAATAATATTAATTCTATTGGGGCTGGTACTTGTGAAGTTGGTGCCAAAAGTTACCAATCTACCTGTAACTGCACAACTTCAAAAGTAACAGCACCAATAGAATTAATATTATTTTATACTTTTCAGTGCACCAACTAATAAAGTCGGTCCAATTTTTTGTAAAAAATATTTATATATGCTATATTCTTGGTTTTTATCAAAAAAGATGTTAATTAATCTTGGACATTTCTGTGAAATTTTTTAACACTAAAATAAAACTGCGGTGTAGGGCGATATTATTAAAAAAATATTTTTTTTTTGCTGGGAAGAAGGAATGACTTTTGTTAAACATGTTATTTTTTGATTCATCGTTTTACCAATGTTACCAAGGAAGATACAGCCTCTTAAACGGAACACTGATTTTTTTATGATTGAGTCTTATAATCCTCATTACTATAGTTTTGAAAAAGATAAACAAGTTCTCAAAAGTTTATCGAAATTACGTATTTCAGAGAACTGTCATTTCAGTGACACTTCAGTGCGGTACATTCTGATTATTGCCAAACCGTTAGGTACCCTCTTTGGAGATGGGCAACACCAACGTTATGTAAGCTACCTAGGTAACTGTGGTTTCTGTAGCTCCAAACTAACCTACAACCTAACTAAATTTTCTATGGGTACAGACAAACGCATAAACAATAAACAACGCAAACAAAAATTCACACATTGACAAAACAAATTAAAAATAAAGGGGGAAACAGTTCAATATTTCGTATTTCTTCCTCTTGTTCTTATTATGGCATGCATACTCCTGTTTGAGAACATGTTTATCGTTTTGACCGACGAACCTCGTACGGAGGAGGTATACAATTCTACTGGCTGCTTTTTTTGAATTGTGTGCGCGTTTTATATATTAAACGGACTCGGATTTTGATGAGTTTTGATTCATTTGAAAGGAGAGATTTGAGAAATGGTCCCATATTCATAAAAAGGCAAGCAAGAAATCTCTTTTCCTCCGAAAACAATGGAGCAATTTTTCTCGCAAATCCAAAATCTTAGGTGGTATAATAAAGACAGGACAATATACGGAAACGTTTAAATTGAAATTTTTTTCAAAGGAGTTACAGTTTTAGTGTTAGAGACATGTGACATTCTCAAATATGTTTATTTTTGCTATTTGGAGAGGGCGATTTCTTTCGAAAATTGAAAATCCGTAGGAACCACATGACAGACCAAATTGTTTGTAGCAACATTTATAATGAACATTTTTCCCTTAGAGTTACGGTTTTCGAGTTAGAGCGGTGGTAAAATGGTAACATCTAAAATACTTTTGCATATTTCCGCAGCAATCTTTTGAGATCTTAATAATAACAATTACAAGCAAAGAATATACCTAAGTGGGTAATAGGATAAGTACTATCTCTTCTTTGGTCTTAGTGAAAATTCAACGATTTTTATCACTAATGTTACACTCAAAATTGTGAAATAAATATTTTTCATAAAAAATGGACCGACGTTATTAGTTGATGCACTGAAAAATACAAAATAATATTAATTCTATTGGTGCTGGTACTTGTGAAGTTGGTGCCAAAAGTTATCAATGTGCAACTGCACAACTTCAAAAGTAACAACACCAATAGAATTAATCTTATTTTGTATTTATCAGTGCACCAATTAATAACGTCGGTCCAATTTTATGTAAAAAATATTTATGAATATGTCGATATTTATGTTCAATTCACCCGTTAAAATTATTCGTTGGAAGCTGTTCTTTTGAGACGTAGTACCTATATCGCTTTATTATATTGAGTAGGGCAACTTTTTTATTTCTGAAAGCTCTGGGAAATATGGCGTTACCCTTCAAGAATTTTCCCTTGACTTTAGAGCTTGAGCTTCGGGAAGCATCTATGTCTCAAAAAATGTTCCGGATAATGATATCGAGCAGTTATTATTTACTTATTTAGGATTAAAATGATTCAAAAAAGTACATTTTGGAGCATTAATGTTTCCAATCTTCATAAAGGCAATAAGAAAAAATAATATCATAAAGAATTGTTTTCAATGTCACAAAAAAAATGTAATTACCTATAGGTGCAGCATTTCTAGGTAAAAATCCACAGATACATAACAATATAAATACAAGACAACTAAATCTTCATGATTTCGAGAAATCATCACATCAACGTTTCCTCAAACGGCACTCCTTATACTAACATTGTAGGAAAAAAACGCTGGTTCAGGTACACCTTTTCTTCTGAAGACGTGAGTGGACGTTTTACGATCTCGGAATTATTACTCGACCACAAATTTTGCTCTCTCCCAACATATAATATTATTTATTATATATATGTAATATGTGAAATCATAACTTTACATCTCGGTCAGACACATCACATAAATGTTATTTAGTAGATAGGTATATGGGATGATCCATCAGCAAGAACGCGTTAAGCTTAAACTATTAGGTATATATGTTCATGTGTACCTGATGATTTATCGACTCAGTTCTTTGTTGCGTTGATTTGAGGTTTGAGGAGACAAATGGGTATGTTACTTTGTATCTCGGTTTTATAACTTGGGATTGTGCGGGTTCATTTCAGTGATATTTTTCATGAATTAAAATGTTCTCAGAAGATTTGGAAGTTTGTTGTGCTTCAAATAGCGATAAATCAAAGATTGGCCCAAATTTCATTGGCCAATGAAAGAATCAATGAGATCAATGACAGATAAAAGATAGTGTCTGAAAGTCCACTGTTTGAAAATGAGTTGAGAAAACCCTGATATACCTACGTTCCTAGTCATTTAGCTATTTTATCAAGATTTGTTTTAATTTTACACCATGGTGTCATGGAAATATTCAGTATTTAGTACCCATGAGAATAATTCATGTTATTTGTATGTACTTATCAGTAATTGTTTCAGAGATTGATTATCTTCATCATATCACTTTTGCTAACAATGAATTGAATATAGTTTATGTACGATTTAGAAATAATGAACCTCTTTTAGTCTATGAAATATTTTATTCTGCCTCGGAAATGTGAAATGATTTCAACTGGTCAAATTCTATCCGAGTATCAAAAGGTCGAGCTAGTAGGTGTTATTGAACTTAGAGAATTATTGCAAAAAATGTATCTAACATTTGATATTTTTGTTTGAGAAATTAATCAAATAACAATCAGCATTAGATAAACCGTATTATTATTTAATTAACTCCATCTTCAGGGATTCAAACAGGTTTTTGAAATAATTCTTATTAGTTCTTTCAAGTCAAGTGGATAAGGAGTGCTCGAGCTCTCAGGCCCTATAAGGACTAGAGACTTAAAATTTCGTATTCATATATAGATCGGAGGCATCTTGCTGCCAGTCAAGTTTGATACTGATCCAATAAAGATTTAATAATAATAACTATAAGGTAATATGAGAAATTTTTATTGGGACATGGAACCATAACGACTCTTATAAATCTATGCAAGGAACACTGTCACGGTCACTGGAATAACGCATGGTGAAATAATATATATGTAGTACCTATCTTCATTGGCATGGGCTCAGATTATTTGAACCTGTAAGCTCTAATCTAGACGATTAAGGTAGATCTGTTGATTCGTTATGTCAAGTCAACTAGTATGCCAAACGTAATTTTTATTCTTTGGATTTATACACAAGGAACATCTATGAAACAGAAATGACAATTTAAGGTTAAGGGGTCAACGATTTAGGGTTGACCTTGAGCGTAATGAACGACTATGAATTCAGCTCTAGCCGTTGTAGTTTGTTGTTGTAGGCGCCAACTCCAAAAGAACCAGCACCAATAGAATTAATATTAATTGGTATTTTTCAGTGCAACAACTGATAAAGTTGGTCCAATTTTTTGTAAGAAATATTTATTTCACATTTTTGAGTGTAACATTAGTCATGAGAATTGTTGAACGTTCACTAATACCCAAAAAGTTAGAGGTAGGTTTAGCTTGTACTAGCGAAAATACGCATATCACATATTTCATAATTTACTCGGAAACCGTAACTCTTTTGGAAAAATGTTCAATATAAATGTTTCCGGATATGGTCCCCTTTCTAATTTTTAAATCTCGAATTTTCGATTTTCAGAAAAATTTGCCCCTTCCACATAGCTGAAACACATATTTCAGACTGTAGCCCGGAAACGTATGATTATTTTCAAAAATGTCCAATTTAAACATTTCCGGATATGGAATTTTCGTTAATTCTTTAGTCTCGGATTTTCAATTTTCGAGAAAAATTGCCCCCTCCACCCCCTTTGGGGGCGGTTTTTGGAGGGAAGGAGATTTTGGATTTGATTTTCCTGAATATGGGACCATTTCTCAACCCTCCTCTTTCAAATGAAACAAAAATCGTCTAAAACGGGGTACGTTTACTATACAAAACGCGCGAACAGCAATAAAAAAAAAGCAATCTTAATTGTATACCTTCTCCTTTTTTTGAAGTCGGTCAACAATGAGAAGAACAATCAAATCAATGATACTACCGTAATTAGCAATACATTACAATAATTGTCTAAATCTAATCTGCAGCTGTGTTGATGCAGCTTTATATACGTCCGTCAATACAGTATCATTATACCTAATAATTGTGATTTTTACTCTTCCTTATATTATCAAAATTTTCCATAACTAATATTTATTTTAAGCTCCTCTTTCGCCATATTATCGATTTTACTTTCAACGCAACTGATCCATACCACATCATTCCGCTCAAGAATATAGAACTGACAGACCAAGGGTAGGTATGGTATATGTGTCTAGTCATACAATAAAAAAACTTCACCATCACCTCCTAATGAATTTTGGCAGGACAATGAGAGAGCCTTCTTTCCTTCATATAAGCGCTGCAGATAAAAACGATATCGCTGACGGATTAAGTAGGCTATGATGTGATCGGTGTCCAATTAACCTGGGATTAGTGCCATTACGGCACGTGTGTCGTCATCATGGGTGGCCACGTGGCCAGATATGACCCCATGCCACCACCCCACACAGCCATGAATGTCTAATTAAGTTGGTGAGCGTATCTTCGTGGGCGATTGTCGTCGTCGTCGTCTCGAGCCCTTATTACTTGTGTATAAGGGCCATTGTTGGACTATAGCATGAAAGACAGCTTCGCGAAATACGTTATTTGTAGTGCAAACACCCGGAAAATTGTTTCGATGCATGAAAAAGCAAGCTGGAAGCAGGTTCTACCACATAGGCTGGTAATGCCTTTTTGAATTTCGACGCCGCACTGTATCTACCTAATGTTTTTCATCCAGTGCTACCAAGTGCTAAAATGAATTTATTATATTTTGTTGCTATTGAACTGTATTTAGTTGTCATATGTCATCTTGGAAAATTTTCGTACGATTTGTCTCTGGTACGGCGATTATGTTTCTGTTCAATAATAGATTCCTTCTCTTGACTTTGAGGATAAGATATATGATATAACATTTTGTGTTGAAAGATTGTTTTTTTATGAATTCAACATAAATAAATATTTTTTACAAAAAATTGGACCGACTTTATTAGTTGGTGCACTGAAAAGTATAAAATAATATTAATTCTATTGGTGCTGTTACTTTTGAAGTTGTGCAGTTGCAGGTAGATTGGTAACTTTTGGCACCAACTTCACAAGTACCAGCCCCAATAGAATTAATATTATTTTATACTTTTCAGTGCACCAACTAATAAAGTCGGTCCAATTTTTTGTAAAAAATATTTATTTCACACTTTTGAGTGTAACATTAGTCACGAAAATCGTTGAACGTTCACTAATACCAATGAAGATAGTACTTATTCTATTACCCACGTATATTCCTTGCTTGTAGTTGTTATTATTGAGATCTCAGTACATCGCTGCGGAAATACGCTTGAATATTTTAGTTGTTACCATTTTAACACCGATTTTACTCGAAAACCGTAACTCTAAGGGGAAAATGTTCAGTATAAATGTTGCTACAAATAATTATGTCTTTCATGTACTGCAAACAGATTTTCAATTTTCGACAGAAATCGCCCTCTCCACATAGCGAAAATAGGTATATTTGAGAGTTTAAAATGTCTCTATGTCGAAAACCGTTACTCCTTTGAAAAAATGTTCCATTTAAACGTTTCCGGATATTGTCCTATCTTTAATTATATCAACGCAGATTTTCAATTTTCGACAAAATTTGCCCCCTCCACCCCCTTCGGGGGCGGTTTTCGGAGGGAACGAGATGTCGGATTCCCGTTTTTATGAATATGGGACCATTTCTCAAGCCTCCTCTTTCAAATGAATCAAAAATCATGAAAATCGGAGTACGTTTACTATATGAAACGCGCGCACAAACCAAAAAAAAAAAAAAAAAAGCACACAATCGAATTGTATACCTCCTCCTTTTGGGAAGTCGGTCAAAAAGAAACGGCACTACAATAACTAATTGTGTAAATTGATAATAATTGTGATTTTTTTCATAATAAAATATTTGCAATCCAAAAAGTGGCTAGTGATTGTACAATTTCAAATGATTCAATTAAAGACATGAGTACACATCTTCCCATATCTACATTGTACATTTCGAATGATTTTTTTGATCGCTCGATATCTATAAATATACCTACTCAAAATTCTAATCTCTCATATACCTAGCAGGTGATTCAGTTTCGGTATTTACAACTATTACATTTTTATTTCAATTCAAATAATACGATTGAGCCAAATGTCATAATCTTAACTACATTCATTAGTTGTAAGTGACACCATTTTATTCTTCCTGGAAACAAGACATCAAACGATATATACCACGACAATTCTTTTCCGATATTTGCCTTTGCAGTTTTCGATTATAAGTGCTCGAATATCTCAGAGACATTTCGTCAAACCATAGTATTAGGTAGGTATGTAATTCCTATTTATCACCTTTCAACTACAGATATAGTTTAAAACATACGAGGACCATCATTTTGGAAGAAGTTTTGGCTCATTAAGGATATTTGGTAACGATTTAAAGATACGGAATATGAATTTTGGAAATGGATTCTCTTATAAAAAAAAAACATTAATCGATAGGTTTTATCTCATCAGATTATTGTTAGGTAACTGTAACTACCTAGAGTACGTAGAAGGACCATTTTTTGCAATAATAAAAAAATGAAATAATTTATGAAAACAACTTTATCCAAAATTTCTCTATTGTTTGAATATAAAATCAACATACAAATCCACATATTACACAAAATTTCTTTGAAAAAACAATTGTATTCAAGAAATCTCTGAAGTGGGCCTTTTTAGGAAAATAGTTACTTATAATAGCCCAACATTAATAACATAATTTATAAACGCCAGAAAATATCTATAAACTTAAACCTAAAAAAATAATCTAAAAAATGTGATTCCAAGGTAATCAGTCAAATGTTATAGTATTTTTGGTAATTAATTACATGGTGGCCATTCTAGGCTTAGCAAAACTTAATCTACCTACAATGAAAAAATTATAAATAAAATTAATAAAGAGCACTCTTAAGACGTTATTCTATCAATCAATTTTGGTGAAAACAAGTTTTTTTTAGATATTGATAAAATATATTTCTCCACAATTTTAGCGGGCCATATTAAGCTTAGGTACAGAAAAAACGTTAAATAAGAACTTACAAAAACCCCAAAGCTCTTAGTTACATTCAGGACATATACATTTCTCTATGTCATTCTCATCTTCTATCCATAATCCGTTCTAAGAAAGCCCTCAAGACTGTTTACCTTGCACTTCTACTACCTTCATTTATTCGAAATAACAAGTTCAGTTCATTTGCTTATATTGGCTGTGCAACAGAAATTGTGACAAAACACTTAAAAGATTTGATTTGAGAATAGCCTTTAAATGTAATAATACTCTCGGTAAATTTATTAAGACGAATAAATCAATAAAATAAGAGTTATAATTGTTATTCTTGTGTACTTAATTAGCACTAAATTATTCCTAACGAATAGTTTTGGATTTTCTCCATATTTCATTTAAGTGTGCTGACTTAATATTAAGCGAGCACACTTGAAAAAAATGAAGAGTTATAATTTTTTTCTAATTGTATTAAAATAGCACTAAATTATTTAAAGCAGATTTTCTCAAATTCGATCATATTCAGTTTAAGTGTGCTCACTTAATATTAAGCTAGCAGTATAGCCCGTAATTTCAAAAATTGAAGAGTTATAAATTTTATTTTTGCGTACTAAATTAGCACTAAATATACTTGAATTTTGTACACTAATTTTATTGATATGTGCCACTCTTGTTGTGCTAGCTTAATGGACCTGGAGTTGCAGCCCTTTTAACGTATGCGCCTGAAGTTTATTGGAATTTTTCACTTTATTTTTAAATGATGGTGAAGTTTGGCAGGCTAGTTTTGGGACACCCTGAAGTGTTTTAATTTTGATTTAGGTACTGTGGATTTCTATCAATTACCTATCAGCCAATACCTACAGTTATACAGTGAGGACCAAAAGTCCGCCCTCCCCACTATAATTTCTTTACTTTCAATATTACAAAGAAATATTTAATACATAAGTTGTATAATTTAATTTAAACAGGGTGTCTTAAAAAAGGCCACTAACTTATTAGCTTATTTTTTTATAAAACCCCCTGTATATTAATAGATATTCGTTTGCCGGATATATTTTCGACTCACTGGACATTCAGGAAATCTTTAATTGAAAACGCGAACAGCAGCGTGGAAATTCCGATTAGCTTCACCAAAGATGATAACGGCTTCAACTTTGTCTTCTAATGAACGAGCCATATTAATCAATGAGAAAAATTATGAAAAAAGTAATCAAGGAGATCACAAAATATTGATAACTCGAATTTGACAATTGTTCACAACAGAAATAAGATTTATTTATTTGTATTGCTATGGTTACTAAGGCACTCACAGTATAATAAAATACGTTTTGTTTGTTGACAACATCTTTATGGACCAGGAGACAACGATTTTAACTAAACCCCGCCACCACTCCAGTGATCTTATTCGAGTAAGAAATATGACGGCGTCTCGTTCTTCTACTTTTTATTGGTTGTTATTAATTATTTTAAATTTAATTAGATATTATTTTTTATCTTTAGTTGAGATTTATATGTCGAAATAATTAATAGGTATGTATAATAACTATTTTTTAAGTCTATGATTTAAAAACGCAAACAATATAAAAATATCTTTAATGAAATAACAATGATTAGGTAACAATTTCTTTACTACGCCCATGACCGACGTTTATATGTCAATAATTTTCTTTCAAAATTCAAATATCTAAGTTAGCAAATTTTAACTTAGACGGGCTCCTTACCTATGAAAAGTTACTTCTGGGTTCGTGGATTCTATTTTATTGCACACTTTGCAAAGTTGAACCATTGTTTCAAGTTTTGAAACCAAAAAATATAATAGAATATTAAAAAACAACCAAAACACCAAGTATTTAAATAAGGGGGGAGAAGCTGATATGCTATGAGGTGTGGCTGAACAAGGGATGATGTCAACACAATATATTGTTTAAAGTTATCTCTGTTAATAGGTCATTGAACGTAAGGGATCGAAAATCAAATCAGTTTGGATTATGTTTTTTTTAGTCATTCTAACTTAGGTATAGTAAATGCTGTATGCTTAGAATTTCACGTAGAATTCGAATATCTAATAATATACAAGGGTTCCATTAGAAAAAATAAACTAATAAGTGAGTGAGCTTTCTTGAGACACTTATTATATAAATTAAAATTATGTTATTGAAAAGGTCAAATGAAACTCCACAACTTATGTTTTCAATATATTTTTGTAATATTGAAAATAAAGAAGTTACGGAGGGCGGACTTTAGGTCCTCAGTGTTCATCTTGAAGGAGCATCTGTTCTCTGTATCTAAGTTAAATTATAAGCTGCCTTCTTAACAAAAAAAAGAAATACTTAGGTAGGTACAAATACATAGGTAATAATTTTTCGCATCACCATTCCCATTTTTCTCATACACCGTCACGCCATAGCGTAAGTACAGAACATACATGTAAACGAAAATCGAATCGCTCACGCGTCGCTACACTCTTTCTTCTGCTCCAACGATTCCCAAAGAGAGAGATCGTTTAACCAAAAAAAAGGCAGCAACCCTTTCTGCTAGCTTTTGTACAGGTCTAATGTCGTGGAAAAATCACACACCGACTTGATTATGTTGTAACAAAACACAATAAAGAATAATTATAATTGTTAAGTTTAGAATCGAAGTTGCCCATGCCGAGTCTTACACAGCGTGAAATTAGTTTATTGGGCGTCCCACTGTTGTAAAGAATTCAATTTTCAAATGTACATTAGTATTAGTAGTTTTTTCCCGATGAATGGATGGGCATTTAAGAAAAGATCTCAATAAGTAGGTAAGTGGAATAAATAACTTTTTACAGAAACTAGGATCGACTTTACTAGTTGGTGCACTGAAAAATACAAAATAATATAAACTTTATTGGTGCTGGTAATTTAAAAGTTCTGCAATTGTAGTTATAAGTATAGAAGACTTTTGGCACCAACTTCAAAAGTATCAGCACCAATAGAAATTAATCTTAAATATTCTTTATTTTTCAGTGCACCAACTAATGAAATCTGTCCAATTTTTGGTCAAAAATATTTATTTCATATTTGAGTGTATCTAATATTAGTCATGACATATTTCAATCTTTAGGTACCATTGCTGTAACTGGAAAACTGTATATCTTTTGAAAAAAATTATAATTTTTTAGAGAAAAATTGCCCCCTCCTCCCTCTACGGGGCGGTATTGGAAGGGAACTAAATTTCGCATTTGAGTTTTTCTAAATATGGGACCATTTCTCATTCTCCTCTTTCAAATGAATCAAAAATCATCAAAATCGGAGAACGTTTGTTATGCAAAACGTGCGAACTCCCATACATTAAAGAGCGAACACACAATAGACCAATTGCATTAATGATTTCAATTCTCCGCATGCGCGACCAGAGGATACCTCCATTCAACTTTATGTAGAAGCAATTTTCTCTGGTGAAAGGGCATAGATGTCATAGCATATGAAGAAATTGATAGAAACGATCACAAACAGCCATTAGCATGGAATTATTTGAGCACAGGCATTGGACATTCTGTTCAAAAGAGCAACATTTGAAATTAATGAAAGTGACTGTTGCAAACTTTCTGCCGCGCATGCGGAGAACAGTTCTCGCTTAATGCAATCGGTCTATTAGACTGTCTGCATTTTTTTCCTTCGTGTGCTCGTTTTATAGAGTAAACGAGCTCCGATTTAGATGATTCTTGCTTGATTCATTTGAAAGAGAAAGCTTAAGAAATGGTCTCATATCCATATGAACGTAAATCTGAAATCTCCTTCCCTCCGAAAAAAAAATTATTTGTAGCAACATTTATATTTTTTACTTAAAGTTACGGTTTTCGAGTTACAATGGTGGTAAAATGGTAAAATCTAAAATACTTACGCGTATTTCCGCAGCGATGTATTGAAATCTCAATAATAACTACAAGCAAAGAATATACGTGGGTAATAGGATGAGTACTATCTTCTTTGGTCTTAGTCAACGTTCAATGATTTTCGTGACTAATGTTACACTGAAAAGTGTGAAATAAATATTTTTACAAAAAATTGGACCGACCTTAATAGTTGATGCACTGAAAAATACAAAATAATATTAATTCTATTGGTGCTGGTGTAAGGTTGGTGCCAAAAGTTATCAATCTAACTGCAACTGCACAACTTCAAAAGTAACAGCACCAATAGAATTATTATTATTTTGTATTTTTCAGTGCAAGTTTAAGTAACTTCTTAAGGGTGCGTTTTTATATATAAATAAATGTTGCCAAATTGACTTAAAACTGACCATAGAATATACCATTAAGAGTATGACCATTCTTTATGAAACATCCTGTATAGCCCATGCACAAACATCACCTAAATGGAATATTTAGATGAATTACAAAACGCTTTGAATAATAAATTTCAAAAAGAATCCCTGTCCGGGAGCGGCGTTGAAGCATTCAAGGATTGTTTGTCTTTAGGATTGGAACAATTATTAAGCTCGGCTACACCCTTGCTAAAGGGTAAATCGCCAGACATCAGGGGTCACAATTCTACTGTAATAGTAGGTAGGTATACACTATATAAACATTATAATCTTGAGCTTGTAGTTATATTTCACGGTATTAAGATTATGTCATCGCCTTTATAATGTATCTGATATGAAAAAAAAGTTCAATGAAATTTATGAAAGAATTATTGATGTTATCTTTTTTGAGAATCTTTATACAGTGAGGTCATAACGATTGCAATAAATTAATATATATATATACTGAAAGATAATTCTAAATTATATAGTGAATCAGATGGTATTACAAGAAAAGAAATAGAGTTGTAGAGTCACTGAAGAAAAGTGTCAAAAATATTGTTGATACCAATATAGTATTTAATAAAGATGAAACATACGCTAATGTATTAAGATCAGATCAAAATAAGAAGATAAAACTAAGCAATGACAGCTTTCCAGAAATAGTAATAAAACCAAAAAAAAATACAGACAGCTGATCAAACTAGAAAACATATGGTATCGAAATTATCAAATATAAAAGCATGTGATACGGTAGTAAATATAAAATTGAAAGCAAGAGGATGTGTTGCGATCAAGTGTAGCGATTTGAAAAGAGCAAATACAATGGTTTCATTACTAAATGAGAAAATTGGAGAGGACTATGCAGCAGTGATTACTAAAAAGCAAAATCACAGGATAAAAGTTGTTAATTAATATGATTGAGAAATATTCAAAGGAAGAGATTGAGTTAATGGTGAAAGATCAAATTTCTATTCATGGAAGTGACTTTTTGAAAGTAGTCCATATTGCTGAAAGAATCGATAAAGTTAGAAAAGAGATATCTTACGAAGCTATACTTGAAGTCTCAGCTGGTGTATTTAATAAAATTATGACACGAGGTAAAATATTTATAGGTTGGTTATCATACAGAGTATTTGAAGATATGAACATACGTAGATGTTATAAATGCTGTAGGTATAATCATTCTAGTACTAATTGCAAAAAAGACAATCCTATAAAATGTGCTAATTGTGATTTTGCAAATAAGAAATTTGGATTACGTCTTCCAATGGATCATATGGCTTTTGAAGTGAAGAAGTGTCCAAGTTACAATCACATAGTAAAAAAGATGAGAGAAAATATAGACTATGTTGAATATCCGCAACCATAGCAAGCCTGATCAGGATTTAGAAATATTTTTATGTTTAGTTTCGAAAATTATTCAGCTAAAAATGAAATACGTTGTCACAATTTTGATTGCCTAAATAGAAATCTCAATGAGGTAGGTGGACTGCTTATTCTACACTTGAATATTCAAAGTCTTAATAGACATTATGAAGAGCTACTTATAGAATTGAAAGGTCTTACAACTAAGCCTCAAGTTATTGTGTGTTCAGAGACTTGGTGTTTGACAGAAATAGGGTTATTCAATATAGATGAATACAAAATGTATTATGCTAATGCTGATGTTACCAAAGCTGATGGTATTGTTATAAGCTTGTTGATAAGCTCCCTGTTACAGACGGACTCACAATAAATGATGATGTTTGTTATAATAACTTAAACTGTGGATGTGATAAAATAAAAAGGGTTAATGAAGTTAAATACCTTGGTGTTATACTAGATGAAAATTGGAATTGGAAGAAAAATATTTTTAGTATTGTTAAAAAAGTAAGATACCTTCTTTTTGTTTTCTATAAAATGAGATATATTCTTGAAAAAATGATTTATTAAAATTATAACATGCTTTGTTCTGTAGCGTCCTATTTTATGGAATTATTTGTTGGGGTTCAGCTTATTCAAATACATTAGGGCCGATAGTAAGAATACAAAAGCGTGCTATCAAAATTTTAACTTTTGGTAAACAACAAAACCTTTTTAGTGAGACACGATTGCTAAAGATCAATCAAAAATATATTTTGGAAGCACTAATAAATAATTATTGAAATCTACACGCTGCTGAATCATGTTTATTTTCTAGACATAATTCGCTTACAATAAGTAAAACTAAATTAAATATTGGTCAAAAAACTAGTTTATATCGATCCAAACATGTCTACAATAGATTAGATAACAATCTAAAAAAAATAAACTTCTCTAGAGGGCGTATTAAATTTCATATTAAGAGTTGGATTTTAAATAATTTGAAGTTATAATATACATAGATATTGTTATATTACTTAAGAAATCTGTTTTAATATTTAATACTTGTCTTTCTTAACATTTGTACTTGTATTTATAGTTTTGTTGCATTTTAATTTTATTATTTGTTTATTTATTGTATATTAATATGTATATTTACATTATGTTAAGCTTGTAGATTTTAATACATTATTAAGTTCAGGTCTACACACAGATGCTATTTGCATCTCGGTAGGGGTTTGTTGGACTTTATAAGTCAGACAATCTATTAGCATACTATTTTTTTAATCAAGATTTGCATGTTAACCTGAATAAAGATTATTATTATTACTCGATCGACTTTAATTCATAGATTTGTAAAATTTAAAATAATTTTCATATTTCACATATCATAGTTTGCATAATTTTTAACTTACTTACCTGAAAAAGTGCGCTGGACATCCATCAAGCCGAAGTACCATCTTATTTAATTTAAAATACAGTGTGATCAAATACTAGTTATTTACTTTTATCTTGAGTTAGACAAATTCTTCATAAAGTACCTACATGTGCCTTGCAAGGCAATTTTTTTCAATATTGAAATAAATAAAAAAATGAAATAATTTATGAAAACAAACACAACATTACTCATTTATTTGTAAATAGAATCAACATACAAAGGTAATATTTCATTGAGGAAGAAACTTTTTTTTAAATCTCGAAAGTGGGCCTTTTTAGGAACATAGGTAGGTACTTCTCATGGCCCAATATTAATCATGTAATTTGTAAACGCCAACAAAATAAAAAATGTCTATAAACGTAAAACTTAACCTAACAAATGAGATTACAAGGTAATCAGTCAGAATAGTTTTTTTGGTAAGTAATTACACGGTGGGCCATCATATGCTTAGCAAATCTTAATCTATCTACAAAACAAAAATTTAAATTAAAATCAACAAAGAGCACTCTTGAGACGTTATTCTTACAATCAGTTTTGGTAAAAACAAGATTTTTCTGGATATCGATAACATATTTTTCTGCACAATTTTTGCGGACCTTATTAGGAGTATAGAAAAAAAAGTGAAATAAGAAATTACAAAAGCCCCAAAGGTTAATAGGGTCTTATTTAGGTACATACTAGACTAATAAATTCCTCTATGTCCTTCTTAGCCCAACATATTTTTCTTGGCACCATAAAAAACAAAGCATTGTCGAGCCATCTTGGGATCCTGTGTAGTGGGCCTTTATAGGGACTTTACCAGTTAACAAGAACTACTTCTTTTACATAATTTAATCTGTTTTCATAGTAATTCCCAATAATTGGATATTTCCAATTGACATTCTCAACAAAAACGAGTTTTAACATTTTTTATCCGAAGGTGCCTCTATACTTACGATAAATGGAACTAAATCGAACTGTTATAAATCTTATTTAACTGACTTCAGCATAAAGCTAATTTATATAAACTGAAAATAACATATTCACATCCTTAACTTGAAAAAAAAAAGAAAAACAGCCCAAAATTCCATGTTTTATCAAATTTATTTTACAAATTTTACAACAGTAGTATACAAATTATAATACACCTTATAAATAAGAAAAAAAAGAAGATAGGTATAAAAATCAAGAAAATTAGGTTACAGTGTCAGAAACATTATAAAAAAATCAATCGATGGCACACACAAATATGATATTTTCTCAGTTAAAAACAAAGGCAAGAAAAACAAATAAATAATATTCATTCGATGAAAAAGTTTTATATCACCTCTATTTTATCAAAAGGAAAATAATGTCGATATAAAAACAAAGAAGATACATTATATTACATCCACATGTAGGTGATTTTTAATACAGTTTCGAGTTATACTTATATGCACCACATGCGGTTGTTGGCGCTACTGTCGCATTTCTACCGAAGTGGGAAAACTTATTGATGACATACGACCTTGAACACCGAGCAGCATTCAATAAACCTAACCGCGCAGCAGTACCAAACAAAGTTGGAAATCCGAATCACTTCAAAAAAAAAATTGCGACAGCCACGCCTGGTTAAAAAAAACAATAATTGATTTAATATTTGGTAATAAATACAATATCTAACACTATATTATTAGTTCTTTTCTATATAATATTAAGTATCAGCCGTATTATTACAGTATATAAGCTCAATTATACAAAACTATCTGTCTTTTTTTATTATTCTAATGGACGGACTTTAGGTGTCTTTACAATAATAAAGACAGACTAAAATTTAAAATATGGATATGGTATAAAAGTTAACGGGACATTATTTTTGACATTTGGGTTTTGTACACACGCTTGCGCATATCTATCATACATTAAGGCATCCTTATAAATACACAGATGATAGTTGATGAAAAATAATATTTGAAAATCAACACAATTCAAAAAATCCCGAAAAGAGAGCAACTTATATCGAATGTATAAATGTTAAAATGGGTTAACGATAATAAAACTTAAAAAAGGCCTTATGATTTTCTGATGAGCGAATTTTAACAATTTTGATAATATCAAAAAATATAGATAAATATAAATCTACCTACACATAATAAAACAGATCATCTGTAGGGGTACAGTCAATTTAATGAAACATTTTTTGATTAAAGCCAAGCTTTCGGGAACGTTTATTTTCCTCATCAGGGCAAAAGTTTTAAATTCCAAAGAAATTAACAACAAGCATGAACAGGTAGCAATTTATATAAATTAATTAAACATTGGTTTTAAGCATTAATACATTGAACATTTTCTATATAACCCATACCTAAAGCAGATCGCAAGACCATTAAGTTATGTGTTATTTTACATATAAAACAAGGGTGTCCACTTATGTAACTCTCCTACGGCTCTCAAACGAATTCCGTCGAATACAATGGTGAAGGGATTTGAGCAAAATGTTTTACACAAGTTTCATTAAAATTGTCATAGCCCTTTTCGAGCCACAGTCTTAAACGAAACACGTGTTTCAGGTATTGCATAGCTACTAGGGCAACTAGTAAGATGCCCAATTTTAGTCACCCTACAAAACAAAAAAAGAAAACACGGTCTATAGCTTCCCTAGATAATCTTGGCACAGACAGACAGATGAATAACTGAAAATATGTTTTTCTTATTCAAGGAACCCGATACCAAAAATTTTACACTAGTACACTTAGAGTATCGTTGAGAAAGTAAAAGAAACAAACGAATATTTTCGATTTTGAAAAAATATATTTTCCCTAAAATTCCTTTAGGAGAGATTTTCAGAAATATAACTCAACAGTTGTGCTTACTGCCTTATATGGGTTATAAAACTGTACCTTTATTCATTGATAATACTTATACTATTACAGCAGTATTCATATTAACAAATCTATGTTCGATACTAAGTAGTTTAGTATTGTATAAGTAACAGTTTTAATATCAAACTAACCTAGTACCGATTTGCTTATGAATACGGCTGTTGGTGTCCGTATTCCAAAAGTTAATCAGTTAACAGAACACTTAAATGACCAACTTGGATTTCATAAAAAAAAACTTATATGTTGGCAGAGACCCTTGTTGCATTATTAATTCTAACTTGCTCCCAGGTCTGACACTTTGCAGCCATAGTTGAACGTATGTACATACAACTTGCTGCCTATTTAGTTAGTACTCTTATAGATGATGCACAAGGAAAGGTCAGAATACGTAAAGCACACAGATTTTACTTTGTGGTTTGTGGTAGAGCACCAGTCTGTACAGAATGAGATCCACCCAGACGCCTATCTAGCATTATCATTAACATAGCCTCATTGTCTCCAAATAGATGCTGTACCACAAACCATAAAATAAACTCTGTGTGTTACTACTACCAAGAATCTCTCGATATTTTATTGTTTACAATTGCTTTGAGGACATATAAATTCCCATAACTGCTGGCGCTGGTCGGAGTGGTGCCGTGTGCATCCAGCTTTAGATGTGATCCGAATTATAATACTGAGTAATATGAGTTAGTTTTTTTAAAGGATTATTATGAGTTGGCATTCATCGTATCTAATTGAAATAAAAATGATGATGGAGTATTGTTTTTTTCTTCTAATAAAAAGTACATAAGAAGGATAAAGGATAAGGAGCATTATTAGCCGTTTTAATACCCTGTTTTGTCTTTTTCAAAAGATCCAATGCTTGCATCGAATTTTTCACTAATGATTCAGAATAAAATTTATGGTTCCATTACAACTACAAATACATGTACATAACCGTTTATCTATGACACTAGTAATTATTATTAAAAAATACGCAACATTTTTGGTGAATATTATTAGAAGGAGTAGCAAACACTAGACTACAAAATCGATAGTAGTCCTCTTACAATAATATAATTAAGGTCAATTAATAGGAAGCAGCATTATAGCGCAACTCACGTCATAACGTAAAAATTTTGCATATCACATTTCACTTCTTCTCTCGATTCTTCAACGAAGACATCAACTCCGTATCCATCTTAAATAATGGACAAATAATTCTTATTATAGAAGATGTTTGTTTGTAGGCCTTCAAACTTTTGGTTCAGTTGTTGTCCCTAAAAGTTACAACATGTTCGGGGTATTACTCATGGAGTTTCCTTGTTTTTATTTAGACACTGGCGTTCTTGAATTTGAGCATTGCCATTTTCGGCGGACGTCAGTCGAGGCAGTTTTGCATTAGTTGGTAGATTTCTTTGAATGGTGCACCAGGAAGTGTTTGCTTCTTCGAAATGAAAGTTCTGGATGTGGAGAAAAGAGGAATAATAAACGTGCATTTTCAATATTGACAATGAGAATAATTTAAGAGAGACGCGGATAAACTAAATCTGGGCAATTATCATAATATATTTGTAGCATAATGTAGGAAAATAAAAATATGTAGCTCACCTTATCTGGCATAACATTTCATGACACTTTACCGATTTGTTATACCTTTCCTCACGAGGTATATCCACACCAAAGGAGCCAACAGGAGCCTGTACATTGGTCCTGATGACTGGAGCAAAGTGTTTCAGGATAAGTTTTGTGGTATTGCATCCTGTTTTCACATACCTGAAATATAGAAAATAATTTTGTTTTCAATGATTATTACCTAGAGATAGTTTGATTTAAATAAAGTAGTTTTCATCTGAATATCTGAGTATATTGGGTTGTAGTCTGAATCAGAAATATTATGGGAATGTTTCAGGAATTATGGTAAGTAGGTACCTATATGTCAGTAGACATTTGACAAAAAATAAAGTCGCAGGCTTTTTATAAAATACTATTGTTTATTTGAAAATGGTTGTATGAGCTCTCGTTTATCTAAATTTAGGTAGGTAGTAGTCGAGCAGCGCAGAGCGTGGCGAACGTTTGGAAGATAGACCGGTGATGATCCGGGCGCGCGTTGTTATCCCTAGTATACTTCATATCTTTCAAGGGTCCGCAATATACGTTTTTGACTGACGAACACATATTCATACAAACACAAATTCGAAATCTTCTTTCCTCCGAAAACCGCCCCCGAAGGGGGTGGTTGGGGCAAATTTTGTCGAAAATTGAAAATCCGAGATGGCTGAATTAAAGATAACAAAATATCCGAAAACGTTTAAATTTTTTTTTTTAAAGAGTTACGTTTTTAGAGTAACTGCGATGTTAAAATTTAAAATACTTATGCGTATTTCCGCCGCAATGTTCTGAGATCTCTACATAATAACAAGTACAAGTAAATAATATACGTGGGTAATGGGATAAGTACTATCTTCTTTGGTATTAGTGAATGTTCAACGATATTCGTGATTAATGTTACACTCAAAAGTGTGAAATAAATATTTTTTACAAAAAAATGGGCCGACGTTATTAGTTGGTACTCTGAAAATTACGAAATAATATCAATCTAATTGGACTTTTTGTAAAAAATATTTATATATATATAGATAAGGCTCGGCAGTCACATAGACTGGGAATCTTGCTCGCACTGGTAGCTAGGTAATAGCGGAAAAAACGTGTTCTGCTCAAGACTGTCGAGCTAAAACTGCTCGAATGATTTAGAAGTAAAATATTCTTCCTAAAGCCTTCTATCACCTACGATAACGCGTATCTCTGAGATAAAGCAGGAAAAAAGTATGTTAAGTATGCTTAAAGAAACTGTTGATTTTTCTGTTTACCCATATTATGGCTAAAATCTTCCTTACGTCAAAACTGACTAAAACCATTGTTGTCTGTCTTAACACGCCGAAAAAAGGTTAATGGTAACACGATCTGATCAGAAGATTTTTTTATTCGATGGAATTTGTTTGAGAACGGTGGCACAGCATGAATTAATTAATACGATATTGAATCTTTGAACTAGAAATAAAGGTACTACTAAACTAAATAGTGTAACTATCTATTCGTATATAACCGATACAAAATTTTTGTGAGTTATAAATAAAGTTTTCTTCCTCGTTAGAATATCAATTATAATCAATTGCCTTTAAAATGAAAGCATAAAAACCCCTCAACCATATCCTCCTCCTTAACTATCTTATAATTGCATGTACAATAAAATACCTACCGAGCGTGAAAACGCCATATATATATATATATACACGTAATATAAGAGATATCCTCTTTCATTCCGCCCCAACGTTCCACCCACCTGCGCCCCATTCAGGTCCGACAATTACACGGACACACACAAAGTCCAACTAATTAGCCGATACGCTTGTTAGAAACAATAATCGTTCATCGAGGAGACATTCAAATTATATAATATAGGTAGGTACGATACGCAGTATGTCAGCTGTTTTACACATGACGGAAACAAAACAAAATTTTGAGATAGAGAAACAAAAAACGATATTGACGCAAGTCAATAAAGTTTATCGTCAAACAGGCATAGTCCACATGAAAATTTGAGGAGAGTAGGTGAATTTTTTTGAATTTCCAAAATATGTTAAAATATAAATGACTCTTTCCGTGTCTACCAACGATGAAAACAACTACTCGATGAGCAAATACTCCACCCTGCATAGGATTTCATCTTACATCATCGTGCAATATGATTGAACATTTATTCAATGCAGATATAAATGACTTTCATCAACACTAGATAAATAGTTAACTATTATCGTGTCTGCCAACGATGGAAACAACTACTCAGTGAGCAAATACTCCATTCCGCATTGGATTACATCATCGTTGATAGGTGCAATATGATTGAACACTTATTCAATACAGATATTGCAAAACCTTCTAACGAATTGCTAATTACATTTTTGACAAAATTTCTTCTGTAAACTGTTACATTTCCGCACGAATTCTTTTCTTACGGTGATGAGCACTAAAAAAACATAAATATTTTTTACAAAAAATTGGACCAACTTTATTAGTTGTTGCACTGAAAAAGACAAAATTGGGATTTCCTTTACAATACAATTTTGAATTTATACGATTGTATGCCATAAAAGGGGAATCAAATATAAAGGAAATTTGAATCTCAATAATTGTGACTCAATCGAAATATGAATATGTATATCTTTTTGACCGACTTCCCAAAAGGAGGAGGTATACAATTCGATTGTGTGCTTTTTTTTTTTTTTTTTTGGGTTTGTGCGCGCCTTTCATATAGTAAACGTACTCCGATTTTGATGATTTTTGATTCATTTGAAAGAGGAGGCTTGAGAAATGGTCCCATATTCATAAAAACGGGAATCCGACATCTCGTTCCCTCTGAAAACCGCCCCCGAAGGGGGTGGAGGGGGCAAATTTTGTCGAAAATTGAAAATCTGCGTTGATATAATTACAGATAGGACAATATCCGGAAACGTTTAAATGGAACATTTTTTCAAAAGAGTAACGGTTTTCGACATAGAGACATTTTAAACTCTCAAATATACCTATTTTCGCTATGTGGAGAGGGCGATTTCTGTCGAAAATTGAAAATCTGTTTGCAGTACATGAAAGACATAATTATTTATAGCAACATTTATACTGAACATTTTCCCCTTAGAGTTACGGTTTTCGAGTAAAATCGGTGTTAAAATGGTAACAACTAAAATATTCAAGCGTATTTCCGCAGCGATGTTCTGAGATCTCAATAATAACAACTACAAGCAAGGAATATACGTGGGTAATAGAATAAGTACTATCTTCACTGGTATTAGTGAACGTTCAACGATTTTCGTGACTAATGTTACACTCAAAAGTGTGAAATAAATATTTTTTACAAAAAATTGGACCGACTTTATTAGTTGGTGCACTGAAAAGTATAAAATAATATTAATTCTATTGGGGCTGGTACTTGTGAAGTTGGTGCCAAAAGTTACCAATCTACCTGCAACTGCACAACTTCAAAAGTAACAGCACCAATAGAATTAATATTATTTTATACTTTTCAGTGCACCAACTAATAAAGTCGGTCCAATTTTTTGTAAAAAATATTTTTTCTTTTCATTAAACGTTCGCCACGTGACCTAGTACTTTTACAAGAACGCTGACATCAATTTGAATACGCCCTTTGTAATTTGGGCGTCCGCCTACTTATTCAAAACGTTTCTGATAATAAATAATGATGAAGTGGAATATGTTAATGAGGAATAATTAACAACCAAAAATAATATAGGAATCTTAAAAAGTATGCAGTACATATTCCAATTGGGGAACGCTTTGGAAATATAGAAGAGAAAAATCATTTATTGTAAAGAAATAATAACAGTTAATGCCTTAAAATTGTAAGAGAGCGAATATCTCACAATCCTAATACTGCAACACTACTACATGGGATTAGGTACAGACAAAATTATCCGGGAAACGCGTGTGGTAGACGCTACGAGTCGTAGGCGAGTATACTTGTATAAATTTTACAATTCATGGGTAAATGAGATAGAGCACTCGGAGAGTGCAATATAATTTGAAGCTCGACAATTGTACGATTATTCACTCAAAGATGTGGAATAAAAACAAAAATTGGGACCAATTTTATTAAGTAATTGGTGCACTGAAAAATACAAAATAATATTAATTCTATTGGTACCGGTAGTTTTGAAGTTGTGCAATTGTAGTTGTAGATTGAACATTTTTGTCACCAGCACCAACTAATAAAGTCGGTCCAATTTTTGTAAGAAATATTTATATCACACTTTTGAGTGTAACATTTCATCAAAATCATTTAACGTTCACCAAAGAAAATAATATTTATTCATAGATTTCAAAAATCGCGGAAATACACATATTTCAGACTTTCCCAATGATGTAATTCGGAAACCGTTTTTTTTTTTTTGGAAAAATTTGGCCTTCTCATACTTTCAATTTTGGAAAAAAATTACCTCCATCACATAGCAAAGATACACATATTTCAATCTGCACCACTGCTGTAACTGGGAAATCTATGATTTAAAAAAAAAATCCAAATTAAACGTTGCCGGATATTATCTGTTCTTTAATTTTGTCGTCTCAAATTTTCGATTTTCCAATCACCCATTCTACCTTCTTTGGGAGAAGTTTCTGAAGGGGAGGACATGTTGGATGTTGATTTTTTTTTCAACGAGACCACTTCTCAATAATCCTCTATCAAATGAAAAAAAATCATGAAAATCAGAGCACATTACTATTTAGGCGCGAACATCCATAAAAAAAAACATAAAGACAAACAGTCGAATTGTAATACTTCCTCCATTTGGTTCGCCGGTCAAAAATATACAATAATATTAATTCTACTGGTGCTGGTTGATGTGAGTTGATGCTGAAATTCTATCTATCTAATTAAGTATAACTGAAGAGCTTTAAAATTACCAGTAAGTACCAATAGAATTAGTTAAAATCTTCTTCCCTCCAAAAACCGCAAGGGGGTAATTTTTCTCGAAAATTGATCCCAAACGGCAGAATTAATGAAAATTCCATATCCGGATATGTTTAAATTGGACATTTTAAAAAATAATCATGGGATTCCGCGCTACAGTCTGAAATATGTGTTTCAGCTATGTGGAAGGGGAAAGTTTTTCCGAAAATCGAAAAATTCGACATTTGAAAATTAGAAAGGGGACCATATCCGGAAACGTTTAAAATGAACATTTTTTCAAAACAGTTACGGTTTCCGAGATTCGCAATGGTCAAGTCTGAAATATGTGATATGCGTAGGTACCTCCGCTATGTGGATGAGCATTTTTTTTTTGAAAATTGAAAACATGACACGGCCAAATTAAAGAAAAGATTATATGTAGCAACATTTAAATTGAGTTACGGTTTTCGAGTTACAGCAGTAAAGTCTGAAATATGTATATTTGCGCCGCGATGCTTTGAGATTTGAGATCTCTGAATAATAAATAACAAGTACTAAGCCTATAACTTTTTGGGTATTAGTGAACGTTCAACATTTTCATGATGTTACACTCAAAAATGTGAAATAAATGTTTTTTTACAAAAAATTGGACCAAATTTATTAGTTGTTGCACTGAAAAATACAAAATAATATTAATTCTATTGGTGCTGGTAAGTTGTGCCGTTGTAGTTTGTTGTTGTAGGCACCAACTCCAAAAGAACCAACACCAATAGAATTAATATTATTTTGTATTTTTCAGTGCAACAACTAATAAATTTGGTCCAATTTTTTGTAAAAAAACATTTATTTCACATTTGTAAAAAATACTTATGTAAAACAATATTCATTAATATTTTCTGAAAAATAACTCGCTTCTTAAATCATTGTCCCCTGTAGGTATTCTAGAGAGATTTCATATTATTTGGTTCAATTTTAAATATTTCTTCCTAGATTTAGGTTGATGAAAAATTATCACAATTTCAAGACAACTTCAACTTTAATAATAAATTGTTTAAAATTACATAAAGAAATCAAATCTTAACCTATCCCGTCCTATGACGACGCTGTTTTTTGAACGCATAATTATATAAAAAGAAAGCGTTACGAAACAAAATGTCCATGGTATAAATCAAAACATTCAAAATTGATTCGTCAAATTTCACGGCCGTCCAGATAATGGCATAATTCAAATTTAGCGCTCATAAAAATTTAAGTACAATATAGAGACCAGCGTCCGTCCGCAAAGCAACGTTTTATTTTTTTACCCACGGGGTCATCTACCACCACCACCAACAACCAGAGCCCATTATTCTTCTTCTTTTTGCATTATAATATATTCATCACCATGTATAACGGACACGTGACCGAACCTAAAACTCAAGCTAAATAAATCGAATGAATCCAAAACGTAAAAGGAGATTCGATACGATTTGCCAACCCTTCCATCATCACCTAACCTACCCTTTAAATAATAATCATATGTCCATAGAACACAATATAATATACAAATACCTACTACATAATAGTCTAGTTCAAAGGTTTCAAAAAATACGTGCGAAAGCTCATTGAATTTTAAATGGCAGCTAGAAAAATGTGCGAAAGATTCCAAACTGCACATAAACAACTTGAAAATTATAAAAAATAAAAAAAAATCCGACAAAAGGGGCTGTGAATTTTTGCAAATTTCAAAATTGTGTTTATTTTATCTGAAGCAAAATACATGGTGGCGAAAATAAGCGAGAAAATTATGGGTTTGAGTTTTGGGTCACAGTGTATACAAAAACGTGCAGAACTAACTAGTTAGGGATGAATTCGTAGTGTCCATAGCAGTGTTTGATTACCAATCGCTTAGTAATCAGTAATCAGAAAGTCATTAATATGACAGCTATCAGTCAACAATATTGCAACTAAACTAACCTATCTTTTGTGTCTGCAATAACCCAATTCTCTTATGCAAATCTATCATTTCGTTTACCACATAGTCTTTTTCATTATAAGTAAATATATTGAACAGAAAATATTGTTTCTTCTTCATTCTTTCTCTAATATGTGTAATTGTCGAAATAAATTATATTTCAATTATTTTAATTGCAAGACCAAGACCTAAGACCAATATTGCTCTGCACTACCAATACCAAGGCTAACCTGGTCTTGGTCTTGCTGCAAGACTTGCGAGACTTGTAAAAGACTCTCGCAGTTCCGTAACCAAACAGCAAATTGGTAGGAAACATTTTTCGTTTTGGTCAATGATTAGAGAAGAAAGGCGATCTTTATTTTACAAAAATATTGAATTAAAAGTTTTTGGGTGAAAAGCGAGTTCATTCAATTCCATGCCGTAGTTTTTTCGTGTACAAACATACAGACAGACAGACGTGGTAAAATGAAACCTATATTCTAAGTTAGACCTCTAACAGTACATCGGTGAAAATTGCGTTCAGTTCTATGTATTAGTCTTTGCGTGATACGTGTAAAAACATACAGAAAAACAAATATACGCGATAAAATGTAGCCTATATTCTAAGTCAGACCTCTACACCTTTTTCAAGTGTATTTCAGAAGTCGTCAACTGTAGTTCAGAATAGTTAATTGTATTTTAGAAAGCATCACATGTATTTCGGATTAGTCAGTTGAAATTCAGAACTATACAGATGAATTTCAGATGGGTCAATTGTAATTCAGAATTCGTCAAATGTATTTCATATTGGTGAATTGTTATTCAGAACTCGTCAAAGTTACTTCAGAACATATCAAATGTAAAACTGAAAGCATCAAATGTATTTCTTATCATTGTAGGTCTGCAAACTCCACAATTGTCTTTGTAGTTCGTTTTGGCAAATTGGTAAAAGTGTATATCTGCTTTTTACAATCAAAAACAATGCACAAATATGATTGACAAAACTAATCACCACGTTTACCCATGATTTGACACATATGTTCCAAATTACCCATCTGATGCTTTCTGATTTATATTTGAAACTCGTATGTTCTGAAATACATTTGATACGTTCTAATTTACATTTGATAAGTTCTGAATTAAATTTGACGAGTTCTGAATTACAATGCACTAATATGAAAAACTATTTGACGAATTCTGAATTACAACTGACTAATATGAAATGCATTTGACGCTTTATAAAATTTAATTGATTATTCTGAATTACATTATTTGATATCTTCTGAAGTTAAATTGATGCTTTCTGAATTACAGTTGGAAAAGGTGTAGTAATAAGTACATCGGTGAAAACTGCATTCAATTCCAGGCAGTAGTATTTGCGTGATGCGCGTACAAACAGACATACAGACAGACATCGGCTTATTTCAAATTTATTATATAAGTATAGATGGTTTGGTACCGTTACAATACCAGGAGTATCTGTTCTGGACAATGAACGAATTTTTTTATACCGTCGATATTTATCCATTTCTGATGATAATATAACTACCTATATGCAATGTGATAAGATTATTTATTGGAATTACATACTTCCGATGAATATTGCAGGGTTCTTCTTCTTTTGATTTAAATCAGTTAAGAATCGCGAAGTCTTGCAGCAAGACCAAGATCGTGTATGCAAAACCAAGACTCAAGGCAAAGGATTTGATGCAAGAGCAAGATAATATTATATCGGTCTAGGTTGGCTTTGCGCATCACTATCGGTAATCAGTCACTGCTGTGGACACACGACCACTATTTCATCGTGAACTGAAAAGTAAGCGCAGACATCTGACGCACTTTGTGATTGGTTTGAACTGCTGCTCAAATACCCCGATACAAATCGTCACCCGTCGGCGTGAGAATAATAATAATACTCAAACAAACAATGTATAAAATACACCATAATAAAAAGGTCTCCACTACTACTACTCTACCTGCCTACGTATGCATAAACGGAACCTTTAGTATGTACAGCTCCTACCCAGGACGAGGTATAGTGACACGACTTACTACCTACCCCCTTCGAAAAAAAAAAATAAAAATAAATAACACTTCACACTTATCTCCTCTTTTGAATATTATAATATGTCGAGTGAAAGTGTACTCGATGTCACATCATAATATGTATTATGAAGAGAAAAAGAGCACCACAAGAGAAGAGCTACACATGACACTCAATCCTTTCGGGATGTGATGTCTCTTTTGGCAGTTTATGCAAATACGCTGTCAAGTTTTTGACGTGTTCAGAAAAGAGGGTGTTGTGACGTGAACGACACTAGCAGAGAATTATGTATAACAATATATGAATGATGGAGTGTGCATTTATAATAATACCTACCTATACATATTTTTATTTGGATATGCTCATCCCTATCACTATTATGAATGCGTTGAGTTAAATATGTACAGGTATAAATAACTGATATTTCTGAATATGAATTCAATTTGATACATAATCAAGATGGATTATATAACACAAGCCGTTTCTGGTAAATATCTAAATTACGCTAGGACGTCTAACTGTGCCGACAACAACTACTGCGAGGGCAAACAACTCTTCCACCATTGAATAACGTTAACAGCTATTAGGGCAATACCTACAATTTCACATTGCCATAATACTGCAAAATACCTGTATAAACTGTTCAATCAGATTGATTACCAAACAAAGCAACGCCACCCACAGACAAATATCATGATTTCTTCAAGGTTGTAGCCTATCATCAGTTCTTCAGTTTGCCGCAGAGCGTCGAGCCGTGTCTGATAATCAATCCTCTTATTTTGAACTCATATTTAGTATCAATCTTCAGCGTGCCGCAGACGGTGGAGACCAAATAAATATACAAAAATAATACATTTTTAGTTGTAAAAATGCTAAGAAAATTTCAAAAAATTCAGACGGCTCGTAATATTTTTAATGATATTTATCAGATGACTAGTTTTTGAGTTTTTTAATCTGCCGCCATTTCGAAAGTAGTAGGTAGTCCAATCATGTCGATTTTCACGCCAAATTTGAACTTGATATCTTTATAAATTTGACCTCTATCGTGTTAACCAATTTCTTAATATCCCATATAATATGTAAACTTTCGATTTTGTGATTGTTTGTCCGCATGTTTTATGCCTGTTCGCGCCTTTTAGTAAAATGCTCCGATTTTCATGATGCTTTCTTCATTTCAATTTTTTTCCCTAAGTGAAAATCGAAGATTTTAGACGGTCAAATTAACTAACAGGTAGCAACATTTGAATTGGACATTTAAGAAAAAATCCGGTTTCCGAGTTACATCAGTAGTAATGACTGAAATATGTAACTGTATTTCTGCGATGGTTTGAAATATCTGAATACCTAAGTATAAGCAAAGTAAATATCTTCTTTGGTATAAGTGAACTGCAATGAAAAATACAAAATAATATTATTTCTTTTGGTGCTGCTACTTTTGAAGTTCGTGCCAAAAAACTTCTATCTAACTACAAATGCACAACTCCAAATTATCAATGCAGCAATAGAATTAATAGATATTATTTCAAAATTTTCAGAACACCAACTAATAAAGTCGATCCATTTTTTTATTTTTTTTATGTATTCTTTTGTATTTTGAAAGTGCGAGAGATTGCAATAGGTACATTTTCATAAAAAAAATTACCTAAAAAGGTTTATTTTTCCTGTTAATTTCGAAATTGTGCAGTTGTGCCAACTTCAAAAGAACCAGTTCCAATAGAATCATCCTTATTTGAATTATTTCAGTACACCAACTTAAAAAGATGATAATATTTTCTAAAAAAATATTTATTTCACATTTTTGAGTGTTTCGTTAGTCAAGAAAATTGTTGAACATGTATTGATTTGAAAATGTAGCGGTAAGAATCTTACACTTTGCAAGAGCAGTAACTCGAAAACCCTTTGTAATGAAAAATGTCAAATTTAAACCGTATCTGGAAATGTTAATTTCTTGAGCCCTTTCACAGAAAATTTTATTAAGGCATATTTCGTCCTACCTATCACCATATTTTAGTCCAAATAACCTGTTATGAATCATTTAATGTTTAATGTAATGTATTTGTATCACAATTATAAATAAATTTTAGGTATCTGCACTCCTCCATATAAACATCAACTATGTCAAATCACATATTTCTCCGAGAATGTAATATGCTTGAAAAGGGATCCAAAGTTTCCCTTCGCATAATAATATAGATATAGATAGATAGATTATAAAAACTAAGACCAACCCTATTAGATGATGCCCTGAAAATTATAAAACAATATTTATTCTATTGCTAATCATATTAGGTACACTCTTCTAACTATAACCGATACTTCATCTCTTGTAAAAATTTAAAATTACCACCAAAAGTATTTTCATTTCATCATCTAACAAAACCGGTTAACTTAAACTTCCAGAGCGGCTGGCACCCTCTGTAATCTACTAGTGGAACATATCAAGCTGATTGCATGCTATTGCCATCTGGTAGATGACACACGAACATCGTAGGCATGCAGGTTTCTTTTAAAATAAAGCATACCACAAACGTAATTCACTCAATGTTATTAATAAATATTTTTTACAAAAAATTGGACCGACGTTATAGTTGATGCACTGAAAAGTATAAAATAATATTACTTCTATTGGTGATGGTACTTTTGAAGTTGTGCAGTTGCAGTTAGATTGATAGCTTTTGGCACCAACTTCACAAGTACCATCACCAATAGAAGTAATATTATTTTATACTTTTCAGTGCATCAACTATAACGTCGGTCCAATTTTTTGTAAAAAATATTTATTTCACACTTTTGAGTGTAACATTAGTCCCGAAAATCGTTGAACGTTCACTATACCATATCAATGAAGATAATACTTATCCTATTACCCACGTATATTCCTTGCTTGTAGTGGTTATTATTGAGATCTCAGAACATCGCGGCGGAAATACGCTTGAATATTTTAGTTGTTACCATTTAACACCGATTTAACTCGAAAACCGTAATTCTAAGGAAAAAATGTTCATTATAAATGTTGCTACAAATAATTATATCGTTCATGTAGTATCGAAAAATTTTCAATTTTCGAAAGAAATTGTCCTCTCCACATAGCAAAAATACATATTTAACATGCGTCTATCTCGAAAACCGTAACACTTTTGAAAAAATGTTCAATTTAAACGTTTCCGGATATTGTCCTATCTTTAATTATACCAACTCAGATTTTCGATTTTCGAGAAAATTCGACCCCACCACCCCTTCGGGGGCGGTTTTCGGAGGGAAGGAGATTTCGGATTTGCGTTTTTATGAATATGGGACCATTTCTCAATCCCCTTCTTTCAAATGAATCTAAAATCATCAAAATCGGAGATCGTCTACTATATAAAAGGCGCGCACGAACCAAAAAAAAAAAAAAAAAATAAAGCAGACAGTCGAATTGTATACCTCCTCCGTTCGGGGTTCGTCGGTCAAAAATGATCAGGAACATTATACGAAATTAAATTTTATACACTACATTACTAGACTAGAACACTCGTTTTAAAATGCGGAAAGGGGTGGTAATGGAATTTATTGAAACGAAAATTTAAAAAAATAGAAAACCTCTTAAATGAACTTAAAAAAAAACTTGAAAGGTTTCTGGGTCCTTCGAAGAAGTTTAATAGAAATGTATTTATTCCTATAATTAACTTTTAGAACGATTTTATTAGATAATAAATAATATTTCTATTGGTACTAGTAATTTTAAAATAAATGCCAATAGCCTACAATCTTCGAAACTACATTGATCTCTTGCACAACTTCAATTTTTGTATTTTTCAGTGCTTAAACTAATAAAATCGGCCCTAGTTTTTTTCAAAAAGTTAATCTTCTAAAGAATTCGACAACTAAGAATCAGAGGCGCCATCTATAACCTACTAGTAGAACATATTGTAACTAGTTTACGCTGCTGCCGTCTAGTTGATAGAACAGCACCGTCATAAGATTGCAGAAAATACTATTGCAGGTTTCTTTTAAAATAAAGTATACCACAAACGTAATTCATTTAATGTTATTAAAAATGATCAGGAACATTATACGAAATTAAGTTTTATACACTACATTACTAGACTAGAACACATTTTAAAATGCGGAAAAGGGTGGTAATGGAATTTATTAAAACGAAAATTTAAAAAATAGAAAACCTCTTAAATGAACTTTTTAAAAAAAAAACTTGAAAGGTTTCTGGGTCCTTCGAAGAAGTTAAATAGAAATGTATTTATTCCTATAATCAACTTTTAGAACGATTATATTAGATGATTCTGAGAAATAATATATAATATTTCTATTGGTACTAGTAATTTTAAAATAAATGCCAATAGCCTTCAATCTTCGAAACTACATTGATCTCTTGCACAACTTCAATTTTTGTATTTTTCAGTGCTTAAACTAATAAAATCGGCGCCAGTTTTTTTCAAAAAGTTAATATTCTAAAGAATTCGACAACTAAGAATCAGAGGCGCCATCTATAACCTACTACTAGAACATATTGTAACCAGTTTACGCTGCTGCTATCTAGTTGACAGAACAGCACCGTCATAAGATTGCAGAAAATACTATTGCTGGTTTCTTTTAAAATAAAGTATACCACAAACGTCAATCATTCTAATACTTGTGTTTTTATTATTATTATATATATATATATATATATTTTTTTACTTTCCTGTTATAAACATTTATGTTTCTTGGGAAATAAACCGTTAATAATAAAAATAAACTAATAATAATAATAATAATTATTATTATTATTATTATTCACTATTATAGAAAATAAACCATAAACCGAATAGCCAACACGAATTTGAAAAAATATATTTTTAAATTTCTGTTGATTCATATCGTTTTGACGGGTTTGTTTTTTTTGTGACTCAATATTCAATGAGTTAAATAATTAATACCGATTACCCAACACGCCTTTAAAATACACTTTATATTCTTTATTTTGTACTCAATTTATTAGAAATTGTTTGTGAAACACAAATATAATAAGTAAATCGTTTGTCACTCTGTATTGTTTTAGAAAAATCAAACTTGATTTCAAAATTTGTAAGCTTAGGCAACTAACTATACATCAATGTTTTCATGAGCACGAAGACAGATGTCACACTTCTTTGGTGATACGAACATATTTTTTTCAAATTCGTGTTGTCTATTCGGTACATGATAGAAAATTATCACAAACATACAGAAAACTATCATGTTTTATAAACGCCTACTTCATTTATGATATTATTTGTTGTGAATTTTAATGTTTGTCTTGTCAGAAAAAGCTAATTATTGAAAAAGAAAATAACTCACGTTTCGTATTTACTTTGTAAAAGGTCCAATATTTTCGGTAACACAATAACACACAGATCTAGGTTCCAAAGGGAGCTGAAAAAAATATATGACGAATAAATAACGAGTATTAATATTTCATCAAAATAAGTTAGTTAATTAACCCCGCCTTGCATCACTCGTGTTATAAACATTCATTTATATACTAGTTGTTGCCCGCTACTTCATCCGTGGAAAATCAGATGGATACCCTATGAATTTTAACAAAGACGAAAGAAAACACAGCAGACATAGAAAGTATTCAAACAAATACAATAGATTCCAACGCTTACTGTGGGTTAATCTAAAGAAATAGATATATACTGTCGCGGATTTTTCTGTAGGATCTTTAGAGAACAACAATTCTTCAATATATTACATATTTTGATGTATCTTCAAGGTTTAGCCACATTAAGCCATGGGACCCGAAAACAGATTTTCTGACGACATCGTATTTTCTCTACGATACAAAAACTAACTTAGAATGTGTATTATACATTAAACAATCTCCGAAAAATCTCTAAATTATGATTATGGAACGCAAGACTAGGCCTAATTAGATATGATGATCAATACGTCTGATAATATTCGATGAACAAGATTAAGAAGAATGGCATAATTAGGAAGTTATGATATATGATGAATGAAATGACGTTAACACTGGTTTCAGTGTTCAATGACTACATAACTTGATTTGAAGCAATCTGATGTAGAAATTGGAAAGTTTGCTTTCGAGGCACAAGATAAATCTTCAAACAAATGCAGCCGTATTCATAATCAATATTAGATTGGTACTAATCTAGTTTGATACTAGAACTGTCACTTTTGATAATGTTATAACTAATAAATAAACTTAACAAGTAGCGAAGTTAGACATGATGAATGAATACGGTTGATGATCATACTATTTTTCAGTATCTTATATATACTAACTTTGTATAAATTTATTTTTTATGTTAACAAAACACCAAGATTCATTTTTTGTTCGCACTATAAAAAATACTCATCAATCTTGCTATATAGTTGTGTTTTTGAAGAAAATAATATAGAAAAATACAACAAAAAAATCGTGAAAAGAAACTTACGCGCGAATCACAAAGAAGCACGAGTAATGCAATGTATATGGATCCAAACTAACTCATGAAATCAATCGATCATTTTATCAAGTTCTTAAGAATAACAATCATTGATGAATTATTGAGATAATTCATAAAGATACTCACAATTTTTCGTTTATTACACAAAGTACATCATTCACAATTGCCTCGTCGCTCAATCGAAGAGCTGTGTCGAATGCAGTCTTTAGGTCTCTCGTTTCGACTTGAGTCAGCACTATCTTGTGGCTCTTCTGTCTTCGCGACAGAATACTAGCCATAGGTTGATGGCCGCGCATTAAGACACCCAATACCTCTGCCTCGGACATGTCGGGAAGGTGCTGTTGGAAACCGAGAGTATTGTGATCCCGCTGAAATGTAACACACAATATGACAAAATAGAACATTGAAAGTAGCAAAAGACATAAAGCTGTTATATTATACAGTCCCTACTTGGAAAAACTAACTTGTTCAAGTAGCTTAGTATTAATTTGAAAAGAAAAGAGGTAGGATGTGACATCAACACGGCCGGGAAGAGTTGGGCGTGAAAAGGTCTACATTATGTGTGTATTGAAAAACAATTGTATGTAAATTTTACTTTAAATTCATTTTTGTTTAATATTGGGCAATAAGTGTCAACCACAAATTTTCAATTGGCATCTTCAGGGATAGGTACCTGTCTCAGAGACGAATGTCATAATGATAGAAAAACAAGGAAGACGCATATTAATTTAATTTTAGTACCTAGGCTATTGACAAGTTAATTAATGAGAAAATACCGTCTAGTGATTAGCAACAAGCAACCAGAAACCATTTTGGGCCAGTTTTATAATGGCCGGACGACCGAATGCTCAACCGTGACATTCCGTATTATAAACCCCCGAACCAAAGATTGAACTGACAGGAACTGAAACTCCATGTCAATCAGTGGTTAAGCTTCAACCAGACTTTAATTGTTTTGGTTTGAAATGTTGACTTGAGCTTTATTCAAAACCTCTTTTTCTGTTATAATCCCGCCTTCTTTTAGCAGAGCATACACTGACTGCTATGTTTCAATTTTAAAATAATACCAACATTTTTGTGATAACTTACAGGAAGAAAATCATCCAAGTCCAAACCGACCGGCTTGTCTATGGGAGCTGGAACAAATTCCTCTTCAGGAGTGTGACTAGTCGAAGTCGTATCATTTAACGTTGGTGGCGGAGCAATGTATATCCGTGGTGTGGAAGTTGGAAGCGATCTTGCAGCTGGAACTCTTGCACTGTTGATGCTATTGTGTGTCTTTGTCACATTTGTCGATACATTGACATTTCGAGCTGGTTTTGAGAAGGAATTTTTGCGGGAGATGTTGTTCTTTGATGATGCACCAGCTGAAAAGAATAAATTTATTGAAATAGCGTTTCAAACTAAATATAATTACAGTTGTATCCATTCATGATTACTGGATTTTCTGCTTTACTAATTATTGAACTATACTGATATGGAGGAGCTGTGGTGGTTATAATGTATAAATTTTGCTAGAGTCAGTTTATTTCAGAGGACATTCAAAGACCTGTGAATTAGAGACCAATTTGAAAAAAAAGAAGAATAATACGAAACGATTTTTATCTATTTTATTTCATTTTAGATCTATACCTTTGATAACTTAAACAAAGAGCCCCTTTCATTAGATGCTGAATACAAAAGTAATGAAATAACAACAAATAACGTAAGAACCATAAAAACTTTGAATTTTTGTGTAATCAGCGATAAGTAAATAGAAGACTCTTGGCACCAACTTCAAAATCTTTATGATTCTTACATTATATATTGTTATTTTACATCATTCAATGAAGTCAGCCCTCAAATTTTCATGGTAAAAGTTACTTTTTCACAATTTTAGGTGATAGTGAATAATAACTCACAAAGAAGTATTTAGTATTTCTTCTTCTTTGAGTGCCTTACTCGTTTTCGAGCGTGTTAGCACAGACAAGGGGACCTACAGTTTAACGTGGATTCCGAACCACCAACGTGTCTCAAGATAAATCTCAAGACACACCCTTCTAGAGAGCTGTACTAGGGAAATATACTCTCGCCTTTTTCCCGTTGCCTTGCGAGAGAAGGAGAATGCAATACGACAGTCAGAGAGATTCGAACGCGCGCCAGCATCAACTGTAACTCGTCCAAACCGTTTCCAACACATTGTGCTGCTTAACTTCGACGATCGAAGTCAGTCAGTGTTAACCCGCACCTACGCGCTTCCCATTTAGTATTTAATTTGATGTAAGTAAAAAGGCACATTGAACTCTAGTTCTGTGTGGTAAGAAAACGAATTCAACTTGTCATTAATTATAACACAGGAAAAGATAAATTAATGATATAAAAAAACGTGAGTGTTTGTAGAAAATTGTGAATCAAAGCAGAACAAAAAATACATTAGATATTAATTAAATTAAAGAATTCATTCTTAGTCAAGATGAATCGATTCTGAGATTGCTATAACAAATGTTATTTGCCATTTATATATTTAAAGCAATTTTATTTTGTCTTGTACCCTCGTATGAATATTAGCATTGAATGAAGCTGTCTTCTGCATAAAAATACGATTTAGCTGGGAGAAATGGGGACAACCTGTTTGTATTGAAAAACAATCAATGGTAACCATAGGAACAATGCACGTCCTCACACCTCAATATAACCCCTGTTGCTAACCTAAATTCCCAAAGTCTTTCAAATTATGTCATTTGGACGTAGAAATGAAGATTTTCAAAATTAACTAACGTGGCGTGAGCTGTCATCAAATTTTAATCTTTTTTATAGTTAAACAAGTACATCAAGTAAAATGGGAAGAATACTTTTTAAGCCACACATATATTTATTAAGAAAATGAAAATGAGTTTGATTTAGAAAGGTGTCGAATAATTAAAACAAAAACACACGATGGTAAGCAAAGGTTTTCTCGTGAAAGTTGAACTGGATATTCAAAAAGTCTCCTGTCCCGGTGTATGGTTGTGTTCCAATGGAAAAGTATCTTTGGAATTGAAGATGCTCGACAGCAGTGTACAGACTAGAACGAGTAAGCCCACCTTTCCCATATCAATTTATGAAAAGTACATGTTCTCTAAAATTTTCCACAATGATAAACGACTAAATGAGCTGCAAAAGAGTCTCAACAATGAATGGTTCTATGTGGAATTGGTGCATTGGAAATCACGCGAAGATGGTTGCATATTAGCCACTTTTCAAACCACATTGGACGATCTACTGTATCCGACTACCTTTAGGGGTGTCCGAGCTGGAAAGGAAACTGATCTTCTTATGGTGCCGACAAGTTTGTTTCCCGGCAGTATTGTTCCAAAATTAGAGATACGTACAAAAACTACCATAGAGGAGATTTTAACTGATGCAGGTAAGAAGAGGTTGAAACATTTTTTGATAACTATGTGAAATATGAATAGAACACCAACGCTGAGACTCAAGAAAAAACATTTTAAAATTTGAGGCATGTTACCTATTATTTTCATTTTGTCATCAAAAACATAAACAGTAGGTACTAATAAGAGGAACTGAATATGAAACTTAAATCGATGGAGAATTAGTGCACAAAGTTAAAATGCAAATTTGGCGCCAAACGCAAGATTTTTGTATAAATTGTTGAGAAAACGTGGACCATGATAATTTTGAAAACAACCTATTGGAGTTTCATGGAGATGATAGATTTTTGGGTTCACTTACTTTGTTTCGACATTGTCAAATTAAATATCCTAATTTGTAAAAAAGCAGTGTCGTTCAAAAATCATCTACTTTCATTATCGAAGACACATGTTACAATGTAAACGATAAAAAGAGCGAAATAGCTTTAAGATATATTCATTACTGATCGTGGAGAAAACAATAAAATATTTGAAGCAAATATGAAAATGTATATAAAATATAAACATAACAGTACTCAAGTTATTTTAAAAAAGGGAACAATGTATTTTTTCGTCCTATTACAGTCACGCTGTAATGTAACTTTAGTTGAATAAATTCCAGGTTCAACAGATACTAAAGCACAACTTCTCACAAGAAGTACAATGGAGTCCCTACAGCGTGGTAGATGCAGCAAAAAGAGCCCTTCCAGAAGAGTTTGTCATTCAGTTACATATAGCCGAGCGCAGAAACCAATAAATAATAATGGCAATAAAAAAGAAAAGCCACCAAAGCGACCACCATTTGTCTACAGAAAAGTACCCGAGGACTTTCTGTTGCGCAAATCCAATAATTGGTGCTTCATCGATCAGGAAGAAGATTCTCAAACAAGAAAAAATACTACATTGCCCAAGCGAGGACAGTGTTATTGTAATAATTCGAAATCTCATAATAGACCAACAGCAATACGAAGAACACCAAATCTATCTAATGAACATCCATCTAGATGTTCGATATGTACAGCTTATGATGGATACTTTTTGCCATTGTGTAATAAAGCAAAATACTTTGTCAACAATAATTGCAACTTGGAAAAATTGTGTGGATATTGTAGACAAACTTGCAGTGGTGGAGGTATGATGGATAGTAGTAATGATAGATGCAGTTGTTGTAGTTCACCTTGTAGCTGTGATGACACAACGTCTCCTCCATTAGCACTGGAACATGGTTACGAAACTCCGTATGAAGAGAAGAGTGACTTGACAAGAAAATTACACGAGAGACTTAGACGAGTGCTACATTCCAAATGTATCGATTGCAAGGATGTATGGTAGCGGTAGCAGAAGTTTATTTTTATCAAGAAGAGTCTTTTTTCCATCATATAACTTCTAGTCTTATATATACACGATATACGTATAATATTATACATATTGTTATAGTCTATAATAAAGGTCAATGGTTTTGAATCCAATTTTTGGTCTATTACCTCCGCAGATTCGTAATATCTCTTTAAAAATATTCCATTTCGTCAAATGTTGTTTTCTGACAATCGTTATAGTGCAACATGTACCTATAGTTAATTTAAGTAAGTCTGTGATTGGTTTAAATATGAATTATTATTACTGACATGTTTGTAGACGTCAATAATAAACTGATTAGACAACTCAGTATAAGTTTACTATTCAAACAGATTCAAAATTCAAAGCAATCTAAGCATCAATCAATGTCAAATGATTTTCGAAAGTCAACAAAACAAAATACTAAAAAGTCCCTGGCTGATGACATAATCACATTTAAATACACTATTCGCGATCGTGAACGAAGTGTACGCCATCTGTTGTCAGTAGAGATTATTCAAAGCAGTGGCGACAAAGCCTCCTAGCACTACCTCCGCTATCTATTGGCGCATTACTTTCGCCAATAGAAAAGAAGTAGTATCAATGTAAGTTTTGCTCTTTCGTTCACATGTAGGATACATTATTTCTTGCGACACCTGCTTTGATCGTCAAATTTGAGAGAACTGTTCAAATTACCTGTTCCATGTCAATAATGTGGCATATATTATTCTATGAAACTGCATTTGTTAGTTTCTAATGATTGACGTTTGACATTACCTTGATGTATGGCGAAAGTAATGCGCCAATAGATGGCGTTAAATAGACGTGAACAACAAATAAATTGGCGCCAACAACTATAAATTTAGAAATCTTTTGCGGGCTGTATGCAAGTTTTGTCTCTGATGTAAGAATTTTGTGAGAATACAAACACTGAAAGGTGAAATCAAAGGATATCTTTATATACGCAGTAAATCTGTTTAACAAAATAACAGAAGTAAACCACTTACTGAGAGAAACACTATTAGAAAATGGTGAAACATAAACATAACATAAATATGTGTGAAAAGATTATTTAACAGGAGATTTGATGTACGCCTTTGTCACTTTGGATACCAAAAGGAAGAGGGTATGAGTGAATACGTAATGTAATTAGATTAACGGTTTAAAAATATTTGATGTTTTCATAGAGTAAATAGGTTAGGTTGATGTTTTGTTGTTCAACGCTATTTGGTCAAAGGCGGCTCGTGACATTTATTGCAAAGGGGGGCCAACTCTACGAAATTACTAAAGGAATATCACTTGCATTTTTCCACAAGGCCCATGGAGGTAGTGCTACGGCACCTTACATTTTTTGTGGAGGGTCGTTCATAATTACCGAGAGAACTAGCATTTTAGATTCAAAAATATGAATTTCACTTAAACTGTAGAGGAGGCCCTGTCTTCTCTAAAAAGCCACCACTGATTTGAGTACTCTCTAATGATAATAGATGGCGTACACTTCGTTCGCGATCACAAAATCGGAAGGTACACTGCCTATGTTTTTCCACATAGTCAGTCAAATGAGATCAAAGAAGTTGAATATCAGATGCGTTCACTGCTGAAAATCTTAGACAGGAGTCTATGATAAGTGAAAGTGGTTTGCAGTGAACGTCTACTTGCGCAAAGACGCATCTGTTCGAAAGGGACTTTCAAATGCCAAACCGTCTTCTTCAATAATAATAATAATATGGTGGGTTTTACATTTTCAGCCATATTTGAGTCCAATGTCTATTTTCAGCGAGTAACAAGTAGGTATTCTTGTGTGCGACAGGACTTGTCAATATTTGATTTTTGTTTCATTTTCAAACCTACCCTTGCTAACATTAGCTTCTGATACACTGTGTTTGATACTTGTAGATACTCTTCCTCCAGTTACGCCTCCACCAGTTGTGCCCCTTTTTTCAGTTACGTTCTTACAGCTGCTCTGGCGTTGCAGTGAAAAGTTATTTGTTGTTCTAGACTTAGAAAGTGTGCTATCCCTGAAAACATAAGAACAAATGAAAATGCAATGCGAAAGAAAATTAATGTAAATGTTACTGGATTTTTTTTGGTATAAGTTGTGTATTCATAATAAATCTTAGAATGTTATAAATTCGAAGCATATTTTGGTTTTGCATTTTTACAGTGATGTTTTGAATTAGGGAATTTTGGAAAAGTTGCTATAATAAAAGTACTGAATATTTTTTAAACACGTGAGTTCATGAAATAGTGCAAGGCATTCCGGTTCATTGAACTTGAAGGACGTTTTTTGGTGAGGTTACTTGAGAAATAACGATTTTAACGATAATCCATCAAGAACAAATGAAGCCTAAAATAACAGAAGTGGTTCAAATTCCATAGGCAACGCTGTAACTCCAAACCACCAGAGTTTTGAAAATTATTTAATTCAATGCATTTTTTTATATCAGAAAAGTATAGAAATTTCGCTATTTTCTTGATACAGCCTTTTTAAAATCGCTCTACCACTGTTCCAACAAAAATAGATGCTATTGCAAAATAAAAATAACTAAAGTAAATTTTAGACAAACCTATTATTGTTTGTGTTGTCACTATTATTGGTCAGTCTGCTGGTGTAAACTTGATCCAGATTCGATCTGGAACGGGAATACTGTGCGGGTGATGGAAGATTTTTGTAATTACTTATATTATTGTCCAATGATAGAGCCTCAAAGCCATCAGTACCAAGTAATCCACCAAGAATCTGTGGTTTTGTTGGATCTAAAGACGAATACAATAAACATTAGTTAAGAATGTGTTAACGCATGATAATTTCGACAACTAGGTTGGAATCGACAGTATTTAAATAATAACTTTAATAATGATTCGTTATTTTCCACTATACAATCCAGGCTAGAACAATGAATTATTTAAAAAATTAACAATCAAATGCAAAAGTATGCGCAAGTTTATTTAGATTTTTCGATATTTACTTATATATCTCCAGGAAGTTATAAATCATTAATTAAAACAGGCTTATAAATGGACAATAAAGATATAGTGAGTTGATTCACATTTTATTTTAAGTTATGAATGTAATGACTAATGTTTACAACAAGATTAAGGTTCCTAACAACATTATTTCCCACGATGAATAATTATTAAATTGCAATTTTTTTAAGAAATATGTACATCTTTTAGAATTATTTAGCCTTACCATGGTTATCTCGTTCTGGTTCTTGATATAATTCTTGAGCTGGAGAACCAGTCCTTAATACTAGAAAATAATTAAGGTCAGTTAATGTTATCTCAAGAGATTCAAGACATGTATTTTTTGTAGAATACAAGTTAGTGTTTCATGAATAGTGAAACAAACTCACCAGAGTAATCTCTTTCTGGTTCTTGATACAATTCCTGAACTCGAGGTGGACTTCTTGCTACAAAAGCGAAATAAGAAATAAATTAAGAATCCTTTGTTATGATCAATGTTTGTTTTAAATTATTCCTTAGTATAATAATGTTTGATGCTAGCAAAGATTGAATATTTATATTTAAGACACTAGACTCAAAATTCAAAGCAGGAATTTTGAAGTTACAATATGCCTACGGTATATTGTAGATTTATATCTACTATTTACAAGACGTTCCCAAATGAAAACAATTACTTTTATAATAATCTTAAATAATTATTTATTTCTGTTGTTTCTAAGGAAAAAGTTCAACTGACCTTGCAGTATTAAATATCCACAAATCATTGTATGAACTTGTATTAAAAAACTTGTAATTTTCTTATAATTTTTTTTTCTAGTTCTAATTTAGTGACTCTTAGCTTTTGTCACGAAACCTAAACAGTATTCACGCATTGGCAACGTCGCATTATTAGTTTTTTGCAAATATTCATAGAAATTATACAGCCTCTTCCTAAATACAAACCATTAGCCTGACCAGGGTCAGAATGGCCGTCGAAAGTTGACTCAATATAGGAATATGACATTGACTGATGACAGAATTTAGACCTAACCAGGCTAATGTTTTGTATTTAGGAACACGCTGATAGTATTCAAATTGCTGCAACCATTGACAGAGACATGGACGGCACATTGTCATGACAAAATTCACTGTTTTATCTAAGATCAAGTCCTCGTTTGGACATTTTACACTTGTTAGCGAGAACGGGAATGCGCAGTCCATGTCTATATGTCAATGGATGCAACATTTCATTTTTGACAGTTGACAAGACTGTTTAGATAATATGCGACGTTGCCAACTTGTGGAAAGTAATACAGTTACTTTTTACAAATATACTTCGAGCAGGACCGTTAGTATTAACTTTGCTTAGAGGATAATATAAAATCTATCTATCTCAATTTACCATAATCCCTTTCCGGCTCTTGAAATGGTTCTGGTTCAGGTGGTGGAGTTCTTGCCACTGAAAATAAAGTTATTATTAGCTCAATAACATTTATACATAAAGATATATTTTGCAATGATTGATTATAATATTAACTTGAGATTATTTTAATTGTCATAATCAAATACATTGACTCACCGTTGTAAAGCGTACAAAAGAAATAAAAAAAACGAAATAATTATATTGCTTGAGTATTGCTGGTAGTTTTTTATGTCTACTTATAAAATAATTTTAGACATCAGTTTTTAATAATGTTTATGTTTACTGAAATATCAAGACAATATATATTTTTTTCGCTGCACTTCTAATGAGAAATATTCATATGTAGTAATTACTTAGGAGGCGTACTTTGAAAGGACATAAAACCAGTATTGAACACATATTGTCTGAACACGTATTACGTAATGGAATAGAATAGATATTTCATAATTGAACACGCTAATCTAACAATTACTTCTAAAATATTCGTCTATTATATTAGAAGTGCGAAAAAGTGAAGTTTTGAATAATATCATAATAAAAATAGTAAATATTAGGAGAGATTGAATAATATGCAGAACTGTTTCAAACTAGGAAACATTGATTCTCTGGGTGGGTAAATTTAAGTAACACTCTCGGTATCTTTTTTGAGATTTTTCAATGGTAAGAATAACTTTTGTAAAAAAAAACTAATAACGATTTCATTGCAAAATGTCCATTCTGTGTCATAGCTTAACGGTATCGATACCCTACAAAAATAAAAGGATGCAACACAATTTTTTAGATCCAGGGTACTCTAAAACATTAACATCTATTGAAAACAGGACATCGAATATTTTACACGGTTACAATATAAACTTTCCTGACATAGCTACTACTTGGAACAGCGGTAGGAAAGTAAAAGCAACTACTGTTTGTTTGTTTGCGAGTTATAATCTAACATTCGATTTTTTTGGTATATGATGCATGCTGTCTATATCGTATTTATTTTTAATTTAGGTGGGTAGATGTTTTTCAAACTTGCTCCTTTAGATAATGACATAAAGTTACGAAATTTGCCCACCCTGTACAGGAGTAACATGTAAATATACATATTTATTTACTTTTTAAATCTAAATCCATGTCCAATTAAGGTCTTACTTCCCATTCTGAGAAGCAAGCTGAAAAAAAGTATTCACACAACCCTAACAAATTCCATTTTAGTAGTCCATCGCGTGACACGATTTCTTCTTCCCTACAACCCTCCACTCTAACTCTAAAGAAAGGAACTTTTCCACTTGTATAAAGCTGTCGGTAAATATGTTTCTAGGTGACCTGCCTGGAACTATCTAGATTAGTTCCAACACGTGATAAAGCGGTTTAGTTGAAAATAACAGAGAGGTATTTTGGCATATGTAGGGCTTTTAACATTTAGGAGGCCTACAAAAAACAAATTAGTCTTAATTTCTTTTACTAGGTATCGAATTTCTTGTATCAAATGACACGATCCACAGACCCAAAAAAATAGTTCTAATTAGACTATTGATAAATATTTTTTACAAAACATTGGAACGACGTTATCAGTTGGTGCACTGAAAAGTACGAAATAATATTAATTCTATTGATGCTGGTACCTGTGAAGTTAGTACCAAAAGTTATCAATCCAATTGCACAACTTCAAAAGTAACAGCACCAATAATATTATTTCGTACTTTTCAGTGCACCAACTAATAACGTCGATCCAATTTTTTGTAAAAAAATATTTATTTCACATTTTTTTACACACTTTAATTATGGGACTAAGAATTAGCAAATACTACTTGATTGCCAAAAAGTATGTACATATATGATATATATTTTTATAATGAATCTATGTAAAAGACAATCTAACAAAGAGAACAGAAACTTTCCCAAATAAACCCCAAAAAATTGTCTGGGGCCACTACTTAGGTATCGTGTGAATTTGTAATGCTCTGGTTTTCTATTGTTGCACTTTAATTGTATAATGAATATAAATATATTTAGACGACAAAAACCATTCAACTTGACCCAGTTTATCTAATATACCTGCCTACCGAAAATGAATTAGCTGTGACCTTGAATAAATTATTTGTTGTTTTTTTTTCAGCAACTGATGTCGATTTGGCGGTCATATATCATAATAAATTTGATTAAACAAACCGGGTGTTAGCAGTAAGCTAAGCGCTATTTTAAGAATCAATTTCGTTTATACAAAAATAATCCAATAGGAGATTATTGTTTACTGGATAAATAAAATTATAGGTATTATCATAATCGATATACCTGCATGGGTTTGGAATTCGTGATTAGAAGAACAAAAGAAACGTGTTGACGAATACTTTGAGTTTTGAATAGGACATCAATAATTACCAATTACAAAGTAATTTAATTCTAATTTCCCATATGCAATGAATAAAAGATAAATGTATAATATAATGTTCATTTTGTAATTACAGATAACTTACACTGTGGGACAATTTAAAGTTCCAAACTTTATAGTCACTACTAATTGCAACTACATGATTCAATTTCAAAGGGATATTTTCACAAACTATTTGGCAAAACATTTTTAGACAGGACCGGGTTCTTCTAAAACGGTGCAAGTATTTCCTTTGCAAAAAATTCGTTTCCATGTAAAATTGGTTCTAGGTATGTAATTTGTTTTCTGACCGACTTCCCAAAAGAAGGAGTCATACAATTCGAATGTATGTTTTTTTATGTATCTAACCTCGTTTCTCATATAGTAAACGTACAGTGATTTTGATGATTTTCTTTTCATTTGAAAGAGGATGTTTGAGAGATGATCCCATATTCTAATTCAAGTTTTCTTCCCTTTGAATGTTGGAAAGAGATCCTCTTAAAAAAAATTCTTATAGATTCATCTATAAATCACGTAATTTCTAGAAACATTTGTACTTGAAAATTTCTTCATAAATTTCACGGTTTTTTATTTTCATACTCCATTGAGAAACACGTGGTTATAATTCGAAATATTGGCACAATAATTTTGTTTATCAATATAAAAGCTATAAATCCGAAATAATTGCATTCACAATAATGCATTGATTTACAACTTAATGAAACTTTTGAATAATTACGACTCCTAGTGACCTTCTATATGGAATGGATTACAATCTGGCTTGTAAACTAGCTAAGATACAGGATCCACGGATCCCTAAAATGTATTTTCTCACCATCGAAATATTTTTTTTCTTCTTTTTTGACCGACTGCCCAAACGGAGGAGCTATTCAATTCGATTTTTTTTCTTTCTGGTTTGTGCTCGAGCTGTATAAGCGTACTCCGATTTTGATGATTTTTTATTTATTTAATATAGGAGATTTGAGCAATGGTCCCCTATGTAGAAAAATTCAAATCTGAAATCTTCACTCCAAAATATGCCCCCAGAAGGTGGTGAAGGGGACAGTTTTTCTCAAAAATCAAAAATCTGAGACTGCAGAATTAAAGATGAGACAATATCCGGACACGGTTACGTCTATTTCAGCTATTTTTGCGAGAATTGAAAATACAATACGGCCAAATTAAAGGAGATGATTTCAAGCAACATTTAAAATGGACATTTTTAAAATTGAGTTACGGTTTCCGAGTAACAGCAGTGGTAATGTATGAAATATGATAGTAGTGGAAACGCGATATTTAAAGAGACAAGTTGTGACAGTTGTAATACTACAGGGTCTTGTACAAGGTGTTGAAAATAAACGTTTTAGAAGCAATCTGCCATCTTTAGAGTATTACGCAAGTGTACAACGTTTAGCACAGGGTTAAACGATACAGTATTATCACAGAAATATAAATACTACCTATATTTATGTGGGTATTATTCAGAGATTTCAAAATATCGTGGCGGGAATACACATATTTCAGACTTTACCATAGCTGTAACTTGGAAATCGTATTTTTTTAAATGTTTTCTTCTTCTATTCTCTTAATTTGGCCGCCTCATATTTTCAATTTTCCGAAAAAAACTGCCCCCACCCCATAGCGGTTTTATTTCAGACTTTTGCATTGCTGCAACTGGGAAACATGATTTTTTGAAAAATGTCCAATTTAAACGTGGACGGATATTATGGTCTCTTTTTTAAGGAGGAAGAACATTTTCATTGTCATTTTTTTAATCGGACCAAATTCTCAATAGTCCTCTTTCAAATGAAAAAAAGAATCATGATAATCGGAGCACGTTTACTTATGAGGCACGAACATCCATTAAAAATATTTAAAAAATGCATATAAACAGTCGAATCAATGTAGAGAAGAAGACTCTTTGCACCAACTTCAAAATCCTTATGATTTCTAAATTATTTGTTGTTACTATGTTTTTAATATTTTCGGTCCTAGTTTTTTTCCAGGTTATTTATTGAAAGTAGCAGCTTACGGATCATGTGCTTCTTGAAAAATAACTTGTATCAAACAAGCAAGTGATAACTTGACATTGCCGTTCAATCAAATAGCTAGAAACCTTGTAAATTTTTAAAATTAATACTCACATCCTCTTCCACCAAAGATTTCCGTGTAATCACCAATGTGGGTGATGTGGGCAAAGGAGTCTTCTTCCGGATCGGTTCCCGAGGTGCTCTCCTCGATGGTCTTCACGTCTGGGTGTCGCGTTTTCAGGCTTGGTGGTCGATCTGCTTTCGAAAAACTCTTCCTAAGGCTCTGGTTGTGTGCAAATGGGCTGCTGGTAGTGGTTGTGGTAGTAGTATTGTTGACTGCATGATTTACAGGTGAATCATTCCAAGGTTTACATATGTTCAAATCCACCACGTATATTTGGACTTCGGTGAGTTTGAATGATGCCCCGATCTGTAATACAACACAGAGGAATATAATGAGATGAGGTTTGGCTTTGGTCATGAACACGGTGTTTCTTAGTTGGCGCACTAAAAAATACAGTAAAGTGAAGTTGTAGTTTTTGACCGACTTCCCAAAAGGAGGAGGTATACAATTCGATTGTGTGCATTTTTTTTTTTTTTTTGGTTTGTGCGCGCCTTTCATATAGTAAACGTACTCCGATTTTGATGATTTTTGATTCATTTGAAAGAGGAGGCTTGAGAAATGGTCCCATATTCATAAAAACGGGAATCCGACATCTCGTTCCCTCCGAAAACCGCCCCCGAAGGGGGTGGAGGGGGCAAATTTTGTCGAAAATTGAAAATCTGCGTTGATATAATTACAGATAGGACAATATCCGGAAACGTTTAAATGGAACATTTTTTCAAAGGAGTAACGGTTTTCGACATAGAGACATTTTAAACTCTCAAATATACCTATTTTCGCTATGTGGAGAGGGCGATTTCTGTCGAAAATTGAAAATCTGTTTGCAGTACATGAAAGACATAATTATTTGTAGCAACATTTATACTGAACATTTTCCCCTTAGAGTTACGGTTTTCGAGTAAAATCGGTGTTAAAATGGTAACAACTAAAATATTCAAGCGTATTTCCGCAGCGATGTACTGAGATCTCAATAATAACAACTACAAGCAAGGAATATACGTGGGTAATAGAATAAGTACTATCTTCATTGGTATTAGTGAACGTTCAACGATTTTCGTGACTAATGTTACACTCAAAAGTGTGAAATAAATATTTTTTACAAAAAATTGGACCGACTTTATTAGTTGGTGCACTGAAAAGTATAAAATAATATTAATTCTATTGGGGCTGGTACTTGTGAAGTTGGTGCCAAAAGTTACCAATCTACCGGCAACTGCACAACTTCAAAAGTAACAGCACCAATAGAATTAATATTATTTTATACTTTTCAGTGCACCAACTAATAAAGTCGGTCCAATTTTTTGTAAAAAATATTTTTATTATTCTACTTTGGAGTGTACTTTATGTGCGAACCCGCATACGCAACAGTTAGAGTTTTTAAAATTGTTAGTTTTATGGCTATCGTGATTAAATTCTTGAAAGACATTTACAGTTTTATTCAAAAGTGAACTACGAAGAAATGGAATATAATAATAAAAATTGATCGGTATAGAAATTTAGTGAAAAAACTAGTTAGTGTAGAGGGTCTAGATAATTTATTGCAATTACAAAGAGATCATTATGCTCTATGAAAAGAGGTATATTTAAAAATGAAATTATAATATCAGTTATTCAATTCCTAATATCATTTCCGTTCATTCATTCTATACCTAATGTTTTTAGAAATTAAAAAACCAATGCTGCTACTACTGCGTTTAGTCGACTACAAGTTCAAATTCATTATTTTACAAGCAATAAGCAATAAATAGTGGTGACCTGAATTCTTCTTCTTGTATGTGTTATAAAAATTCAGATTGATGTTTTTCCATGACCTTCCCCTTAATGTACTTATATCGATCGTTCCACTAATATAATGACTGGTTTATTTCCTTTTTCAGATCTGAGAATCGGTAGATATTACCTGATAAATATACCTACTATCCGCTTGATGATCTCATTTCCACGTGTTTGTATACCTTTTTGGTGTAAGTCAAATTATTTTCGCCCAAGATTCAATGCAGATTGATGGGTTATTGAATGTGAGTTAGACACCTACATTCAAAATATATAAAATTATTTTCGTCAAAAGAATATAAATGGCATATCATCCAGACAAATAACTTATGTATTGGAAATCACACAATAACGTGTATGACCCAACAAATTTCATATTAGCCCAAATATATTGAAACTGAAAGTATCAATTCATATTATAGACTACAAAGAAATCTTCAGAAAAAAGTTGTGAAAGGACTTTTGATTACAGGTGCAAACAAATTATAAAATATTATTGGTCAGAGACTACATTACAATAGTTATTCATAGAAAAAAATATGAAACTACTAAAATCTATTGATCATTATTAAAATATAGTCAATTGTTAAAAATTTAGTAATTGTTATGCATGAAATTCAGTTAAAAAATTCTGAATTATCAATGACAATGTAAGTCATACACTAGTTATTAAAAGCAATAATCGGTTAATTTTTGTATTTTCCAGGTTTTATAATAATAACAGACTTGTTATATCAGTGTTTTTGAGATATAAAAAAACAATATTTGAAAGATATAAGAGAATGAGACAAAAAATTATCTGTTCTTTTCACTAACGTCCAATTTAAATGTTGCTACATGTAACCTTTTGCTTAATTTGGCCGTCTCATATTTTCAATTATCGCAAAAAATTGCCCCCTCTACATAGCGGAAATAGATATATTTCAGTCTTTACAAATGCTGTAACTCGAAAAGCGTCGGTCAATAAATATTTTTTACAAAAAATTGGACCAACTTTATCAGTTGCACTGAAAAATACAAAATAATATTAATTCTATTGATGCTGGTAATTTTGAAGTTGTGCCGTTGTAGTTTGTTGTTGTAGGCACCCACTCCAAAAGAACCAGCACCAATAGAATTAATATTTTTTTGTATTTTTCAGTGCAACAACTGATAAAGTCGGTCGAATTTTTTGTAAAAAATATTTATTTCACATTTTTGAGTGTAAACTTAGTCATGAGAATTGTTGAACGTTCACTGATACCCAAAAAGTTATAGGTAAGTTTAGCTTGTACTAGCGAAAATACGCATATTACATATTTCAGACTTTACCATTGCGAAACTCGGAAACCGTAACTCTTTTGAAAAAATGTTCAATTTAAATGTTTCCGGATATGGTCCCCTTTCTAATTTTCAAATCTCGAATTTTCGATTTTCAGAAAAATTTGCCCCTTCCACATAGCTGAAACACATATTTCACACTGTAGCGCGGAAACGTATGATTATTTTCAAAAATGTCCAATTTAAACGTTTCCGGATATGGAATTTTCGTTAATTCTGTCGTCTCGGATTTTCGATTTTCGAGAAAATTTGCCCTCTCCACCCCCTTTGGGGGCGGTTTTTGGATGGAAGGAGATTTTGGATTTGATTTTCCTCAATATGGGACCATTTCTCAACTCTCCTCTTTCAAATGAAACAAAAATCGTCTAAATCGGAGTACGTTTACTATGCGAAACGCGCGAACAACCATAAAAAAAAATATAAAAAAAAGCAATCTTACAACCGAATTGTATACCTTCTCCTATTTTTGAAGTCGGTCAAAAAACAAACGATTCTTAAAACTTCAGGACCATAATAAAGTGACCAGAATACCTACTCAACTTTGTACATTGGTAAGTTTGCTTACATTAACTTAATTTGATCTCAGGAATATGCGGTCGCATTGTGTAAGGACCTTTCAGAGAGACACCCTGTATAATTATAATGATTAGTCAAGCGCGGAGCTTCTGGTTGGTGTTTTGATATATTGAAGTGTGAATTTCTTCACGCTGTTAAATTATATATTTTTCCCTCATATACATATACATATATATATATATATATATATATATATATATATATATATATATATATATATATATATATATATATCATCATTACCTAATATAAACATAGTGCGATAATAACACAATTACAATATACACATACATTATTACATTATTTTTGTATGTGTATAGAGATATTACCCATATAAGAAAGAGTAGAAACTCAATGTGACAAAAAAACAAAACGAGGTTGAAATAACTTTCACACATTCCGCAGATAAAATGATTTTCTAAATAAATACAAGATCATCATCCATTAAGAAAAATTTAACGAAGAAATATACAGGACTGATGTTTATTTATGGGAATACTTAGTCAAATATTACTGAAACTGAGACTCCCTTTGGAAAAAAGCACTAAAGTTTTATGGTTCTTTATATTCTGCTGTAATGAATACGTTTTTCTTTCCAATGAAACATTGAGTATAATCCAAGCAAACGATATAAGATAGGGAACGAAGGGATGCATGGAGCTCTGGTTATAGTCCAGGTAACTCTACCAAAGTACTTACTGTCAAAAAATTCTATCAAAAAACTCGAATTAAGTGTTTAAATTAGTTTAGTTAGTTAAATCACTTATGAGAAAACTTCATTTTGTGAGTATTTCGATACAAATAAAATGATGATGTAGAGCTTTTAATGATAACATTTGGAAGCGATTGCTGTGACTATATTCCAGCGAACGGTTGTAGATAACTCGAAATTAGTTATAAATGGTTTTCTTCTAACTAAACTAATCTTAAAACTTTCAGAGTTTTTTATTGTGGATTTCGATAGATTTTTTTGACAGTGCTGAGGTTGAATCACCCCATATTATATCGACCCTTATCAATATTTAAATTCTTCTGAAAATTTTAAACCAATTTATTTATATACACCTAAATTTAATTGTTTCCACAATGTTACCTCATTTACATTTTATACAGATTCTGAATAAAATTTTGGATTCAGCAACATCCTCTTAATTTTATGGACATTTGGTTTCAACAAGAGATTGCTTATCGGCAAAAATTTGGGAATGCTACAAATATTATCTTCTATGAATAATTCAGGAAGATGATTGAAATTCTTATAAGTAGTATGTGTAAAAAAAATCGTGGGAAAGACACACTATTATTGGACAAATGCAGTAACAAGAGTATCAGAACAGAAATGAGAGAAATAGGTTGTTACAAATAATAACAGATGCAAAATAGTGAAAAAAAGAGAAAGGGTTTTTAGATACAAGGTCATATTGACGTTTATAATAAACTTCCTATTTAGTTACATACTAATGTATTACGTGGATGAATTATCACGTACTTACGGTTATTCTTCGTTTAGAGTATATATTTATACAATTGTTGTCAGAAGTAAAATCCTTTGATATAGCTGAGAATATATTATGGTGAATACCAGTTCGAAAGATTACGACGAAATGGCAAATAATGCAGATGTGATGAAGTTCCTAGAAAATTTAGAACGAACTAGACAACAAGAAAAAGAAGAACAAGAAAGAAGTAGACTGAGATAAAGAAAAACAGGCAAGAATAAGACAACAAGAGAATGAAGAATAAGACAAGAAGAACAAATAAGCATAAGATAAATCTTAGAAGAACACGCAAGAGTGAGACAACAAGACAAAGAAGAAGTTGACCAGAAAGTGCAAGAAAAAGTTTATCCCAGGGTTAAACGTTATAATTGAGGAGAACAAACAGATACTCATGGAGGTGAAAATGTATGACAATTTCTTCATAGTAGAAATGAAATTAAGGGTTAGGGTAAATCCATCAGACTTTGAAAACGGGTCCGTCAAGCTACACCCCCGATAAAACGAATATGAATTTTTTTTAATGCAAAATTATGTGCAAATTATGTGCAAATTACGGCCACAAAAAAAAATTTTTGTGCACAATTCCTTGACCATTTTTTCGTTATTTGAAAAAGGGGGGTGCAGCTTGACGTCAAGCTGCACCCCGCACCAATTTCTATTGCCGAAATTTGAAAATCGATTACACCATAATTATGTGCAAATTATGTGCTCTCCAATGACCTAAAGAACAACTATGCTACTCTAAGCATACACCTTCTTTTTTTTTATTTATTAAAGGGGGTGTGGCTTGACGTCAAGCTACACCCCCGCACGTATTCCTGTTGCCAAAATTTAAAAATCGATCACACTTTAATTAAGTGCAAATTATGTGCAAATTACGGCCAAAGAAAGGAAATTTTGTGCTCCATCCCTTAACTTTATTTTTCAAATTACAAAGTGGTGTGTAAACGAAATAAAAATTATTTATTGCAAAATTATGTTCAAGTTATGTGCGAATTACGGCCACAAAAAAATAATTTTGTGCACAATTCCTTGACCATTGTTTCGTAATTTGAGAAGAGGGGGTGCACCCCGCACCAATTTCTATTGCCGAAATTATGTGCGAATTATGTGCTCTCCAATGACCTACAGAACAACAATGCTACTCTAAGCATACACCTTCTTTTTTTATTTATTAAAGGGGTGTGGCTTGACGGCAAGCTACACCCCCGCACCTATTCCTGTTGCCAAAATTTAAAAATCGATCACACTATAATTATGAGCAAATTATGTGCAAATTACGGCCAAAGAAAGGAAATTTTGTGCTCCATCCCTTAACTTTTTTAGGGAGGTCATTGGAGAGTACATAATTCGCACATAATTTCGGCAATAGAAATTGGTGCGGGGGTGCACCCCCTCTTCTCAAATTACGAAAAAATGGTCAAGGAATTGTGCACAAAATTATTTTTTTGTGGCCGTAATTCGCACATAACTTGAACATAATTTTGCAATAAATAATTTTTATTTCGTTTACACACCACTTTGTAATTTGAAAAATAAAGTTAAGGGATGGAGCACAAAATTTCCTTTCTTTGGCCGTAATTTGCACATAATTTGCACTTAATTATAGTGTGATCGATTTTTAAATTTTGGCAACAGGAATAGGTGCGGGGGTGTAGCTTGACGTCAAGCCACACCCCCTTTAATAAATAAAAAAAAGACGGTGTATGCTTAGAGTAGCATAGTTGTTCTGTAGGTCATTGGAGAGTACATAATTCGCACATAATTTCGGCAATAGAAATTGGTGCGGGGTGCACCCCCTCTTCTCAAATTACGAAAAAATGGTCAAGGAATTGTGCACAAAATTATTTTTTTGTGGCCGTAATTCGCACATAACTTGAACATAATTTTGCAATAAATAATTTTTATTTCGTTTACACACCACTTTGTAATTTGAAAAATAAAGTTAAGGGATGGAGCACAAAATTTCCTTTCTTTGGCCGTAATTTGCACATAATTTGCACTTAATTATAGTGTGATCGATTTTTAAATTTTGGCAACAGGAATAGGTGCGGGGGTGTAGCTTGACGTCAAGCCACACCCCCTTTAATAAATAAAAAAAAGAAGGTGTATGCTTAGAGTAGCATAGTTGTTCTTTAGGTCATTGGAGAGCACATAATTTGCACATAATTATGGTGTAATCGATTTTCAAATTTCGGCAATAGAAATTGGTGCGGGGTGCAGCTTGACGTCAAGCTGCACCCCCTTTTTTCAAATAACGAAAAAATGGTCAAGGAATTATGCACAAATTTTTTTTTTGTGGCCGTAATTTGCACATAATTTGCACATAATTTTGCATTAAAAAAAATTCATATTCGTTTTATCGGGGGTGTAGCTTGACGGACCCTTTGAAAACTTTAGAACATCTATACGCATCTATCAGGCTACTTTCGTGTTGAGACCTAATACTCTTCAAGTTTGAATTTGCCAAACAGCCAACTTTTGCTTTATGAAATTAACATAAAAATTTATTAAAACAAGTTTGTATATTATGTACCTATGTATAGGAATATTGTGCAAATTTCTTACCCTCGTGACGGCCATAGATAACAATAATGATTCAAATTTTTAAAGTTTGGAACATGAAATAAACGAAAAGAATTAGTAATCAATAAATATTTTTAACAAAATGCATGACCGGCTTTTATTAGTTGTTGCACATGAAAATTCAAAATAATAATAATTCTATTGGTGCTGTCATTTTTGTATTTAAAGAGGACCTTTGGCACAAAAAGATGTTAACAGCAATTGCGTAATTTCAAGAAAATGCAAAACAAAAGCCTTCTATCTATACCTTTAACTGCACCACTTTTAAAATTACCAGTTTCAATGACAGTAATATTATTTTGTATTTTTCAGTTCTTCAACTAATAAATAAAGTCGGTTCGATTTTTTTATAAAAAAAAGTTTCTTCAGGTTTTAGGTAAATTTCTTATAGAAATGTACCTATTGCGATCGTTCACACTTTTGAATTTCGGAAAAATTTCAACGGCATGTTGGTATATGTCTGTAAGTTAGTCCAAAAAAACATATTATATATATGGGATATTACGAAATTTGTTAAGACGATAGAGGTCGCAGTTTTGGAGGTATCAAGTTCCAATTTGCTACAAAAATCAATCTCTCAAATATCTCGGCCGAGTTCGTTATTGGACAATATCGGGTTAGTAGTTTGGAAATGGCGACCGTTCAAACATTTAAAAAAATTATCAATCAAATTATCGTAGTGTAAATATCATAAATATCATATCAATAATTTTAGGTTATAGATCAGTACCTACAACTTTTGTTCAAAGCAATTTTTCATAAAATGCACAGATAAAAAAATAAAAATTAATAAAGAAAAATAACAAATATTGATAAAACATGAACACTCAATATAAATTTGATGTAATTGTACATTTTCTGGAGATCTTAATATAGACCCTGATTAAAAAAATATATAGTATATTTATTGAAAAGAAATAGGCGAAAAAAAAAATTCTGCCTTGAAGTGGAACTCGAACCCTGTCTGCTTTATATTTTACAGCCAAAACAAAAACCTCTAACCGCAAGGCTATGACACATACGACATCTTTATGTAATAACATGTAGGTATACGGTATACCAATGAAAAGGTTGTTCAAATTTCAATTCAATGAATTTTGAAAAATTTACCTTTCCGCTGACTATAGGCCATCGGGATTTACCTCTTTGAAGTTGGCATGGCAAATTTGGCAGGCAAACAAAGTATTGAATAATTAGCCGTTAATTAGCCGTAAATTAACCGTGAAAATAAAAAATTAACCGCATGCAAGGAAACCCGGAAATTGGTTTGCATGCTAGCTTCAAGTGAAGTTGGCATGCAAAAACCGTAAAATCGGTTAGGATCGTCCCAGCCAATTCCACCCTGGCTCATAATTTGCCGCTAATTAACCGCTGACGATACAGCCTCACACTTAAAGCCAATGATTTTTTTTTTCGAAAAAATCGCTTGTTTTTGGAAAAATCGCATGTTTTTCATACTTACAATATAACGAACGTTCTAAAATCTAAGGGGATCGTTCTAGCTACCTGTAAATGGGCCGAAATGTTACTCCAACTATCGCACTAATTAACCGTGAAAGAGAAAAATTAACCGCAAGCTAAGAAACCCGAAATTAGATTTGCATGCTAGCTTCAAGTAAAGTTGGCATGTAAAAACCGTAAAATCGGTTAGGATCGTCCCAGCCAATTCCACCCTGGCTCATAATTTGCCGCTAATTAACCGCTGACGATACAGCCTCACACTTAAGGCCAATGATTTTTTTTTTCGAAATCATCGCTTGTTTTTGGAAAAATCGCATGTTTTTCATACTCACAATAAAACGAACGTTCTAAAATCTAAGGGGATCGTTCTAGCTACCTGTAAATGGGCCGAAATGTTACTCCAACTATCGCACTAATTAACCGTGAAAGAGAAAAATTAACCGCAAGCTAAGAAACCCGAAATTAGGTTTGCATGCTAGCTTCAAGTAAAGTTGGCATGTAAAAACCGTGAAATCGGTTAGGATCGTCCCAGCCAATTCCACCCTGGCTCATAATTTGCCGCTAATTAACCGCTGACGATACAGCCTCACACTTAAGGCCAATGATTTTTTTTTCGAAAACAACGCTTTTTTTTAAAAAAAATCGCATGTTTTTCATACGTACAATAAAACGAACGTTCTAAAATCTAAGGGGATCGTTCTAGCTACCTGTGAATGGGCCGAAATGTTACTCCAACTATCGCACTAATTAACCGTGAACGAGAAAAATTAACCGCAAGCTAAGAATCCCGAAATTAGGTTTGCATGCTAGCTTCAAGTAAAGTTGGCATGTAAAAACCATAAAATCGGTTAGGATCGTCCCAGCCAATTCCACCCTGGCTCATAATTTGCCGCTAATTAACCGCTGACGATACAGACTCACACTTAAGGCCAATGATTTTTTTTTCGAAAACAACGCTTTTTTTGAAAAAATCGCATGTTTTTCATACGTACAATAAAACGAACGTTCTAAAATCTAAGGGGATCGTTCTAGCTACCTGTAAATGGGCCGAAATGTTACTCCAACTATCGCACTAATTAACCGTGAAAGAGAAAAATTAACCGCAAGCTAAGAAACCCGAAATTTGGTTTGCATGCTAGCTTCAAGTAAAGTTGGCATGTAAAAACCGTGAAATCGGTTAGGATCGTCCCAGCCAATTCCACCCTGGCTCATAATTTGCCGCTAATTAACCGCTGACGATACAGCCTCACACTTAAGGCCAATGATTTTTTTTTCGAAAACAACGCCTTTTTTTGAAAAAATCGCATGTTTTTCATACGTACAATAAAACGAACGTTCTAAAATCTAAGGGGATCGTTCTAGCTACCTGTAAATGGGCCGAAATGTTACTCCAACTATCGCACTAATTAACCGTGAAAGAGAAAAATTAACCGCAAGCTAAGAAACCCGAAATTAGGTTTGCTTGCTAGCTTCAAGTAAAGTTGGCATGTAAAAACCGTAAAATCGGTTAGGATCGTCCCAGCCCTTTCCACCCTGGCTCATAATTTGCCGCTAATTAACCGCTGACGATACAGCCTCACACTTAAGGCCAATGATTTTTTTTTTCGAAAACATCGTATGTTTCTCATACGTACAATAAAACGAACGTTCTAAAATCTAAGGGGATCGTTCTAGCTACCTGTAAATGGGCCGAAATGTTACTCCAACTATCGCACTAATTAACCGTGAAAGAGAAAAAATAACCGCAAGCTAAGAATCCCGAATTAGGTTTGCATGCTAGCTTCAAGTAAAGTTGGCATGTAAAAACCGTAAAATCGGTTAGGATCGTCCCAGCCAATTCCACCCTGGCTCATAATTTGCCGCTAATTAACCGCTGACGATACAGACTCACACTTAAGGCCAATGATTTTGTTTTTCGAAAACAACGCTTTTTTTGAAAAAATCGCATGTTTTTCATACGTACAATAAAACGAACGTTCTAAAATCTAAGGGGATCGCTCTAGCTACCTGTAAATGGGCCGAAATGTTACTCCAACTATCGCACTAATTAACCGTGAAAGAGAAAAATTAACCGCAAGCTAAGAAACCCGAAATTTGGTTTGCATGCTAGCTTCAAGTAAAGATGGCATGTAAAAACCGTAAAATCGGTTAGGATCGTCCCAGCCAATTCCACCCATATTCGTAAACACTCAAATTCGAAATCTCCTTCTCTCCAGAAACCACGGGGGGTGAATTTTCTCGAAAATGGAAAATGTGAGATGCCATTGGCCTTAAGTGTGAGGCTGTATCGTCAGCGGTTAATTAGCGGCAAATTATGAGCCAGGGTGGAATTGGCTGGGACGATCCTAACCGATTTTACGGTTTTTACATGCCAACTTTACTTGAAGCTAGCATGCAAACCTAATTTCGGGTTTCTTAGCTTGCGGTTAATTTTTCTCTTTCACGGTTAATTAGTGCGATAGTTGGAGTAACATTTCGGCCCATTTACAGGTAGCTAGAACGATCCCCTTAGATTTTAGAACGTTCGTTTTATTGTAAGTATGAAAAACATGCGATTTTTCCAAAAACAAGCGATGTTTTTGAAAAAAAAAATCATTGGCCTTAAGTGTGAGGCTGTATCGTCAGCGGTAAATTAGCGGCAAATTATGAGCCAGGGTGGAATTGGCTGGGACGATCCTAACCGATTTTACGGTTTTTGCATGCCAACTTCACTTGAAGCTAGCATGCAAACCAATTTCCGGGTTTCCTTGCATGCGGTTAATTTTTTATTTTCACGGTTAATTTACGGCTAATTATTCAATACTTTGTTTGTTTGCCTGCCAAATTTGCCATGCCAACTTCAAAGAGGTTAGGGATTTTTTTATTTGGTATCTTTATAAATTAGGGGGAAAAGGAACAAATTTGCAATACCTTTATAGCAAACATTAGACCAGAATCTCCAGTTCTTTCTAGTGGTTTTCTTACCTAATTATCAGCTGATACCACAAGATGTCGATTATATTATTTAAGTATTTATCTTTTAATATAGTATGACAATAACAAATGGCAGATTCATTGATTCAATTCTTTATATAGGTAAAGTGTATGATTGGATTCCACTTAATTACTGGTTAAAAATTAGCTGAACAATTCGTAGCCTGGTAAAATATTTGAACCGAGAAGGCAACACATTTCACGGTCCACAGACCGGAAACTAACAATACACGCACATATAAAATATGCGCTATGCAATAGCATCCTTTACATTGGGCGTTTCTAAATGGATGGTACTTTTTGTGACAATTAAACAGACAACTTCATATACAAAAAATCCCGATGGCCTTTAGTCAGCGGAAAGGTAAATTTTTCAAAATTCATTGAATTAAAATTTTAACAACCTTTTCATTGGTTGCGGTTAGAAGTTTTTGTATTGGCTGTTGAATATAAAGCAGACAGGGTTCGAGTCCATTTCAAGGCAGAATTTTTTTTCGCCTATTTCTTTTCAATAAATATACTATATATTTTTTTTAATCAGGGTCTATATTAAGATCTCCAGAAAATGTACAATTACATCAAATTTATATTGAGTGTTCATGTTTTATCAATATTTTTTATTTTTCTTTATTAATTTTTATTTTTTTACCTTTATATTTTATGAAAAATTACTTTGAACAAAAGTTGTAGGTCCTGATTATATCTATAACCTAAAATTATTTTTGATGATATTTACACTACGGCTCTTTTTTGATAATTTTTTTAAATGTTTGAATGGTCGCCATTTTGAAACTACTTTCCCGATATTGCCCAATAACGAACTCGACCGAGATATTTGAGAGATTGATTTTTGTAGCAAATTTGAACTTGATACCTTCAAAACTGCGACCTCTATCGTGTTAACAAATTTCGTAATATCCCATATATATATATATATATATATATATATATATATATATATATATATATATATATATATATATATATAAACTTTTGAACCAAAAGTTTTTTTGGACTAACTTATAGACATATAACAACATGCCGTTGAAATTTTTTCGAAATTCAAAAGTGTGAACGATCGCAATAGGTACATTTCTATAAGAAATTTACCTAAAAAAACATTTTTACAAAAAATGGACGAACTTCATTAGTTGGGGCACTGAAAACTACACAATAGTATTAATTTTATTGGTGCGGGTAATTTTCAAGTTGGTGTCAAAAGTCTTCTATCTAACTACAATTGCACAACTTCAAAATTAACAGCACCAATAGATTTAATACTATTTTGTATCTTTCAGTGCCACAAATAATGAAGTCGGTCCAATTTTTGGTAAAAAAATACTTAAGTCACACTTTTGAGTGTAACATTAGTCATGAAAATCGTTGAACGTTCACTAATACCAAAGAAAACAACACTTATCCTATTACCGAGCCTATTTACCCATGTATATTCTTTGCATGTATTTTGTACTTAGTATTATTCAGAGATCTCAAAACATCACGGCGGAAATACACATATTTCAGACTGTACCACTGCTGTAAACCGTAATTGAAAAAATGTTAAACGTTTCGGGATATGGTCTTATCTTTAATTCTGTCGTCTCAGATTTAAGAGTAAAATTGCCACCGCCAACCCCTTCTGGGCGGTTTTTTAGAGGGAAGGAGAATTCAAAATTTGTGACCATTTCTCAACTCTCTTCTTTCGAATGAATCAAAAATCATCAAAATCGGAGTACATTTACTATATACACCGCGCGCACAAAAAATCGAATCGTATACTTCCTCGGTTTGGGAAGTAGGTCAAAAATAATATTAATTCCACTAGTGCTGGTAATGTTGGAGTCGTGCAGTTATAAAACTTATCTAACTGTGATTATAGGTTGATAAAAATATTTTCGTCTCCAAATCCTGTGGGGAATCACCGATTCCATGTTTTTTCATCTTCTTTTTGGAATTGCCCTGTATAGATAGATACAAATATCCAGAGACCAACTGAACTTTTTATTGGGTTCTTCTAGTTGATTTTGATGGTATTAAAACAACAGAAGTCATTGAGATCAATGACCTGATATAAATAACGTCTGGGGCAAACGCCTCATCGATTGATTATAGATAGATACGAGAAATCAAACGGTTTTGGTGGTTTGTTTTTCTTCGAAAAATAAACATATTATGTGTATATATAGGGAATTGATAGAATGTAAAATCCGACAGCGAAGAAGTAATTAATTATGACATGAAGACTGAATCATTCCATATTCCCAGTTGTAATACAGAATGTTTTTTACACATACGATTTATTTGTGAAAAATTAAAGAAGAAAGATTAGTATTTGTGTGGATTGGGTAGAAATCGATGAGTAGGTTTGGTAGAACAGGATTTTGAATTAACGAGCTATTATCTTCAAGCTTTATTTGCAATGCTAATACTAATGACAGCTACATACTTAATGGTAGATTAGAATTATTTTTGATATTTAACAATGAATATAATCCTCGATATAATACAAGAACTTTTAAAATAAACAAAATAACCCTAGTATTAAAGTAATCGTAAGTAAAATATTATCAAAGCTATCCATTTTGTGATCGATCGCCGCTAGATGGCGCTGCAGAACAACGTCTTCAGGATTCCACTGGTCTCGTTGTATGTCCGTAAACGGGTGACTTGTGTTTGTGTAGATAAGTGTTAAATTACTCTTTTTATTTCGTTCAGTAGATTCTGATGGCAGACGGACAGACACAAGAATGATCTTAAGGGTAAAGGTTCCATTTTCTCATTGGATGTAATAGGGAACCAGAAATAGTACTAAAAGTGCACCTTTTCCGGATTGAATACTTGTTGAAGCCCAGAAACTGCTTTTGCAACAATCATGTGAAGTTGGCGCCGTCTTTTTCGAAAAACATTATTTTTATGTGAGTGCTGGGTATATCTGAAAGAGTTCTGGAGTTCCTGTATGAAATTTTCAATAGTTCCAGCAAATCGTGGAAGTAAATCTAAAAATTAAAACTTCACGCAGCGCCGTTTTTTTTATCGAAAAAATAAGTTCTAGAGTTCTCGACCAAATTCAAAAATTGTTTGTTGAATTAACAAAAAAATAGTGACGAGAGCATTTTTAAATGAGAGAAAATTTGAATAAACCTCAAAAACAATTCTGATGGGTGTTCTGTTCGAAGAGCGTTATTCCATTTTAGTGAAAAAACAATTAGGTACTTCTCAATTTATCGGCAGTAATAAGGTGCTTACTATATTTTACGGCATTAAACAAATATCAAAAAACGGTTCCGCACAGAAATGCGCAAAAATCGCCAGAAATGAAATCTCCTCAAATAACTGGCAACAACGTATCAAATTTAACGGACATTGGCGATGCAATAACAATTTTCTGTAGAACTCTACGGGCGTTATTCAGAACTCCCTTCATAACTGTTTTTGAGATTTGTTGAGTTTACTTCCGAAAATGATTCTTTTTCGAAGTAAGCACCTTATAATTGCCGATAAATTCAGAAGTATTGTTTTTTCACTAAAATGCAATACTTAACACTCTTCAAGCGCTACTGAGAACTTCCATAAGAACTGTTTTTGAGGTTTATTCAAATTTTCTCTCATTTAAAAATGCTCTCGTCAATATATTTTTTTAATTCAACGGAACTATTCCAAATACAACGAAAAAAAAAGCATCAGACCTAATTTTTTCGAAAAAAACGGCACGGCGTGAAGTTAGCGCCCACATTTTAATTTTTTGATTTACTTCCACGATGTGCTGGAACTATTGAAAATTGCATACATGAATTCCAGAACTCTTTCAGATCTACCTAGAACTCACATAAAAATAATGTTTTTTCGAAAAAGACGGCGCCATATCACATCAGTTTTTAGAACGTGGTTTCGTAGCCATACTTTTAATTGGTATGTAATGTCATCTATCGTAGAAAGTTGTAAGCTCTACGCGATATGAACTGACAGTTGATCTTTTTTATTCGAATTATTATGATTCTGGTAAAAAACTATCAAGAAAATACTGAATTTGTTTTTTTTGCAGATTACACAAAGTTTTAGTTTTTTTAATTTATCGTCTGTTAAGAAGAAATCACTGGGATATTAGCTGGATCTAGAATCCCAAAACTAGGTATTTGAGAATTATTGAAAAAAAGTTTCAACAATATGAGTGGGTAGCTTAAATTGTAAACTGCATTATCCCGAAAATATTAGTAATAATGTCGGAATAAACATAATCTTTGAATAAATAAAAAATAATATAATAAGTGTATGAATTTTATTATTATTGAGGAACGCCATCTGGTAGAACAAAACCTCAAACAAAACGAAAACTGCTTTTCAGTCCTAGTGTGACAAAACTGTTTCGTTGGACTTGAATATCAATATAAATTGGACTAACCTCGTAAATTCATATAACGATACAATATAGAGATATAATACTTAATTAAAATGAATCTGTTGTTTTAAATACTCCGTTGATAAAGACAGAGCCTTAAGTAAGTAAGTTAAATGATTCACGTTATATTAATATTTTTAAATCGTCACTGAAATACCCACGCTAGTAAATTAGTAGCCCACACAAGGCAGAACAGTTTCTCTTTCTTTTTGTAATGTAGATGAAGATTTCCCTCGAGATTTCCACAACAGAACTGAATTACCGTAAGGTACCTATAAGCAATACTTTTTGATCGGATTTATGTCGAATATTATTTTTAGTTCAATTTGTTACGCTTATTCAATTATTGAATTTATTACATCTTCTGAAAAAGTAACAACAACAAAACAGGTAGATAGCTAGAGCTGATGGTGAAATTATCAATAAGAAGAAAAAACATAACAGTAAACAACAGTAGATTGCGAATAAATTTCTTTGAAATTTAAAATTTAGCAGAACCTGTTGAGTAAGTAACTTGTTGATTCTAGACAAAATCTATCGCATTAATTCATAACGTAATCATTTTTTTGGTTTCATAAAATAATATAAAATTAAAGATTGGGAATAGATATGTACAGTGTGTCCAGGATGAGGATGAGATAACATTAGCATGAGAAAACGAAAATTTATACTTACGGAGCCGGTTAAAGGGGAAAAAATTGGACAATTTGATTGGATTCTATATCATGTTCACAACGATTCAGTAGCTCTTTAGCCTTTCGAAATTTTAAAGAAAAAATATATTTACACACTCAATTACAAATGGACATTTGTAATTGATGGCTATGAAATCTTTCCTGTTTTTGGCTAATTTATTTTAAATTCACGATTTTTGCCCTGAAGAAGAGAATAAACATTCTCGAAAGCTCGGCTTCAACCAAAGAATTTTATTGAATATATGAATGCATCCCCAAGAACATCTTTTTATTTATATATATATATATATATATATATATATATATATATATATATATATATATATATATATATATATATAAATATATATATGAAGCAATGTAATAAGGTCAATGAGACAGTTACAGGAAGAACCAGAAGAACACCAAAACGTCACCAAGTTCGGTGCCAACAATTTCAAACTCGACTATAGTTTGAATACCCATCGAATGGGGTTTCGACATACCTTGCCTATTTCTTTTTTTTTGTTTTTTAATTCAGGTGAAATAAAATTTTAACGTCATAAACATATGTCTTCGATCAGATCGGCTGATTGTTATTTTGACGTTTATTCTTGTTGTCTTTGACGTTTAATGTCAAACATTTCTTTTTGAAAGTGATCTAGCCCCTTTACAAATATCAGTCAGTGTCAGTGTTTTAAGGGTTAGGAATTAAAATTTAATTTAAATTATTTACGACATGCGTGAAATGGCAGATGACGTCTGGAATCGTGACGAAACCCCACTCGATGGGTATTCAAACAATATAATATTTTCATTTCGTATTTTTTTATGCGTATCAATATTTATTAGCAAGTAACTCTAATTTAATTAGAATCAAGAATGACATTTGATTTCCAATCAAAATGTTTCCTTCGTGTTTAAAACCAATGAAATGCTACAAGACAATCAACATACGATACACACAAAACGTGAAAAATAAACAAAGCTGTTGTGAGCTAAAGCATCCATCATTCTCTGCTGCACGACTATTTTTGGATTAGAGTTTTAATTAGATGTAGAAAAGTCACACTCATAGTCACATTATTGAATAAATTCTCAATTGCGTACAAACATATAACAGGTTTGATATACGCATCGTTGTAATTTTTCTATTTCACCAAAAAAGTGTAGAGTACCTACTTCAACATTACGCATATTTTTGCGATTATTAAACTGAATCACCTGGTATGTATTATTGTACCTATGTATAGGTATAGTACAATAGTAAGTAGGTATATATATATATATATAAATTAAAGTTTCGCTCGACCAGGTAAATCGAATATAGGTCAATGAACTCTTGCCGATTAAATACAGTCAAAATGTCACAGATACATATTATAGGTATATATGTACCTACCTATACATAACGTTTTAGCATTAAATTACAATAAGACGCTGCTGTTTTGTGGATGCATAAATTTATAATACAATAAGAGATTTTGTCAGAAAATGCGTAAACTTACTCGAGTATGTACAGGATGGGCAAATTTCGATGCTTGTATAAGGTAATTTTACAGCATAACTTCAATTGTAAGAAGCTAATTTTAAAATGCAGCTACCTACGCCTTTGAATTTCACTCTAAAAAGTGTTTGAAGATACTGAAGAATGTTGATGTAAATTTTCGATAACTTCACAAATCGAGTCACAAATGAATAAGATAATACCTCTTTGAAGTTGGCATGGCAAATTTGGCAGGCAAACAAACAAAGTATTGAATAATTAGCCGTTAATTAGCCGTAAATTAACCGTGAAAACAAAAAAATTACCGCATGCAAAGAAACCCGGAAATTGGTTTGCGTGCTATCTTCAAGTGAAGTTGGCATGCAAAAACCGTAAAATCGGTTAGGATCGCCCCAGCCAATTCCACCCTGGCTCATAATTTGCCGCTAATTAACCGCTGACGATACAGCCTCACACTTATGGCAAATGAATTTTTTTTTCGAAAACATCGCTTGTTTTTCAAAACATCGCATGTTTTTCATACGTACAATAAAACCAACGTTCTAAAATCCAACGGGATCGTTCTAGCTACCTGTGAATGGGCCGAAATGTTACTCCAACTATAGCACTAATTAACCGTGAAAGAGAAAAAATAACCGCAAGCTAAGAAACCCGAAATTTGGTTTGCATGCTAGCTTCAAGTAAAGTTGGCATTTAAAAACCGTAGAATCTGTTTGGATCGTCTCAGCCAATTCCACCCTGGCTCATAATATGCCGCTAATTAACCGCTGACGATACAGCCTCACACTTAAGGCCAATGAAATTTTTTTTCGAAAACATCGTATGTTTCTCATACGTACAATAAAACGAACGTTCTAAAATCTGGCGGGATCGTTCTGGCTACCTGTAGATGGGCCAAAATGTTGCTCCTAATATCGCACTAATTAACCGTGAATGATAAAAATTATAATTATATTATATTTCACGGTTAATTAGTGCTATAGTTGGAGTAACATTTCGGCCCATTTACAGGTAGCTAGAACGATCCCGTTGGATTTTAGAACGTTCGTTTTATTGTACGTATGAAAAACATGCGATGTTTTGAAAAACAAGCGATGTTTTCGAAAAAAAATGCATTGGCCTTAAGTGTGAGGCTATATCGTCAGCGGTTAATTAGCGGCAAATTATGAGCCAGGGTGGAATTGGCTGGGACGATCCTAACCGATTTTAGGGTTTTTGCATGCCAACTTAACTTGAAGCTAGCATGCAAACCAATTTCCGGGTTTCTTTGCATGCGGTTAATTTTTCAATTTCACGGTTAATTTACGGCTAATTATTCAATACTTTGTTTGTTTGCCTGCCAAATTTGCCATGCCAACTTCAAAGAGGTTAAGATAATAACAATTTTAGGTTATAACTTGAAAACAAAAGATGATAGGGCTTTGTTTTCACCATTTAGTTTTATCTTAAAGAAGAGACTGAGACTGCGTCATTGATTTTTTTCTATTTCTAACAGTTAGGTACTTACCAAGTTACACAATAAAAGCATATAAATTTGCCCACCCTGTACTTAGTTGGTGAAAAGTGATTAGTGCGTTGTTATACAATACAAATGAAATTTTAGTACCAACTAATACGATATTACCTAAGGCATACTTTTCTTCACGAAAAACGTGAAATAATATTACCTACACAGCCGGAAGTTCTCACCTATTCAAATAAAATAAATATATAACTTTCTCAAATAGCTTCTTTTCAATATATAGCATTTTGTGCACTTGTAATTATTTAGTCCCACCATACGAAATGGTCAAATATTGAACTAAAGATAACAATATTTTTTACAAAAACTAGAGCCGAATTTAGTTGGTACAATATTATTTTCCATTTTTTGGTGCATAGTTTTAGTAAAAAAAGTCATCAAAATCGTTGAAACTGAGACAATAATATAATACCTATTATATTATTATTTTACTTTATTATTATACCTATGCTTTCCTTATACTTACTCATTATACCTATTATTATTCCATGATCCCAAAAAATCGAGGAAACACACGTATTTCAAAATATATCACTGCTGTACTGGGAAACCGTGCATTTTTTTAAATGTCCAGTTTTATAATGTTGTTGGATATGGTCTCTTCTTTAATTTGGTCGTCTGAATTTTTAGATTTTCGAAAAAAAATGAGACCATCTCACAGAACTTATATTTCCAATGAAAAAACTATCATCAAAATCGGTTCACATTTATTAAGCAAAATGTGCGAAGATAGATAAAAAAGCAAACGACAGAAAACATGTCCATATTTTTACGATGAAAGCTATTAAAATGCATAAATCTCAACAACAAAGTTCTCATTATGTTGTATTTATGAGAAACTAACAAGAAAAAACCAAAAAAGCATTAACCAAGTAAGTGCCTACTTATAACACCATGAAATATGTACTCATACTCATTGTGTTTCAAACCATACAGTGTGCTCATGAAGTAAGGAAACGCTTCAGTAAATATTAACAAAAATCGCCATTGGTAGAAAGGTGGCTGGACTGAAATAATATTTGTTTGCATAGAAAAGTTGGGAATCAAAATCGACTTGTCGGAGCTTTTTCACCATAGTCAATTAACTCGATGCTTTTATGAACGAACGCACTGTAGCTATAAAATGTGTTCATTGTATTGTATTTTATTCTCTTTGCTTTTACAATTTTAGCCGCTATTATACAGTTAGTCGACGAATAATAGAGAGACAGGCCAGACAGAGAGTGTGCACATTCATCTGGATCATCGTAGGAACAATGTGAAATTATTATTAAAACGGTGGTTTCATGCAGAGGCAGATAATAAGCACGAGTTGAGAGAATAATGTAGAGAATCAAATTCAAGTCATGATATTTATTCACCTATCTATTTTTCAAGTTATTGATGTGAAAGTCATGAAAGTACAACGAAAATTTGTACACTGATGATTTCGTAGTTACTAAGACAGTGTTAGTTTTGTACATCGTTGCATAGGCAAACGTTTACTTTCCTACCGCTACCCTAAGTAGCCTGTAACATAATTACCTACTTATAGTTTGTTTCACGAATCATGGCTATTGTGTGTAATAATCATTCACGAGCTACGTAAATATCGCTATACGTCTCATCGCATCTCATTATCATGAAATTCTCTACAACATTTGTCGATCTAAGCTACGACATCAGTATGTCAAGCTTATCTCCTTCCTGCACGTATGTCCGAAGGCAACGCAATCTTTATTTCATAGGCGTCACAAAGTCATTGTAACATTTCAGATAATTCAGGTGCATAAATTTATATTTTATAACTCAAGCAATAAATTTGTATTTTGTGTTTCTGCATTGTTGTTGATAATAAATCTTTCATATTATGTTTGCTTATTTAATCAACGATATTTTTTTCTCTAATTATATGAGCTTCCTTAAATGCCATATCTTAGCTCGAAATTGTTACGCCACTGATTTACTCCCGTCAGTTGGATTGATCCATTTTTCGTGTTTTCAAGGCAGACGCCAACATTCGTGAAACAAAGTATACTTAGGTATAACTTATGATAAAAAAAACAAGTTTTGTCACAGCAAGTGTTCTTCTCTTATTGAATATTTATTACTTCTAAAAGGTATACTCAAATGAACTGTCAGATTGTCTAAAACTGTTTATTCAAATTCTGACTAAACGGCCCCTCCCGCCTATGTCAAAATTGAATATAACCATTGTTTATTGTCTTGGCCTTTCTTCTGGAGAAATGGAAGATTACCTACTACGTGTACTTCTAAATGCAAATTTGTACGAACTACCTAAGTAACTTGAGTAACTGTGAGTCGATATCTACCACACCAAATTTTTTTACGGTGCAATTGCAAATTATTTATTTATAATATTCTCTAACAATGTTAAAATGTAACTTCAACTTCAACACCGTACAGGAAATCGACGGAACATTTTGGATCACCATTTAAGTAGAAGTTGTGAATAATTTCTATTTCACAGTAGAAAAAGAAAAAGTCTATATATGTTGGTCTGATGATGAAACTATTTTTTTTTTTGTAGAAAGGCGACTTCGATTTTTGTTCAGCTCTACAAAAAAGGGGCTGTCATAAATATTCAAACGACTTGCTAAATGATTACCATTTTTGATACTTCATTACTGATCGTTTTAAATTTTTTCTATCTATTTTTTAAAATGCGAGTTGAAATGTCAAACAATTTGGTTTGATTTTCATTCGTTTTCTCTCAATTTGCGATACCAACTTCACAACTCGTAATTATTCCGAAGATTGAAAGATACGTTGATAAGTACCTACCACTTTGGTTATCGAATCATTGAATTTTTCATTAAATCACAAATACTTGAGGCTTTTTTCACCAAAATACATCAAATATGCTTTTGTTTCGGTTCATATATAAAAACCAATTTTGTAGAAAACGAAACGTTGCATGTTCTTATCTTGGACAAACTGTATAGAAATATTTTATACATTTTCTTTGCAAATCTCAAAATTCAATCTCAAAAAAAATTGATATTAGAACAATATTGGTGCTTTAACGATTAATAAGCAATAGCAATATTTCATTTAAAAGCTCGTTTAGAAGTGTCCTGGATTGAATCGAATGTAATGGCGAGTGTATGCATATTTATTAATCACAATAAATGTAATACAACTACTTATTATACATACTAATAAATATACAAATCTCATGAAACAGGAATTATAATAGGTTATTGACCAAAAACCACATTTTACTATGAAATAAATTTGACTAGCAAGTAATGTCAATTTTTCGTTTGCTAATTATTTTTTTTTTAGATTACTACTTACCCAATATTGCCCAATAACGAACTCGACCGAGATATTTGAGAGATTGATTTTTGTAGCAAATTTGAACTTGATACCTTCAAAACTGCGACCTCTATCGTGTTAACAAATTTCGTAATATCCCATATATATACATATATATATAAACTTTTGAACCAAATGTTTTTTTTGACTAACTTATAGACATATAACAACATGCCGTTGAAATTTTTTCGAAATTCAAAAGTGTGAACGATCGCAATAGGTACATTTCTATAAGAAATTTACCTAAAACCCCGATGGCCTGTAGTCAGCGGAAAGGTAAATTTTTCAAAATTCATTGAATTGAAATTTGAACAAACTTTTCATTGGTATACTTACCTACATGTTATTACATAAAATTGTCGTATGTTTCATAGCCTAGCGGTGAGAGGTTTTTGGTTTGGCTGTTTAATATAAAGCAGACAGGGTTCGAGTTCCACTTCAGGGCAGAATTTTTTTTTTCGCGTATTTATTTTCAATAAATATACTATATATTTTTTTAATCAGGGTCTATATTAAGATCTCCAGAAAATGTACAATTACATCAAATTTATATTGAGTGTTCATGTTTTATCAATATTTCTTATTTTTTCTTTATTAATTTTTATTTTTTTATCTGTGCATTTTATGGCAAACTGCTTCGAACAAAAGTTGTAGGTACTGGTTAGATCTATAACTTAAAATTGTTTTTGATGATATTTACACTACGGCTCTTTTTTACTTAATAATTTTTTTAAATGTTTGAACGGTCGCCATTTTGAAACTACTTACCCGATATTGCCCAATAACGAACTCGGCCGAGATATTTGGAAGATTGATTTTTGTAGCAAATTTGAACTTGATACCTACAAAACTGCGACCTCTATCGTGTTAACAAATTTCGTAATATCCCATATATATAGACATATAAAAACATGCCGTTGAAATTTTTTCGAAATTCAAAAGTGCGAACGATCGCAATAGGTACATTTCTATAAGAAATTTACCTAAAACCCCGATGGCCTGTAGTCAGCGGAAAGGTAAATTTTTCAAAATTCATTGAATTGAAATTTGAACAACCTTTTCATTGGTATACCTACATGTTATTACATAAAATTGTCGTATGTTTCATAGCCTAGCGGTGAGAGGTTTTTGGTTTGGCTGTTTAATATAAAGCAGACAGGGTTCGAGTTCCACTTCAGGGCAGAATTTTTTTTTTCGCGTATTTATTTTCAATAAATATACTATATATTTTTTTAATCAGGGTCTATATTAAGATCTCCAGAAAATGTACAATTACATCAAATTTATATTGAGTGTTCATGTTTTATCAATATTTCTTATTTTTTCTTTATTAATTTTTATTTTTTTATCTGTGCATTTTATGGCAAACTGCTTCGAAAAAAAAATTGTAGGTACTGGTTAGATCTATAACTTAAAATTGTTTTTGATGATATTTACACTACGGCTCTTTTTTAATAATTTTTTTAAATGTTTGAACGGTCGCCATTTTGAAACTACTTACCCGATATTGCCCAATAACGAACTCGGCCGAGATATTTGGAAGATTGATTTTTGTAGCACTTTGAACTTGATACCTCCAAAACTGCGACCTCTATCGTGTTAACAAATTTCGTAATATCCCATAATATCCCATATACATGCCGTTGAAATTTTTTCGAAATTCAAAAGTGCGAACGATCGCAATAGGTACATTTCTGTAAGAAATCTACCTAAAAAACAGGATCAGAATAAACTAACGCCACCATAGTAATACTAAGTCGAGTACCAAGTACCCGAGGCGAAACCTAGCATGCTCTTCAGTCATTTTACGGATTACATAATCGCCTAGAGTTGAAAAACTAATTTGAATAACCATGGTGATAAGTAGACTTCGCGCACAGTAAGCAAGAAATACTTACCTGACATCAGATGACGTGAATTTGTCGAAACCGAGGTCAAAACTATTCTTTAATTATGATAAGGGAAGTAGTTCGGGAAGTAGGTAAGTCTGATAGTATAAATAAGATTCAATTGAACTTGAGATCTTCGGGATCCCTGGTTTAGTTTTCCAGAAATTGTTATTTTTCTTGATATTTTATACCTATGCCGTAACATAATTACTTAAGTATTTCCATAAAATTAGTATGAGGATCAGTTATATAACTCTTTTGTCGTACAATAAGTACTACAGATACCTACATAATTAGTATAAGACAGCATATTTTTGTAGGTAGTTTTTTATTAGGTACTGTTTTATCATTGTAGCGTGACTCGGTTCGATTATTAGAAACAAAAAATGGGTGAACGTGAATGTAATTTATTTAATCAATTAAAGCAATACACACACCAATTACCGAATCACAAACTAAATTATATATATATATATATATATATATATATATATATATATATATATATATATATATATATATATATATAAAATAATTTTTACTTAAACAGTTGACGGCCCCGAGTGGCACGACGCCGGCTCCCAATCTCTCGCTTAGGTACTTGTCGATCTACCAATGATGCCCACATACTTTAGCTGCTCGCTTGATACTTGCAGTTTTCCTTTCTAGGCGATTTCAGACGGCATGCCCGTGGTGCATTCTTCTAGAGTCGTCAAAATCCAGTGCGACTAAAATCACCAGTTACAGTGAACAGCGAGGGGTTAGCAATGGCGTACGAATGGGAACTTCTTCGGGCTCGCAACATTATTTTGAACCAATTTCACGGACATTTAGATTACAATGAAATTATACTACTACGTCTATTAAATTATATATTAATTATTCAACTCCGTTTGAACAATTATTAAGATCCATAAATAAACATTTTGAGTTATAATAATTTATATCATTATGGTAGTTTGTTATTACATCTTATAAGATTGTTATAACTACATATTAATTTCTTCCTATGTCTTTCATCTAAGTATTTATTTATATAGTCATAGATAAAGTATAGTAGCTAACTCGGTACCTAAGTATTCAACTTGCGGTAATGATCATAACTCACATGATGACTCGCCTTCGGTTCATACTGAAAACTTCATTTGCATAAGTTATCATGTACTGCTCGTTAAATAAGATAGATACCTCAATAGATACTATTAAATTGTTACAGAAATTTTCCGTAAATTAAGAATTCAGCTGGGATTTCAGAAGAGCATTGAGGACAGCGGAGAACTTTTAGAATATTTTCATATACCTAGTCATTTCTTTTTGAAGATCTATATCGATCTATATCACGAAAAGAAAAATATTAAATTACTCACCAGCTGATTAGATGCTGTGGAAATATCGCCGACCCTACCCCAAAACACTGGCACTGTATCGTACAGCGTACTCGGCTCCCAGCCAATAATTTTCAAATAATCTCTGGTGCCGGCAAAAAGGCAATCACCATCTGGATTGAAACACAAACACCTCACATTACCCACATCAGTCTCACTTGACACCAAATTAAAGTTTTCCAAATCGAAAAGGTGCACCTTACTATCGGCCCCGCCGCTGGCCAGCAAAAATTCGTGCGGATGAAACTCGACACTGGTCACAGCACTGGTGTGATTTTGGAACTCCTTGAGGACGCGCCCGACACGAAGATCCCATATTTTGATGGTGGCGTCTTCTCCACCGGAAGCAATCCATTGGCCGTCCGGGCTGAACCTGGCACTGTTCACCGTACCTGGAAGCATAAATGAAATATGTATATGTAGATTTTACAGTGATTGAATCAAATGTAGAATAATTTTCCTTCCTTATCTTTCCCACTCATTGCTGACATTGAAAATATTAACTTAAGCACTGTCACATATCTACTTTTCAAAGTAAAGGAAAAAATATCCAAAAATGTGTAGCGCGTGGTGACTCAAAGAAAAGTAAAAGGAATGATATACAAGTTTTTTAGTTGAATGCTTGGCATCCCCGCCCGGAATCTTTTTATTGTACTATACCTACTGTCCCGAATACCTTTTCAACTAAATTTGAGAAAATTTAATTCGGAATCTGTATGTGAAGGAAAATAAAAACTACTTTAAAGCTGATCATACCTCTGTGTCCATTAAATGTGTATAGCACGCCCTTTTTCCTTGTGTCCCATAGTTTGATAGATGTGTCAGCGCTACCGGACGCCAACAAGTGTCCATATGGATGGAAATCAATGCACTTGACAGCATACTTGTGACCACTCAACGTTCTCACCAGTTTGGCTGCCTCCAGATCCCAAACTTTCATGGCTCCAGCTCTGGAGCCGGCACAAACGAGCTCTTCCAGCTGATTGAATTCCACACAATCGATGGGTGTGATATGACCACTAAGGCTCATAAAACAGCTCTGTTTACCCACTGCCCAAAGGTTGACCTTTTTGTCATCTCCACCGGTGACCATTACCCTGCCTGACTTGTGACCCAATGCCAGACAGTTGACGTTCTCGTTGTGGGCCACAAAATTCTCTGCAAAATGATTTGAAGGATTGAATAAACGAAAACAAAAATAATAAATAATTTATGAATGTTGTGTGTATTTCTTGGGATTTATTTGGATTGTCTATCGTCTTCAATGTAGAATGTTTGTGACAGATAAACAAGGCTTTAAAGCCTTGAGAATTTGGATCTGAATCAAAGGGATATATTTCATACATAATTGGACAATCGGTAGCATCAAATAGCAATAGGTAATAGCCGAGGTAATATCACTATAATAGAAATTGATAGCTTCGCTTCCGTTTTTTTGAATGTCACTTATTTCAAGAATCATTAGATACTTACGTACTTCTACAAAATATGTAGCTATCAATGCAGATATGCTGTGGTTCAATCAATATCCTCATTTAAGTATACCAGATTTAAGAAATACTAAACATGTGCATATTTGAAATATTGTCCAGTCAAATTCCATGTATGAGTAAACAATAGAAACAACAAATATGATAATGTTCAGGTATACTTATATGAGTACTCTTATATATTATCTGACACCTTCACTTATGATTTAACATTTGAAAGTTGTGATAATCCGATCGAAATTATATTCAAATGTATTGATAATATAGAGTTTTTATGAAAGAAGCTTGGTGATTTGAAATGAAGGTCTTCGTAGCATACCATCTTTGGTAAAGACATTGTTGAAAAGTAAAAAGACAAAAAGTGCAACAATTAGTATCTAAAATGAAAAGTTACAACAATACTTACGAAGTTTCCATGATCTTCTCATTGAAGCCATTGTTGGATATAAACTAAACAGTCGTATTTCACCTAAATTTCATCTTTTCACTATCAGCTTGTTTGAATTTGATTCACTTTTAGTTCTCCACAAGTCAACACCAAACGACAAAATGATAATTTGACTGAAGACAGTTGGAGCTGCTTGAATGACAATTGACAGATAGATAGAGCAACAGAGAAACATGTTGGCCATCTAGTAGCCAGAAGTCGAAGGTCAATATAAGCGAAAGGTCAGACATATAGGAAGCTATAGTTGTTATGGACAGCAATGTTGTATTTTTCAAGTTTCATGAACGTTCGGAAAGAGAGCACTAATACATATTTGTATCATATAATTTTTGATGTGTATCAGAATGAAAATGAATATAGGGTAAATAGGTTGATAATAAAAATAAAATTAATAAATTATAAAGAAATCATTCTTCATAGTTTTCATCAGCATTTTTAAACGTTTGCTGTCTATATTGTCGAAACGAATAAATTTAAATAAAAAAAATCATTTTAAATGTAAGGTCCAAAAGCTTCATCTGGTTACTCAAATTTCGGGAGATGGGCTCTGTTCTCTTCTCATGAGCATCAAGTTAATAAAAAAATTAGGTATATTTAGTATATTTACATGTCGACCTCTTTCAAGCGTCCGTAGACAAAGTTGAACATCACTCAAACCCTGTAGAATGTTGCGTGCTGGAGTGGATCGATAAAACCCTTAACCTAGAGTCGCATCCTTCTAGCAAAAGTTTGTCCTAGAAACCTGAATCGTATACCTTGTGGATGCCTGTAATAGGAGATTAATTTGTGCAAAGATGGAAGACAATGAAGTAAGTACGTAGCTACAAAAATATATCTACCATGTTTTGAATTCGATACCTACCTACCTAACAATGTCTTGTTTGTTCCTAATCTGCCATTAATTATTTATTTATTTATCAATAATGTTCTTTGATATACATATATTATGGCCAAAAATCACGTTACTTCCCATAATAATCAATATTAGAATTCATGAAGATGTCATAGTTGCGCCAAAAGATGTTTTAGAGAAAAAAAGATATATTGTTGTTAAACGATTGTGTTTTCTTTTGAAACTATAAATTAACGACATAACTATTTTTGTTACCAAAATAAAGAAATAAATTTCTTTACAAAAAATAGGCCGACTTCATTAGATGATAAACTACAAAATGATATATTGCGTCTCGCTTGAATCATAGAAAAAGTATTGTTTTACTTATGCTTATTATCTAATTATAATTCTCTGTATCGAGCGATTGAAATAAACAAAGTAGGCTCAGTGGGCTTGTGAAACCAAGCACATGTCTTTGCTAGTTAGATGGGAATTAGATGTCAAACAATAGGTGTGTTCGGATACCAGTTAAATCTTTGGTCAATATAATAGATATGTTCTGTAATGTCCATGTCTTAGCTGAATATTGTTTGTTATTGGTCGTGTCCACAGCAGTGTCTGATTTCCAATCGCTTAGTATTCAGTAATCTGAATGTTATGACGTCTTTAATATGACAGCAATCAGTAAACAATTGTGCAACATAACCTGTCTTTTGTTTCTGCTATTTCCCAATTCCATTATAAACATCTATTGAAAATTCGAGATGCCGGAATTAAAGATAGGACAATATCCGGAAACGTTTAAATTGAACATTTTTTCTAAAAAGTTACGGTTTTCGAGTTACATTCATGTTAAAATCTCACATATGTGTGTGGAAGGGGAGATTTCTTTCGATAACTGAAAATCTCTGGATACCACGTTAAAGACAATAATATTTGTAGCAACATTTATAATGAAAATGTTTTCCTTAGAGTTACGGTGTTCGAGTTAGGCGGTGGTAAAATGGTTAAATCTAAAATACTTATGCGTATGTTCGAGATCTCTACATAAAAACAAGTACAAGCAAAGAATATACGTGGGTAATAGGATAACTACTATCTTCTTTGGTATTAGTGAACGTTCAACGATTTTCGTGACGAAGGATACACTCAAAAGCGTGAAATACATATTTTTGTACAAAAAAAAAATTGGACCAACGTTATTAGTTGGTGCACTGAAAAAAGACGAAATTATATTAATTCTATAGGTGCTGGTACTTGCGAAGTTGGTGCCAAAAGTTATCAATCTAATCGCAACTGCATAACTTCCAAAGTAACAGCACCAATAGAATTAATATTATTTTGTATTTTTCAGTGCACCGATTAATAACGTCGGTCCTACCTTTTTGTAAAAGATACTTATATAGGTACTGTAGGTTCTAGACACTAGCATACTTAGACAGACGTTAGTGGTATCGTAAAAACGATCTCAACATTTATTTCTATCTAGACTCAAAAATGACTGCACCTATTTATTATTAGGATTTTATTGCGACATACAAACAGATAGACCAATTTTCGAAACTATCGCTTTGTTTTACCGAATAATACCTGAGTTAATTTGACCAAAAATTATGTTGATAAAAATAATGAGCAACTTGTGCAACTCCATCAACTGTAATAATTATGCGTTGACTTTTCCGATATTATCTATTATTTTTCTAATTAGTTAACTATAAGTTTGCAATTTTCCTCTATTCGTAAGTGAAATACCGATACGATTAGCTGAAACCGAATTTTGATAGTATCTATCCGAATTAATTCTACTGTATAATAAAAAATGGTATGACACCCACGCTTGTTGGCAAGTTTAATATTATTTTTAGTTGGAATAAATATAATATATAACAACGTTCAACATTTTTTTCATGATATCAAAAAAGCATTTTAGTGTATGTGTTTGGTGGATTCTTTTTCTCGTAGATTTATTATTTGCTTCTATGGTAAGTCATATTGTGATTCATTTATTTGTAAGGTCTATGTTCTCTTTATTATAAAAGTTTTGGACAAAAACAACATCGACTTCATTGGAATAAAATGTACTGAAAAGTAGGCATACCAAACAATACTCAATGTTATAGTTGTTCTTAGCAAGGAAGAAACTGTTGACACTAATCTGAAGAGCTATTTTGTTGTGCTACCTACCGTTTTTTGACCGACGAACCCCGAACGGAGGAGATATACAATTCGACTGTCTGCTTTATTTTTTTTTTTTGGTTCGTGCGCGCCTTTTATATAGTAGACGATCTCCGATTTTGATGATTTTGGATTCATTTGAAACAAGGGGATTGAGAAATGGTCCCATATTCATAAAAACGCAAATCCGAAATCTCCTTTCCTCCGAAAACCGCCCCCGAAGGGGTGGGCGAATTTTCTCGAAAATCGAAAATCTGAGTTGGTATAATTAAAGATAGGACAATATCCGGAAACGTTTAAATTGAACATTTTTTCAAAAGTGTTACGGTTTTCGAGATAGACGCATGTTAAATATGTATTTTTGCTGTGTGGAGAGGACAATTTCTTTCGAAAATTGAAAATTTTTCGTATCTACATGAAAGATATAATTATTTGTAGCAACATTTATAATGAACATTTTTTCCTTAGAATTACGGTTTTCGAGTTAAATCGGTGTTAAATGGTAACAACTAAAATATTCAAGCGTATTTCCGCCGCGATGTTCTGAGATCTCAATAATAACCACTACAAGCAAGGAATATACGTGGGTAATAGGATAAGTATTATCTTCATTGATATGGTATAGTGAACGTTCAACGATTTTCGGGACTAATGTTACACTCAAAAGTGTGAAATAAATATTTTTTACAAAAAATTGGACCGACGTTATAGTTGATGCACTGAAAACTATAAAATAATATTACTTCTATTGGTGATGGTACTTGTGAAGTTGGTGCCAAAAGCTATCAATCTAACTGCAACTGCACAACTTCAAAAGTACCATCACCAATAGAAGTAATATTATTTTATACTTTTCAGTGCATCAACTATAACATCGGTCCAATTTTTTGTAAAAAATATTTTCTTATCTTAGTAGGTGCAGAGTTGAGTATTTTAGGCGCTAAGTATAAGTAGTATAAGGTTCTAAAGCTAATATTTGTTACGATTATATTGTTAAATAGTACAAATAAACAAATAAGAAAAATTATGAATATTATGTAGGTATCCATAGGCGTAGAAGTTTTTTTTTAATATAATTAGAATTTTTATGCCAATGGATAGAGAGGAATTTATACATGTAATAAAACAGGCTGATGTCTGTACATTATAGATATTTAAGGAAAACTAATATGACAGGTCTTTATTATAGCAACAGAAGCCAAAACAATTATAATTTATAATTTTTGTCTGTCTGTCTGTATGTTTGTACGCACATCACGTAAAAAATACTGCATGGAATTGACATTGACCGCTAGACAATGGAAGAACCGGGCATTACATAACTTGAATTTTTTGTATTTTTGCCCACCCTGTAGATACCTGTATAATAAAATTGTAACAGGCCGATGTTTTTACATTGTAGATATTTAAGAAAAACTGATATGGTGGGTCTTTATTAGAGCAACAGAAGCCAAAACAACAGTTTTTTTTAATTTTTGTCTGTCTGTCTGTATATTTGTACGCGCATCACGCAAAAACTATTGCATTCGAAAGTTGAACTTTTACAGTGAGGTGTTGCGAAAATTATGTTATGTTCGATGGAATTCGTTTGAGAACGAGCGGTAGGAAAGTAGTTGTTTTCATATAATTTTGATTATTTATGGTTTTTATTTGCCCTATCTAACAACGTCACCGTGCCAAATTTCAGCAAAATTTCAGGTCCAATAAGCTGGCACAACAAAAGTGGCACAAATCAATAAAATTAGTGTACTAAATTCAAGTACATTTAGTGCTAATTAAGAACCCAAAAATTAAATTTATAAATCATAAATTTTTGAAATACTGCTAGCTTAATATTAAGTGAGCACACTTAAACTGAATATGATCGAATTTGAGAAAATCTTCTTTAAATAATTTAGAGCTAATTTAGTACACAAGAATAACAATTATAACTTTTATTTTAAAGAAATTATGAGCCAGTTTGTTTGTCATTCAGCTGTTCTGTTATGTCTTGACGGACACTATACATTGACTGTGACCATTTCAGTATGAATAGGGAATTCCATAGCCATGGAATGAAGATGTAGGTAGTGAGCGATAGATGGAGGTATCTCTTCTCATTAGGTTGCGTAAACAACATTTTATTTATGATAATGAAATTATATAGGAAAATAAATAACATTTTAATTAAATGTATAAGAAGCATCATAGAAATAGCTCAAAAAGGACACTTATAAGATTTAAATTTGGTCTTATCAATCGTAATATTACATTTCCTTAAAGAGAAATAACCATGAAACGCAAAAAAAAATCCATTTTGCTTTTTATTCAAAATTCCATTGCTTTTAGTAACACAAAACAAAAGTTCTGTCTTCTATTATAAATAAAATGTTGTTTACGCAACCTAAAAGACATCTCCTTGGCTATGGAATTCTCACTTCATACTGAAATGGTAACAGGCGATATATAGTGTCTGTAAAGACATAACAGAATAGCTAAATGACAAAAAACTGGCTCATAATTTCTTTAAAATAAAAGTTATAATTGTTATTCATGTGTACTAAATTAGCACTAAATTATTCCTAATGAATAGTTTTGAATTTTCTCCATATTTCATTTAAGTGTGCTGACTTAATATTAAGCTAGCACACTTGCCTATAAATTTAAAATATTAAGCACTAAATTATTTAAAACAGATTTTCTCAAATTCGATCATATTCAGGTTAAGTGTGCTTACTTAATATTAAGCTAGCAGTATTGCTCGTAATTTCAAAAATTGAAGAGTTATAAATTTTAATTTTTGCGTACTAATTTAGCACTAAATATACTTGAATTTAGTACACTAATTTTATTGATGTGAGCCACTTTTGTTGTGCTAGCTTAATGGACCTCAAAATTTCATTAGCCTTTAAAAATTTACTTTGGAAAGATTGTTTAAAAAACCGTATTTTTATTTCACCTCAGGTGACTATATAGACACATAAATTTTAACTTGTTTACAACAAAAAAAAATAATTTTCATTGCATTTTAATCAGCTCGAGTTATGTAAAAACTTCTTTGATCAACAATATTCACTAATGCTATTCACGAGCATCATTCTTCAATCGATTGATTTCGATAACGATATTTTTGGTTTATACTTCTTATTTACAAACAAGCAAATAAACGACCTTTAATCATGGTATTTTAATGCATAATATCTATGCCTACAAAACATCAAAAGTTATCTAAATTCACATAATTCATTATTTGCCAATATCATGTTCTCTTGTACTGCAAGAGCATGCGGTAGATGGTGTATTTCGAAAAGAACAAAGCTTGTACTTTACCAAACTGAACCCTTCTCGATGACAGGCCCAAGGGTTAGAAGGATTGAGAACGTTTCCGAGCCGGGTGAAAATGGAATTGTTGTTTCATTGGTACGGGAATATCATAATTTGGCTGTAGCATATCTGGTGAGTTGATCAAAATTTCAAATACATATTCCCAAATCACAAACTTTCATTCCATAATCGTGAAAGATGAAAAAAGGGAACCATTTTTAAGATCACTCTGGTGTGGGTCTGTCCGTCTGTCACTATTTTTTTCGAATCAACAAAACGTAGAATGTTGAAATTTTGTACTGATGTAGAGTTACGCGATCGCACACACGACGGACGTTTAGTTAAAATTCAAATTGAATTCTGATACTGGGTGAAGCAAATTAAGAAATGAAAAGCAAAAAATCTTGAAGCATATCGTATGACATATCAAATGAAAGGACTCGTTGTAGTATTTTCATTATCCTAAAATGAACTGGTTGGAAGATATTAAGGAAACTTTACGAAAATTGACCATTTTCCCCCTTATATCCCAATCTTGTGGTCGTAGAATTTCGAAAAAATAAAGAATATAGGTCTTCACTGAATATTTACAGAGAAAAACCTACGCGGAGAGCCTAAGTACAAAACACGCGAGCCTGAGTTCTTTTAAGTGAGAATTACCTATATTATTTCTTCTAGAAAACCATGACAACCCTATAGGATATCTTAGGGTTACAGGGACCAATCGAAGGTCACTTATGACTCCTCCATAAATTAAAATGTATTTGACATACAAACTTACAATTTCTTGCATCTAATAAGACCCTCTTGTAATTACTAAACCACAATTATTTTCAATAGAAAACATCTCATTATTCACGAGATAATGATCACTATTCTTATCACTCAGTTATCAAAAGTATTGACTACTTCCAAGTAACTTAGGACGTTAAGAATTAGCATGGTGGTGGTTGTTCTGGTGGTATATGTTGGGAACAATCAGAAATGATCAAATTGAGGGTTGGTAGTTGGTATGGAAGACACTTGTATATTTTTGACCGACGAACCCCGAACGGAGGAGGTATACAATTCGACTGTCTGCTTTATTTTTTTTTTTTTTGTTTCGTGCGCGCCTTTTATATAGTAGACGATCTCCGATTTTGATGATTTTGGATTCATTTGAAAGAAGGGGATTGAGAAATGGTCCCATATTCATAAAAACGGAAATCCGAAATCTCCTTCCCTCCGAAAACCGCCCCCGAAGGGGTGGTGGGGGCGAATTTTCTCGAAAATCGAAAATCTGAGTTGGTATAATTAAAGATAGGACAATATCCGGAAACGTTTAAATTGAACATTTTTTCAAAAGTGTTACGGTTTTCGAGATAGACGCATGTTAAATATGTATTTTTGCTATGTGGAGAGGACAATTTCTTTCGAAAATGGAAAATTTTTCGATACTACATGAAGGATATAATTATTTGTAGCAACATTTATAATGAACATTTTTTCCTTAGAATTACGGTTTTCGAGTTAAATCGGTGTTAAATGGTAACAGCTAAAATATTCAAGCGTATTTCCGCCGCGATGTTCTGAGATCTCAATAATAACCACTACAAGCAAGGAATATACGTGGGTAATAGGATAAGTACTATCTTCATTGATATGGTATAGTGAACGTTCAACGATTTTCTGGACTAATGTTACACTCAAAAGTGTGAAATAAATATTTTTTACAAAAAATTGGACCGACGTTATAGTTGATGCACTGAAAAGTATAAAATAATATTACTTCTATTGGTGATGGTACTTGTGAAGTTGGTGCCAAAAGCTATCAATCTAACTGCAACTGCACAACTTCAAAAGTACCATCACCAATAGAAGTAATATTATTTTATACTTTTCAGTGCATCAACTATAACGTCGGTCCAATTTTTTGTAAAAAATATTTATATTGCGGCTACTTTACAACATACGATGCTAGCGATTTCTTTCGAAAATTGGAAATCTGTGGGTTCGACATGAAAGACCTAATTATCTGTAGCAAAATTTATAATGAACATTTTACCCTTAGAGTTACGGTTTTCGAGATAAAAGAGTGGTAAATTTTATAATATGCGTATTTCCGCGACAATTATTTTGAGTAATAGCAAATACAAGCAAAGTATACATGGATAATGGTGAACGTACAACGTTTTTCGTGACTAATGTTACATCCAAAAGAGTGAAAGAAATATTTTTTTTTAAATTGGACCGACGTTATTGACTGGAGGACTGAAAAATACAAAATAATATTAATTCTATTGGTGCTGGTACTTGTGAAGTTGGTGCCAAAAGTTATCAATCTACCTGCAGCTCCACAACTTCAAAAGTAACAGAACCAGTAGAATTAATATTATTTTGTAATTTTCAGTGCTCCAACTAATAACGTCGGTCCAATTTTTTGTAAAAAATATTTATATTAATTCACGATTTTACTCTATACAAGATGATTCATCAAGAAAGTTCAATCTTGAAACCATAGATTGCATTTTTCCGAGATACAGGGTGTTTAAAGTTGAAATTTATTTGTTCAATTTTGCAATATTTTTTTATGTTTTAATAGTTTCTACTAGAAAATTTGTAGTCTTTTGTTTTTTGGCATGGTGATTACGAAGTTGACCTCTAATTTAGGAATTCCTATACATTGTGTTAGTTACAGCCTGTTGCTTTAGTAAATCAAAACATATTTTTTTCTATGTTGAATTATTAGGAAAGCAATCAAAAAATATGAAACAACGTTCAGTTCCAGTAGAAAAGTCACTCTTGCCTGATTTGTGTAACTCGATAGGTTTTTGAGTTATTTGCTTTTAAAAAGTTCAATACATTTTAATTTTAATATGAAAAAAATATAAATGTGTAACAATAAAAAATTAACACCCTCTATAAGAAAGACTAAATTAGAAGTCAAATTCGTAATCACCATTCCAAAAAAAAAACATAAAACTACAAATCTTCTAGCAGAAACTATTAAAATATATAAAAATATTTCAAAATTCATCAAACAAATTCCAACTTTAAACACCCTGTATTTCGGAAACTTGCAACCATCATATTTTAGGGTTTAGAATCTATGGTTTGGAGATTGGACATTCTTAATGAATCACCCGGTAAAACAGAGAATGCGTTTTATTTAAATAAAGAGAAGAGAAATACTTCACAGAAATATAATGATATCCCAGCAAAAACATAAATGTTATAGAAAGCCAAGTTCGTTGTAAAAAAGTACCTTAACACTAGCTTCGCTAAAAAAGAAGTGAGATACCAAATTCGTTCAAAGTTCCTTAATAAAATCATAACTCCTGACATGCATACTTAACGTTTTTCAGTTGCTTTGAATGAAAATTTATCATATTCTATGCAACTGAATAGTGCGTCATGTCAAGCTTTTACCCACAAGAATGAATCTTCAAGTTTGGGAACAACTTTAAAGTATTTTATTGACGAAGATATTGTGTCAAATTAGAAAATAAATAAAATTCAAGACAATCAAGAATAACATCAAGTTTTTGAATTCTAAAATAAAAATAGTGTATTAGATACTGAGAGAAACTGATGAAAATTAACCGTTCCCTCTTTGTTATCTCCAAAGCTACTAAATTTAGAATTTGGAAAAAATAAATAATCTAGGGCTTTGCTCATAGTTTATGTATGAACCCTTTTCACGCAAGCCTTACTCGCACCTGACATGCGAGTTTCAGAGATTAATACATTCGATGATGAAAAAATAGAACCCTTTTAAGTTCAGTCTGGTAACTGGTATCTGTCTGTCTATCTATCGGCCCCTCTGTCACGTTTCCAAAACAATAATTATTGAATAAAAACATTAGATACCTATGTATTTGTATTCTAATCGTTTAGCGCTAATAAACAAATTTTCATATTTTGGGGTTAAATTGTGTGGAACTGTGATATAAAAAATGAAAGAGCTTGCAATGATGTATTCAAATTATTATTCCCAGTATTTTAAGGTTAATGGTTCAGAAGTTATTAAGGAAAATACATGAAAATTAATAGTCTCCTAGTTTTCTTCGGAACTAGACAGCGTAAAATTTTGAGAAAAATACAGGTTTTTTTTTCAAAGAGAATCGTAAGGCCCCACTTGACTGTTTTTTTTATTATGCTTTATGTAATTTAGTACAATATTTTTTACAAAAAATTGCAACGACTTTATTAGTTGGTCCACTGAAAAATACCAAATAATATTAATTAACTTTTTAAGAATAGACTGTTGAGAAGACTTTGTGTTTCCTTTTCATCTTACACCAATAACTAATAAAGTCGGTCCAATTTTTGCTAATTAACAATTTCGAGTGCAACATTAGTCATCAAAATCATTCAACGTTCATCAAAGAAAATAATACCGACGTCGCTTATACTTATTCAGAGATTTCAAAACATCGCGGAATTACTCATGTTTTAGACTTTCCCACTGCTGTAACTCTGAAACAGATTTTTTTTTGAAAAATGTCCAATTCAAATTTTGCAAAATAGAATCTCTTCTTCAATTTGGCCGTTTCATATTTTCAATTTTGATCAAAATTGCCTCCACCACATAGCGGAGACACACATATTTAAAACTTTACTACTCCTGTAACTCGGAAACCTATGTTTTTTTTTGAAAAATATCCAATTAAACGTTGCCGTATATGATCTATTCTGTTCTGTCGTCTCAAATTTTCGGTTTTCGAAAAAAATGCCCACTCGACCCTCCTTTCATTAAAATCGTATTGGGAATTATTTATAATAGTCGCGAACAAAAACAAACATGCAGACAAACAGTCGAATTATATACCTCTTCCGTTTGGTTCGTCGGTCAAAAGTTAGGAGATAATAAATTACAAAAATGCGTAATAAACATAAATAAAATGATAATTTAAATAACACTGACTTATTAGCCCGAAATAATACTAGGTACATTAGTTGAAACAACTAGAATATTTCAGAAACACTCAGTGAACAGAAACACTCATCTCATCTCTAACCTACCATTATATTTTGTCATCTGTCACTTCCTATCAAACAATCCTCGTATAGTGTTTCGCGGGAAACAATTAAGTAAATACAAAAATACCCATCCAAGTGTGCCCCCTCCACCACTACTTGTACCTTGCGTTGTTTTCAATGCCGCGAAAATACAAACCGAACATTCTATAAGGTCGATGTGCAGCAGTTGTGTTAGCAGTAGTTAGCCTGGATATTGCAGAGTGCCACTGCTGTCTGTTGTCCTGTATTGTTTAAACAATTTAGCACTTACTGGTCAATTATCTAATACGTTACTAGATAAAATGGTGAGTTTGATCAATGATTTGTTGTTGATAAGAATGTAGATATTATTAACGTTATCTTATGTTGCACGCTTGTCGTGGAACGGCAGCTAGTATTATTTCTGTGTGTGTATATTTATTTTTAGTCTGGTGCGGCATCTAGTATAGAGTTATGTAATGTCACGGGATTTATCCATTTCGGGTTTATTTTATTTAGTATCTGTATTAATTTCCATTTCCACTAATCATATCGTCTTAGTCAAATATATTCTTTGATATTAACGTTAATTGATTTATTTACATTCTTATCGGTAGGCATACTTAATGAAGTGGTAATGATTGTAAAATAATTGGAGATAAGATCATACTTGTTTGAGGATTATAGTACAACAGATTAAAAATTTAATTTCACCATCTAATGAGATCTTGTTTCAAAATAAATTGTATCAATTTACTTATATAAAGTCAAGTGCTGACGTCGCAATTCCAAACAAAACACAAGTAGGTGAGGTTGGTTTAAACATTAATGATATGAATGCAGTCAATTCATTCTTTAAATGTTTAATTTAATATTTTATTACTTATTCTGGGGTTACAACTTGTAAGCGTCATCTTGTAAAGCTAAAAAAGTGGCGGTAATAGTCTAGTTTAGCGGCTTTTGCTATAAAACACTAAAAATATCAAATGTTTACAAAAATAGGTGTATTTTAGCATAACTTTTAATAAAATTGAGGCGGACGGAGCTGTTTTTAATGATTTGTTAATAAGAAACGAAAAAAATGTTAAAATTAAACGCTAACATCCTTCAAAATTAACAAAAATATGCGTGAAAATAGTAAACATTTGTTCGCAAAAAAGTGAGGTTAAACAAAACGATGCTAGATTTGTGCAGTGTGTTGGACTTTTAAAAACTGTCAGTTCCAATGTTGCCAAAACGGCCAATTTAACGTTTGCGATAGCGAAATCATAAACCAAGTGATGAGATTTTAAGTGTCTAAAGGTATAGTTTTATGTTTAAAAGTGACAAAAAAATATTTTTTTACAAATATGTAGTTGCCTTAGAGCAAAACAGATTGCTGACAGCGCCATAAAGTGCTATTCTCAGATTATGTCATGTTATTACTACAATTATTCTCACAATTTTGTCTTCATTTTGATATTTTAAAAAAAGTTAAACTATAAATTTGTATAATGTGTTAAGCTCAGTTGATATTGTCGTTAATTTTTACTTCCCTCAATAAGGGAAGTATTGTATTCACGTAAAAAATCGACCTCGAGATTTTTGCTGATATCTACGTTTTGGGGTTCCTAGATCACGAAAATCATGGTATCTCAAGTCCGTCGGTCTGTCTGTCTGTCTGTAGTCAGTTGGCGTTGTAGCTCAATAACGGCTTGACCTAGGACAACGAATTTTGGTGTGCATATTGAAGGACTACCGGCGACGCAATGTAAGGGTTTTCGTTAATCATATATACAGGGTATCCAAAATATTATAATATAAGAACGGTAGAAGCGACGAGATTGTTTCCATCTCGAAGCTTGGTGGTTTGTCGAGGGAAGTCATAGGTAAAGGCTTTTACCAATTTTTTTCTAAAGCAAATATTCTTGGAAATGGAACTCATAGAATAATATACTGGCAACATTGATATTAACAGCACTTGAATGTTGAATATACTGCGTAAGTTAATCATCAATTCCATCAACATCACTTTTTGGCTAACTTGTTTACTATTTTCACACATATTTTCGTTAATTTTGAAATTTTTTAACATTTAATAGAATGCAAGGATGATTATATATTATTTGAGATTGAAAAGGTACCAAAGCGAAAATTCCAGCTAAAAGTCGTAAGTCCTAAGAACATTTTTTCATTAAAAAATCATTATTCATTTTACTATTGTTTATTATACGATTCACGATTATTTATTAGGTACCTACTTGTTTATTAAGAAAATGGTAAAACACGTAATGAAGTTAAGTTTTGTTTATGAGAAATTTAACTTTTGTTTATTAGACTGCTTCGGTGCATTAAAACGTCTCGGTTGATAACACCGTACCTAGTTGCAAGTTAATCGTTTCTTTTCATTGGATTGATGAACATTATGTTTTTTTTTGTTCATAAATTAATATAAGTAGCTACCTAATAAGTGAAAGGTTGATGAGTTAGTTTAATGTCTCGAAAATTTATTATTGACCGATTAATTTTTTTTTTTCATAAATACTTTCCATCACACAGGCACCAATTCCAGACTTGAAAGTACCAATTATTTGGGTATTGGGTGGTCCAGGCTCTGGCAAAGGAACACAGTGTGACAAGATAGTCGAAAAGTATGGATTCACCCATCTGTCATCAGGAGATCTGCTCAGAGCTGAGGTATAATTCTAAATTCCGTTGAGTATTCAAAAATATCGGACGATATATTAGAGAACAAGTGAAATATTTGAAGAAAAAAAAATAATAGTTTTTATTATGCATTTAAGATTTGAACCGTACCAATGAGTACTATTGCTATCTCTCCTTTTCTCGATTTGAACTATACTTATGTATATCTGTTTGCCAGCAACAGCAATTCCATAACAAATTACTGTTTGTCTACCACAACAGAAAATTAAATTAGTGTTATCAACGTCTGACAATTGCGACAGCTTACAGTTTACAGTGAACATCGCGAATCGCGACATAATTATAGAATCTATATACGACGATCTGCCAGAGAGTACCTATATACCAGAGAACAGAGACGTATATATACGCTCCATGCTCGTGCGTCATTCCAGTGACGGATCCCATTGTCGTTCCGTCGTTCCATGCCAATATAGTTTTGATCTTGCTTGAATACTTGAATGAGATAATATATAATTGATCAATATTGGATCACACTTGGAGCTTAATAGGCGGCGAGATATCAGCGATCTTAGTACGATTTCGAAATTTCAAGTTTCTAGGCCCCATGGGTCCTGGGAGTCCATCTATACAAGAATCGAAAGTAATAAACACTATTTAAAAAGATTTATGAATTATAAAAAAAAAATTTGCACAGAGATATCTGAAAAGCTCGTGACGAGTCTGTGAAGTAGGAAAATTCATAAAATATATGGGGTTGATTTTTATTGAAAAGACTCGGATAAAATTATGAGATAATTGACATTTTTAAATAGTTTTTATTACTTTCGGTTCTTGTATCAATGGACTCCGCAGGGATTTCTCAGGCCCCATACGGTCTAGAGACTTGAAATTTCGAATTCGTACTTAGATCGCAGACATCTCGCCGCCTGTTAAGCTCCAAGTGTGATCCAATATTGGTAATTATAATTATCTCATTCAATCTCATTCAACCAAGATCATTATAATGTCGACATAGAACGACAATGGGATCCGTCACTGGAATTCCGCACGAGCATGGAGCGTATATATACGTCTCGTTCTCTGGTATATAGGTACTTTCTGGAAGATCGTCTATGGTTATGTCGCAATTGTCAGACGTCCGACAATATTGTTAATTTAAAGTTTAATTTTGTGTTGTGGTAGACAAACAGTAATTTCTTATGGAATTGCTATTGCTGGCAAACGCATATACATAAGTATAGTTAAAATCGAGAAAAGGATAGCAATAGTAGTTACTCATCGGTACGGTTTAAATGTTAAATGCCCAATAAAAACTATTTTTAATTTTTTTTTCAAAAATTTCACTTGTTTTAAATATATTGCTTTGTATATTTTCACAATTCTGGATTCTACTGAAAATTCTACACATATTTCATGTAACATAGATACATTTTAAACAAGTAAATAAAACATTATATTTTTTTTATATTTTCTTATTATTGAAATTATTCTCGTGTCCATATTTGCAATAAAGTACAGGCATTGTGTTGAAAAAATATCGATGATGTCACAACTTTTCAATACCAACATATTTCTTCAAGTTAAAATATGCGCAATCTGAAAACAATATCTACTTTTTCAAGGTTTTTTGAACCAAATCAACCCTATATATTGTATATCTTATGAATTTTGATCTTTACCTGGTAGAGTATGACGTCACTTCCAGTTATATTAAAAGGTGACACTGCCAATGAAATATCGGTAGTCTAATCCAGATGGTTATATACCTACAGGGTGGGCCAATGAAAACTTTTCACCCCGATTTTCAGTCTTGAAATAAAAAATGTGGGAAAATAAAATGCTCTGGCCCGTCGATTTTTGATCGAGAGTGAGCATCTTGATTGCGTATTCCATCGCCTTACAAATGATTGTAAAAGATACAATGTAGAAAAATGTCTTCTTAAAAACGACTACAAATAATATTAGGTATTTACTTTTGTGATTTGTTTAATAAATGTTGGAAATGCCAATATTTACTTTCATGCATTAAAAGTTAATTTGGTAAATTTAAAAAATCGACTCTTCTTGGATTTTTTTTATAAAATTTTTTTTCCAAAAGTTATTGAGGGTTCTTCATACCCACATAGGTTAATACATGTAGACTTGTCTGGAACATCCAATATTTGATTATTTCAATGACAACTATGATCAAAAGGGCCTTATTATTTTATTGTAGGTTGCCAGCGGCTCACCACGTGGCAAAGAACTGACCGCCATCATGGAGAGGGGCGAGCTCGTGCCCCTCGAGGTGGTCCTCGAGTTGCTCAAAGAGGCCATTGTTAAGGCCCTACCAACGTCAAAGGGTTTCCTCATCGATGGTTATCCACGTGAGAAAGAGCAAGGTGTCCTGTTCGAGAAGAATGTGGCTCCAGTTAACTTGGTGTTGTTCTTCGATGCCTCTGAGAAGACGCTGGTCGAACGGCTGCTCGGCAGGGCAAAGACCTCAGGCAGGGTGGACGACAACGAGGAGACCATCAAGAAGAGGCTGCACACTTTCAACACACACAACGACCAGGTGGTTTCGCAGTACACGGAAAAGCTGAAAAGGGTAAGGATAAGTATTCTTCTTTGGTTCTATTGTCCTATCCCTATTCTGGAGATGTTGGCTATCATCATTGTGATATGAATTTTCTTGACTGCTCTCAGAGCAGAGCAGTGCTCTCAAAAATAATTCCGCTGAAGTTGCACCGAATCAAAAATCCCTTTTTCGCTTACCTAACCTCACCCCATAGAGTAAATAGGTTACCTTACCCGAAACAATACTGAGTTGCCCACGTTTGTATGATACAATTGAAGTGTCACAATTTTTGAAGACGATTTTCGTAATCCAAGGTCTGGCCGCACAGGGCGCTTTAATCTAGTGTCGCTGGAGATTGCCGAAATAATAATTCTTTTGGCTTTACTTTATAAAAAAATAATTTTTACAGAACTAAATTCAAAAATTTCTCTAAAACGGTAGGCTATACGTATATTATATCTTCTCTCAGCTATCGACATCAGAAACTAGTATCACATACAAACGAGTATGGCTATAATAAGAATTTTAAGAAACTTCAGGACATTTTGGGATACTCCAATTCCGTGTTGCAAGACCTTTTTTTACGACCGTGGTTGTACCATCACAAGAAATGTCTTACATATGTCTGACTTGCACCTGCCGTTTCTCTTTTCTTGTAAGTCCCCAGAAGAAAAATTTCCGGTTTTCCGGATTGATGTTCTTCGGCAAAGATTGTTTCAAATTTTCTCAGGTTTATTTTTCAGGACATTTTTAATTTCCCTCTCTTGGATTTCTTATCAAACTACAACAATACGTGTACAGGTTGCACCAATTCAGGTCTATCAGTGTGACTACTAAACAATAGGTGGCGCCAAAAACTAAAATATTTACAAAATCCAGGAAAATGTAAAGGGTGATTCAATTAGAGCTTTAGGATTTTAATGAAAATATAATCAACACTGTATCTACACTACACCTACCTGTTACCTGTAAAAAATCTGACAGTTTTGTATATTAGGTCTATCTACTACCACAACAAGGTTGTGTAATTATTCAACGAAAATATTAAAATAAAATCTCTATAAAGGCATTTTGGCACCGATTACTGCCAAGTAAAACAAGTAAACTGTTCATAATATATTCCTAAAACACAATATTTAATCAGAGCAATATGATTATTTTGTTATTTTTATTTCAGATCAATGCCGAAAGAAGTGCTGATGAAATTTTCCAAGAGGTCACTACCTATTTGGATCCACTTGTTTCCTGTTAAATCGAGTACTTATTAGCTATGCACCTCGAACACCAAAGAAAAGAAATTACTTAATTAATTAAGATGTAATGTTATTTATGAATTGTTAATTTATTTGCAAAATATAGTTTTCACTGTTATAATATATTTGAAGCTGTTTTGAAATAACAAGCATTTATTTCAAGGGAGAAATGAACTTGAGAAATAGGAAACTCCAGCAAAAAATGAATGTGAATGAAATCCAAGTTCTTAACGAAAAAACCAACAAGATAAGTAGGTACAGGGTGGAGCAGAGTAACAAAAAGTAATGTAGATGTACATTTGATTCTTTGAGCAATATCAAAACTGTTCACGCAGTTTTAAATACATCTGGCAGTCGGCGTCTGTTATTGTCATTACACCGCATTAATCTACTGCTGAAGTTTCGTCAACTCTTTCCAGCATATCGACGAGAATGTGGTCCATAGCTTGACGAAAGTTGTTCTTACGGTGATTCAGGGTTCTAGGACGATCTTTGTAAACAATTGATTTTAGTTAGCCCCGTAGAAAATAATGACAGGGGGCTAAATCAGACGATCGTGCTGGCCAGTGCTGATCACCTCTCAAGGAGATGACGCACCATGGGAAGTGTTGCCGTGAACACGAGATGTCTGTGCTGTTACGGAAAAACTACCGCATTGAATTGAATGCAATTTTCAGCTATGTATTGTAACGTGAAGGCTTACCCGAATAATAAACTACACTCACAAACATTCCAGAAAACACGAGAGACATCAAAGGCAACGAGAATAAGTCCTGGTCTATTCTCAAAGCCATATATTGAGAAATAACCTCCAGAAACAACACTGGAATCATCTAGAGCTTTTTAGGTTAGATATATAAGGCTGATGGCATAGACAGGATAGTTTAGTTACTGATACAGTGATAGATAGTCAGCGAGTCACAGATCACAATCGGATATAGCTCATAGATCAGACAGTAGTAAGAAGTATATAGTTCCAGAAATAAGTGTGAATATAAATGTGATTATAGTCGTGTAGTTATTGGTATAAATAAATAAGTGAAAATAAATCGAACCCAGTTTTAATATAAATTCCCGTTACAGTATTTTTAGAGGTCTAACTTAAAATGTAGTTTCCATTTTACCACGTTTGTCTGTCTGTATATTTATATACGCATCATGCAATAACTACCGCATGGAATTGAATGCATTTTTCCAGTCGTGGGCAAAAGCTGTTTGTATTATATATTAGTTCAAAGTTCAAGCTTAAGAATTAAAAAGTTTGTTAGCATACCGAAACGAATCGGATCCTTCATTTGCCTAAGAATGATGATGCATCACAGAACACCCATTTCCAAAAAGTTGCATAAAACCAATCAGAGAACCAGTGTGTTCTGTGTTGACAGCTGGACTGTATGCAACTTTATTTGTAAATCGAGAAGTTGATTCGAATCCGAATGCTTATTGAAGCTACAGACCTCTAACAAGTATTGAAAATATATGATAAATAATAAATTCGATAATTATGATAAGTACCTCTTGTTGGAACTAGATAGGAATGTTGCAATATTTATTCTTAAGCTTATTAATTTCCAAACAAGGACATCATTTACTCTAATTAAGATATATTTCATCATTAATTTATGGACAAGACAAAACGTCCAAGTGCTACAAAATTAAGAAAGAAGAAATAAACCAACAAAACCCCACTCGAACTCAAACTCCACACACGTTCAACGCTTCAATTATAGATAAATATTTATCGGGTTATATAATGTTCTATATCATGTACGTCGTAATACCTATAGAGAAGACATATAGTTAGATCAGGTATATAAAATATATAATATAATATTTTATGAAAATCAAGCTGCGAATCACATTATTTATTGCGCAGTATATTATTTAGTGTCTATTCTTCATTAGAAGGCGCGCAGGTGCGCTGGTGCTAGAGAAGAGAGCAGGATGACGTTTAGCGGCACAAGTCTTGATGACTGTGGGGAAAAAATCTAGGCAGGTGGTGTATTTTGCGCCTGCTGAAGAAATAGATTTGCGCGCGCGAACGTCTGTTAATAAACCTTAAGTATAAGAGCTTTACAAAAGAAAATAGGATCGTCCTTGTTAGTTGGTGCTCTGAAAAATATGAAATACTTAGAATTAATTGTTTTGGTATTGGTCATTTTGAAGTTGTGCTGTTGTTATAGGTAGAAAAAAGACTTGTGGCACTTGAAAAGTACCACCATCAATAGAATTACCTAATATTATTTTGTATTTTTTAGTGCACCAATACATTCGGTCCCAATTTGTGTCTTAGTTAGACATCAAAACCGTTGAACTGTAACTTATACTAAAGGAGATAGTACAAGTATTTTCTTTTATATAAGTAAATCTAGACTATTCATCCCTGTCGAACTCGTCGAATTCATTTACTACGGAAAATCACTCCATTATTTTTCGTTTGTTGGTTTATTTTCGAAAAATTCTATCGATTGTTTTATGTCTGTGCTAGTTCTGTTCCAATCTCGCCTTCGGTCTTTATTTTGGTATTCCTTCCTGTAATGGCCAATACTAACTCTTCTTATTATTGTCGTTGTGTCTTTTCTGAATAGGTATTTGTCTATACCATTTCAATTGAGCTTTGACGAAACTACTAAATCTTTTTCTTCCTTTTTGACAAACAAACCCAAACGGAGGAGGTATACAATTCGAGTATCTGTTTTTTTTAATAATAAACATACTCCGATTTTGATGATTTTTGATTAATTTGAAAAAGGAGACTTGAGAATGCCTGAAAACTCGAAAGCGAAATCTCCTTCCCTCCAAAAAACAACCCCGAAGGGAATTTTTTTCGAAAATCAAAGATCTGAGACGGCTGAATTAAAGATAGGACAATATCTGAAAACGTTTAATTAGAACATTTTTTCAAAAGAGTTGAGGTTTTCGAGTTACAGCGATGTTAAAATCTCAAATATGTGTAATTGCGCTATGTGGAGGGGGAAATTTCCTTCGAAAATTAAAAATCTGTGGCAATCAGATTTAAAGACCAGATTATTAGTAGCAACATTTATGATGAACATTTTTTTCCATAGAGTATCGGTTTTCGAGTTACAGCAGTGGTAAAGTCTAGAATATGCATATTTCCGCTACGATGTTCTTAGATTTCTGAATAATAACAAATACAAGTAAAGAATATATATGGGTAATGGTATGAGTGAACGTTCAACGATTTTCTTACTAATGTTACACTCAAAAGTGTGAAAAATATATTTTTTTACAAAACATTGGACCGACTTTATTAATTGGTGCACTGAAAAGTCAAAATAATATTAATTCTATTGGTGCTGGTACTTGTGAAGTTGTTGCCAAGAGGCTTCTATTTAACTACAATTGCACAACTTCCAAGTTACCAGTACCAATATCTTATTTTCTTTATTTCAGTGCACCAACTAATAGAGTCGGTCCAATTTCTTTAAATACCTTTTTCTAAGTAAGTACATTGTTCATCACAGTTCTAAGTTCAACCTCATCTGTACCGACTCACCCAAATATTTTCCTAAATATTTTTCTTTCCGCTATTTTTTTATAATATAATTACCATGAAAGTTAGCATAAAATTGTCTTGAATAACTTTTGTTGCGCCAACAGACTTCATTTGAAAACAATTACTATATTCCTGTATATGAGTTAAAAATGTATAGAATCTGTCCCATTTCCGTAAAGCAGCGAATGCAGAGGCTCTGGTGGCAGTACCAATGTCGTCAATTTGACTTTACCGCTCCCGCAACACAATCCAGGGGCTTCATTCTTTCAATATTAGGTGTGAATGATTTTAACTTACTGAGATGAATAAACACTTCTCAAAAACTCACTGTATGGTAAACTGAAATGAAACTATTATCAACCGTGTTCTGTCAATTGCTGACTGTAATTTCAAACAACTGACAGTCATGTTAAACAACTGTAGATACTGTATGTCGTTAAGTTTTCTTAAATGTTCTTCAATTTTCTAATGTTCCGCTCAACTTTCTTATTTTTTTCTCTCCGTATGAACCATCCTCGTACTTCAAGGAATATTATAATAAAAGAATTAGCAAAATCGGATTAGCTGCTCTCGAGATTCATAATTTATATTATAGATTTCTACTAGTCTAATCATCTTGTTTGATATTCTCATTTCATCCATATCATCTAATAATTTGTCTGTTACTCTATCAAATGCTTACTTAAAAACAATATATGTAAGCCAATCACATATTCCTAACTTTTCAAATTGTTTGTCTCATAGCATGGACTGCATCTATTGTCGATTTCCCTCTTCGGAACCCATATTGGAATTCCCTAGTTATAGTCCTGTGAATTTATTTCCTTTTCAACTAATGACGTTACCTCCTTAGAGACTGTGTTAAATAGGGTTATCCCTCGACTATAATATTTTCACTTCGTATTAGGTAAATTTCTTATAGAAATGTACCAATTGCGATCGTTCACACTTTTGAATTTCGAAAAAATTTCAACGGCATGTTGTTATATGTCTATAAGTTAGTCCACAAAACATTTGGTTCAAAAGTTATATATATATATATATATATATATATATATATATATATATATATATATATATATATATAGAGGTCGCAGTTTTGAAGGTATCAAGTTAAAATTTGCTACAAAAATCAATCTCTCAAATATCTCGGTCGAGTTCGTTATTGGACAATATCGGGTACGCAGTTTCAAAATGGCGACCGTTCAAAAATTTAAAAAAATTATCAAAAAAGAGCCGTACTGTAAATATCATCAAAAATAATTTTAGGTTATAGATACAATCAGTACCTACAACTTTTGTTCAAAGCAATTTTTCATAAAATACTCAGGTAAAAAAATAAAAATTAATAAAGAAAAATAACAAATATTGATAAAACATGAACACTCAATATAAATTTGATGTAATTGTACATTTTCTGGAGATCTTAATATAGACCCTGATTAAAAAAATATATAGTATATTTACTGAAAAGAAATAGACGAAAAAAAAAAAATTCTGCCTTGAAGTGGAACTCGAACCCTGTCTGCTTTATATTCAATAGCCAAAACAAAAACCTCTAACCGCAAGGCTATGACACATACGACAAATGTTTGTAATAACATGTAGGTATGCCAATGAAAAGGTTGTTCAAATTTCAATTCAATGAATTTTGAAAAATTTACCTTTCCGCTGACTACAAGCCATCGGGATTTTTTTGTATATGAGTACTATCGGTCCTAAATTCCACTCATCTGGCATTTGTGCTTCCTTCCAGATCTTTATTATTAGCTCATATATTTGTTTATTTAGTTCTTCTAATTCACTAACAATTCCATCTGATCGTGGTGACTTCCTTTGCTAAAAATACTTGACTATTTCTTCATATTCCGCATATGTTGGTACAGTTTCTTCTTTTTCCTATTCTGGTGCCTGATATTTTCCATATATAGTCCTATCGTTCTTGAGCTGGTCTTTATTCTTAGTAGGCTTCCCATCACACTTTACTGATTTTAGCATATGTTGTTTTCCGTTTATTTTTTTAAATAATTTTTTATTGTCATTGCTGACATTTTCTATTTCCATCATTATTATTTTAACCCATTCTGATTTTATCTTCTTTTTCTTCTGCTAGTCTTCCAATTCTGTTTCACCTTCTCTGGGTAGCCATTTTCTATGTCATTAATCTTTTTATTTCTTTTTGTTTTCCCATTATACCAATACTTACTTTTTCTCTTGTGTCTAATATTTCATCTGCAGTTTCCGTTATATTATTTTTTATTTTATCTCATTTTTGCTCTATGTTTTGATCTGCCTTTTCCAATAGCCTTTCTCTTAATCCTTGTATATACTTTTCTCTTGGAAGCTCTGTCTCTAGTTTTTCGACGTCCATTGTTTTCTGCGCTGTTCTCTATCGTTTGTCTTCTATTTTTTTAATATAAAAAATATTTCAACTTTAATTTTGATATTAGATATCTCTTTGTATTGCCAAATCCAGAATGCATCTCATGATATGCTTACTTAAAGTTTTTCACTAGAATCACCTTTTTTGTAGAGCAGACAAAGCTCCAGAGGTCCTTTACCGTTTTTTGCTAGCTATTCCGCGAACTTCATAAAAAGAATAAGACCAACATCAGTTTTTCTTTGAAATCATGTAAACCTAAAGAACATAAAATTGTTCGAAAAAATTCCCATTTTGCCTATTCCATATCTATTATCTACTGTTATCTTGATCCTAATGTAGTCTCAACTTAATTTTGGACTCATCTTTCACTAGAGTATGCAGCGTTGCGGGGGCCTTCAATTGCTGGTTCATTTGATTTTTTTTTTAAATTTGTTCGACCTCCCCTTCAATGAATTGCAAGCAGTAAAATTCTTCAATTACCTTGAAATCGTAAAAGCGTAGGTACAGGATATGTAAGTAGTTTAAGTACTTTAGACGACAAAAAAAGTTTCTGTTTCTCATTAGAATTTTCTATACACTTTATTGATGGTGATGATCTTCACGATACCTATTAACGTACCATACAGGGTATTTCGGAAGGAAATAGAAATGTTTTAATGGCGCTATGTAGGATGCAAAATAAACTTAAATTTTCAAGTATGTGTATTTTGTACTTGTTTCAAAGATACTTTGATTAATAATTGTTAATTAAGAAGTAAAGAAAAAAATATGACTAAACTATAAGAAACCACAACATCCAGAACAATCTTTATAAAACTCTAAGATTATAGATCCCTTTCCGATAGAGGATTTGTTTGTAATGAACGATTATTCTCTTTAAAAAACGTCATTTGAGATAGCGTTATTAAACTTGATTAATTTTCTATTTGTTAGTTTCGTAATGAATTTTCCTTTAGTTTTTAAATACTAATAATTATTCAAAGTATCGATCAAAAATCAGACATTTCAGTTTACTTTACCTTTCTTCTTCAAAAGTACTAGCACCTGTAGAATCAATATTACTTATTTAGTATTTTTCAGTGCCCCAGACTTTAAAACTTAGCCGTTATAAACATATTTCATTCAGACTTTGCTATTGATGGAAACCGTTAAATCTTTTGAGACATGTCCAATTTGAATGTTGCCGGTCTTCTTTGATTTTGCCGTGTAAAATTTTCTGTTTTTTAAAAATTATCAACCCCCCCATCTGAAGCTATATTTTTGGGGGAAGAAAAGTTGTTTTTTAAAGCACACAATCGAATTGTAACCTCCTCCTTCTGGAAGTCGGTCAAAAAGTTAAAGTTATAAGCAAAAATCAATTCAGTTCCAACTATTCACTCGGCAATTGTTGCAACATATTGTGTGTAGGTCAGATGAGTTATGGAATCTCAATAAAACAAAAATGTAATTATAATATCACAACTCTATTATTTTATACAGACTATTTATATATGTACATACAACAACAAGAACAACGTTCAAATTCAAACACAATAATATATTTCATAATATATAAAAGAACTAATGAAGATCATCGAAAGCATTTTTTATATTCAAAAAGAGAACAAGGCACTTATATAATGTACAGGGTTGGGCAAATGTGCAGAAACACCTGATTTCTGGGGAAGCCGGAAATTAGATCTAAAAAATACCGTAGCAAAAATGTTTAGAATAGTTCAATTTAATTCAGTTATGTAAATTAATTTTTCGCAGTTACGCTGATTTTCTAGATTTAAAATTATAAGTATTTTTTTCTAAATAGATAACCCTGTATTTTTAATAAAAAATACTATTACAAGAACAATAGGTATCTTATTGTTCTTCAATATTGAAGAGAACCAACAAATGTATTTTATTTCCTGACCTATATGATTTAAATTGTTGAAAAATAGGTCTGTAAATGGAGAAACATACAGGATCATCCACTTATAAAATAAAACTCCGATGGCGTCATACCTTAACTGATGTAGCTGTTGACAATGAACGTACGTCATTGAAGAACATAAAAAGAAAAAACATTTACGAGTAGTTTATGCAGAAATAGGATATTTTCACAAATATCTGCTTAACCCTGTACGTTTATATAGAAACTATCTACATTACTGATGAGAGATCACATCAAAACTGTCATGACTATTAAAATTATTATTACTATGCACATTGCTTATGCCAGGAGTACACGAATTAATCCTGAAATCCAACTCATTGAACATGGTATTACTGTCATTATTCATTAATTTCGTATTATCGTACACATTCAAATACGTATTGTAATCACTGTACTGACCTAGATCGATATACTCGTCTTGATAGCTTTTGGTAAATGCTCTCGAACTTTGATAGGCATCCATATTGTTTTGTGCCGTCTTATCTTCCAAAAAATATGACATTTTCGAATCGACATAATCAAAATTTTTAAAATTACTACCACTACTACTGTCCAAATTACTTGACGGTTGCTCATTGTGATGATGATGATGATGATAGTATTGGTTTTTTTGAAATGAAAATGACATGTCATCCATCTTGCCATCGAGGTAAATGTGTGAATCCATTGGTGGCACATTATTGTTGATCATCAACAATTGACTATTGTTGTCTGGACTCTGGCTGAGATTGAATCTGCTGTTACTGCTATTGTTGCTGTCTTCTTCATTGATCAGCATATTGCTGAATGTGTTGTTCCAGTAATCCTCCGTCTTGAATTCTCTGTGTATCGTCCCACTGCCGAGATCCAGCAAGGTGGGAGGACTCCTTCCAGGCTCAGTAGTAGTGCTGCTTTGGCTGTTGTTTGGGGTCGAGGTATGCACAAAGTCCTGCTTCACAGCCATCTGCTCCATCTGAAACAGCTCGTCCGGCTGGAACAGATCAGTGCTGATGTTGCTGAAATCGTACTGGTGTTGTTGTTGTTGTGAGGGCAGGGAAGTAGTGTTCAAGTCATGGGAAGGGTATGAGGGTTGCGGGTGCAAAGGGTCCTGCTGTGGTGGTGATGACCAGAACGCCTCCGGTGGCAGTTGCTGGGGTTGCTGGTAGGCAGCAGTTGGTGATTGCTGGTTGAACTGCTGATGCAGATTGGTTGATGACGACATGGAGTGTGAGTGTTGGTAGCTGCATATGCACTCGAAGGGTGGGCAAGAACAGAACCCTGAAATAAAGCGAAACATGTTGATTGTTCAGTTTGAACAAGTTTTCTAAACAATTTAAGAGATTAGAGGGTGTTTTGTAATTAACGTGACATTTGAATTGTAAGAGCGCTGGAAGCTTGTTCACTGAATGAACGTATCACGATTTTCAAGTTATCGAATAGTGTATTTATTTTACAAATGGAAAGAAACTATTTTAAAATATCTTGGAACAAATCGTGGAATGCGTGTAATTTTTGGTAATCAAAAACAAATTTGGTCATGTGATGATACTCGAGTAACCTTTCAGTTGGTATTGGTCTCTGCAAGACGGCGCCACCTGTCATACTGCATTTGAATCTATACTGCGTAATTTTAAGCAGTGGTGATTAGAATTTGCAATCGAGTTGAAGGAACAACAAAATCGACTTTTGAAGTAAAAATGAAGGGTCAATTTGCAAAAATATAGTTTTTCTGAAAGAGTTTACGGGCAAAGCAAAATCTCGACGGTCATTAATTTGATTAAATATTGTAATCCCTTCAAAACAACATTTATGTAAAATATGTAATAACATTTTAATTAATATCTTACCGCTCTCCGAGTCTGGCAAAATAGACGCTGGATGAATATTTCTTGGGACTTGGCTCATCAGGTCTCGACACTGACGTTTTGGTTCTCGAAGCGACATCAACTGCAAAAAAAAGAATATTCGATATAATTTGCTGATATTTAAAGAGATTTCTAAAGTTTGCATATCGAGAGAAAGTGTGAAATGTTTCTGTTTTTAAATTTCTGAATATAAGTGAATATTCAATGATTTTTATGACTTATTATTACTATTATTATTATTACAAAAACTAAAACCGACTTTATTATTTGTTGCAATAAAAATGCTAATCAACATTAATTCTACTGGTACTACTACTTTTAAAGTTGGTGTCAAATGTCTTCTATCTACATGTATTTTCAAAATTACCAACAACAGTAGAATCACTTTTATTTTGGACTTTTCAGTGCACCGCAACTAATAAAGTCGATCCCAGTTTTTGTTAAAAAAAAGTTTATTCAGAAACTGTTTATTGCATTCCTGTCCTGTATTCTCCTATAATTATAATCTATTGATTTAGACATAAATAATCAACTAATAATAATTTCCATATTCAGGCAGAACCAGTTATTCAGTTGTAGCAAGCTAATCTATCAGTTCCAATGACTTAAGACGATCCTTCTCAAACATTTCATATACATACATATCTGTGGGGCATTTCTCAACAATAAATATACAATTAAATACGTGTGGTCGATTTATCAATCGTTGTAAATATAATCCCATTGATTTTGAAAAATATTAATAAACGTATAGATGTTTGTTGAAGCTTTGCCTCAACTGGTTATTATCTCTAGTCAATGTGCGGCGATTATTTCCGAATGTATTGTAATTTATTCCATCGAAGAAGATCTTTCTCTTTGATTTACGAAGTGGTCTCTCACTTGATGAAGATGATGATGTGCATCTTCGTGATATGTCATTAGATTTGAGAAACCATAATTCTAGGTTGAGTGAAATATGTGCCCTGAGAATAGGCACAACAGCTGTGTAAAAGCTATTTCATTATCTTTTTAACTTGTTTGAAGCGTCATGTTTTTTAACTTGCTCAAAATATTTAACAAATTCGCAATAAAAAACTTGCCCTAATAGGGTTGGGGGGAGAAATTAAAGAAGAGACTATATCAGGTAATATTTAAATTGTTTGGAGATATTTAAAAAAAATCACGGTTTCAGAGTTACAGCAATAGTAAAATCTGAAATATGTAGGTATGTTATTTTCCTATTTTAGGCGCTGGATCAGATAAGTTGATCAAAACTACTTGGACACTGTAAAGCCAGATTCTTCGTTGGCATCAATTTCCAGAAATCAACACAATTTTCTAAAGAACTTTGTCATTTTAAATAAAAAATTTCTATGCATGATTATTATCGCTGTCGACGAATTTTGCATATTTAGCAGGTTATCTGAACACACTCATTTTGTATGACATGAAAACTCAATCGCATCTGAATCTAGCAGCAATGACATTGTTTGCAATACTTTTAGATCATTAGATCGTTAGATATTAAAGAAACATGACAGAAATAGTATTTTTTTACCTTGGAGCCGAGTGCCGCCTCTTTGGCCAGCAGGACGGCGAGCCCACGCACCCTCCTGCCGCCTGCCAGCGTTCTTCGCGCCTCCGACGTGCTCTTGGCCTCGGGCCGGGGATGATCGTGCACGCCCTTGGCCTGGAAGAAGATGGCGTGCTCCGTGTGCCGCCAAAAGTGCGTCACGGGATAGCCACAGTGGCCTCTGCAGGCCAGTATCTCGAGCCGTCCTGCGCACTGTCTGTTCGGGCAGGGCTTTCCTGCAAAAAAATGCATTGTTGAAATTGGGAAATTATCAATAGACGAAGGTAGTAGGTATATGTATAGTGCAAGTTGTGTCATGAATGTGTCGATATATGGGAAATGGAGAGTGTTTGATGCTTTGTGAATTCATTTTATTATTTTGATGAGGTTTGTGATACTTGGACATAGTCTATGGAAAAAATGTAAATATACTGAAATATAAGTCTGAACTTTAGTTATCAGTGTAGTGAATGTGGCAATTACGACTAAAACTCCAGATGTTCCGTACATTTATATTAAGGGGGAATCTTAATAATAATATTAAATGAACCATGAGAAAATAAATAAACATATTTTTATAAATAAAGAACTCAAACCCAGGAATCTGTTTTATTTTTGGCATTACATTTTCATTTCTTGTATTAACATTATATTCTTGATTTTTTTTATTGAGAAAATCATGTTTGAAATTTAGAAAAAGTGAGGATATAGGCTGTGATTCTAACTCAGATCCCTAAGATTGAGAGTAGAATAATCTACCATCGTGCCAAACGAATATTTTAGTTCAAAACGCATCCAAATGGTACCTACATCTAAATAACCAATCAATGGGCAAGCAGTTGATTGAAGTACATTGAGTACATTTTATAGATATTTGATATGATTTTATTTTAGTCGTGGTGAAGATGACATATTTGAAAAATAATTTTTTTTGGAAAAAAACTGATAATCTGTTATTTTATTAAAAAGTTAAGGACAAGAAAACCTACAGATATAATACACCAAATTAAATCGAAATTAATCTTAATTAATCATATTCAAAACTGCAATAATAATTTTCATTTCTATTTGGACCAGCTCTCAGTTGATGACAGCACATGTTAAATAGCACATACAGTTGACATTTTGTAGGGTACCGTCGAAAATATTTGGTGCCTTCAGTCAGCAACGACGAAGAATCTATGTCTATTATAATATTAGAACGCTAATCCTTCGGTTAATCCAGGTTAATAAAATAACAAATTTGATGATCATTTCCAGAGAACGAGATAAGTTTTTCCTAAATTCTCGATAACTAAAACTGCTATTACATTTTTGTGAACACGATATAAATGACCATGACCAAAGTAGTAGTGCTCAACTTTATCCAAATCAAGGATATTATAAGAAGGATAATCAATTACTGCTTGAGAATGTCGAGTTGGTGGGCGGGTCTATCAATGAGATTAGAGAGAGATAGGAAATATAGAAGATGTCAATAATCAGTAGGTATGTCTAGGTGGTTGCTGTGATGTGCTTTTTGGAAACACCAGAGAACACTACCTGGCCACACCCACCTCATCAACAATATAAAGCATTTTTTCCAACACATTGCTTGTCCTTCTTATATCCAAGTTAGGGTAAACATTAGATAGAGATTTATTCCTCAAAGTAGGGAGTCTGATCCAGGCATCACTGCATACTCTGCACTTTCATTAAAGGAAATGTGACTGAAAATGCACACATCCTTGAACCAAATCGTCCTGTAAATTACTGGTATATTATTTCACGAAAGACTGGGCTTTTTCTGCAAGTATTTGTGTTGAAAGTTCAGAAATCTAGTGAAATCTGCCGACCCTAGGATGCTATCGCCCCTAGGCCGAGGCCTATACGGCCTTTTGGCAAATCCAGGACTGTACCAGATTGTGACTAATTTGGTTGCGGTCAGGTTGCGGTAGCGAAGAGTTTCTCGAGATGTGTAAGGTTTACCTATTTTTTATTGAAATACAAAATTTACATGGGTGCAAACACAAAACTAAATCAACTGGTTGAGTAGATAACCCGTCTTGGTCCAAGCTTGTTTTTTTTTCGCATTCAACGCTTCCATTCTCATTCAACCAATCCACACAACCCCCTCTAACTGAAAGACAAAACAAGAGGACAAAACTGGTGTAAACTTACTATCTTCAAAATTACCTTGCTGTTTCTTTCTGGCCTTGTCACAGATGGCTGGCCTCAGATGGACACGATCGCCATTGGGTAGGCTGCAGCGCAACGAGCACACCAGGACCCCGAGGCAGCTTTTCTTCAGGATGTGCACGTTGTGGTTGTTGGTGTTGCGCATCGCCCAACCGGACGAGTGCCTTTTGGCCTCCTCATTGTCAGCTCTATACACCAGGCGACAGTGACCGTCTGCCCATTCGCTGAAGGGATCGAACTCTTCGATTCTGGGTACTGCGCTGTCGTTGATGTCCCAATCTGCCGATGATGATGAGGTGGTTGAGGGGTACGCCCGGCAAGACATGCCCGGGGAAGATGGGGTGTGCCTGGAACAGGAAATAAACGTTTGAGAAACGATGCCATCGCCCTCTCCAGCGTTTACGGCGCCCCGGAAAAAAAAATACAAATTGCCGAAGGATATATCTATTTTCTGTCTAAAATAAAAGTCAATTTTAATGAAACGTATATTTAGAAAGAAACATACAACATAATTAGCATTAAAGAAATACAAAACAGTAAAATTAAACGGTACTCTAATAATGTTTCATTATTGCACAACCACATAATTAATACATATATTCTATACAAAACTAAACAAAATATTATGAACTATGACAAAGTCAAAATAATAGTTATTTATTATACAGGGAACAGGGGAACAGAGTACTAGATTTTAGCTCTTGGTTGTGTTGCCGACCGACGCGAAGCGGAAGGAGACAAAAAAGACGAGAGCTAAAATCTAATATTTTCTCGTGTATAAAACACTATTTTTGGGACGGGAAAAACGATGATGAAAAATATTACAATATATTAAAGTCAGAAAATTATCGAAGTCAAATTTGAAGTTTTAAAGACAATTAGACATGCCTTATTACTAAGGAAACCTTTAAAGTAATCAAATATCTGTCACTTTAATTCTGTGATTTGATTTATATGTATATATATCTGACCGGGAAAAAAATCCTCACTTTTCCCCGTGAGGAAAAAATGATACTATGTCAACTGTCAACAGAGATAAAAAAAAATATTTTTCCGTGACGGGAAAAAAGTTTGACATTTTATCTCTGTTGACAGGTGACATAGTATCACTTTGTTCCCGGGCAAATATATATACACATAAATGTCAATCAAAACACAGAATTAAACTGACAGATATTTGATTACTTACTTTAAAGGTTTCCTTAGCAACGCATGTCTAATTGTCGCCTACCTTTTTAAAACTTCAAATTTTACTTCGGTAATCATCTGACTCTAATATATTGTAATATTTTTTCAAAATTAAATCATCGTTTTTCCTGTCAAAAAACAATAGGGAAAAATATTAGATTTTAGCCCTCGGATTCTCACAACCTCGAGCTATAATCTAGTACTTTTTTCCCTTGTATAATATACAGCTATTCTTCCGTCTCAAAAAAAAATCTTTTTTTTCACTGTCATATCTGCAAATTTTTTTATTATATCTTTTAAGTTTATTTTGTCAGCAATTTCATGCTCAATCGCCAACATGGCCAAACCATTAAGACGATTTTGTGTTGTGGTGGAGCGTAAAAAGATCTTAATAATTTTAATTTGGAGAAACTTTTTTCCCCACTTGAAACAGTGATGAGTGAGTCCATTGCTTAAAACACTTTTATAATTATTTGGGCTAAATTTTCGACCAGTTTCAACGGATGAAAATTTGTAATTATACATTAGCTTAGGAGGACCTTGCTTTTATTTTTTTTATTGCGCCAGCTTGTTTCTGCCTCTCGGCTTCCTTTTCCAGCCTTTGGCTTTTGTTTTGGAAACCTGTCAGCTTTTTTGTCGCCAGACATTCTGAAGCAAATAAAATAAAATAAACTATTAAATAATGATCATAAAATTTAAAACATTTAGCCTCCATAAAAAATGCTAAACAGTAAGTATCACACAATATAGGCGAAGTTTCATTCAACTCAAAACTAAATAAATAAAGTGCTACTATTAAGACATAGAAACATCCTAGAATTAACAAAGACCCGAAATTAATTTTATTTGTTATCATTTAAGAAAAAAGTATTCGAGTCCGAGATGGATTTATCAAATAAATTAAAATTTACATATGTACTTACCTTTAAAAATTAAGACACAGATTTATAAAATTGACAAATATTTTTCGATAAACTCAAACAGGTTCAACGTAATACAAACTTGTACTTATTATCACCGATATATGCTTCCGAGTAATGAAACAGGTCATTTATAATTATAGGTAATAGACAAGTCAATTATTTCCTATTCATTTCTCATACAAGCTCATACAGCGCCCTGTCTGCTATTTTATGCGGTACACAACATAGTGTACGTTAGGTGCCGAGTGCCACTCGTTTTCTAGCATTTAGGCAAAATCGACAAGTATAAATTTCAATTAATTGGTTATTTAACGTATCAATATTTTGTCACATCCAGAGCAAAAATGGCGCCCCATAGATGTGGCGCCCCGGACAAATGTCCGGATTGTCCGCCCCCTAGAGCAGGCCCTGACGATGCAGACTTCAAGTAGTCAAAGTTTTGATCAGGTCAATTGGTATTAACCTGGAAAGTTGCATCTGAATAGGTTTACTGATTTACTGGAGTCATCACATGGAGTGCTGTATAGTCAGGCAGTGTTAAGAAAATCAGGTTGTTGAGCAATAATATTTTGAATGTGTTGCTTATGAGTTCTCAAGGTTGATGGAAGCTTGAGCGACTCTCAGTGGAAACGTACCGAATCCAGATAGTCCAGAACTAATGACTGAAAAGAGTATGCTTCAAAACAATAGTTTTAAGATGTATTAAAAGAAGTTGAAATAGACTCAAAACAAATCAAGAAGTTTAGCTTAAATACTTACTGTTTAATAAGATGGTTTTATACAATGACCTATTACCACAGATAGACGGAGCACTCCATTGATAAGGTAAAATACAACATGTTCTTAGGCCAGAGGAGATGATCTGTGGAAGCGGTCAGAAAGGGGGATACAACTGTTCACGCTAGCCCCGCCTCCACTACACTGATCTTCTTCGTGTAGGAAATATGACCACAGTGGCGTCTCTTTCTTTTAGTTTTTATTTGTTGTTATTGATTATTTTAAATTAAATCAAATATTATTTAATATCTTTAATTGAAATTTATATGTATAAATAATTAATAGGTAAATATGTATAATTTCTTTTTTCAAGTCTAGGATTTCAAAACGCAAACAATATAAAAATCTTCTTACTACAAATAGCTTGTCAACTAAAACCAGTCTAGTGTGGATATCATTCTTTGTTATCGAGATACAGAAGGTTGAATTAAACACATAAAAAAGATACATTCTCACGGAAGTCATTTCCTTAAGAATCTTTAAACGAAGAGATTTGTGGAAATTTGAGTGTCGTAAAATTGGAACCATCATATTAACTTTCTATTGAGAAGGTAAAAGGTATGTTCTATGAAGTTTTAAGATTGGAGATTGCTTCATTATCTCAAAGATCCCGATCAATACGTAGGTAAGCCAACGGAATATTTTCTCCTTTCTCGTATTGCTATTTTCTGGTTAATAATAAATCTCCTCTAGCAAGATGGGTTGGGCAGTTGGGCATTAAGAACACTCGCATTAGATACTTCAAAAGGAGGATGAGGAATTGAAGTAGGTAGATACTGCTGGCATATTTCTGTGGTGCACTGATTAATGGTATCGAACATTCTTTCAACATGATAATTGATGAAGGCAATTGCGATCTTATATATGATCGATCTAGTAGGTAGATACCTAGTAGATGGAGCATGGAGCGCGCGGAGGTCTGAATCCTCCAAATCAAAAAACCGAACAACCAGTTGAGAGGAAAACAAAAAAGAACAACAAACAAACAAACAATCGTTGATAATCATCGACTGATCGCGTCATCCTACGCGCGGCTGCTTCTTTGAATACCTACTTACAACCCAAACCAAAGAACCATGGTTTCAAACCATTCGTTTGTGTATGTAGATGTAGAGGAATAAATACGTCGTAGGTACAGAAATAAGAAGTGACTTATCGAATGAAGCGAGTCTGGGCGAGCTAGATAGAAAGAGAAATAGAGATAAATAGCATTAGAACAAGAGAGAGTAAGTATTACCTATAGGATGGATATGACCCGGGGGTTGTCGGTTATTAAACAATCGTAATTTAACGTTGTCACTGCGCCGGCAATTATCGTGTTCGATTAATTATATGATATCTGATCTTTGTATCGTAAATAATGCACCGGTAGGCACTGGCGGGCAGAGGAGAGAGGCGCACTGACCAGTGGCGTAGCGCAGATGTGTTCATAGATAGGTATATGGCTCTACTATCTAAGAAATTAATTAGTTGATTGTAAATTAGAAAGTTACCAAAAGAATTTGATCTTGAAAATATCAAAATGATTATTATTAACACAACAGATTGGTTCCAGCGAAGAAGGATTTAAGACAATGAAAAAGTCGATGAACTAGCCAAGCTGGGTTCGAAGCAGGCTATGATAGTACCAGATACTATGTACAGGACCTGATATAGATTTAGGAAGCACTTGTATAATATCAGTAGGTGGATGACAGCTTCTGTAGCTTTTGCCAGGGAGATATGAAGAGAAAACCCCAGTGCTTTTTGAGTGCAAAGGCCTGGTGGGGTTGCTGTTTCACCTGTTGGAGGAAGAAAAGACAGAGAGATACCTAGCTCTAACTGAATGAAGAACCACAATGGATCAGAACAGGTTGCCATAGTTGGGGGGATAGGACAGAAAAAACCCTTCGTAACATAATCTGATCTACGTCACTGCCACATTGACCGATACAGAACACACTATCGGCACCGAGAGAAAAAGAGTGCGACTGGTACATCAAGATAGCGAGGGCTGTGTGAGCTGATATGACTTTTTTGTGGTTCTTTGACTTGCTTCGTAGCCCGCGCTACACAATAACAACACAGATAGATAGATACAAGGCGATACATATACCTACAGGACGCGGGATGCCACCTCGCCATCTCGCCATCGATTCATAAAGTTCGACGAGATACGGAATCTATAGGTAGGTATATAGGTATGTATATATGTACTTATATATAGATTTGTACGTAAAGATCGACAGATAGTCGGATACCTATGAATTGTGTGGTGGTGGTTTTTTTTTTCAGCCGCTGGAATTAGATACATTGTAGAGCAGGTTCATATCTACTTTTGTTTGCGTAAAAAGATCGTTAGGAGTACTTATCAATCAAATGAAATTATATAATAGGTATTATATATTTTCGGGGCAGAAATATTTTATTATACGAAGATGATGCAGACGTTCCTTGCATGTTTTGGTCCGAAATGTAGGTAACTACAGCGTTTCTAAAGCCAGGGAAGCTTGGGTAAGGTGTATTTCCTGTCTACAGTGGGCTTACGTGCTGAGTGCCAGATTCAGAGTTTCAAAAAAATATATAAATGCTACTTACTACTGCACCTAAGTTACACAGGGTCCAGTTTACCTTAACAATTTAGGTATTGATTATTTGTGTTATGCACTTTGATAAATGTTTAAGTTCGTGTTGACAATAAAAGTTTTTTATTGTGTTTCTTTTTATATACCTAGTTACTCCGTTTCCCATATTTTTTCTTAAGGGAACCCGACTTTCCCCTACCTAACATTTGGAAATGACTGAAAGTGAACTGATGATTATCGCATTGTTCATTAATTCTCTATTTTGGTGGGTTTGAATCATTTTAAAAGCTATACAATAAGATAAATTTCTTCTGAATAAGCTAAGATTATATAAATCTTCTATATACGTATAACTTAGATCAGTTTTATTTTCAGTTGATTGTCTAGCAGTTATTCCTATAGTTTAGGTATTTGGCCTTTCAGATGGAGGTTCTTTGAAATATTTACAAAATCATTTTAAATATAAATAGATTAGGTAAGTTTGGAATTGAATCTAAATCATCTTCCGACGTCTTCACGCTCTTATATGGATAATATCAGACAATATTATGCAATAATGAAAATGACATGGACATGACAGAAAGGATATTGGCAAGACTATGAAAAAAATCACAACTACTATCCATATACACATTTACATAGTGCAGTGATAATTTTTTATGTGGAATTCATAAGAAATTACACAATATTCCAACATAAAAGGCATTTATTATTTATTATGTCTGATTATTAGAACTCCTGTCGACCGTATTTTATATATGGTTAATTGTTGATCGAACATACTCATTGTTTTCATTAGAGAAAATATCTCATAGTTGAATAATTGTCAAATCATTCCAATATATATTTGTTTATTTTATGGAAACAACTACTTATCTATACCTATCATTCCATAAAATAATTATTTCATAAATGGCGGATGCGCCACGAAATTATCATTCAATTTTCAGAATTGTTTCATGCAATTGGCAAATATAATAAATACCTACCTACTTATAACTACAATAACTGAAGGTTTCAAACCGGTTTCAAACAGTTTTTTCAATATAATTTGGAATACTTACAATTCGACTGTCTGTTTTTTGTTTTTTCGCGTGCTGTCCCTATATTGTCAACATACACCGATTTTGATGATTTTTGATTCATTTGAAAGAGGAGACTTGAGAAATGGTCCCTTGTTCATAAAAATTCCAATTTTTTAATCTCCTTCTCTTTAAAAAGGGGCTGGATTGGGAATTTATCTAGAAAATCTGAGGCTGCAGAATTGCTAAGACAATATCCGGAAACTTTTAAATTTTCTCAAAAGAGGTAGGTACGATTTTTGAGTACAGCAATGTGAAAATCTGAAATACTTATATGTATTTCCGCAATGTTGAGGGGACAATATTTTTCAAAAATCTAAAATCCGAGCAGGCCAAATTAAAGACCAGATTATTAGTAGCGACATGTTTTCCAAAGAGTTACGGTTTTCGAATTACAACAGCTGTAAAGTCTATAATATGCATTTTCACGACGATGTTTTTAAAAATAATAATGAATAATAAGTACAAGCAAAGAATTTAGGTATCTACATGGGTAATAGAATAACTCCTATCTTCTTTGGTAGGTATAAGTGAACGTTCAACGATTTTCGTGATACAGGTTACACTCAAAAGTGTGGAATAAATATTTCTTAAAAAAATGGACATACTTTATTAGTTGGTGCACTGAAAAATACAAAATAATAATTCTACTTGTGAAGTAATGTTTTTATTTCTTATAAGACATTACATTTACGTGTCGATTTTTTTATTAGGTATTAAGATGAATAATAGAAAGAGCTATTTTTCTCAATCAGAAATCTCTAAATTTCAATACAATTTTTATTGGGCTTATGAAATTACCTGTAATTATTAATCTACAATTAAATTATAATATTTCTGATAAATTCTATTCTTCCTACTTGAATCATTAAAAATAAAAATTGTTTCCTTCATCATCTATTGAATCAATGAGACTAAGACATGCTGGGAATAATCCTTTTCAATCTTTGCTTTGCAATTAGTTCCATCTAAAGTACATTTCACACTTAAAAATGATCCAACAACCCTTTTCTAAAATTTTAAACTTTCCCATCCGCTACCTAAATGTTCGATACATTCAAATAGTGCATACAAAAAACGCGTGCCACTTTTGAATTTGCTTTAAAGGGCCAATTTCACACGTCAAGTACCAAAATTTCCGCACCATTTCACCCTCTATAGCTACATATATATATGTATATAAACCTATTCTATATACCTAAATGATCACCAGTGCTGCCGATTTAACGGTTTTATATGAAGGGTTGCGTATTTGTCGCACATCAGGCGTAACAAATGAACGCGATTCACGGTTTATTTGTTGTTTATTTACTTATATATATATATAATGTGGAAGATAAGGAAGGCGGTATCATTAGATGTGGTCGTGGCCCAGATAGGTGTTAGGTAAATACACTTAAAGTTCTATTTGTAGTTCGGTATTATTTCTGTTTATGGGAATTACAATAGGTATCTATTTATTCATTGTTATATCCGAATATAACTTTTTCTTTCTCATTGTTTCTTCTTGAGCCTGTTAATTAATTGGTTTCTTGAAGTTGGGGCTCTTTGATATTTTCAGATAGGTACCTATGTAGATTTGTCTGGAATATGGTTATATAGGAATAAGACATAGGTATATGTATACTTACTATTAAGTATTAGGTATATATTCTAAACAAATCAGTCAACCATATAATTGTCCAAATCAAGGAGCACTATCCCAAAGAAACCCCCAAAAACGATATCTATCTAGGTATAACTGTTGCTAGTCTAAGACTTCTGGAATTAACTTCCTCTTTCTCATAAATATAGGTAGGTATTTTTTTCAGAAACTTTGAATAATGTCAAAGAAATACCTATAATAGATAGATACATGATGTTTGGCAATAGATATTATTTTTCATTTTTTATGAAAATTACTTAAAATCAGTAGGTACTAAACACTGATTTTGAAAGGATAACATTACTAAAATTACTTACAAAGTAAGTATCTATCAGTTTTGGAATAGATCTCTGCTGTCAAATGAACAACGAAACACTATCAACTATTCTTACGAACTAACAAAATAAACAATGCCAAATACTCACAATATTACCATATCTCCACGGCACTGGTGTTGAAATTACAGTCCGAAAACACTTGTCAATACAATAATAATACGAACTTTAAACCTTCATCGAAAAGCACAGGATTCAACGCAAAAAAACTCAACTGAATACTACCAAAATTGTCCAAACGGGTAGGTATTGTTAGTAGCGCGTGTGAGTGTAGCGTCGGCTCTAGCCTAGTGTGGCGGCGGCGCAGGACTAGCGCAACCGATCGTTAGAAAGCTGTCAGGATAACTGAATCCTGTCTAGCGCGGCGTTCGCCAATCTTCGGAATAGACCGGCTACGCCCTCTTCGTTCTCCCACCGATAGATTTCTAATGCTGCCGCGGCCAATAGACGCGATGGGCGTCAACCATTGCCGACCGCTATTCTAACACCTGAAGTAATGCCGGTGCGCTATTGGTTTGTATCTAGGTACCTATGTGTTTGCGCGTTATGTGTTTTGGATAAGAAGAAAGTTTTTTACCGGGCGTTTGTACCTACCTCATAGATATAGTATTAATGCGTGAATGCGTGATAGGGGAAATTGCGGTAAATATTTGAGCAACGGATTGTCCCATATAAGAGTAATTGGGGAGATATAGAATTTATAGGTAGGTAGGTGCTTATTATTTTTATATTCGGGATTTTGCCAATTGAAATATGTAAGGCAAGTATTTACATAATTTTGTACAAATCCAAATAAAATATAGGTAATTTAATGAGTCCTAGGTAGGTCCCTATATTTCAGAAAAAAAAAATCCGCTGGTAGTTTCTAAGATCTATTTTAACGTTTTTCTTGATAAAACTCTCCCACACCCATCACACAAATTTATATATTTTGAGCAGTGCTCATGAAACCAAAAAGAACAATGAATACATTGATTCCAATAACTATTTTTTCTCGAAATAGGTAGGTATTTACAGTGATACTTTTCTCCGCAGCCATTATCTACAATCAGTTTCATTTTATTGTTCAAGGTCATCACTAGAGTCTCTAGAAGGTATCCATTTCTACGGTGCGGAGTCAGAAGATGCCTGGAAGCTGGAAGAAAATTGAATTAGCCTATTTCCTATACCTAGGTACCAAGGTAGGTAGAAACTTGTCTAGGTTAGGAAATGTACCTATCTAAGTAGAAGTCATTCTTAAGAAAGCAGAAACAAGATGGCTTCATTTAACAGCCTTCATGATACTCCTCATTAAATAGGTATTCTGCTGTTCGCCAAATATCAGCTGTTTTGGTTGCACCTAGGTCTTAACGTTAGTTATGCATAAATAAAATCTGCAAATTTTCATCCTGATTAGGTACCAATTCATATTCCAATTGGATGATCTGGCCTTCAAGAAAATTAGCTAAGTATACCTAGGTAGTTATTGTTGTCGATAGAAAGATCATTAAAAGGTTAGGAAAAATTAAGTTGCTTAGAGCAATTATTTTTATATAGGTACTTACTATATAATATACCTACCTATCTAGAAGGAGAAAAAGATAATTTTTGCATACATTAGGTAGGCTAGCAAATCGAAACTATTTAGTACCAAGCCATAGTACCATAGTACCAACTAAGCATGAAACTTATGTTCTAAGTATTGTTTTTTGACTTCAACTAAAAATAACATAAATCGTTGATTGAGATTTGATGGGAGTAGGTACCTATTTTGTTTATCCAGTTAGGTACTTCTTAGTACCTAACAAAGCATGATATTCGGCGATAATCTTACCGATTATTAAAATGAAGGTATCGTCAAAATAAAAATACTAATAATAAATAATAATAAAAGGAGTTACGAGTAGAGAGAGGGAGAAAGAAATTACATAATTGTTTAAGAAAAAAAGTTTTTTAAAGAAAGGGTTAGGTGGGTACTGCAATGTGACGAATTCTAGCAACCACAAAATAGGCCCTTAACCTTATCTAAACTACAATTTATCAAGAAATGATCCCATATTCGTAAAAGCTCAAATCCGAAATCTCCATCCCTTCAAATAATAAGTACTCACGATGGAGATGCAGGCGGCAATTTTTCTCAAAAATGGAGGTGGGATAATTAGAGACAATACAATATCTGGAAATGTTTAAATTGAACATTCTTAAAAAAGAGTTACAGCGATGTTAAAATCTCAGATATGTGTATTTTCGCTATGTGAGAATTGAAAACCTGAGAGAACTACATGAAAGACCAGATTATTTGTAGCAACATTTACAATGAACATTTTTTACTTTCCTACGCTACTAGGTACTCGGGTATAGTAGCTGTAGATATAAGGAAAGTATTGTAATCCTGTGAAATTTTCGATGTCTAATAAACATATTTTCAGCCATTGGTCTGGCTGTCTGTCCGTCTGTCTGTCTGTGACCGCATTATCTCGGGAACGGATCCGTGGATTTCGTTGCTTTCTTTTTTATTTTGTTTGGTACCAATATCACTCGCCGGTGGCACTGAATGAGAATCCTGTATACACTGGGTGCTGAGCCATAGCCAAAAAACGTGATTTGCTCAAGACTGTAGCGCGAAAAAGGCTCTAAGGATTTTGATAAAACTTGCCTAAAATATTCTTCTGAGAGCCCTTTACCACCCACACACAGATCTCTAAGAAAAAGCACAAAAAACGTTGTGCTTGACTAAAATTCCATATTTTCCACATGTTTCTTTAGATTCTGGCTAAAGGTTTCATTTTGCGAAAAAATGTTACATGACCATTGTTGTTTGTCTTGACATGCTGAAAAAAATCAGTAGGAGCACGATTTGACCAGAGGATTTTTACTTTACTTCCGCTATTATTATTATTATGCATCTTGCAAAAATTTTTAAACAACCATTATTGTTGATTGTTTTGATCAAACGATTTCTTATTCACTGGAATTTGCCTGCGAGCGGTAGGAACGTCGTGTGAGTTACGGTTTTCGAGTTACAGCCGTGGTAAAATGGTGAAGTTGGTACCAAAAGTTATCAATCTAACTGTTAACTGTAACTGCAGAAGTACCTATATACCTATAGTCGAGTAATACATAAAGAGTAGACAAACCTGAATAGGTAAAGAAATTAATTATTCAAAATGATTTCGCAAAATGGATAAAACATAAAATTACCTGTAGGTATATGCGTAGGTCTTTCTGATATCTATAGGTAGGTATAGGTCGGTAAATAAAAATTGTATAGCACATTCTTCTCCCTTGTCGGCGTCTATGTCAATGTTTTCATCATCGCAGGATCGCCTGATGGACTGACTGACTGACTCATGATGCAAAAAACCAACAGCAATAACGATGAGAGATGATTTACGGTCGATATGTTGAGATGGCAGAGACAAAATGACTTTCGGTGTACCTACTAAGCATCATGATATCTACCTATCCCTTTCGCTGGCACATATTTATCGTGGTGAGGTGTTGAGCAGAGTGCTGATGCCTTTTTTGTTTTCCTGTTGTTGTTGTTTTTTCTACTTAGAGATGCTTCTTCTTCTTCAGACATTAGATGTTATCTGAAAGGAAACGCACTTTGGTGATGAGCGCGAGATCAAGATGCGACTGTAGTGGGTACATTACTGCATTCGTATCCATATATAGGTACTTTTCCCTATGTAGGTACCTATATTACAGGGTAATATCAAGAGAGCATTTATTGAGATTCTATTTGGTTGGGGGGAAAGTTTGACAATTGAGTATAGTTTTATATTTTTAGATTTCTTCAAAAGCTTATATTGTTTTGCGTTTGGTTTTCTTATAAAATTAAGTTAGACACGTACCTATAGCTAGAAACCTGGTAACCAGTAAGTTAATTGAAATAAAATTGTACCTACTTATATCTATTTTTAACAAGAATTTCAAGATTTCAAGCGTAGTTTCTTAAAAGTTTTTGTTCGACATCGCAGAAACGACGGAGGTATACAATTCAACAGAAACCATTTACAGAAATATTTAGATTAAGTAAGAGTTAGATTATTTGGAAGAGTGAGTTAAAAAAACATTATAGACATTGATTGGAAGTTTTATATTTAATAAGTAGGTACTTAAGATTTTTTGTTGATAGTCAAATGTGGAAAAAATAACTTTTTAGAAAAACTAAGAACTACTTCGATCTAATCATTGGATATTTTTGAAGTACACGGTTTGGATTATTATAAACAAAAAAAATCTGGTGTGTCCACTCACACGACTTTCCTACCGCTCGCAGGCAAATTCCAGTGAATGAAAAATTTTACACTATTACAATACTTTCCTTACATAGCGACGATAGTCAAATCGTGCTACCACTCATTTTTTTGAGCATGTCAAGACAAACAGCAATGGTCATGTAACATTTTTTCGCAAGATGAAACGTTTAGCCAGAATCTGAAGAAACATGTAGAAAATACGGAAATTTATTCAAGCATAACTTTTTTTGTGCTTTTTCTCAGAAATGGCGCTATATGTGGCTGGTAAAGGGCTCTCAGAAGAATACTTAAGGGAAGTTTAATCAAAATCCTTAAAGCCGTTTTCGCGCTATAGTCTTGAGCAAATCACGTTTTTTGACTATAACTAAACACCCAGCGTATACAGTATTCTCATTCAGTGCCACTGGCGAGCGATATTGGTACCAAACAAAATAAAAAAGGAAGCAACAAAATACACCCATCCGTTCCCGAGATAATGCTATCACAGACAGACAGACAGACGGACGGACAGGCAGACAGACCAATGGCTGAAAATATGTTTATTAGACTTAGAAAACTCTGAAACGTTAACATTTGTAAAAATCTCGATATCGAAAATTTCACACGATTACAATACTTTCCTTATACAGCTTATAGTAGCGTAGGAAAGTAAAAATTACAAAAAATGGGACCGACTGGTTGGTGCACTGAAAAATACAAAATAATATTAAACCTATTGGCGCTGCTACTTTTGAAGTTGTTGCCAAAAGTTTTCAATCTAACTAAAACTGCACAACTTTAAATGTAACAGCACCAATAGAATTAATATTATTCTGTATTTTTCAGTGCACCAATGAATAATGTCGGTCCAATTTTTGGTAAACAAATATTTTTTTTACACTTTTGAGTGTAGGTAACATTAGCCATTATAAATATTTTTTACAAGAAATTGGACCGACGATTTTGTATTTTTCAGGGCAACAAATAATAACGCCTGTCCATTTTTTTGTATAAAATAGGTATTTATTTCCCACTTTTGAGTTTTGCATTACTCACAAAAATTGTTGAACGTTCACTTAGGTATACCATTAGATACCAAAATTCTTTGCTTGTACCTAGATACTTGTTAGTATTCAAAAATCTAATAACATCGTCGCTGAAATACGCATATTTTAGACTTTACCACTGCTGTAACTCGAAAACCATAACTCCATGGAAAATATGCTCAATAGCGAAATTACACTTATTTAAGAATTTAACGTCGCTTTAACTCGAAAACCGTAACTATTTTGAACAAAATTTCAATTTATTTACCAGATATTGACTTAACTTCAATTCTGCCATGTCAGATTTTTGATTCTCGAGAAAAATTGCCCTCTCCAACCCGTTCGGGGGCATTTTTGGAGGGAAGGAGATTTCGTATTTGAGTTTTTACGAATGTGGGACCATTTCTCAAATCTCCTCTTTGTAATGAATCAAAAATCATCACAATTGGAATACGTTTACTATATACAGCGCGAGCACAAATCAACAGCAACAGTCGACAGTCGAATTGTATACCTTCTCCGTTTGGGTTCGTCGGTCAAAAAGGTAGGTATTCACTTAATCGCCTAAGGCTAACTGCAAGCAATTTTTTCCAAATTTGACTGTGCAGATTTGTACAAAATTATTAAGCATGTATATGTATCTCCCTGTCCCATTTAAGAATCGCGTTCAACAAAACTATTAGTACCTATATGTATCTAGGTAATAATATATATTTTTTGCTTCTCCAATTGCTGTTAAGATAAGAATCTTCAATAAAACATCGTCATTGCATATATCACCACGCAAAAAAAAACTATATAATATATAGGTAAGTACGGCAACATCAAAGTAACAGCAACGCCATAGGTAGAGAATGAAGATATAAACAAAAAAAGAAGAAACTTTCTTCATACTGATGGTACACCTTGTGTAGGTATCTTGGTAGGTTTATAACTACTTTTATACGTTGAAAAATGATCTGCTTATACGAGTCTAATTCGAAGAACAAATAGTGCATTAAATGGACATTATGGTGGTATTAAGATCCCATTTAAGATAGTACTTTTTAATCAGCATGTTATAAGTATGCACTCGAAAAAAATTATTATCATACCTATAGGTATCTAGATATATATAGGTATGATGTGATACTGGTGAAGAAAACTGCACGAGTGGTTAACAGGTGGAAAAATTATATCTATAGCCTTGTTGACTAACATCGGGAAACGGAGGAGATAGGTATGTAGGGGAGATTGGGGCTAGCTGTGACAGGGGTAAGTAGGTATAGTTAGAGCGGCAGCTCAGTTTTCATGTTGGGGCCAAAAGTGACATTTGCTTGGGACAGGTTATGATTTGTCAATACCTGTCCTGTAGGTACTGCTGCTGGCCGACTGATATGATTGGAGCTATAGGTACATAATTTGATGTTTTCTGTATAAAAGAAAAACTGAGCGTGAAAAAATATCTAAAGAGATTTCCGAAAAAGCAGCAAACAAGATATTTAGAAAAACAAAATGAAGCAAAAGAGAAAGGTACCCCTATGGAATCTCTCACAGTGGGCTATAAGAAGAACAGACAAGTTTTCAATTATGAACCTTCTTTGGAATTTGTTCCATTGCACTCATAAGCTCCAGCCAGATACTAGTCTATAGACTAATCAAAAATTACTTTGCCAGCCAATAATATACTTGGCTTAGAAACTCTCGCTGCGACTCTTTAACCACCTCCCCTACATTCTCCCATAGAGAATACTACACCTCAATTTTCTGAGTTTATCAAAGAGGCTACTGGATTAGTGAGATACTTGCAGAATAATGCGAAAGCTCCATTTATACTGAACCAGTTGCTGGTTGTAGCAGATATCTGATTCATAATAAATGTACTTTGGCTAAAGAGAGAGAAAAATAACATAACACGAAAAACTAGCAAATTAGCTATTTTATGTTACTTGAAACGCCGGAAAATGCATTGGCACAGGAACAGAAAGAAACTATCTGCATCTGAAAAAGGAAAGGTAACTAAGAAAGGGAAGTCAGCTGGGTTAAAAAAGATGAATAAAAAAAAATCCCGATGGCCTGCAGTCAGCGGAAAGGTAAATTTTTCAAAATTCATTGAATTGAAATTTTAACAACCTTTTCATTGGTATACCTACATGTTACTACACATAATTGTCGTATGTGTCATAGCCTTGCGGTTAGAGGTTTTCGTTTTGGCTGTTGAATATAAAGCAGACAGGGTTCGAGTTCCAGTTCAAGGCAGAATTTTTTTTTCCGCCTATATCTTTTCAATAAATATACTATATATTTTTTAATCAGGGTCTATATTAAGATCTCCAGAAAATGTACAATTACATCAAATTTATATTGAGTGTTCATGTTTTATCAATATTTGTTATTTTTCTTTATTAATTTTTATTTTTTTACCTGTGTATTTTATGAAAAATTTCTTTAAACAAAAGTTGTTGGTACTGATTTTATCTATAATCTAAAATTATTTTTGATGATGTTAGTGTATGTTTTTTTGGACTTACTTATAGACATATAACAACATGCCGTTGAAATTTTTTCGAAATTCAAAAGTGTGAACGATCGCAATAGGTAAATTTCAATAAGAAATTTACCTAAAAACAATTAAATGTAAGGTACTATATGATAAAGTTGTACGCGACATGAGGCTATGTGTTATGTGCTGAAGAAACGCTCATGAAGAGGGTGCGGACCTAAGGAAGGGTGATCGCTTATCATTTGTGGCCCAGACTGTGAAAAGTAGACAGTTTTCAAATGTAACCTTTCCTTAAAGAATTTGTTTTGGTCTTAGCTTTTTCCAGAAATCTTATTTATTTTGATACTGTAACGTGGATAGGTAGTCATTTAGGTACTTATGGTTGTTATTCGTTAATTAGCTATTTATTTCTACTACCATGTTTGCTATAGTTGTTGCTTGTATATTTCATTATGTAGTTATAGAATTATACTAGATTTATTCTCGATCCTTCCAGAAACTATATGTGAGGTACAATTTGTCATACTATTGTCAGTTTGACAAGGCTCTAGAACATTATTATGGGCGTCTAGATAATCATAGAACATTCTCGATGAATGTCATATCAAGATTCAGATATATAAAGCTGTCACGATCACGTGTCAGTCAGTGAGTCTTAGATAGTCAGTCTTATAAAGTCAGTTGATGACAGTCAGTCTGTGGAATCAGATGTTAACAGTAGTTCAGTCGGTAAAGACAGTGACAGTATAGATTGTCAAGGTAACAAGTGGCGACAGTTGTATTACAACAGAAGGTCGTGTACAGAGTGGTTCAAAATAAACCATTGGAAGCAATATGCGAACTTTTTAGTACTACGCAAGTGAACTCACCCCACAACGTTTAGCACAAGGTTAAACGTTACAATACTATTATTTTTTATGTTCGTTTTACTTTGCAAAAATATATCTTTTTATTCATTTTCAAGACTCTTCTTCTGTGTTCCTACCATGGCCTTATTAGATATCCTGTCTGGGCCTTATTAAGACGGGTTTTTAAAAAGGCCATGCGCTATGAGCCGGGGTTAAAAGTAACACAGCTCTTTTCCCAGACTTATTTCTGCTTTCAAAAATTGATTTTAAATCAATATAAAAAAAAACGACCAGCCCCAGTCTCCCCTACAGTTGCCTGTACCTATATGGTTGCTTCTTTATGTCCACCATTTTGCATAGTAAACGTGCACTGATTTTGATGATTAATTTTTTTATTGGAAATGGTAGAGTTGAGAGATGGTACAATGGTCCCATATTTTTTCGTCAAAATCCAATTTGCCCTTCACATCCAAAAACATTCTCTCCCATGGGTGGAGAATAATTCGACAATTTGAAATTTTATCTAGCAGGATTGAACAGAAGATCATTTCCATCAACGTGTGAATTGGAAATGTTTCAATAAAATCAAGGTTTTCCAAGTTTCAGCACCATATAGGCAAGTGTAATATTGTTACGGCCATATTTTGAAATCACGAAATATACCTAAGTGAACTTTTAACAATTTTCATGACAAATGAAACGCTCAAAAATGTGAATGAAATGATTTTTTTTACACACACGAAATTATGCAAAAGGCGTGTACATACATAAAATAGCAAAACATTCTTATAGATTGTACCTACCTGCTCCGTTTTTCGAAGTTGGTCGAGAATCCGGATTATGCTTGAATACCACGATTTTTTTTTACCCCAATGATATACATAGTCGGTATTCTTCAACAGGACAAAAATTATAATTCGCGCATGCTTCATTAAATCCTGTTATCCTGTGTGCTCAGATAAGATCTCGTCCATGGATCGTCTGTTCATTTTATAAATGAGATGAAGATTTTAAAATGTAAACAAGATCGATTATCTGATGCAATCGGTGATCCTACAAGGCGGCAGTGTGTGGACATTTTGAAAAAGAAAATAAAAGTACCTATAGATTTTTTTTGTGTACCATTTATGTGGTAACAATCTTAATCGGTTTTATTCATGTTGGTTGAGACAGATGGTCAAGATAGATGCAAGGCGATGATAGTGAAGATTTTTTAAATAGCTCAAAAATGTTGAATTTTTATAGGATGGATTGAATGCGTAGTTATCTATACATGGTGTGCCAAAAAACATGGCCAGATTAACAAGATCAATTTTACCTATGTTCTAATATAAGTAGGGTTTGTTTAATAAATTTAATCTTAGCACCCTTCATTTTCGAGATACAGAGGATTAAATTTGAAATCCAAAAATGGCTATAACTTCCACATCACACAATATTTTTACAAAATTTGACAGGCAGTTTTATTAATTTAGAGGGCACATTTTTGTGAAAAAATCCTCTAAATGAATGCAGCCAGCTGCGCACCTACTGCCTGATTGAAGAAATCCTGTTTACTCTCCCTAACACTGACGCCACTGGATCAATCGTAGTTTTAGTTGTATTTTTTGGTTAAACAAAGATTTCTAAGTAAATTAGGTACTTCTATAACATTTCAATAGAATGAGTAGTTTTTGAGCTATCAGCTTATACCTAAATAAACAGGTTCATGAATACGCCGAACTAAAATGCATGAATAATGTTCGTTAGGGACAGTAGAGGGGTTCTCCAATAATTATAGGCAGTAGTACGCCACTGGCTGCATTTAGTGAACGGAGTTTCCTGCAAAAATTGCCTTTTGAGTTAATAGAACTGTCAGGTAAATTTTGTAAACAAATAATGGGTTATGAAAACATTATAGCCACTGTTCATTTTGGGATTTTAAAATTAAACTGCTGACTTAAAGTTTGTTAAACAGGTCCTACTTATTTTTGAGTTACTGTTTATCCGGCCCATCTGGCCATATGTTTTTGGGATACCTTTTAAAGGGAGATAACTTAAATTAGTTCCAAGATAGAGTAGAAGTGAGTGTGGAATTAAAAAATTCGAATAATTATTCAACTGGTTATCTGAATATATATAAATATTTGACATGATATTAGGAACTTGAATTGTGGTTCTCCCTGTAAAAATGTTTTTTTGTACGTAATGTTTTACATTTTGAGAAAGTGTACCTAGAGAACTTTACCTTTGTCTCTGTCCCGAGTTTTTGTTATTTTATTCCTTGTATACTTATACCTGAGACATTTGCCGCGTTTAAATTACCCTGACTTGGCCATATTAATTCCGAATTTTTAATGAAACAATGCTCCTCTTACCCCTTTCGGATGGTAATTTTGAGAAGAAATTCATTTTGATTTTTTTTTCGAGGGACCATCTTTCAGTATTCTTGTTTTGAATGAAAGATAAATCATCAAAATCTGAGCGGGTTTATTGCTTCCTCGGAAAAAAATCCGCCACCCTAACCTAAAATTTTGATCAAATTTGGATGTCTACACCTAACAACTTTTTATTTTCCATCAGATTCGAAACAGGTTTCATTTATTATGATTTCATAAAATAGTTTTAACAAATACATTTCTTTGTTTCGGTAATATTATACAGGGTTATAAATGAAAATTGGGATATTTGTCGTAACCACAAAAACAATATTTTAAATTGATCCTGTGTAATATTATTTTTACAGAAAAAAAATAACTTCTTGGAGTAATTTTGGGAACTTACAATAAATAGACCTATACAACCCTGAGGAAAATTCATAATAACACAACTTCTAAGAAGGTGTGCATTTCCTTCTCGATTGTTCTCTCATTTTAATTCCAACATCCATATAACAAGATCTCATCTAAAAACACCACCTCTCTACTAAAGTGCTGATTCTCTCTTCCATGTTGGAGAGGAGTATAATTTTTCACCGACTAACGAGCTCATTCACATCCTCTTGTAATAGGCCAAATAAGTATGGTAGCCATTCGCGCGGACATGTATCCATGTACCTATCTACTTGATCATCGTGCAAACTTCACTCTTCATTTATAATCCACAAATCACCTTTACATATATTACATAAATAAATAAATAATCATCCTCTGCATAATATGTACCTACTATCAACTACCTATATAACCTAACATGGTAGTCGGTTTGTATGAATGTCTAATGAGTGATAAGTAAGGATCATAAATAATAAAGCTTCCATCTATATATATACCGAGTGTTTACCCCTCGCAAATATTTGCAAGTCTATATATAATAATAAAAGAGTACGCAGCATTTTCGGAAAGAGCTTGTTAATGCCGTATTGTATTTGGGTCTATTCAAATTTCGCCTGGTCACCAATACTTGTATACCTATATGTATATCTATTGTTTGAATAGGATAGGCGCCCTATCAGATGTCGATCTGTCTTGCAATTTGGTCGGTTATTGACATGCGACGTGTGTCCACTCTGGGAGTTGTAAGAGAGAGAACTGGGAAAATACATGTCAATGGCCTGTAATTAATGACCCTGTACGATGGCATTTTGTGTTTATATTATTATTGTATATGCATTCAGGAAAGAACGGTGTCTCTTTCAAATTTATTGTATTGTTTGCTGATTTGTTTTTGCATTTTCGATGAGATTTCAGCAGGTAGTTATGTAAATATATGTATCGAGTAATCCAAGGAAAAAAAAAATCATTCAAATAGTGTCATGTAAAAATATGTTCTCGCATGTCTTATCTTAAATCATCTCAGATTGCATACCTAATATTCAAACATTACTTGTCAAATTTTGGAGCCGAAGTATCAACATATCAACATTGATAGAATTAAACATGTACTCTATGTACAAGCATTTAAAATTTCTATATAACCATCCAAATATTCTTCAAATTTTTTTGAAATGGCTGACGTGAATTGATCATTTCCGGATTGTTCATCAACTCATCAGCATCAGTTCATTTGAATCATTTGGTATTTCATGTTTTAAAATCTGATAAACAGGTGATAAATTGCTGCACATGAGAGAAAAGTCATTTATGTGGATTTTAATTGAATTGATATATATTTAAATCATTTTCAGTTGATTGTCTAACAGTTCCATTTACTGTTTGGCCTTTCAGACGAATGTTGTTTGAAATATTTATTTAACCTGTATAAGAAATGCTAAATTAAAGGTCAAATTCGTAATCACCATGCCAAAAAATATAAAACCGCAAATTGTCTAGCAGAAACTATTAAAACATAAAAAACTATTGCAAAATTCAACAAATAAATTTCAACTTTAAACACCCTGTATCTCAGAAACTTGTTATATTTGTATAAGGCTTAATCATCATATTTTGGGGTCTAGAATCTATGGTTTGGAGAATGGACATACTTGAATGAACCACCTTGTATATAAGTTTGTCGAATTCATTAAAACTCCGAGAATGCCATTCATCTCATGACATTTAATCAATGAAAGAAAAACCACATGCTTAAGTGCTAGCTAGTGTACAAAAATACCATTCATTCTTTGCTTCAGTTTTTTTTTATTTTCATCATCTTAATAATACATGTCGCATTATAAATATTAAATAACTTATTCATCATCAAAAGGTCGATATCATTGAATCGCTCTATCTATTTTTTTTTTATCTACTTGTTAGATCTTTGAGCGAGCACCTACGACATTAACTTCTTCAGAGAAGGCGCCAGTTGTTGAGGTTATTTTTTTTCAGGCAAATGTCTCCATATAAGGTGTTTCGTACAAGCAGTCTTGTATGTTCTTCTGGTTTACACACGTTGGATACATATTAAACGATAAACGCCACTAATGATAAAAAGAGGATTAGTTAAAATTATCAGATTCATTGCAATAGGGATCATCAATGGGTGTACCTATCTATAATACAAATAAATTTATTTGCTGGATTAAATAACCTAAATAAATTTCGAACTGCAGAAAACCTTGTCGATCGAGTAGCCCAAATGAAATGCTTTGGAAATGTTCGCTTTCACAGAAACCATAAGGAAAATAATTTTTTTGTGTCTGTTCTACGGAACCTTTTTTCTTCAACAGCCGTACCAATAAACTAACGGCCTGAAACGAAACTTAGTTGGTATTTACTTTTTACACTACATCATGGTTTTCGTTATGGTCGTTGAGAAAACTAACATTTTCCAATCATTTCATCCGGATACTAGATCGGCCAGGTTTTTTACTGTCAGCTCCTGGACTATTAGATTTTATTATATCACGTTATCAAATTATTGAATATCAAAATCAATAGCTGACCTGAAAAAAAATACTTACTTACTATAAGAACAGTGTGTTTCGTTTGAAAGTTTAAATAAGAATGGCATATTAAGCTCAAATGTCTGATTTTAATTCGATACTTAATCAAGGAAAGTTTCAAAAAGATGAATTCGTTCGTTTGTTAGAACGAATTATATGGTTCTCTACAAACGATCTACCAGATAGTTTATTTTATAAATGTACAAATAACTCTATTGGAATGGAACGTAATATCGAGATGTTTTCGAAAGTTTGTTCTGAATGTTTTTGTTTAGGATAAACTGGAACATTTAAGCTTATTTTGCTTTCTACACATGTCCTTAAATATTTCCTTTCCTCCTGAATCACTCTGAATACTACGTTAATATCGTGGGGATCATCACTATTAATAAGGTGTTTAAGGAATTCTAAACTTGAAAAAAGATTTATTATCGTCCAAAGTACTTACATATCTTGTACCTAGACTTTTACAATTTCATGGTAACTGAAGAATTTTACTGCTTGCATTTCGTTACAGAGGTCTAGGTAATTTTTAATAGATATATAAAAAAATTACACCGTCATTTTTAGTTGGTGCAATGAAAAATACAAAATAATATCAATTCTATTGGAATTTAAAAAAAAAATTAACCCCACCACACAATGGAGACACACATATCTCAGACTTACCCCTGCTGTAACTCGGAAACCTATGATTTTTTTGAAAAATGTCCAATATCAACTTTGCCAAATTTGGTCTCTTCTTTAATTTTGTCGTTTCAAATTTTCGATTATCGAACAAAATGCCCCCTCCACTATTTGGGAGTAGTTTTTGAGGGGAAGGACATGTTGAATGCCGTTTTTAGGGTTCCGTACGTCCGAAAAAAAAACAGAACCCTAGTTAGGATCAAACCTTCTACCACTAAATAGCTGACAGGATGATTCCCGAGAACTTATTCATCAGCAACTATTTCTTTATAAATATGTGTAAGACTGTAGAGAGACTTAGATTCTGATAGGCATTAGATGTTGTATTAGTTATCATTCTGTAACTCTGTATTTCACTTCCTCCAAATAAATATTGTTTTTAAAAACTAAAGTTCGGTTCATAGAAACGTAATTCACTTATAGGATCACTCGTGTGTCCGTCTGTCCGTCGTTAACAGTCAATTATCTCCAAATCTACTCGACCGATTGAATTGAAATTTTATACAGATATCAATTTATGTGACCTAAACGCAGAAGTGTGGCATAAATAGATGAAATCTTTATAAGGGGGTATTTTTGGGGGAAAGGTGGAAAATCATTTTTTTTAACTGCATCGTATGACGTATCAAATGGAAGGTCTGGCTGTGAAGATCTTATATGTATTTTTTGTAATTTCAAAATAAATAGTTTCCAAGTTATTCAAGAAAATAAATGAAAATTGACCATCCCCCCTTATCTTCGAAACTACTGAACCTAAAATGTTGAAAAAAATACAGAGATTAGTTTTCTACTTATAGATTATAGGAAAACTTATAAGAAGTCCATAATATTAAAATAGAATGGTATATCACTCAATATTCACAAATTTGGGTTAGATTTAAAAAAAAACATGAACGTACGGAACCCTCTGCAAGCGAATTCAACTTGCACTTGTCCATTTTTTTTCAATGGGACCAATTCTCAATGGAATAGAATATTTTTTTATTATTATAAAATATAGAATCAAAATTTTAGGTACTTATTCCTTGTTTTGAAAGCATCTTAGTTGAATTAAATTTTTTTAAGAAATCTTAGTAGGAAATAACGAAACACCACCGAGAATGACGCATGGTGAAGCTGTTGAAAAACTGCTAAAAACCTTTCAATCAATCAATGCCGTTTATGACTGACCCTGAACTACCTAGAGGAAATGAATGCAATGTTGCCCTGTTTTTTGTCGGCGCTATAGCTCAATTATACATCTACTCACAGAGAGAGAGAGAGAGGAAGATAATTAAATTGAAGAAACGAGAGCGCTTTTCTCGATTATTTCCAGATAATTGATATAATTAGATATATATATGTGTGTGTGTAAAAGTCGACTAACCTGATATGAGCAAAATCGACTGGAAAATATAATTAGGTAGATATTGATAAACAAGTAATTCAGAACCAGTTGAATATTTTTTTGTCTGATAAAGGTGTATCGCAGATTAATTGAAAAATGATGTGATTAATATTTGTAAGTTAGCAAAAGTTCATTTTCATTTGCACCACATTGCCATCGAAAAATTGTCGTCAAGAATCTGTTCTTCTAGGTCTCTATGAATCAAATTTTTGTCTTTGTTTTTAATATAGAATCTCTCAAAACTTACTGAGGCTCAGTTTCTACGATTCTATCTAGTGCTGATGAATGGCAATAAGCTTTCTGATGTAAAGCATATTATACCTCTTAACCGTAAGAGCACCTAAGGGTACTAACAAAATATTTTTCGAAGATCGACTCACTACTTTCAGCTCATATCTATTTATTATTTGTTTATTTATTCATGATGCGCTAGTCCCAATTACAAAAGTTTCATAAATAAACACAGAAATATAACCTAAAACTACTTAAAACCTAAATTATATTAATATAAAAATTATACAGTGCGTTCATAAAGTATGGAAACGCTTCAATAACTTCTAAAATATTAACATATAGAGAAAAAGCTCTACTTTTTTATGCAAACAGCATTATGTTATCCCCTTCACCTTCCAAATTATGACGTTATCATTAATTTTTCAAATGGGAAGGCCATAATTTTATATTATAGACGGCAAACTGGCAATTTTCTGAGCTCAAAAATAACAAATAGGTATATGGGTATTAACATAAAAATATATGAAATACAGGGTGCTAAAAAAATAATATATTTTTATTTGCTGCCTTCAATTTTCAATAATAACAATCATATTAATATGCAGTGGTAACTAAGAATTTATTAATTGTTGCTAAGGACTCCGATTAAAACGCATACTTGTTTTTATGCATAATTTGTATAAAATTGAAAGCAGCAAATAAATATATATCAATTTTTAGCACCCTGTATTTTTTTTATGTTGATACCCATGTATTTGGTATTTTTGAACACAGAAAATTGCCAGTTTTCAATTTATAATATTAAATTATGGCATTCCTATTAAAAAAAAAGTAACGATGACGTCATAACTTGGAAAGTGGAGGGGATAAAATGATGCTGTTTGCATATAAAATAATAAAATAAAAATCAAAAATCGACCTGTCAAAGCTTTTTCTCTATATGATTAATAATAATTAATATTTATTGAAGCGTTTCCATACTTTATGAACGCACTGTATAAGATTGCAAGCACTATTAAAAAAGTAGATAAATCATTTAATTTTATGAGGGCAAATGATTCAATTCATTTTTTATAACTTTATTTGAATTGCAGAACAAGTCTACCTGTTCAAATCTGTTACCATTTCCAAGCAGTTGAGTTGTTGGAGAGAAATTTCCATAATTTGTTGAGTGAAAAGGTATTTTAAATGTCTCATTGCTGACTCTAGCCTGCCTATTAACATTCAATTATTCTTTCAATAATAAAATCGCCTCACAATCAACCATACCACAGCTTAATAAAGATACTGATAAAGTTAATCACTCAAATCCACCGAATGTATGAATTACCTACATTGTATAAGATTTATATTTATATTGAATAGAAGAAATGTGTTTGCGTCAATTATAAGCGGCTACAGAAATTTGGAAGCAAACAAACAAGCGAATTCCGAAGCATCTTAGTCATTTCCACTGCTCCTTGGAAAACTTCTCTTTCAAGCGGCTAGGGCTAGTGCATACGTTGGAGTGGCCTCCTCTACCAGTACTCCCACTTTATGCAACCGGAATTTTCCAAACACTCAAAAATTGTAGCCCTTCTTATGTAGCTACATTTCAAAACTTTTGTAGATAATCGATTTTGAATTCAATGACCAAATGTCTCTCATCCATCACAAGAATCTCGACACCGTGAAATGCTCACACACAACTCCAGGTGTGTGCGTGCGCCTTTATCTATTATATCGTGTGAGTGCGTTTTCATCCACGCTTCGGGGCCAGTTGGTCCGTGCTGCCTGCGCCACCACAGCCGACTTGACCGACCGAAGCAGGCTCGCGCTCTCGGCACGAGTCACCACCACGGGAATAAACGCATCACAGCCTTACTTACTACTTCTACCTACACTCTCGGGGCTAGCTGCTACTTTTATTGCCGTCGCCCGTATGTGACCTGGTGATCGCAAGTCGCGTGCCCGACATATCCATAAAGAGGGCCTTCTGCATTGAGGAAGATTGCCGCATGAAGTGGGTTAATATCATCATTGACGTCGGTTGTTTTGAGTAATTTGACATCATTGCGATTGAAACAGATTTAAAATGATTCGATTTATTTATTTATGATGGATGCAACCTTTTGAATAAAACAATTCTGCTCTGGAAACTGGTTTCGCAGATTTAGGTAAATAAAACAACTAGGGGGTTTTGAGCCGAAATATAACTACTTTTAAATTATTCGTAAAAATGTTACTCAGTAATACTTGCTAGCTCGATCTTTCTGTCCCCAACGTTGTTGATCTACCCACATTCCCAAGAAGTAATAAATTTTCCTTGGATATTATAGAAAAACTATTCTAATACTTCAAAGAATGTGTAAATAAATTGGTGGCAGCTCGTGAGTCTTTTACATGGACGGGCACAGTACTAAATAGTCACCTGATCTGCAGGGCACAATAAATTTCGTATATTAAATTTTCTTACCGTTACTTGTAGAGAAACTCAAGCAAGTCTATCTTAAACATTCAAAAAAATGTTGATAATGTTTTTGTTAAAATCCCTAAGTGGTGTAACCATTGTTTTAAAATTAACAAACATCTTTCACTTTCTGTTGTTTATTGGAATAGTTGATACAATATTGCACAGTTTGTTTCTTTTAGCGAACCCACATAATCACTTGAATTTATGGTTGTTAATTACACACTAATATTAAACTTTTTGCAAAATTACTAGAACGTCTACGTTCAAAACGAGTGTCAGCTAGTGATACTGCGAGACTGGTCTTGGTCTTACAATTTTGCGAGACCAAGACCATCTATGCAAGACGAAGACCAATACTGGACTAACCTGGTCTTGGTCTTGCTGCAAGACTTGCGAGACTTGCAAGACTCTCTCAGTTCCGTAGCCCAATAGCAAATTTGTAGAAGAAGAAAATGACACAAAACCATTGTAGAATGAGTATCTGATGTAGAAGTATGTTGCGCCAACATAAAGCAGGGGGCAAGGGAAACCATTATAGGTATATGAAAATTTGCCAAGGAAGTAAAATGGGTGTTCGGGTGCAACGGAAGATACCAAGAAAACACAAGCAGACAACGTGGCGCTAGTTAGATATGATTCTCATGTGTGAATGGTGAATGATAATTTATAAAGTTTCTTAATGAATTACGCATCACCCTTGTTCTAAATTAATTTTGTAAACCCAGTTTTATTCTCAGTACTTATTTTAGAATGGTTTGTTACCATTACAATGCCAGGAGTGTTTGTTCTGGATAATATGCAATCTGATAAGATTACCAAATAAATACTTCCGGAGCATATTGCAGGGTTCTTTTTCATTTGAATTCAGCAGTCATGGCTTAGAATCGCGTGAATTTTTCACACTTATAAAAATTGAAAAAATGTTTGCAATAGTCTTGCGAAGTCTTGAAAGTCTTGCAGCAAGACCAAAACCATATCGGCCTGGGTCGTGGTCTTGCTTTGCGCATCAATAAGTGTCAGCCTACCGTTTAATTTGCATCCCCTGCTCGTAAGTTATTACTTTGTCTATAGGTCAATAGAAACTTAGCCCAAAATTCATTTTAATGAACAACTCATGTTTTTCAGTGAAGATAAAAATGCGGCCAAGAACGAGTCAAGCTCAAACACGAAGAGTTTCGTACCATTCTAGTTATTCCTGTTTATGAGATATACAGTCGGCTGACAGATGATTGGACGAATGGACGCACTTAGCATTCGTTCTTGTAGCTTTATTAGATATACCTACACATTTTCGGAACATTTCAGCTCTCTACATATTACGGTTCATACGGTATATCCAGCTAACAGACAAACGGACGGTAATTTTTAAGCTGTCTAATTAGAGCTCTATATGGATAGGAATAATCATCGACCATTTTGTGTCCTACCTGTCATAGCCACGTCAGATGTGATTTTTTTGGAATAATTGGTCCATTTGAGGGAAAGAGAAAGTCATGAAGTTATGTCCTCTAAATATGTATATAGTTTCTTTAATTAGATTAACACAATACGGGGAAAGTACGATATCTGTAGAGCTTTAATGTGTTTGATAATTCAAATAAAATTCCATAGAATAAATAAAAAATAAACATGGGAATTGAAACAATATACTAAATTTCCACTATTATATATTTTAAAAACATATAACAATTGTTTCAGCACACCGTACCTTTATCAAATGTGAGTATAAACTAATTTCTAAGATGTTAAGTTCCTATTTGCGTTTGCGCAAACGTTCAGGTAATCTCCTCAATGACGAGATCGATGGTTGAACGGTCCAGTTCAATATTGCATTTGTAATTGTTAACTATAATGACTAGCCATTAAGATTTATATTATAAATAGGAACTGAAAATCTTAGAAATTAGTTTATACTCACATATGATAAAAGTACAGTGAGCCGAAACAATTGTTATGTTAAGACATCGGGCATTCCAAATGGATCTTGGATAGAGCTGACTGGGGTCACTATAAAGAACTTATTAGTAATCGAATACACAATCTACCAGCTTTCCCAAACATTACACAACACCATGACATAAGCAATCAAACCAATGAGATATTAGCGCAATTTATCAACTTGATTCACTCGGCAGCAAGCACTACCATCCCGAGATCAACTGGTAAAAAACATGTAAACAAAATCCCATGGCTGATTCATCCTGTAGAGAGAAAATCAGAAACTATAAAAACAAATGTAGGCAGTATACCAGAACAAAAACCTTGGAGGATAAAATAGAGTTTAAAATTGCTAGAGCAGAAGCGAGAAGAACCATCAAAGAAAAGGAGAAACAAAGCTGGAGAGACTTCACATCCTCGATAAACAGTTCAACGCCAACATCTCTAATCTGGAGTAAAATTAGGCAAATTTCTAAGAGAAAAACGGACACCATCCCCCCTATCATAACAGATGACAATGGAAATATAGCAGATACAACAATAAAAAAAGGCAACATCTTGGCAAAAACGTTCACCAATAACTCATCCAGCAAATACCATAGTTGTAAGATCACTCCAACCCCAGTTCAACAGAAGAAACATCCCTGTCTCTTTCTCAACACGGAGAAGCCTCAATAAACAATCCTATAACATTAGATGAACTAAAGTATGCACTCCAAAATTGCAAAAAGTCATCACCTGGACCCGATGATATACCGAATTGCCTCATCAAAAACCTACCAGAAATGGGTATTCAGCACCTTCTCAAAATGTACAACTACATATGGCTCAGTCAAACCTTTCCTGATCAGTGGCGAGAATCAGTAGTCATCCCTATTCCCAAACCTGGTAAAGACCATAAGAAGACCGCAAACTATCGGCCAATCGCACTCACCTGTAATCTTAGCAAAATCCTGGAAAAAATCATAACGCGTCGGATGCGATGGGAAATAGAAACTCACCAACTTATATCCCCGTACCAGAGTGGATTCAGGAATTTTCGATCAACTTATATAAATGAAGAAGTTTGCGAAGCTTTTGCAAACGATCACCACATGATACTAGTAGCATTAGACCTCGAAAAAGCCTATGAGTTGGTACCCAAACAGACTGCAGTGGATACATGCATGGCGATGGGATGGAAGGGCAATATCATCGCATATAAAAACAATTTCTTGGAAAAAAGGACGCTCAGAGTAAGATTACATGACCAAATTTCAGAAGCCATGGTTTTGGAAAATGAACTTCCACAGGGATCTGTGATCAGTGTGATACTTTTTATTTGCGCAATCAACCGACTACTCTCTGCCGTGAAAGCACCTGTCAAGGCTCTTCTTTTCGCTGACGATATATCCCTCATATGTAAAGGCAAAAAAATTGAAACAACAAAACTAATGCAAGAAGCACTACATGAAATCTATAAGTGGACAAGCTCAAGTGGTTTCAAAATCTCCAATAGCAAATCCAAATATATTATATTCTCTAAAGCCAAAAAAAATATTGATGACACTCAGTTAACCATTGACAACATTCAACTAAGAAGAGTCCAAAACATGAATATATTAGGGGTACTATTCGACTCCAGACTGTCATGGAAGGCCCATATAAATGATCTGACAGCAGAATGTAAGAAAAGATTGAACATTATAAAAGTTCTCTCATCAACTAAGTGGGGAGCTGACCAAGAAAACCTACTCAGGATCTACAGGTGCATAATCAGAGCTAAATTAGACTACGGAGCGTTATTCTATGATGCGGCAAATCAAAGCTTACTGAGAAAACTTGACTCCATACAGAATTCGGCAATAAGAATCAGTCTTGGAGCCTTCAAAACAACTCCAGTAACTAATCTACATGCGGAAGCCCAGGAAAAACCCCTGGAAATTAGAAGAAAAGAACTAGCCACAATCTATATATCTAAGGTGAAGTCTAATCCTCAGAACCCGATGTACAGATATATATCCTACTCTACACTACGAACTTCATATAACGACCACCCCAGACAACCAAAGCCACTGGATTTGAGGACCAAAAATTTTATAGAGGTACTGGGAATAAACCTACCAACCATTTATCAAAGGCTACCTCACCCGCTACCGCCATGGACCCAAGATGAAATAGACATTAACTTAGAAATAGCGCATCACTTGAAACCTTTAACACCGTGTTCAACTTACAGAAGATTATTCTCTGAAAAGAAACATGAATATAATAATTCTATATTTTTATATACAGATGGTTCAGTGAACGAAAACAAATCAGGATATGCAGTAACAACAGACCGTGAGGTAATAAATGCAGGAAGCCTTCCTCAAATGATGTCCATCTTTAGTTGTGAATTATATGCTATCCTCCAGTCATTACAGTACATACTCAAACAGAAGGCTGGCAAATGGACTATCTGCTCGGATTCACTTTCAGGCTTGCAAGTACTCAAAAACAAATACACTGACAACCCAATAGCACAGAAGATACAACATCTCGTTTCCATCCTCAAACAGGAGAACAAAGAAATAAAAATGCTATGGATTCCATCACATCAAGGTATTTCTGGTTATGAGAAAGCAGATCTTATAGCTAAATCGATCACAGAAAATCCCAATATTCAAACAGAGATTGCTGTTCCACTGCCAGAGATTCGAAAATACCTTTTAAAAAAAACTTCTGAATCCTGGAACCAAAAGTGGAAAATGAAAGCCACAAAACTTCATAATGTAAGAAATAACATTTTTGAACCCAGGCCTTTGATCTCATCTAACAGAAGAGACCAGTGTGTTATTACACGAATAAGAACAGGCCACTCAAACGCGTCCCACGTACATCTCTTCACCAAAGAGCCGCCAAATAAATGCCCCCATTGTGACGAAAACTTCTCTGTTCTTCACATCTTGATTGAGTGCCAGGCACTCCAGCATATCAAAAACACCATGAATATACCTAACACAATGGCTGAAGTCACCAGAAATGAAGAAGAATGTAGGAAAACTATCCAATTCCTTAGGAATATTAATATATATGACCTCATATAGTACAAACATTGTATAAGTATAATATTGTAACTTATTTTTATTTTGTTAAATTGTAGTCGCTAACAACCTTGATGTTATAAAGCGACTAAAAATAAACTATAAAAAAAATTGTTATGTGTTTTTAAATTATATAATAGTGGAAATTTAATATATTGTTTCAATTCCTATCCAATATGGATTTCCATCAAGTATCAGCCAATACAGTTACATCTTTAAATAATAAACAATTATATTTACATAGCTTATTCAAATGAATTTCTCTTGCTCTCATATACCTACTCATATAAACATTTATTTTGGAAGAGAGAAAGAATGAACAACTTAACTTTCAGATTAAATCGAGAATCCTGTAACTTTACCTAATAATGTAACAGGGCTCTCGCTCGCCAATTGGGAAGCAAACAATCGGTGACTTGAATACAATTTGCTCAACTAATTAAATAAATACACACCGATTACAATTTAACCAAGTAACTTGTGCGTAGATAATAAATTGCTGTACTTCAGCAGTTGACCCCCTGGAATGATACGACGCTGGTCTCGCTGCTTTTTCTATACCATATACCTACATCTACTGAATACCGAATAAATGCTCCTTGGTCGCACGCCAATTGTTCGCAATGTTTCAATTCAATCAATTCAAAACTCATTTACTTTGTTTTGGTAATTTTTACAATTTTTTGTGTTAGGTCTTATCCAGACCAATCGAGAGAGAATATTCGTCTCCGGATTTCTTGAAAACGGTCTTTCTATGTAATAGATGCAGTTTCTAGAAACTGCGAGATGCGCCTATTGGATTTGCTGCATTTTTAGAGCCATCATCCCCGGCCTCGCCAAAATACTCTTTCATTTATAATGGCCCATGATGATTATAAAGATAGTTTTTCATTAAATTTTCCACTTTGCTTTATAACGTTAACCTACAAAATCGGGGCCGTTACCTCTGTATAGCTAATAGGTATATAAACAACATTAATTTTTGTTCAGTAGATTTTGAAAAAGTAGCTTGTGACAGACAGACAGTTTTTAACAAGGGCTTGATTTATTTCACCAACTAATTTATGCAATTCTAGAAATCCAATATAGAAGCTGATCAATTCAATAATGTCATTCAAAGTTTCACTATCTCCCCATTCAAGTGAAAAAAGAGCGATCAAAATAGGTCACCATATAAACATTAACAAAACAAGAAACATATTAAATATCAACCCCCATTTGAAAGGGAAAAAATCTCTCTAATGATCTCTTGACTGACCCTAAAAGCCACTTTAAAATCAACCACCATCATATAATATATCTCGATGGCCACTCGTACTCAAAAATTCACACGAAATCCAACGACTCGAATCTCGAAACACTCACACACACATATCATGTAATAATGTAACATAATAACACCACCATGAAAAAAAAAACGCGCCGATAAACGCGCTTCGAATTGCACACACTTAAAAATGAAACGCATTACCATATTTTAATTGTCAAAACTAAAGCTGAAGTTATATAATATATAAATAAATCTATCTGGACCGTGTCGCACTCTCTCTCGATTTCGTTCACACGCTTCTTCCTGGTTCATTATTCTCTCCATCTCACTCTCCTTTTATTATTTGCAGATATGATGTTCAATTGTTAATCGCCGAATAAAAAAAGCTAATGAGGGCTCATCTATTAAAGTGACACTGTGTATTTTTTTATTCTTACATAATATGAGACGAGGAAGGAGGGTGGCTGCCTGCCCTCGATTCAAAGCATTGTGTTGGGCGGTTTGATTTTGCGCGAGGAGATTGATTAATGCGATGATAATTTCGAAGGCGGGTGACTATTTGTATATATATATATATTCCAAATGGGTATTTAGGGCGTGTAAGCGATGCTCTTTCGGCTGGAAAGGTTGGGAGAAACATTTATGGATGTTATTATGCTTGGAACGTGTTGTGTTATGTCCATCTCAACAATTGTGTTCAATTTACTGTTGTAGGGCCAAAGCCTTTTGAATGCCAAATTTTAAATTACAAGTACCTACTAGTTTCAGTTGTACTGTGATAATTTTGTTTAATTTTCTTATGAATTCAGTAAAAAAGAGATAACTTCACTCTATGTAAATGTGTACAATGATAATAATTGTCATTTTTTTTTATAATCTTGTCAAAATCCCTTCATCTCTATTTCCCATGTCATTGTCATTAATACATATTACGTGTTTTGTGATTTTGTCCATAACAGCGTGAAGATGTCGGAAAATGATTTAGATTTAATTTCAAGCTTAATCTATTAATTTTTTAAATGATTTTATAAATCTATCAAATAACGTCAGTCTGAAAGGCCAAATAATAGTTTACCTGCTTTAACTGAAGCTGTTAAAAAATCAAGCAAAAATATTCAAATACACCATTTCCAATAAAATTTACGAAAGTGAATATTTAGACAAGCTTTTCTCACAACTGTAGTTTCTATGTAGGTACCTACAGAGTGTCCCACATAAAATCATCTATCCCCGTATCACGAAAGATATTTAGGAATAAAACATAAATACAAACTGTTATTGTTTTCAAGGGAACTTTTATATTATATACCTATCAGGTATACCTAAAGGGTGCACAGTTTTCCATGGTCAGGAATCAATTCTTAAAAATTGAATGGCGCACCCTATATGTTACTTTGGAAATGTATTCCTCATAAAAAATAAGAGTAACTTTCAATAAGATATTATCTAGCTATCTCTCAAGGTTTAGGATTTAATAGCCGTTTTTTGCTAAAAACGTATTTATTTAAGGCAGTAATAAAAAATATATATCAATATATAACTCTAGTTGTTTCTTTCTCTACATATTATACATATGTCAGCAAATGATCCGATCGGGGTATATAAGATCACCTATAAGTCGATAATTTTAAATGGAATCCCCGTATATCATTACCGATTTCGACTGTTCACAAAAAATTAAGGTAACTTTCTAGCCGCTTAGAAAATATTTGCTTCCTAAGCATTTTTTATGCAATAAAAATAACTTTCGCTTAAATTCAATTTCGTTACAAATATTACCAGAAATCGTTTGGCCAAATGGAAATATCGTTGGCCTCCGCGAAGTCCAGATTTGACACCCCTGGACTATTTTCTGTGGGGAACATTAAAGGATAAAGTCTATAAAAATAAATCTCATGACGTTGATGATCTCAGGAATCGAATTAGGGGAGAAATTCAAAATACCAATGGAGGTGCTGCAGTAAGAGACGCCCTAGGAAAACTATAAGTCATCTACACAACTTGTGGAATGGAGGCTATACGTAGCACATTTACTTCAATTTTCCGTTTTGTATTCGTATTAGGTATAGTGAAAGATAATGAGTTCCATTATCTTTGGTATAGTGTATAGTTTACCTATTGATTCTTTAGTTATATGTATTTGTTTCGTATGTATTTATATATTAATTAATTTTTAATTAAATGTGCATTATTAACTCAACTTCTTGCAACTTAATAGTTCATAAAACTAATCGTATTGTTAAATGTTGAAAAATTTTTATTTGTTAAAAAATCGTAAGTCGTTGAAATAAAACATTTATTTTACCTATCATGGTGGAGAATTATTTTCTCTTAAAGTACACACATGTTAGTTAAAATTATAAATTATATTATATATTATAATATATTGTTGAAAATGTACTACAGTCATTCTGTTAAAAATATTTTTAACGTATTTCCTGATTAAATTTAAAGGAAAGGCATTTTTTATCGCATAACAATGTTTAATAGCCAATATTTTCTAGACGGCTAGAAAGTCACATTAATTTTCTGTGAACAGTCGAAATCGGTAATGATATACAGGGTGTTCCATTTAAAATTATCCCTCACCTTACCCTGTAAAATTTGTAGCAAAATCACTAGAGTTATATATTGTGGAATTGTCTTTAACATAAAAATGACAGATTCAGCAAATATGATATACTTATTATTATTAAATCCTAAACCACGACAGATAGCTATCTAATTTCTTATTGAAAATTATTCTTATTTTTATTTATATTCAATATTTTTCCTAAATAGAATATCTTTTCAGATAAGGGTATAGAGAATCTTATGTGGGACACCCTGTACAAGAATTATAGTCCAGTCATAATAGTTGTGCTGTTACGTTATAGCATAACATCTTTATATAGTTCATTGATAGATGTAAAGATAATGATGTAACAGCACAACTGTCCCGACTGGACTATACCAAATGATTCAAATGAACTGAAGCGGAGAATTGATTAATTGTGCTCGGAAATTATCAATTAGTTGGTTTACAAATTAATGTTATCAAGATCAGCAAAGTGAACTTTAAAAATGTTTTTATGGTCATGTATATAGACATTTAAAATATTTGTTATAATTATTAGATATGAGATTTAGGTTTGTATAGTTCTTTCAATAATGATCAATAAAATATTTCTGCTTCAAAAAGTGACAAGTGATGTTTCCATATTATACAATTTCAGATGATTTTAGTATTAGTGGAAATTTTCTCAATTTTACATGGCACTCTTCGAATTACTTTTTTTTTGATCAATCGATATATTATCTGGATTTGCTTGAAAAGAATATCTTCTGCATCTTTTTTTTAGTGTAATTTCAAAAACAGACCAAAGAAACCAATCTTTATGGAAACTGTTTCAACCCAAAAAGGTACAGGAAACAGGAAGACAGAATAAAAAATGCAATGGTAAATGTAGGTGTATATATATAGAACTTTTTTCGCTCCATTCTAGCTTAGGCATAACTTCTAATGTTATTCAATACGATTATCCTGCGTCTAGTAACAAAATGTCGTTATTAAATTAATTGCAGCTGACAATATAAGTTATAGATGAGTAATCGAATAACTATCCTCGAACTGATTGCTTGTAAGGTTCAAAAAGATCCAGAGCCTCTTGCACTACAGAGATGTTCCACCAACATTTCTTTTATTACCCATTTTATACGAAGGATTTGTTGGGTCGGGGATGAACGACTAAATACTATAAAGAGAAAAGACATTTTCTTGCGCAAGGGTGTGCTGAGAGAAACGACGTCTGTCTGTTGTTTAGTTTATCGTGTGTGTATTTACAACGTGTAGAAAACAGAAGAAGAAGTAGCTCCTCATTCTCGTCGGCGCAAACATGAGAGAATTGCCAGTTGTGGATCTCCAGCGAAGCAACCTTTGATTCCTTTGCTTTCATCCACGACGCTCGCTTTTTGGATAGACCAGCGACCCTCAACATGTTTGTCACGGAAAATAGATAGGTAACTTTACAAAAATCACTTTTCCCGAAACTCTAAGACCGACTTTATTAAATGATTATAATAAACATATACCTTATGTAATGAAAAATAATAAACACTGAATGACCGTTGGCATCTTCAGGGGTTAAGCCTGTAAACCTGAGTTTTTATTATTTTTGATTCTATTTACGTCAACGCGTGCAAGATTCCAAATAGTACAAGGCAAACCTCGGGCAAAGATTAAAAACTCCTTTGCTTCGGGTAACTAAAGTTGTTCAAGATCGCTATATATTAGACTGCTTGTTTTGAGAGAACGCTTTACGTTCATAATATATTCAAGCAAGTATTGATACTGTTAGGAGACGACTTTCTGATCACAATTTACATGATAGAGTCCAGCGACAGGACCTAGATTGAATGCAGACAACCGCATTTCGCCAGAGAGCATGTAAACTGGAGTATTGAGGAGGGAACACGTTCTATTCACAGACGAATCTAGGTTTTGTCTATATAGCTCTGATAGACGTCTCAGAGTTACCCGCCGGCCAGATAAGTGCTATGAACAGTGTTAATATACGTGAAAGAACGCAATTTAATGAAGGCTCTGTGATCTCTGTTTTCGGCTGGAATTTCCTTAACAGCAGGGACGGATATCGTACCTTTACGCGGGGGCTATTTAATTAGCGAAAAGTATATCAATGACATTTTGTCTGAGTACGTTCTCCCTTTTGCTGCATAAATTGGGAATAATTTCTTCCTAATCGAATATTTAAGAACGTACCCTATTAAATGCCAGGTGTAACAAAATGCTATTTATCATTTGCTGCCATCTATTGAGAGCTAGGCCTAATAGAAATTAAAATAATTATTTGGGTATTGAACATGGTAAATTACGATCTAGTTAATTTAGTTAGTTTTCATCAAATTAACACGCTGTCAGCTTTAATTTGGTGTAGGTATTAAATGATATTGTGATAAAGGGTCTAAAACACTGACCACAGTTTACGCTGGGCCGTTTCAATAATATAGCAGATAGCGGTAACAGTAACCAATTTAGTTATTTTTTAATGTTCGCAGAAGTTTATATAAAGTGTCTAGTGGTTTTCTGGAAAAGATATAATGGCACAATTACAAAGGTATGAGATGGATAGATGTTGCAACCCTTTCAAGTTAGCTGAACCTCGAGTTAACAGGTATACTCTGTGACTAGAAAAATACAGTCTCCTCTCCGATCACCATAACGTTGTTTCAAAATCGAATTCTCCTGCACGCTCATGAAATGATATCTATCCATTTCCTTCATCGTCTGTCATTCGGTTATCGTTATGGAGCTAATAAAAAAAGAGAGCAAGATTATTCTAGCAGTGAATCTTGGAATACGCATTCTTTCTACTGTAGGACATAAGTTGAGATTAGGGAGAATTTATGGACAATAGAACAACCTTCAACTATTTCAACGCCAAGAGCTTCTTACCGAGTACCACTCAGTTCTTATATAAACAATATAATGAATTTCAACCAATAAGCAAATCAAAATAAGTAGACCAATATTTCACAAAGGTACACAGGCATGTCTCCAATCAAAATAACCCCGTTGCGCACCAACTCATGAATAATAAAGAGACAACATGTGTTTCGCTTTTTATTTAAAATCATCACACTATATGGAGACTATAATAATACTTACTACAAACCCGAGCTGAGCAAATATCATATAAAACTAGCGGATGTTATAAACATTTAAGACAGAGCCAATGGATATTTAAGTTGATTACACCGTAAAGTTCATCTACAAGTACCTTTTTAATGTTTGCATAATTTATTTAAATATTATCGCGGCAAATCTTCATATTGCAAGAGCAGTGCGAACATACTCACAGACTTGGCAAATTAAATAATCACATATACATAGAATAAGTAGGTATGTAAAGCGATGCACGCGTTAGAAGGATATGTACGTTAAAAAAATAAACATTTTATCACCAGACAGGTGTACCAACGTTATATTCTTTGGATGTTGTGCTCTTTAGTGCAATGAGATTTAATTGTCTAATCAAAATAGTTTCGTCAACACTCGGAGTCCGACTTGAAAAGAAATGATTGTATTAAAATATATATTTGAATGGTTTTTGAAGAAACCCTTAAAAAGATACTTCTACATTATACACTGACCTTCAAAAGAACCCACGGCCACCAAAAAGAGGACAAAGTTTCAAAATTGGCTTTTAATCGAAATGATCATTTCATTTTGATGATTTTCTATAAAAGCTCTGATTCACTATTTAATTTGAGAAAGTACCCCTGTGTGATACAGCGACCACAACGGGTTGGGAGGTGTCATCAACTGTAACCTCATGTTTTACGAACATGTTGGATTTTAATTCCCGTTATTATCTTTCTTATTAAAGAAGTTACAGTCTTTTGAAAAGAAAGACAACTAGGTGATATTGAAACGTACTTAGGTACGATTAATCTTTAAAGCCTAAAAAACATGAACATTTCTGAAAATAATAAAATGTAATGCGGTAATATCGGGTGTATAATATTTTTTAAATTATTTAAAAGATGTGTTGACAATCGTTTCTAGTTTTTTGTAATAAGTAACAACAGTTTTTTCAAATTCTATTTACGTTATAGAATATGTAAAAATGTAAAAATTAAAGTTTGGTTCTCACAGAAATTACTATGGCTTTGATGATTTCGTTGTAATTTTGGAAAACCACAAAAAATCACTCCTCAATTATCAGATTATTGTATAATATTTCCAAGAAATGTGCTGCAGTTCTTTACAGTGAGATGTATTTTTCAAACGTTTGTAAGTTATCGATACCGCTCTCCGGTGACACAGATTCTGCATCTTGCTCCCACTGGTTGGTAGGCATTAGCTGAAAAACGTGTTTCGCTCTCTTGTGTGGCGCCAAAACGGCTCTAACGATTTGGTAATCTTGCTTAAACCCCTTACCACCTTATATAACGCGTACTCTGAAAAAAAAAACATATTTTCTGGCTAAAGTGTTTCTCTTATGAGAAAATTGAATATTTTTATTTTCGAAGGAATTTGGTCAAAAACTGTTTGAAAATCATATGAGTGGACATAACAGACTTTTTCAAAACGATTTGTACGTGTTATAATCCGAAATTTCCTTCCATCCGAAAAACGTCTCCGAAGAGGGTGGACTGGGCAAATTTTCTTGACCATTGAAAATATGAGATGCCAGAATTTAAGATAGGATAATATCAGGTTTGAGTTGAACATTTTTTCAAAAGAGTTACGGTTTTCGAGTTACATTCATGTTAAAATCTCACGTATGTGTATTTTCGCTATCTGGAGGGGCGATTTCTTTTGAAAACTGAAAATCTCTGACCACATGAAAGGCAATAATATTTGTAGCAACATTTATCCTGAATTTTTTTCCTTACAGTTACTGCTTTCGAGTTACAGCCGTGGTAAAATGGTTAAATCTAAAATATTTTTGCGTATTTCCGCATCGATATTCTGAATTCTCTACATAATAACAAGTACAAGCAAATAATACGTGGCTAATAGGATATGTACTATCTTCTTTGGTATTAGTGAACGTTCAACGATTTTCGTGACTAATGTTACAATCAAAAGTGTGAAATAAATATTTTTTACAAAAAATTGGACCAAAGCAAATCATACATGAATAATGGTGAATGTTCAACGATTTTCGTGATTTCGTGAACCGACGTTATTAGTAGGTGCACTGAAAAATAAGAAATAATATTAATTGTATTGGTGCGTTTACTTGAGAAGTTGGTGCCAAAGCTGATCAATCTAACTGCAACTGCGTGACTTCAAAAGTAACAGCACAAATAGAATTATTTTTTTGTATTTTTCTAATAACGTCTGTACAATTTTTTGTAAAAAATATTTATTATGACAATGACGCAGCAGTTACAATGAATGAATAAATTTAGGCTTAAGCCTACTTTCTGCAAATATTATACCAATCATATTCAAGTTCAATGGATAGGTATAATAAAATTTACATACTTATAAAGGCCTTATAAAACCGATATTATTCTGTGAAATTGTTCTAGCTGTATAAAGTGTTATCATGTAAGTAATAGTAGGTACCTACCTAAGATTTATATATGTAAAAGATAATTGCTCAATAAAAGTGAACTAAAACTCAATCTCAATATTCGTTAATGTTAATAATATGCATTATACGGACTTTTATCGTGACACACTTAATCGCTTATATGTATAGGCAGATAGTATGGAAAATGAGACGAGAACAACTGGATCTATCAAATTTTATGTTATGAGCTAACTTTTTTTTTGTTGATCGATGTAATCAAAATTGTTTGTCTACTGAACTTGTTTAACTAAGCGAAGTTGCATTTATGTAAATATGCTTTTACTCAAAACGGGAAAAAACTCCAAAGACGTTTTATCTTATTTATTTCACTAGGTATTACTTTTTTCCTTTATTTGTACCGGGTGATTCAATAATGGTGACGAGGTATTGTATCTCAGGAAATAATAGTGGTAGAAGTTTGAAAAAAAAATCTTTCAGAAGAAATTGACCAAGGTTTGGTGAATATTCTTATAACCATTTTACAAATTTCAATCTCAAAGAATAAACTAACTATTTGTGGAAAATCGCCGTTTTTACAGGAACTATCCAACAAGTCTTTTCAGGGCCTTCTAAGAAATTGGATATTTTTGAATTTTAATACCTACTCACATGCCCCACAGACGAGCTTCTGATTTTTGGCTGAATTATAAATAGGTAATTTTGGAAATAAAATTAAAACTAGATATCAAATCCTATTTAGGATAAAACCACTATTATTATTATTGTTGTGATTAAATTAAAATGAGAACGAAGTTTTAAACTATTTGTTTATTTGTCCATGGCATGCTTGACTACTAAACTAAAAAAAAGTCAATTACCTATTTTATTTTTTTAATAAATTCATTAATAAAATATTCTTCAAGCCATAACTTTTAAACGACTGAAGATATGGTCATACCGTTTGGTCATGCCAAAAATTTTCAACATATTACACATGACAAAACGGAAATATTTCTCAATGGATTAGACAACTCTGTAAAACTATACTATTCAAAATAATAAATTTCCAAACAAACTTTGTTTAGAACTGTCTTGCCAAAAATTTCCAATATATCAGACATGACAAAATGGAAATAGTTTTCAAAGGATTAGACAACTTGTACAATTCAAACTAATAAATTTCCAAACAAACTTTTTATAGGTAGGTACACTAGCTGTACCTGGCACTTCTCGGGCAAACAATTTCGTAAATTGTAGTAAGAAAACATAAAATCATCAAAAGTCTTGAGTATGGAACCCTTCTATGAGACCTATTCGCACATAGAACCCATCCACAGGCATGCATCAAGAGAGAACCGCATGATAATTTTCCCTACTTGCGTCTTTGAGGTCGTCCGGTATGGAACCCTTCACCTTTAAATTCCAGTCGCAATGACAGATTCTTACAAAACAGTACAAAGATATACTACACACAAATATATACCGAAAAATCCACGAAAATTCAGCCATAGAGCTCAGATATACTTCTTTGGTAATTGCAGATATGGAACCCTCAACCTAGAAGGCCCAGACACACTGACAGCCACTCCAGATCATTCTAATAACATTTTACATACATACATGGTAAAAACACCATCAAAATTCAGCCATAGAGTTCCGAAATATGCAATAGACTTTCAGATACGGAACTCACCACCGGTACTGATAGTTTAATAGTACTTTTAAAGGTATAGAATACTATCTATAAACTTTGGTATCATAAACACGTGTGCAAAATTTGTAAAATTATTGAATTTTTAACACAGTATTCAAAATTCAAATCTGTTGAATTTTCAATCCAAAATATTGGAAATTCAATATTTTTTATAGTGTATCAATGCATTAACCATGGTATCTTTTTTGACCGACTTCAAAAAAAGGAGAAGGTATACAATTCGGTTGTAAGATTGCTTTTTTTTTATGGCTGTTCGCGCGTTTCGCATAGTAAACGTACTCCGATTTAGACGATTTTTGTTTCATTTGAAAGAGGAGAGTTGAGAAATGGTCCCATATTGAGGAAAATCAAATCCAAAATCTCCTTCCCTCCAAAAACCGCCCCCAAAGGGGGTGGAGGGGGCAAATTTTCTCGAAAATTGAAAATCCGAGACGACAGAATTGATGAAAATTCCATATCAACAATTTTCATGACTAATTTTACACTCAAAAATGTGAAATAAATATTTTTTACAAAAAATTGGACCGACTTTATCAGTTGTTGCACTGAAAAATACAAAATAATATTAATTCTATTGGTGCTGGTTCTTTTGGAGTGGGTGCCTACAACAACAAACTACAACGGCACAATTTCAAAATTACCAGCACCAATAGAATTAATATTATTTTGTATTTTCAGTGCAACAACTGATAAAGTGGGTCCCATTTTTTGTAAAAAATATTTATACATCATAGTATTAACCTAATACTATGTGGCTTGCTGCAGCAGTCGGTATAGTAAAGACTCCTACATATGACATTATAAAAAAACATTCAACAAAAAAAACATTTTAGAGGAAAAATAAACAAAGTAAGATATAAAGAAAGAAAAAATAACAATTACAGTCATTATTTGCTATAGCACTCACGAATTTTATTAGCTGTCGTTCGACGTAGGCAATGGCTAGGCATTACCTACGCCGCTGAGAAGTAGTCCCAATCTTTATTTATTTTAGAAATGCCCTAAGAACATTAAATAAAGCCTATGTCACCCGCGCAGATATAGGAAATTCAATAGAAAAAATATTGAAATCGGATAAGTAGTTTTCGAGATTTTCGTGGTATATATATATATACGAGTAAGGACTTTTCGTATGTCCACGAAAATCTCGAAAACTACTTATATACTTACTTACTTACTAATATATATTAGTATAGATATAGATTATCTATAAGTACAATGTAACGTCAAATATTGCTCAAATATTAATAAAAATTTCACTTAAAAATCCCTAAATGAAGTAATCACGTTGCTCATTCAAATAGACCATAAGCATGATATTACATACCTAAACCTAGAAGATCACGCGCATCGTTGATAACGTTACTCCATACCGAAGCGTCAGTGACAACCATAAGACGCATGTTTCAAACGATAGTATCATACTTTGTGCTCGCTTGTAATTTGGGTTGGGGCAATTTGGTTTTTTTCTGTTCCTAATATTTTTTATGAGGGATCAATGAACCAGAATCTAGTAGAATAAAAATTCAATTTACTTGAATATGTCGATATTTATGTTCGATTCTAATGGATCATAAGCACCCCACTAACGTTCAAGTTACCCTATCAAAGTTATAAAGTGTTACTGCGTTTAGATCTTCTCGTCGAGCTTTCATGTTTACGCACTACCTACATTTTAATCTACAATCTCGTATTTAATTAGTCCTCGCGGTACACCTGCTGCTCAACTCGCAGATAACGTTAGTATACCTATATGTGTAATCTAATTTCGATAAGGTCACTTATACAACGAATGTCGATCCTTTTGCCGCTTGCTGCTGCTTCACTGGCTGTCGTATCTATCCTTTCTGAGGATCTGTCGCATTTCAGCGCACGCAAATTGGATAACAGGTTTTAGAAACAATTTACTATGTGCATAGCTGATTGGGTTGATTGTGATATGGCTAACACTTATTGTTGTTTTAATTAAGGTGATTCGTTTGGTATTCATAATGAAAAAGAATGGGGAAATATTTTATTACTTTGTTGATTATTAGATAATTGCTTGTATGCATTTATTTCTTCATCGATTTGACCAATTTAAGGTATACCTACACCCTCATCTTTTGTAATTCTTTTCTTTCAATTTTGAAGCAAAATACACTTGTTTGGCGATTTAATTGTATTGAACTAGCAAATTCTGGAATTGACAATTGTTAAATGTCAAACACACTACACAAGTCAACCATCAATTCGTTTAACCTTACATTTTGACGAAATTATATTTACTATTTTACGCATATTTTTGCTTATTTTGAAGGATGTTACGGTTTAATAGAATCCAACGATGATTTTAAACTCTTTGGGTTTAAAAAGATACTTACAAATCAAAAATTCCAACTAAAAGTCGTAAGTTATAAATATAAAATTTTTCCCTTTTTTAAGAAATCATTAAAAATAGTGCCTTCCGCCTCCATTTTATAAAAAGTTATGCCAACATACATCTATTCTTGCAAACATTTGATTTTTTATCGCTTTTATAGCAAAATCCGCTAAACCAGACTTCTACCTATAAAACTATGAATCTCAAAATTACAAAAGAAAATATAACAGCTGAAGTTAAAGAAAGGCACGTAGTTCTCATGCTATTCAAGGACTTTTCATTCGTTTTATGATATCCAATATCTTGATTTCAGTGGATCTAAAAGGGCACAAGGCTGAGATGAAGGCCAATAAAGTCACTGAGCATTAAGTACATGGAATAGGTACCCGTTTGAATATCAGCCACTTGCGAAATGGATTTCCATTTCAATTAACAAAATTATCCTACCCAGCCAAGTCGTAACCATAGAAAATCTATTTGACAATCTGTCACTGACTTCGAAATTTCTGTAAGCTACTATTTATTTTTTTCTTTATTTCGTATCGATCAAAATTATCAAGTGAAATACCAAGCAAAATGTGCTGCAATCCACCACCAAAATCCGTCCTGGCCCAGCTGAAGGATTTGATCTGTCAAATAGACAACTGTCAACCGTACTGTGGCGGTGGTGGCTCGTGCTGTCCTGCCCCATCCAGCAGCTGCCCAAAACCTTGCCAGCCATGTGTCAACAGTCCCATTGGTCCGGTTATCGAAATCTACGATCCGCTGCCAAAGCCCTGCATTCCAATATGCACACCCTTCGTGAAGGATTGCTGTGCAGGCGGTTGCCCACCTCCGCCAGCTTGTTGCCCACCACCAGCATGCTGCCCTTCACCCGGTTGCTGCCCCATGCCTTGTGGGCCACAGCCCGTGTGCGCTATGCCCTGCTGTCCCACATCTTGTTCACCCATATCCTGCTCACCTCCAATTAGTTATCCTGTCCCAGTTTGTCCTGCACCGTGCTGTCCGCCTTGTTGTCCACAACCTTGTTGTCCAGGATGTTAGGTGGAATTCGATTGTCAAACGTGATGTCTGGAATGTGATGTGTTCAATGAAACGTTTTGGAATTGAAAATAAAATTTTCTGATATCTAATACTTTTTTATCATTATATGATTACAGAAACAACTACAGGTATCCTGATGTTTTCTCTTCCATTTGCTGCCTTTTTCTTAAATTTCCCTACAGAACTCAAGTACCTCACACAGGACTGTGAATGCATTAAGGATCAACAAGTTATGCGCCTTGCTGGTGCTGTTCTGGTTCAAATGAATGCAACCAGTTTGTTCCATAACTATGAAATTCTAAATTGTATCCAACTAAACCACTCAAAACATTGCTTTGTAGCTACTCTCATCAAAATACGTGCCTACCCGCTTCGCAGGGATGCAAACCACTGGTACAAAGTATCTATATTCATTGTATTATGGTGTTCGTTGATGATGTCACGGAATACTGACAGTACACTGGCAATATATAAAAGTCTCATCTCCAAACTTTCATTTATTCTTCATCTCTAATAAATCAATAATGTACAGAATTGCGGAATAAAAAATAACTTTGAAGGAGTTAGACCAATCAAGACTTCTCTGAATCTCTATAAAAATACATAACATAATTTTAAATAAAACTTCAGCTTCTCCAATTGAATTTTTGACAAGCTGGTTTTGACTGAGTCACCTTTTCCGTAAATTTCCGTACTTAAACGTCAACACAAATTTTCGAAAAAGTATCTAGACACAATTATGAATAGAGATGATTTGCAACTTCCCTGCAAGTTGTGGTCCACAACAGTATTGCCCGAGAAAAAGCTGTCTCAAATCCTGCCGAGCTCCCTGCATGAACAGTCCCGTAGGACCTGTTATAGAAATTTACGACCCATTGCCCAAGCCATGCATCCCAATTTGTACACCAATGGTGATGGGAAAGTGCTGCAAACCATCACCAAAATGTGCGCCATATCCACAGTGTAATCCATGTTGTTGTTGTTGTTGTGGTGGTGGTGGACGTGCCTGTGCAATGCCCTGTTGTCCTTTTTCATGCCCAATTAAATGTTTTCCTCCGTTGCCATGTCCAGAACCTTGTTGTCGTCCTCAATGCTGTCGTTGTTGCTACTCTTGTGGTGCCAGATGTTGTCCTTCACCATGTGCTGCTACTCAATGTCAGCGTCGCTGTCAGTGTTGTTGTCGGCCTTGTCAAGCAAAATCAAAATGTTGCGGCAAAGTTAAATGTTGTGTTTCTGTGCAATGCGGTCCTGGGCTGCGCTGCGATACAAAGTGTTGCTAAATACAGCATAATTGATTTCAAGAACAAATTTCAAAAGGAGAATATATTAAAGAAAATAAAACTTTCAAAAATATTGACAAATACTTTTTCTTAAAAACCGTTTAGATAGAATATAAGAGGAGAATGGTTTGGCAAGCTTAATCAAAACTATTGACAGTTCTAACGTTAAAGTATTGACCAAACAAGCTTCTCGTCTAAAAATAACAATCTTGATAAAGACAGATAGAATCAAATTATGGATTTGGCCACAGGAAATATACCATTGCTTTCTTTTATGGAGTAAGATATAATCAACTTTAAATACACATTTTTCTAATAATTTTACAGAAAATATCATTAATTACATAAAAAATAAGTCTCAATTCCATCTCTGTTAGTTAGGGTTTGAACTTAATCTATCTATAGATTTGCATTTCCATCATTTAAGAGTTCCTGGTCGCAAACTTTGCGACAATCAGTTGCCTTTAAAAGCATTAGTAACATTATGATTATTCTATTGAAATACTTCCCAAAAGAAGGATGTATGAAATTCGACTGTATGTCTGTTTGTTTTTATGTTTGTAATCTCGATTCGATTTTTGGTAAGAAAGTTGTCATAATTATTTCGGAATTAAGTGGCTATAATTCGAAATATTAACATAACAATGTTATGTATTATTAAAAGCCATGAATATAAATTGCTTTCGCATTAATGCATTGATTCAATTAATTAATTAATTAAAGACGCATATTTATAATCACAACTTCTGTGTGAACTTCGGCGAAATTTTAACTTTGCCGTGAACGGTGGAGAGTGCTCTGAATATTAGTTAACGGGGAAGCAATATCTATGGATCGAATCTCCGTTGGCGGGTAGCGGGTAGATAAATATTTATTGTGGGGCACCGAACAATATAAACTAATATTATTTCTATTGGTGCTGGTACCTACTTTTGGAATTGGTGCCTACAACAACAAACTACAACGGCACAACTTCAAAAGTACCAGCACCTAAGGAATTAATCTAATTTTGTATTTTTTAGTGCACCAACTAATAAAATGTGTCTAATTTTTTTTAAGAAATTTTTTTTGTCGAAATCAGTTTTCAAAATTTATTTCTTATGTTCAAGATTCTATCTAATAACAAAATAAGTTATGATATTCTATTTTGCAGAATTATTAATAAAATAATAATTAGGTATTTGAGAAGCGAGTTTAATGAAAAACGCCTTTTTTGGTTCTTATAATTTTTTCATATATATTTTCCTGAATCTTACGATTAATTAGATCTCTCATTCCTTCAGTTCTTTTGTATTTCGACATGTTGAGTACCGCTGATTATCCGAATTTACCAACACTATCTCGACTCGGTAAATATTTTGAGTTAATTAAAGAGAAAGAGGAACTGCTGTCGTTTGAGGATTTGCCGAAAGAAATTCAGTCGAACGTAGATCAATTTTATGAGGAGTGGGAGAATTGTAAATCTGGAAACGTTCTCTAAGCAGAAGTGTGGGGCTGTTGAGTTTTAATAATTGAAAATAACGACTATTGTTGTTGAAAACTGATTGTTAAAAATGTCTGATTTGTACCATTTACATCATTACTAAATTTTAACATTCTCCACGAATCAATAATTAGATCTCTAAACTTTTCCGTACGCAATAACAGAAAAGGTTTTCCTCAAAACTAAACATATGATCGAAGACAAAAATAAAATTTTACTTATTTCTAAAGAAAATATGGTTCGTGCCTAATGAAGCATTTTTACAAATTGCAGCTGTGAAAGGATTCAGAAAACAATCAATATGTTTTATTTATGTGAATAGATTGAAGTAAAGTCTATCCGCATTTTTCAAAATCAATACTAATTCGGTGCCACTTTAGTTTGATATTAAAACGGTCACGTTTAATATTATATTTAGCATAGTAACTAATAAACTAATCATCATTTATAAATTCTAATAATTTGAATGAAAAAAAGAAATATGAAAATTGTGCAAGACTTAGGTATTATTTGATGTTTTCTTACAACTTGACTTTGAAAATTAAATATAGCTTAAACTAGTTATCTTATGAATTCGATTTGGATAGATTTCTTTCGAAAACAACTTTATATAATGTGATCACCACTTTTTTCGATAGCCACCGTGTACGGGTTTACTCACTATATTTTGACTCCCACCTACAGCTCTTATTACGAATTCATGTATTATCATTTGGTAATAGCGGAAATAAAAAAAAAACAATTTACAACATTGAAAAATTAAGCGAGTCATATTTTTGAATGAAACATCTTGTATATTATTAGATTCAAATTTCAAATATATATAATTTGTTGGCATTTGGTTCATTCACTTTAGAAATATTTGAGCTTAAAATTATTTTTCCACAATTGTATTGTTGCTATTAAAATAATCAAGTTGCCTCGAAAACGTCTGCAATTATTGTATTCATGGCAACGACACAATGTCATCTGAGGATTAAATGGACGATAAATAGAAAATTATTTGAAAACTATATATCAAATGGTTATTTTTTTCAAATAGATATTAGATATGAATATCATCTAATATATCCGGGCCGAAGGATCCCGTCAATTAAATACTAATAAGAACGTAATTAGGCATTCTAAGAGCGGAATAATGTTTAATTAAGGAATAAGACAATCGAAAGAAATTTAGATGAATAACTTGATATTTTACTCTATTTTCAAGAAAATGGAAATATACCTTCGAAGGCTTTTTAAAATACCTACCTATTATTTTTTGATGTGCAAAAGGTGTCTGGAAAGTCATAGATCAAAATTCAGCGAACACTAAAACGTCATAAATATCACACCTAGATTTCATCATGTGCGAAATTTAAACGAATAACTCTGACTCTTAGATATTCCCGCATACATCGATTCATAGTGACAATAATGTTTAAAAATAGCATCTAGGGATGCCACCAATGCACTTGAAGACACGAGTTAAAAAACTAAATATCTATAGGAAAAGTATAAAAAAAAGGTATTTTTGAAGAATTTGGTCAGGAAATTACTACACTGGATGTTCTAAAATTAGTATTATATAATATTTTTTGATTTACCCCTGAATAATAACTAATGCAATGGCATTTAACCAAGTACCTACCTAATATACTTGGTATCCTAAAATTACCCTGTCAAACTTCACCAGCGGATTAAAAGCGGAAGTTTAAAAATAATGCAAAATGCAATAAAAAGATAGGTCGAAAAATGTTCGTTAAGGGAGTTGCAGCCCTTTTAACTATCTACTCGCCTGAAGAAAAAAACTACGAACCCTACATTCGTCACCAAATGTTAAATAAGTTCACGGAAAAATGTCTTTTCCATGATCTACTATGATATCAAATTATTTGATTTAGATTTGAGACAAGCAGTAAAGCTTTTGAATCGATGTTACCAATGGTTCATCCTACTGAGGTTCGATAAGAGTACCTGTTTGTATTAGATAATTCCAATTTTTTATAAGTTTACGTCAAAATTTAGAAAAAGCCACATACGAAAAAGTTGGGCTAGTTTTTCCAACGCAGCCTTGTTTGATGCATCTCTATTTAAAATTTTGAAATTGCTATTAGCCTATCATGTGGGGAGGAATCAAAACAATAGATGCTTAAAATTTTGCTCCATTATCTTCATTAGTTTTGGAGATGTCGAATAGAAACCATCTTCAGGCGCAACTCCCTTAACTAACATTTTTCGACCTATGTTTATTGGAACTTTTAACATTTTTTTTTAAACTTAGACTCAGCTGGTGAAATTTGACAGGGTAATTTTGAGACTAAAACTAAACGAGTTGTGATAGGTACTTCAAATTTGAGCACATTTTAACGTGTTGTGTTTTTTGCACATTTATTTAAATTAAGAACAAAAAGATCTATAAAGTTTCAAAATAATCCATTTGAAGACAGCGTCAACCTGCAAAAACTTGAAATTCGCTAAATGTTTTCAACATTTTTACCTAGAAATCCTTGAAGTCCATTGAAAACTTTCTTATTTAAACTTTCCTTATATCTCTAATGAATGCCCTTGTAGGCAGGGAAATCCTGTATACATATAATCTAATATAAACTTAAATGATCTAATTCTTCATCCTTAAAAACAATTTTTTGCCACCCTGCCAAGCCGTTGGATGCGACTAGTACCTACCTAAGTAGGTATAATAAGTCCAAACCACAGCTCACCAAACAAAGCTATGTCCAAACTATCTATTCCCATAGATATTCCGTTTCCAGTCCTAATTCCTACAACTTCCTCAATGTACAATAATAGATTATATATGTGTGTACATATTCGTAGATATAATGCATCTGTTTATTTACTGAACCGTCCACCCCACAAGTGTTCACTAATATAAAGATCCCCCCATTGGTAAAAAATGACACTCTTATTTGCATAAGAATTAACGGCATACAAAACAGTAGCAGATAGTTATTAGGCCACGTGTTGATGCGTCGGACCAATTATTATTATTATTATTATTCTCGGCTTTTGTCTCTTAATAAAATGTGGTATATGGCCGCTGGGGTCAATGTGGATGTGGACAATGATTTTTAAAGCTGAAAAGCTATAAAAATGCGAAAGCAGTTCTCTTTGCTATATGTATATGTGTTCTTATAAGGGTCGATGCATAAATTCAATAATAAATTCAACAAACATAGAGTAGGTACGTTCATTTTATTAGTGTAATTTATTTTGGTTCTCATTTGGACCAATACCTACCCGTATCAAAGGAAAAGTGGAGTTGTTTCTTTTGTGTTTCTATTAAGAAGAGTATTTTTTTTATATATATTTTAAGGGAGCGTTGACAGCAAAACATTACATTTTATGTTCTTGCAATTCAAGTCACTCTTGAATTTCTCAGCATTCTTATCTTTGTCATGATGAACAAATGATATAAATAGTAATATCAATTAAATAGGATTTTTTGGACACGGCTTCTCTATCCTCAAAGGGTTGAAATATGATGCATAATGGAGTTTCACAAAAAAAATATGTAGATATCTACCATACCTAGTAAGTCCAAATGCCGGTAAGATGATCGTTATATGAATTTGTGTGAATGAACAGAGTGCCAAATTTTGTACGCATTTTAGGTTTCGTTCCAAGTTCAATCAGATTCCAGTCCAGTCAGGATTCGGCGCAGGGGAGAAAACACATTGGAATCCAAGCTGCTAGTTATCTGTGCCATCTTGGCTTTGTGACAGTTTACAAACTATCAAAACTATCATGTCATGCGTATTGTGGGGAGCCTCTGTCTGCCGCGATGCATTTATTTCTTATACAAATAAAAACGTCACGTCGAAAAGTTGGGATTAAAACTACTTTAACTTTTTTTCTATTTACTTGTCATTACAAATGAAAAAAAAAACATAAATATTCGAGTAATCTCCTCAATGTCCAGATTGATAGTATGTCCAGCCTCTTACTGTGTAAATAATTGTAACCTATTTAATTTATAACATTAGCCATTAAGATTTATGTTTACCATCCTTATTATATTTGTTGCCACTTATCCTCTTATAGTATTTTGATTTTTATTTACTATGGATTTCCATAAAGTAACAACTAAGTAATAGAGTTATAAAAAGATGTCTAAGTATATCAAATGAAATTTGGAATTGGAGAAAAGGCGTAAGAAACTTCGTTCCTTACTGGGACACAATTTTCAAACTATTGGAAATCGATTCCTTCAAAATTACATACATTAAACTTATTACGAGAACCAAAAAAAAATAATAATTTGAGATAGCCTTAGAATCACAGATTTTTATTCTGATGTTGATATCTAATGACGAACTCGATTCAAGCGAGTCAAAATTGCAATTGTTATTTTTTCCCTCTCTAGCAACTCTTTTTCAGAGTATCGAGAAAATCCCCAAAATGAGTATTCATTAAATATTTTTTACCAAATATTGGATCGACCTTATTAGTTGGTGTACTGAAAAACACAAAATAATATTCTTTTGGCACCAACTTCAAAAGTAGGTACCCGCAGCACCAGAATTAATATTATTTTCTGTTTTTCAGTACACCAACTAATAAACTCGGTGCAATTTTTGGTCAAAAATATTTATTCGATACTTTTGAGTGTAACATTAATCATAAAAATCGTTGAAAGTTTATTAATACCAAAGAATATAGTACTTATCCCATTACCCATGTATATTCTTTGCCGGTTATTATTAGATTTTTTATTTTAGAGAAAAATTGCCACCTCCACTCCATTCTGGGAAGAAGATTTCGGATTTGAGTTTTTCTGAATATGGGACAAGTTCTCAACCCTCTTCTTTCAAATGCATTAAAAATCTTCAAAATCGGAGCACATATAATGCAAAACGCACGAACAGCCAAACATAAAAAAACATACAATCAAATTGTATACCTCCTCCTTTTGTGGAAGTCGGTCGAAAATAGGGCCTTTCAAATTGCCAGTAAATGAAATTCCTTGCAATTTCAATTCAACATTGTTATGCGCTCGATGGATTTTTCCCCTTTCTTTCATTGATGTCTTCATTCCATTAATCTGGATAATCCTTTTCAAATAAAAGGGGTTGCGTATTATATAAGGGTGTTAACATGGTAGGTAATATAATAAATACCAATTCTGTAAGCTGCTATTTGGTTGCAGTTACATGTTGAATTTAATACTGAATGGAATTAATTTTATTTAAATATTAAATTAAATGAATCGATTCAGTACCTAAATAGAGCTTAATATGAAAAGGTGATAAAATATATTTTCGATTAATTGTAATAGATCAACATATATGAAATCTCCATAGCAACTCAAATAATATCTGATCCTCATAGAGTTTTGTACAGAATAAATTGCATTAATTAGGTGATAGAAGACTTTTGATATCAACATCACAATCTTAATGTTTTTTAGTCACATATTTGGTACGATATTAAATTTTTCGAAATCCTTATTCCCAATATTATTCCCGAAAAGGGTTAGGTATGGCATTCATTATCGATACATGTTGTTTCAAGCCAATCAGATGCCTTGATTTTGACAGGTTGGCGTCAGTGGCAAATAAAGTAAAAAGCTGTGGATTTTCTTCAGTAAATGTCTATGTTTCATGAAATAAAAGTAATGCGTTCCGAAAACGCGAAGAAAATATCATGTCATAAATCGTAGTCGTCAGCTTTTTTTTGCGTCCACTCCTGAACAGGCCTCCTCTTCACTGCCTTATCAGTATTGCAACTGATAAGGGGACCTATAGCTTAAGGTGGACTCCGAACCACCGATATGTCTCTAAGAGACATACCATTCTACCAGATCAGAGGGTTTTTGAGGCGTACCTTACCACGCTGCCTCAACGCGGGTTGGTAAGGGGCAAGTGATGTCGACCGCTAGTTTTTGCCATTTTATAGCGATCCTTCAGCCCCCGGATTTTTTTTGTAAATTTTCATGTATGGTATCCTTGACCTAGTTGGGCTCGAACCTACAAGTAATCCTAACCTTAAAAGTAATACTTCCATATGATTCTGTTCTTCCCAACACTGGATTTATGAGTGAAATATGTTTGAGATTTAAGCCAGTGTTTAACAGATACGTTAAATATTTAATATTTTTTTGATAAATTTGAATATGCTCAGATTCCGTACAAAAGGAACAAAAATTGTACGATTTTCCATTCATTTTATGATCTTTATTTTGCGGCTCTAATTATTCTAATATGGCGTATAATGTGAAACGTCTTTCTACCAAAGCGCTGCAGTCACAGCCAACTTCACAGATTTTATTTTAACGCGTAAAATCATTGGCTGGCAGACAATTTCCAAAAGATTGCTCCTCGAAAACATTTTTTTAACTGTTCAAGCTCCAGGAATTGATTTATTCCTCTGGTAACTTTTCTCAGTAACATCATTAGAAAAGGGCATGACTGTTGCAATCACGGACATATATGCACTAGGTCTAAAAACTCCATGGTAGAGGAAGTTCCTTTTTGATACGAAAACACATGGTTTATGGGGCTTTCGCCTAGTCTTTGCTGTCATCGAGTTTAGATAAGAAACATAATCTTGATATCTTAGCACGATAATTTCCATTCATATAGTCGCATTGAATTGTTGTTATAAATATAGTCAATCCGAAGGCATTTTTGACATAGAACAAAAATTACAAACCTTATGTGACATTACCAATACCTAATGGTCGTGTCCTCAGAAGTCACTGATTACCAATTGATTAGTAATCAGAAAATTGACAGATAATCAGACAAACATAACCTATCTTTTTTATCTGCTATTTGCCAATTCTCTTATGGACATCTTCGATTACCATTGAATCATTTTCATTATAAATATGTTGAACAGAAAATACTGGTTCTCCTTCCATTTTCAATTTCTCCAATATATGTATAATTGTCGATTGGCTGACACAGACATCTGATTTGGAAATCAGGTCATAGAGTCACCTGTTACTCAAATTTTGATGCCTCATCACATCATTGATGTGAATCGAGCGACCCAAAAAAATTCATCCCCATTAGGTCTTTGAAAATGGGAACATGTCTTAACTTGAGTCATCTGCAATTGCATTTACATATATCGTTTGAAACATCCCTTGTCCAAAGGCCTACTGGGGATGATTTTATTTTTTGAAGCGCTCGATAAAAGTACCTGAAAGTTCAACGATTCTGATGACTATTAAACAATCAAAAAATATTAGACATGCAAATTTGATATTAAAAGTTACGTTACATCAGAAATATCCGCAATAGTTTCTCAAAGGATTTCGATTGAATTTGGTGTCAACACATCTGATTTGCATTGCTTGAATGTTTATGAATCGTTTTCACCATTTTGCACATCATCATCAACATCATCATGTTATCGCCGTGACCCATTGACCTCCGGTTGTCGGCTTTGCAAGGTCGACAGTCGGCAATAGATGATGGAAAATATGAAGCAGTGGCCGAATTGAAACACCACCCATTATATATGGTATATCACGACCTGCTGGATATGGAGTGTCGTGGCCAACAGTTAACGTTTTTTCGACGCCTACCGCAGCATTTTGCATAAAAATCACAGTGATAATATCATGGGGTTGGGATCAGGTTCATGAGTTGCTTCTTTCCACACCTCATGGTACAGTCAAAGTGTATTAAGAATCTTATCAACTTGCAGTAATAGAAAATATGAGAGTCCCTTCAGGTTTATAGATAGTTTGAATTGTGTCGGTAAATGAAAGACTAAGTAAAGTATTAAAGATTTCATAAGCTTAGTTAGCATTTTCAAAAAAATGTCCATAAAATAACGAATTTCCCGTTGATTCAATAATTGGGGAGTCACTAACAGTTTAATTTTAAAATGGTGACTAAATCCTACCTTTGTCCAGACTTTTAAGTTGTATGTAATAATGTTTTTCTTAAATAACTTGGCAAGTTTTAATTTTAACGAGAAATCGGGAAAAATAAATTCTTCCTCAGTTTAGCTTCCATTTTTTGTAAGTCACAATTTTTCTAACTGAACTGAACCTCAAAAAGTTTGACGCAGAAATATCCGTTTAGTCAAAATATGAATAGGTGAAGAGTTAGAAAATTTGACAGTTCATTTGATCATAACTACTTTCCTAGCTTTTTCTCAGAGATTCGCGTTATCACAGGTGGTAGAGGGCTTGAAGCTGAATGTTTTAGACTAGCTTAATTAATATAATTCTAGCTGTTCTGGCGCTCTTGGGTGAAACACGTTTTTCAGCTATTGCCTAACAACTATTGCGAACTAGATGCTCAATCAGTGTCACCGGTGAGCCCTATCAATAACCAACAAAACGAAACAGCAGAAAAAAGCTAAATCGGTCCATCCGTTCCCGAAATAATCTTGGCACAAAAATGAATTGCTCAAAATATATTTATTTTTTTACTCAAGGACCTCTGAAGCCGAATATTTTACACGAAAGTAAAAACAACAAAGTAATAAATATTTTTTGTGCACCAACTAATAAAGTCTGTCCAATTTTTATCCAATATTTATTCCACACGTTTAATGATAACATTATACATGAAAACCGTTGATATTTCACTAATATCAAAGAAGATGACACTTATCCTATAACCCATGTATGTTCTTTGCTTGTACTTGTTATTATTCAGAGGTCTAAAAACATCGTGGTGGAGATAGTTACCTACACTTATTTAAAGTTTACCACTTCTTTAACTCGAAAACCGTAACTCTTTGGAAAAAATATTCGGATTAAATATTGCTACATATAATCCCTTATATAATATGGGATGCTCAGATTTTTAATTTTCTAAAAAAATAGTCCCCTCCGGAAATTCACATATTAAAATTTTACCATTGCTTTAACTCGAAAACCGTAACTCTTTTGAATCGTAACTATCTTTAATTCTGCGCCCTCAGATTTTCGATTTTCTAGAAAATTTGTCCCTTCCACCCCTTTGGTGGCGTTTTCGGAGGGAAGAAGATTTGTGATTCGTGTTTTTCTAAATATGAGACCTTTTCTCAATTCTCCTCTTTCAAAGGAACCAAAAATCGTGGAATACGCTTGCGATACAGCACGCGCACAAACCAAAAAAAGCAGCCAATCGAATTGTATACCTCCTCCGTTTGGGTTCGTGGGTCAAAAATACAATCTTGTTTATGTTTTTTTACATCAATATTTAAATTCATGCGCCAAAGGAAAAGAAAACAGAACCTATACAAAATATTTTTTCTCGAAACATTTGACAACTGAATACTTATGAAATACAGAATGAAATTGAAATTATTTCATAAAAAGAACTATTGTTCATTCAGCTAAAGGCATAAGTACAGCCGTTTTCATAATCGAAATTTAGTACCCTACTAAAATAAGTGCGGAGATTTATGGCTACCAGAACACACAACTGACAGAACCTTCAATCCACGGTCATAAAAGAGGACTGTGCTGCAATCTATCTAACCTAACCTTAAATTAGGTTTATGTTATGTTATGTCACTGTTATGGTAGGATAGTAATTTGTTGTTATTTTGATATTGTACTAGCTAGTACCGAACTAAGATTGGATTATGAATACGTTTGTTAGAGTTTAAGGTTTTTTGACGCCATATTCCCAGTAGGTGTAATACACTGTGAGGGGTATCATTAATTGCCAAATTATTTCTTTTCTGAGTTCTGAAGTGATTTTGAAATGGGAACTCCGTTTTTTCTGCAAGTGTGAAGTATTCCGAGCAGGTATTTGGATTTTTCTATCATTATTTTTCTGATAGGGCTTAGAAATCGTGTTTATTGGTTAGCGAGAAACCAGAACCACGATAAGATCCTGTCAAATCAATATTTTCAGTTTTATATTCAGGAATTTGCGGTTCCTAAAGTTAGTTTAATAGTTTTGATTGTTATGATATCATTACCATGATCATAAGCATCAATTTTTCCCTCCTCCATAGTACGAGGTACGATTAAATATTAAGAAAAATAAGGGCACAAATATCCACGATATCGAAAATTTCAATCCTCACACTGCTTGTAGCCCGCAGATAGGTAGATACATTTCATGGTTTTTATTTATTTATTAGTATTTTCTTTATAATTTTTAACCAAAAATGTTTCAAACAAAAGTTGTAAGGACAAATTATATCTATAATTGAAACATGTTTTTGATGAACTTTAAGCAACGGATATTTTTTTAGATTAGAAGTTTTGTCGGTGACCATTTTGAAACTACTTCTTTCTTTTTCTATATGAAATTTACTAAAGTAACGAGACATTGCAATATTGTTCACCGCTTTTTGACCGACCAGATAAATTAGATGCACAATTCGACTGTCAGCTGAACATATGGTTCGGGATGTGTCCAAAGAGTCAGAAAACTGCTGGTTCTACATCGACAAGCGATGCAAACAACCAAACAGCGTGCCGCTTCCAGCGCCACCATATGTTCAGCTGATGAGATCCTAATAAGGTCGAAATCACAGTGATCCTGTTCTTGGTTCAAAAGTGATGTGTTCCATAGATAATGAAACAAAAAGGTGTTAGAAGTTACCGCAATTGGTATCGGGATAGATCTCGATCCTTTGCACCTGCCAGCGATGATATAATTCAATGCGGGATGGGGCTTTTGTCCACCGAGTAGTTGTTTTCATCGTTGGTAGTTTATGGCTATGTGTGATTATAGCCATCTATCTACTGTAAAGACCGAAGTCATTTAGTACATATCTTTCAGTAGCGAAATCTTTACATCTTTTCATATATATATATATATATATATATATATATATATATATATATATATATATATTACCTACTTCAAAATTACAACCAGTAGAATTAAAATTACCACCAGTAGCAGCTAATAAAGTCGGTCTCGGTTTTTTTTAAATAATAGGTTTGATTCAAGGAATCTCAATTTTTTTTAAATGCAAGAAATATATAGGTAGCTGTTGGAAAAATAGAAAAATAGTCGAGGCATTTTTTCTTACTTTTTAAACATAATCAAAATAATGGACATAAGCAAAAGTAGAATTTGCTAGCTATTTTGAATTTATGAAATCAGTGACCTTTGCAATGTTCAAAGTACCTACCTAACGAATGAGCTCTACTTCGATTAGGTTGGAGTTTCAAGTCTATAAGTTTTGAATATAACTCATAATAAAATTATTTCGGTACAATTTGACTGGTCTGGATCATCTTTAACCATTTTGTGTGAGATGTAGTAGTAGGAGGATTATTATGTGTTGTAAGCCACACGAATTTCCACACTATACAGGTAATTGTACACATTGTAAAAGATGCTAAGTCTTGTATTTAGCAAGTTTGAGGTGCAGCAGCTGAGTGAAATCTGGTAAATTACGAGCTGCCGGACGAAGGATGGATGATGAGTGTACACGTACGTACCTACATTATTTTTTTCTCAACTATTCGTGCATATTATGTACTTACTCACTGTACAGAGAAATGTAAAAGTGTACATATACCTATAGTTTGATATAACATGCTATACGGAAAGGCCTTCATTACCTTAGTATCTATAAATGGGGAAGGAGGTTCAGAGATAATTAAATGTGAAGACGATGGTCGGTTTGATGGTGTTAGGTATCTGGTGAAAGAAATTGCAAAGTATAGCAACTAGGATCTATGATCAACTGCTTTCATTTTCTCTGTTTTTTTGGTCTCCTAAATTATTTTAAACTTGTCAATATTCTGCTATTACATGGATAGTATAAGACCAAATTTATTTGATACTAGCTGATTTAACCAGCCCTTTCACGGCAAACATTCTGATACATTTGGGTACGAAACAAATGTCATAAAAAGTCTTGAGTATGTCATATTCGCAGATCCATCCACATACATACACTAAGAGAGAGCAGCATGATCATTTTTCCTAAATATGTCATAGGGATTTTCCGGTTTGGAACCCTCCACTTTTAAGTCCCAGTCGTACTGACAGACTCGCACAAAACAGTTCAGTGACATACTACACACAAATATAGCGAAATTCAGCCATCGGGCTCAGAGATAATTCTTTGGATATTACAGGTATGGAAACCTCCACCTAGGAGGTCCAGTCCCACTTGCATCCACTAACAGATAATTCTAATAACATTCTACATATCAGAAATATACAGTAGACTTTCAGGTACGGAACACATAGACGTTCAAGTTTTATATACCTACTCGTATATAGATTAGAAGAGATGGAGTATATAAAAATATAAAACTCTCGATATACAGGGTGTTTCATAATATATACGCAGGACTTGAGGATTTGATATCTAGATTAGTAGCATCAAATAGAAACATACACATCTTCCTCTTGGTATTTGAATTATTGTCATCACCTTCTGATTTACAAAAACAAACAAAATCATTCTCAACCTGGTGCGACAAATCTATGCCAACTTTTATAAAAAAAAAGGTTGCGTCCACTTTAACTTCAGCTTGATGCTTAGATGAAACGCACCCACAATTCCAACCAAAAATACCAATTAATAACAAAGGGCAACTGCCACCGAAAATTATCAGTCCATATCGGATTCGACGTTCAATCATATATATACACATAATAAATATACCACCCCTCCTGTGACGGGTGTTAAGCTGTATTCCCACCAAAGTGGGCCTTTGGGGGCCAAACAATCGAAAGCATCACGAAACATACGTCAAAGTGCAAGGGTGTATGTGGAGAGAGGTTGTCTCATTTTTACTTGCACTGGCATAGAGTTAAATCTTTTTGAAGATATAATATTAAAATGTTGTTATTGCTTTATAATGAGTTTATACAAGAAATGTTCTGATATTTGAAGCTGGAAAAGCTTTACTTATCAGGATTTAAATACAGTAAACCAGACTATTTATTATATCACTTTGGATCGGTACACCCTTACGGTAAACGACCTTGTACCGACCAACAATCAATAGATCATCAATCAATGTCAACGATATGAATCTATTGGAGACTATATAATTTTGTTGTTACTCCAGTACTTATACCTATGTAGATAATATACTCAAGCGTAAGTGATATCTATTGCCAATGGTGACTAGGCATATTATGATTTTTTTTTGTGGGAAAAGGAATCATCTATTACAACATCGTTACTTTTCATTTAAGATGGGAGTATTAACAACAATGATATCACATTTCTCATTTAGAATATTTTTTCTGAGTTGATTGCATGTCCAAGAGGTATTAGAGCTGTGAGAGAAACTTGTTATTTTTATACTTTTTACAGTTTTCTACAATTTTGTTTTAGATGTTTCTTATCGACATCTTCTAGTTTCTAAAATATTACTATTTATTAGGTGTATTTGAAAGAACTTAATGATATATTTATTGTATTGCTTTTAAAAATCAAATATGTGGGATGAGTCGCTAGAAATTATCAAGTATTTAAAAAAGTTATCCATTGCAAGATTGAGAACAGAACCATGTTTTATCAGTTCTTTTCTGGGGAAACACATAAAACAATTTTGGAATAAAATTATTTATCAAAATTTGGTCACGTTCAAAATGGGCTTACGTGATGAGGGGTTCCGTGATTAGGGTTTGAGGTTACGTTTTTCTGTAAAATATGTCCTATATTGCCCATTTTTTGAAAAAAAATCTGTCCTTGTATTTCCCAAGATAGAAAGGGGAGCGGTCAATTTTATTTAGTATTTCCTAGACTTATATATACATTTTAGAAATGAACACATTATTTATTTCTCATTAATATACAGTGTCCGTACCAACAAGATGTACCCACTAAAATATGTATGTGAAATAAATTAGAAATTTATTTAGAAAACTTAGATTTATAAAAGGTATATTTTTAATTGCTACAGAAAAAATCTAAACAAATTTAAAATAGAGAAAATATTCCTTGGATGACAATGTAAAAGAAAAAAAAATATCTTAGAAAATTTTAAATATTTGGAAAATAAGTAGGTATAAAACTTTGATTTCAAAAATAATGTATTTGAACGACTTTGTAAAAAGGAAAATGTATACAATTCAATTGCATGCTTTCATTCTTAAATATATGTTTTGGTTCTATTTGCGTGGTATAGATGTATGGAGTTTTCTATAGAAAAAAATATCCAAAAAAAAGTTATCAAGTGCGGAGAGGTTTCATTACTTAGGGTTGTACTAAATATAAGGTTCAAAATCTCTTCGAAAGATATCTCAAGGATATCTTACAAATCGTAAAGACTGGTCAAGAATAGAGTAATGAAAGGAGGTTAAGATGTGGCGTACCGCCAGGTACTGTACTGGGACCATTACTAATCTTAATTTATGTTAATAATCTAATGTCAATAAATACTAATGGAAATATATTCGGTTTCTCTGACGATAATTTAGTGTTATATTCTATGTAGACTCTTGGACTAAACTGAAACACAAAGTAAAATTAGATTGCCAAATCATTATAAATTGGTTTAATCACTATTAACTTTAATAAGTCTGGGTTTCTTCCAATAGTCAGCTAATCAAATAGTCTACCAGAGTATCTACATAGCTCTAGACATTACCAATGATGATAATAATAATAATAATAAAATCATCATTAAAACAGCGGATGAGGTCAAATATCTTGGAGTTATCATTGATTGCCAGTTGAGATGAAATCTCTTAAATAATCAAAACTCTTTGAACAATACTATATAAATTTAAAATTGTCTGCAAACCCATGGACTTGCCTCAACTTAAGACAATGTACTACCCACTAATAGCATCAATATTGAATCATAGATTGTTCGGATGGGGAGGAGTGACCAATTGCTATTAGGAGAAATTGATCAACTTGCAGAAACACTTTCTAAAAATCATTAGCAAATAAATAGGAGATATTCCAGTGACTGTCGGTATAAAGAAAATGAAAGATTCGAAAGATATATATCTATAAGCCATCCACTGTCATCAGGATAAACATAAAACTGATATTCACATTCATATGCTACTTGTAACAAAACTGATAGAAGCTTGCCAAATGCTTCGAGCACAAAGAAATCTGTCCACAAGGCTCTACAAATTCTTATCTCAAAGAATTAGAGATGTAACACGTAGTCATATTTTTAAAGCTAAAGGAAAAAGTTCAAACATTTGAAAGAAAGAATAAAACTTCATCGAATTAGTAATTTTAATAATTTTTATTATCAAAATTATATTTCTTTGTATTATGTAGGTACTGGATAAATATTTTTTACAAAAAATTGGACCGACGTTATTAGTTGGTGCACTGAAAAGTATAAAATAATATTAATTCTATTGGTGCTGTTACTTTTGAAGTTGTGCAGTTGCAGGTAAATTGATAACTTTTGGCACCAACTTCACAAGTCCCAGCACCAATAGAATTAATATTATTTTATATTTTTCAGTGCACCAACTAATAACGTCGGTCAAATTTTTTGTAAAAAATATTTATTTCACACTTTTGAATGTAACATTAGTCACGAAAATCGTTGAACGTTCACTAATACCAATCAAGATAGTACTTATCCTATTACCCACGTATATTCCTTGCTTGTAGTTGTTGTTATTGAGATCTCAGAACATCGCTGCGGAAATACGCTTGAATATTTTAGTTGTTACCATTTTAACATCGATTTTACTCGAAAACCGTAATCCTAAAGGAAAAATGTTCATTATAAATGTTGCTACAAATAATTATGTCTTTCATGTACTGCAAACAGATTTTCAATTTTCGACAGAAATCGCCCTCTCCACATAGCGATTAGGTAATTTGAGAATTTAAAATGTCTCTATGTCGAAAACCGTTACTCTTTTGAAAAAATGTTCAATTTAAACGTTTCCGGATATTGTCCAATCTGTAATTATACCAACGCAGATTTTCAATTTTCGAGAAAATTTGCCCTCTCCACCCTCTTCGGGGGCGGTTTTCGGAAGGAAGTAGATGTCGGATTCCCGTTTTTATGAATATGGGACCATTTCTCAAGGCTCCTCTTTCAAATGAATCAAAAATCATCAAAATCGGACAACGATTACTACATGAAAGGCGCGCACAAACCAAAAAAAAAAGAAAAGCACACAGTCGAATTGTATACCTCCTCCGTTTGGGGTTCGTCGGTCAAAAATGGATGGTTTGGTAGCTTACAGCCACCTTTAAGAATCTACTTTTTTGAGTACTTTTTTCAGTGCTTGTAGGGCTAATTAAGTGCTGTATTCCTAAATTAATTGCTGTTATAGTTTTTTTGGAAAATAGCTGCTATAATAGCTTTAGATAAAGTTAGCACAGCAACCCTTAGAAATCAACTATTTTGAAAGTTTCTTTTTTACTGCTTGTAGGGCTAATCAAGTGCTGTATTTAGAAATTAATTGCTCTTATATATTTTTTGGAAAATGGCTGATTTGCCGGCTGTAGTAAAGCTAGTATAGCGATTTTTGAAAATCGACTTGTTTGAAAATATTTTTACCAATTTTTGTAGCGTTAATTACGTGCTATATTCCGAAACTAATTGTTCAGATATTTTTTTGGAAAATGGCTGCTTTGCATTTGATTCCATTCTTCAAGTATTGCTAGCAGCACTTATACAAGTTATGAGCTTTCGTGAAATTATTAGAGAACAAAAAAAATAATTTCTCACTACTTAATAGAGAAAGGTTTTGTCGGAGATTTTTTTGGATATCTCGCTTCCAACAATAGAAGAGTGGTAATCAAAGATTATACGACATTTTTGGATTATGCGATCGGAATCTCATACGCTGTTTTACCTACTCCTTGAAATAATCTGAACTGAAGTTTCAACACTAGCGTTAAAGGATGCTTCCCATGAAGAAAAAACTTCTATTCTTATTCCTTACTTTTGATGTTAACATGCTTCGAAGTATGCAGTCGTATGCAATCCATTAATACCTACTTGATGATTACAAACATACTTTATTTTTGTTTTGTTTTAATGTTGGAGACTAATTCAAAATACAATGCTTTAAATAGATATAAGAATTACTTCTAACTCAGAATTATTTACTTTTGTTTGAACCTTTTAATGTTAGTAATTAATATAAATGTAAAATAGTAAAGTAAATATATGAGCCACAATATAGGTAATGAGGAACTGGTCTATAAACCTGGCGGGAATAATACATTTTCAGAGACCATATAGGGCAATGAATAGGAGATCAAATGACTCTTCTGAAAACATATTCCATCAAGTTGACCATTGTACTGTGCTTTGCCTGTAGACTGGGTTGAGTATGACGAGTCATAACAGTCGGATGTCACAAGGAAAGAAACATTTTTATTTTGCCCAACTTAATTTACGAATTACATTATTTAATATTAAAAAAATACTCAAAAATATGTAAATTTTGTTGAATCTTCTATCACATTATAGTTATTATTGTAGTGTTTGTACCAAGATATAAATTAGATGTTCATGCCCTGAGGGCGACAACCTTACAAAACCGAGGGCCTCTGGTTCGTGTTTATGGCTCCTAAACAAACAATTGAAAGTTGACAAGTGATACACCATTATACTTGTTACTTTATGTAAAATACAATATATATATATATATATATATATATATATATATATATATATATATATATATATATATAGGGTGATTCATTTAACAAACACATATTTGTGCTTTTCTGTTTTTTGGGACACCCTAAAACTTTTATATTGACTTAATTTTGAAATAATTGAAAATAGAGAAGTGTCGCACTAATTGGTATATATTGGATTCTGATCACTTTGCTATGCTACCTTTGGGGACGTCGTTCGGTGACAGACGTACCGACAGACAGATAACAGAGTGATCTTATAGGGTTTATCGGATGAACGGAACCCTAAAAACTAAATCAAACATGGACTCTAATAAGTTGGTCATACCAAATATCAATAAAAAATAGTGCATTTATATTTCAGGGAAATTTATAATACTAAACGATAAATAATTATGTTACTGTGATTGAGATTATATTACCTATATATAAGTTAAATACATTACGATTACGATCGAATATCTCCCTTCGAATCCCGATCCTCGTGGAAGTTAGTGACTCTATATACTTACATAAAAGTTCATCCGCTCTTGTCTTTTTTTTTGTTGATGCCCTCTTTTTTTCTGTTTTGTCTCTCATCCCTTAGCATCCTCTTCCACAAACCACCACATTATCGCCCCCTTTGGGTGCACCTCTGATAATGCCTGTCAAACAAATGAATATCAAAGGGCCATCGCTCAATCCGCGCACACAAGAACGTATTAAATTATAAACGTGCTCCTGGATAAAGGGATATATGTATTATAAATAAAGGGATACACGATACTACTAAATGTACATGCATACATGCAGTAGGTTGGTATATATATAATACAGGGTGTCTTCCAAAGTTCTTTACCTCATATTTTATTATAAGTGATTACTGTATTGGACATAGCGTGTTAGTGTTCCGGGTAAATGAATTATAAATGTTCAAAATCAATAGATCAAAGAAGATGATAATCAAATCTTAGCTCGATACTAGTTTATGCTAAACCTGTCACGTCTTAGTAGGTAGTTAGTAGACTACCATTAGTACAAAGTTGGGTATTTTTCGCGCCATATTCCGTCCTGAAATTATAGTTTTTTTTTATAATATATATTTCCATTGCCTGATGGGATTTTGCTGAAATTTGGTACGGTGATATTGTTTAAAAGGACAAATAAGCCCATATCAAAATTATGAAAAATATGTACGCAGAGCTAAAAAGAACTTTTATTAATTAATAATAAAAATTAATTTATCTAAATATAATATTTTGATAAATATAATAATAAAGTATATTTGATACTTAATATTCGATAGCTTTTGTTGCTTTTGGATAATTTGCTAAAGTTTATACAAAAAACTAACAACAATGAATAACTTTTAAGGAAAACAAAATTCAAAAATCATAAAGCTTTTGAAGTAATTATTTATAAAAACTATTGGCAGTTAACAAATTCTGAAATAACTATAAGTAGGGTTTCATCGAGACGAGAAATCTCGATCATCGAGACAAGAAATTAACAAAATCTCATTTTGATGTTTTTCTTGAAGACAATTTCTTGATCTCGATTCGAGATTCTCGAAATTTTGAGTGTTTCAAAAACAGAAGTCTGCACCAAAAGTTAGGGTAAATCTTTTTCTATTAAAAAAATTACGTTCAAATACACAGCTATAAGCTATGAACTGTAACAAAAAACCACTGACAATTGTCCTGCAAAAAAAAATCCAAAAAGTGAAAATTAAACGAATTCTTTATCTTTTAATTTAAACTTTTATCCATGCAAAAATGGTATCATAAGAGTATCTTTGGAAACAATACATAAAATTAAACTATAAGGTTAAATTTATGGCACTTTATGGCAGACTCACCGAACAGTGTCGTGTCAATTAATTTCTAAAGTAAGTATTAATAATTATCTTTTAATTATTTGTAATAGAAAATCATGAAAAGCATTGTACCGACATTAAAATGTTGTTTAAATCTAATAAAAATGTAATTTGAGAACAAGTCAGCAAATAAACGAAAACTCAAATTTACTGAAATTAGGACCACCACACCGATACCTAACCACCGAGCCGGGAGTGGCGGTGTACAAAAGGACAGTTTGTTTATGAAATTATGTGACGAAAATATTTCTTACAAGCTACTTCAGTGTCTGCAGAAATACCGTTTTCAAGAGCAACACTGACCATAAAAGAATGAAGCCGATTAACTGAAGAATCAGCTCAATTTTTAATATGTTTGAATTCTTGGCTGTGTACAAAGATATATTTACAAGTGTCAAAACAATAATTTTATTATCTGTTGAAGATACTTTTTTATAAAAAAATCATTTCAAACATATTTTTCTTTTGATCACTACTCTTCTCATGTTTTATCAATTTTTAAGTGTTTAAAGTTAATTTTTGTGTTTAATAGAGTAAGGGTATTTTTTAAGAATCTGAAAATATTTATTTATACCTTTAATATTTTCTTTTATAATAGATAAGTATTTTTATGCTTTGATAATTTTCTAATGTTGAAAATATATTTTTTTTCATAATATAGATTTTTATTTTTTGCTTTTCTGAACTAACAAGAGCTGAGAACTATTGCAGCACCTGCACTCGAATCTCGAAAAAATTTCTCGATCTCGAAGTGTAATTCTTGATCTCGTCTTGAAATCGAGACGAGACGAGAGATCTAGAATTTCGAGAGTCTCGTGAAACCCTAACTATAAGAAAAATCGAGTTGAATACCTACCTTTATTAAAGTAAATAATTTTCAACATTTTATTGTTAAACCTTTTTTAATCATTGGCGATAAAACTCGAAATATTGAATAATATCAAAATTAAATGATTGATAATTTTGGTATGCCTACGTTTATCTCCCTTTTTGGTAAACAGTGTCACCGTACACGATTTCAGCAAAATAATATGAGTCTTCAGAATTTTATAACAAAAAAATACTATTTTAAAATTACTTATAACTTCAGGACCGTGATTGCCATAGATATGCTAAGATATTTTTCATCTGAATCAACTTATCTTGATTTTAGGTAAGAGACACCCTGTATAATGAGCCGGTCGGCAGTGGCAGACGTCGGGAACACGTCGAAAGGAAATCAAAAAAAAAAGAAAGAAAAACAACCAAACCAAGCTCACTCATCTCCGACCGAGGAGAGAAAACAATGGTGACGTACTTGTGAAAGGATCTCTCTTCTCTTTATGTTGGTATGTCTTGTCTTGATGTTCTTCTTCGTTTTCTTATTTTGTTCCTCATCGTTTGTATTTAATCTAGTTATTGTTTTTCACGCTGCTGTATAAATATCATGGTGGTCTTCAATAAAGCATCACATCTCAGAAAATTGCCTGTCATATTCTATATAGGTACATCTCGTGTTTGCGAATATTCGTGAAGAAAATAGTTTATATGCTATGTTTGAGAATTTATGATAGAACCAATAAAGTTGTAGTAAAAATTGTAAATTTATATTATGGTGCTAATAGAGCAAAGGTGGCTAACCTTCTTAACAGTTTGTCGAAAAATGACAGGATATTCACTGAGCACTGAGGATTCCTTGTGAATATCGTGCAAAATTTCAAAAAACAAAAAAATCAATATCAGAACAATGGGTAAAATTTAAATGATTTATTGAATTATTTCTGGTTTAATAATTTTCCTATGTTAGGCATCAGATCAGATTTCAATAATATCAACGAATCAGAAATATGTTGCTCTGTTAGATCTGTGTGGGGTATTTAGTTTTTGAGCGACTTCCAAAACGGATGAGGTGTACTATTCAAAAAAAGAAGAATGCATACAATTTGGTTGTACGTTTGCTTTTTTTATTTTTATGGCTGTTCGCGCGTTTCGCAAATTGACAATCCGAGAAGACGAAATGAATGAAAATGCCATATCCGGAAATGTTTAAATTGGACATTCATCATTCATAAGTTTCCGCGCTACAGTCTGAAATATGTGTTTCAGCTATGTGGAAGGGGAAAATTTTTCTGAAAATCGAAAATACGACATTTGAAAAATAGGAAGGAAATTGAAAATTTTTTCAAAAGAGTTACGGTTTCCGACTTTCGCAATGGTAAAGTCTGAAATATGTGATATGCGTATTTTCGCTATGTGGAAGAGCAATTTTTAAGTCTATAACTTTTTGGGTATTAGTGAACATTCATCAATTTCATTGAAAAGGAGGAGGTAAACAATTCGGTTGTATGTTCGCTTTTTGATATTTTTGTATAGATATGTATCTGTATGACTGTTCGCGTGTTTTGCAAAGTAGACGTCCCTCCAATAACCACCCCCAAAGGAGGTGGAGGGGGCAATTTTCTGTGAAAATCGAAAATCTGAGAAAGCAGAATTAAAGATGCGACCATATCGGAAAATGTTTAAATTGAACACTTTTTAAAAGGAGCTATCGTTTTCGCGTTACAGTAGTGGTAAGTCCGAAATATGTGAATTTCCAACACGATACTATCTTCTTAGGTATTAGTGAACGTTCAATGATTTTCATGACTAACGTTACACTCGAAAGTGCGAAATAAATGTTTTTTTTCAAAGAATTGGGACACTTTATTGATTGGTGCACTGAAAAATACAAAATAATATTAATCCTATAGGTACTGGTACTCTTGGGCCTACAACCTAACTACAACTGCACAACTTCGAAATTTTGAAAGTGCAGAAAGTCTTTTATCTAACTACAATTGCACCAGCATCTATAGAATTAATATTATTTTGTATTTTTCCGTGCATCAACTAATAAAGTCGGTCTAATTTTTTTGTAAGAAATATCTATTATTATAATAATTTAAATTGTAATTGTGATAAAAAAGATTAAATTAATTAAGTTAAATACGTTGATGTTATACTGGATGAAAATTGGAATTGGAAGAACAATATTTTTAGTATTGTTAAAAAATACCTTCTTTTTGTTTTTTATAAAATGAGATATATTCTTGACAAAAATGATGAACAATGTCGATCCTAAGTTTTCTAAAAAAATATTTTAAATAATCTAGATTGGATGAAATATTTTCACCAATATATCTTGTTTTAAATCTAGTAAAAAATTGAAAGATCTGGTGAATTATTTCAGGGACTACTTTCTTTCTAACCAATTCCCAGAAATCTACAAATAATTTATTCTGAAAAACTTTTCACTTTGAAGATATTTTTTCTGCAAAATATGAAGAATGATTTTGCAGTTCAGTGAGTTCCGACTGAATATCGGCATGGGATAACACCCGGCGCAAACAGAGGATGTTATCAAGTTTGAGGTTTGTATCTGTGAGACAACGGATGGATTGATTTGAATATAGTTTTCTTGACGTTTGACAGGTGACTTGATTGAGAGTATCTGTCTATCTGTCAGTGGTATCGTAGCTCCCAAACCGATTTTGATTTAGTTTTTTTTGTGTGAATATTTAATAGAATAATATGTTCTTAGTTCGTTTCTCTTTGATTAAGTTGACGTGTATATCTGTCCGTCTGTTTGAGAGAACTCTACTCCCGGACTGATGAACCAATTTTGATTAAACTTTTTTTTTGTTGTGTTTTTTTAGTTATTTCACTCAAATTGGTTATAAAAGAGATCATGAAGTTTTGTTTGTTTTTTTTATACTTTCAACGTCCTGAAATCAGCTCTCGAATAGTTCCAAACCTGCAAAAGACATTTATAATATATTTTGTAATTAAAAATATATCCAGAAAAGCAGTTGATCAGAATCCAGTTAGTGACCCATTCCCTTTTCAAAATGAGTATTCCATGTTCCGTACATCCGATGAGAAAACGAAACCCTTATACGATCACTCTGATATCTATCTGATCATGTGTCATCATTTTTGACCGACATCGAAAAATGGAGAAGCACATTTTTCAATGAATATTTTTTACCAAAAATACAAGATAAGATTAATTATGTTGGTGCTGGTACGTTTCAAGTTGTGCAATTGTACATAGATAGAAGACTTGTGGCACTAACTTCAAATGTACCAGTACTAATTACGAATTAATATTATTTTGTATTTTTTAATGTACCAACTAATAAAGTCGGTCTAATTTTTGATAAAAAAATATTTATTTCACAGTTTTGAGTGTCACATTAATCATGAAAATCGTTGAACGTTCACTAATAAGTACCAAAACAAGATAATACCCATCCTATTACCTATGTATATTTTTTGCTTTTACTTGTTAATATTCAGAGATCTCAAAACATCGCGGCGAAATACACATATTTCAGATTTTATCACTGCTGTAACTCGAAAACCATAACTCTTGAAACAATGTTCAATTCAAACGTTTACAGAAACGGTCTTTTCTTTAATTCTTTCGTCTCAGATTTTCGATTTTCGCGAAAAATTGTTCCCACTTCGGGGGTGGTTTTTAGAGGGAATGAGATATCGGATTTGAGTTCTTCTAAATATGGAACCATTTTTCAACTGTCTTTCTTCAAGTGAATCAAAAATCATCAAAATCAAAGCACGTTTCCTATGCAAAACGAGCGAGTAGCCATAAATAAAAAAATGCATGCAAACACAACCGATTTGAATATCTCCTCTTTTTTTGGTCATTAAAAAAATCAAGGATATTTCAGTTACTCACAGCTTTACCAATCAAAAATTAGCAACACCAATAGAATTAGCCTAATTTTGAATAATCAGTGCACCAACTAATAAATTCAGTTCAACTTTTCGACCCACTAACCAAACGGAGGAGGTATGCAATTCGACTGTATGTCTGCATGTTTCTTATGGATGTTCGCGCTTTTTTATTTGAAAGAGGAGTATTGAGAATTGGTCCCATTGAGAAAAAAAAAACAATATTAAAAATGCCCTTCGACTCAAAAACTTCCCCCAAAGAGAGTCGTGGCAGCAAATTTTCACGAAAAGTGAAAATCCAAAACGGCAGAATTATACATCCGGAAACGTTTAAAGTGTACATTTTTTAAAATAGTCATAGGTTTCCACGTTACAGCCTGAAATATGTGTTCCAGCTATGTAGAGGAGACATTTTGTTTCGAAAATAAAAAAATCGAAATGATCAAATTAAAGAAGAGATCATATCCAGCATAATTTGAACTGGACATTTTTCAAAAAATCACAGGTTTCCGAGTTACAACAGTGGTAAACTCATAAATATGTATTTACGCGATGTTTGGAAATTTTTGAATAAGTAGGAGTAATGTATTATGTTCTTTAATGAACGTTGAATGCTTTTGATAACTAATGTTACACTTAAAAGTGTGAAATAAATATTTTTTACAAAAAAATGGACCGGCTTTATTAGTTGATGCACTGAAAAATACAAAACAATATTAATTCTCATGGTTCTGGTACTTTTGTAGTTGGTGCCAAAGGTTTTCATTCTAACTACAACTTCACAACTTTAACATTACCAGAACCAATAGAATTAATATTATTTTGCATTTTTCAGAGCACCAACTAATAAAGTCGGTCCAGTTTTTTGTAAAAAAATATTTTTGTCTCAAAATAATTAATGCAAATAGTTTGAATTTGGTATTTATCCAGTATTTTCATCTGACCCTTTAAAGATGTTGTAGCAGCAGATAATGCATATATCATTTGCAAATAATCAAACAGTTGATTACAAATTGTACACAAATATAGCTACCATAATCGACAAACACAATAATTACTGAACCATCCCCTAAAATCCAGCAGTGATTTTGGAGAGGGAGAGCCACCTGCCGCATTGGAGTTGTTATCTCGATAGCGCAGAGTTGTTCCGGATAAACATACTAGATATCTATAATACTGCTATATTAATCCCCGAATAGATTATCCGCGCTGTTTATCTCCAAAGGCCGCCATAATTGGCTATCACAAAGGAAGAGGAGTGTGTGCAGACAGAGAACGCGATGTGGTTGGTATCGGCTTTTCCTGACATAGCGCGCAAGTGTGCTGCGATATCTCGCGTTAATTACTCAAATCGGCGCTCTACACTTTGAGGGCTGCGGCATATGCCGCCCGATATTTATCTGATGGCGATATTATACGGCGGCGAAGGCCCTTTCGAAAACGGCAGCGGCACGTAAAAATTGAAGAAATAAGTTTAAAGGTAGGTACATAATATACAGGCTGTTTCGAATTCGATTCTCACCATTGGGATTTCGGAAACTATAGGGAATACGAAGATGGTCAAATTGGGGCAAAGTTGCGCATTTATGTGCTCAACAATACGTCGTTTAAAAACGAGTAGTTCTGGAGATATCCGTTAAAAACCGAATTTTCGGAAACTCATTTTATTTTTTTCCTGGCTTTATTTCTTAATGAATTTTCAAATAAATAGCACATTTACATTGCCGCTTTTTTTCCTCTTTCCATCGGTGTTAATAGTTTTGTAACCTGACGTTTTGTCTATGTGTAACTACCATGAACCTTTTTTTCTTCTTATGGGAGCCATTTTGGCGTTCCACAAATTTGAATAGCCCTTTTTATGACCTTTTTGACGATATATCAAAAGTTGGCCTTGTCCTAAAAATCCGAGAAATTAAATAAATTACTTTTATAAAGTAGTTGGCTTTGATTTTTCCAATCGGTGACACGTAAATGACATTCTGTATTAGTGTCAATTGCTGAGTCGTTAAAAATTGAGTTCTCCAATGAAGAAAAACGAGATATGATAAAACTTTATTACAATAATGATAAAAACAGTGTGAATAAATACATTGGAAGTGTATCTTAAGATGTATCCCGAGAGACGACAACCACAACGAAATTTGTTCAAATTAATGGACAGAATTCGCGATGGGTTTGGCTCGTTTGAAAAATTATTTGATTAACTATACCTCATTAATAATGGTTTCTTCAGTTTCTTCATCAATCTTATCTCCAGATTTTTGTCTCAGTTTCTTAAAGGAACCATGCTCAGCTAATTTTTTTCCAATAAGTTGAATAAAGATAGGTGGGGGTTGTCGTCTCTCGGGATACCTGCATGTTAAGATGTAACACTTACAATGTATTCATACTATTTATATCATTCTCGTAATAACATTAAATCATATCTCGTTTTTCTTCATTGGATAACTCCATTTTCAACGACTCAGCAATTGACTATAATACAAAATGTCATTTACGTGTCATCGATTGGACAAAGCCAACTACTTTATAAAAGTAATTTCTTTAATTTCTCGGATTTTTAAGACAACAAGACCAACATATGACACGTCGTCAAAAAGGTAATAAAAAGGGCTATTCAAATTTGTAGAATGACAATAGGGCTCCCATAAGAAAAATGAAAGTTCATGATAGTTACACATATACAAAACGTCAGGTTACAAAACTATTAATTATTAATACCATTCGAACGATTGAAAAAAGTGGCAATGTGATATTTATTTGGAAATTCATAAAGAAATAAAGCCAGGAAAAAATAAAATGAGTTTCCGAGAATTCGTCCGGATATTTCCGGAACTACTCGAAATTTTCAAAGTTTTTAAACGGCGTATTGTTGAGCACATCAATGCGCAACTTTGCCCCAATTAAACCATCTTCGTATTCCCTATAGTTTCCGAGATCCCAATGGTGAGAGTCGAGTTTGAAACAGCCTGTATCTACCTACCTATCTACAGGGTGTTCCATTTTTAATATTTTATAGGGTAACTGTGAGTAATATGAAAAAGTTATTACAGTATGTCGAAAGATGGTAAATGGAGAACAAATTTTTAGCAATTTGGCTCTTTTTGACCGACGAACCCCGAATGGAGGAGGTATACAATTCGACTGTCTGCATTTTTATATCGTGTTTACAATAATTTCATAGCTTCTTTGATTTTTCATAAAATTTGTTGTTTTTGAAGTTCAAGTCGTACTTTTCTTACGTTTGCTGAAGAGCTAGCAAAGAAAATAAAGTTAGACAATGTTACCTATAGGTACCTACTTCAAAATTGGATTTTTTGCATTAAGATTGCTAATTCTACTATAAGTAATATTAACTAGTTAGTTAAATTTTATAAATGTAACAAAACATATCACAAATTGCATTTGCTAATGGTCATGTTGAATAAAAATAAAATTCAACACATCTAATGTGTTAAGGTCCGGAGAACGAGCAGGTTCTCTATGAATCTTGTACGTCCAAACCATCGATTTGGAAAATTCGCATCCGAAAATTCGCTAACCCGTCGATCATAGTGGGGAGGTGCTCCATCTTGTTGAAATCAAGAATAGCGTGATGCCCATTTTGTTTAACTGCAGAAATAATTTGGTTATTCGGTAGGTAAATCTAAATACCATCTAAATTTCCGTTTATAAATAATGAGCCTATAAGTCTATTTTATATAATTTCCATCCAAACATTCAACTTTTGTGGATGCTATCCATGTAATCTATGAATCCAATTAGGAATCTCATTTGACTAATATCTTAAGTTATGGTCGATACAGTTCCATTTAAACAAAAAGCTGCTTCATCGAAAAACACTCCATTAGCTGCAAAATAAAATGTCAATCGTTCGCGCAAAACTCTATCCGTCGGTCAAAATTGTCATCTTACAATTCGTGAACCAATTGTACGAGTATCTCATACGGATGATAGTTTTCAATTTGTAATCTTTTCCCTACAGACCGTCGACTTATACCATGGCTTTGTGCCAAATTTGTTGTAGAAATTTCAGGTGATTCCTCTAAATCATTTGCAATATTTTGTCTAATAGTTTCGTTCGTTGCGGTCTTCGGTCTTCCAGTTTTTGGCAGATCTTTGACCATCCCAGTTGCATTAAAACGTTGTATTTGCTTTAGTAACCGTTGAACGTGGTATGGGATTTCTTCAAGGTTGCAATTCATTAAAAATATAGCATATTTTTTCATGAGTTCTAACACGAGATCACTATAACCGCTTATCATTAAAATATTTCAATACGATCTCTTTCACATAAATACACCATTCTTAATTGTACAATATATTTCTGCCAGTTAGTTTGACAACAGTTATCTACTAGATACTACTCATTTATTTCATACTAAAGTGATTTATTTCTTTTTGTTACAATTTATATCAATTAAACTTTCATGAATTCGAAATAAAAAGGTTTTTAGAATCTGCAAAAATATACAGGTTGTCCCATTTCAATTAAAAAGAGTTGAGGTTATCTCCGGTGGAATCAGAAGTACAGATCTTTTGCAATTCCCTCGAAGGTACCTTGAAAATAAGATAACAGTTTATCTACTGACTTACTGATACTGTGACGTAGCAAAAAATCAGTGTTGATTATTTCATTAAAATTATTTTTCACATAAGGACGAGCAACTGTACCAAACTAGTTTTGTTTTCTCGTTATAACAATCACCTGGACTAATCATTTATTGTGAATGTAATGTATAATGTATTATTAATTATGCTGGAATGAAGAAATTGTTTAGGATTCTTCAAGCAAGTTTAATTAATTCAAGAAAATTCGACCGGAATAACTCGGATACAAGGCCAGTCAAGGTTTGTAATACTCAATATTTTGTCTTTTTTTTTCAAAAAAAAAACAAGAACAACGTTCGATTATTTATCGCATTTTAATCACCGCACATGCGTTATGCATACTTACATAGTGTTACACTTGGTTATTCAACTTGACAGTGTCATTTTGAAAAGCTATTACTTTTCTCTTTGAAGAAGGCGTTGGAAACCAGAATAAATGCCATCGTACGGTCATTAGTTATACCATACCATGGGCTAGTTCTTGTGTGGTTTTTATAATTAGGCAACAAGCCCTCGTTGTTTTGATCAGCCATTTAGTGGCTTTGATTAAAATCCAATGTTGCAAATGATAAAAGGAATAAGAATGCAATTCCTTCCGATTCGTTGGAACTTTGTCCCATGTAGGTATATAATCTTCTCGGATCGACAGAGACAGATTTAATTTTTATTAGAACGATGGATGTTGTTGTAAACGCAAATTGTTCATCTTAGCTGATTGTCGCTTTACATTCCATGAATATATGATGAAACTGATTGATTTTTATTTTCGTGATAACCAGCTATAGAATTGGAGATTTTAGATGTTCAGTTTACTTAAAGTTTCGAGAAGGAACTGGTAAATTATATATCGTAACAAGCAACAGATAGATAGATGACTTTATGAAGAAGTGACCCAAATATGTATGACTGTATTATAGGTCTTTGATTTTTGAAAGGTTCTTCTAGAAGTTCAGCGAAAGTTTTTAGAAAATGAACTGTAGGTATGTTTTGATAAGAAGCATATTTAGTCTCTCTTTAGCACTATATTTTAGTAAAAAGTTTGAAGAATCAAAAAATCTGGTGTGTCCACTCACACGACTTTCCTACCGCAGGCAGAAAATTTTTGCACTATTACAATATCTACTTTCCTTACATATTGTCGATAATAGCGGTAGTAAAGTAAAAATCCTCTAGTAAAATCGTGCTGCCACTCAGTTTTTTCAGCATGTCAAGACAAACAACAATGGTCATGTAACATTTTTTCGCAAGATGAAACGTTTAGTCAGAATCTGAAGAAATATGTGGAAAATATGGAATTTTATTCAAGCATGAGTTTGTTTGTGCTTTTTCTCAGAGATGGCGCTATATGTGGGTGGTAAAGGACTCTCAGAAGAATACTTTAGGCAAGTTTAATCCAAATCCTTAGAGCCTTTTTCGCGCTATAGTCTTGAGCAAATCACGTTTTTTGGTTATAGCTCAACACCCAGTGTATACAGGATTCTCATTTTGGGCCACCGGCGAGTGATATAGGTACCAACTAAAATAAAAAAGAAAGCAACAAAATGCACCGTTCTTTTCCAGAGATAATGCTGTCACAGACAGACAGACCAATGGCTGAAAATATGTTTATTAGACTTAGAAAACACTGAAACGTCAACATTTGTAAAAATTTCGATACCGAAAATTTCACACGATTACTATATTTTCCGTATACAGCTACTATGGTAGCGTAGGAAAGTAAAAAGAATAATTTTGATAATTAAATCAGATAGACATGCATCAAATACAAGAACATAGAAATTTTATTAACTTCCCTTAAGAAGGAGGTGTAGGTACGATTCGAATATACCTACTTATAACTAACTTATATATCTGACAACTTCATGACAGAATAAAAATAAAATTAATAGCCTAACATCCTTAAAAATGAATGAATTCACTTATAATGTCCAGTTGACCGAAAACTGGAACTCAACCGAGGGTCCACCGTGACCTTCCGTATTATATAATGTCAGTTCAACTGCCGATTGAAGCCGAACCACCGCTTGAAATGTTTGACATGTCAGTTGCTATCAGTTCAACCTTCGGTTGGGGGTTTGATAATATGACAAATATTTTTTTACAAAAAATTGCACCCCCATTAACAGTTGATTCACTGAAAAATACAACAACAATAACAATGATTCTATTGGTGCTGGTACTTTTGAAGTTGTGCAGTTGCACTTAGATTGAAAACTTTTGGCACCAACTTTACAAGTTCCAGCGCCAATAGAATTAATATTATTTTTGACCGACCAATCCAAACGGAGGAGGTAGCTTTTTGATGATTTATTTAAAAGAGGAGACTTGAGATATAATAAAAACTGAAATCCGAAATCTCCTTCCCTCCGAAAAGGGGGAAAATCAAATATCCGAGATGGCAGAATTAAGACTAAGATAATATCCGTAAACGTTTAAATAGAACATTTTTTCAAAAGGGCTACGGTTTTCGAGTTTCTGCGATGTTAAAATTTGAAACATGTGTATTTTCGCTATGTGGAAGAAGCAATTTTCTTCAAAAATTTAAAATATGAGGATTGAATTTTGTTCCATTGAGTTAAGGTTTTCGAGTTACAGCAGTAGTAAAGTCTAAAATACGTATTTCCGACGATGTTTGTAGGTTTCTGAATAATAGCAAATACACGCAAGGTATATATATGGGTAATAATGGTATACCTGAACGCTCAACGATTTTCGTGACTCGAAAGTGTAAAACCAATATTTTTTACAAAAAATTGGACTGACGTTATCCGAAAAATACAAAATTTTATCAATTCTATTGGTGCTGGTACTTGTGAAGTTGGTACCAAAAGTTTTCAATCTAACTGCAACTGCACAACTTCAAAAGTACGAGCACCAATAGAATTAATATTATTTCGTATTTTTCAGTGTACCAACTAATAACGTCGGTCCAATTTTTTGTAAAAAATATTTATGTATTTTTCAGGGCACCAACAAATAACGTCGGTCCAATTTTCTGTAAAAAATATATAATTCACACATTTTAGTGTAACATTAGTAACGAAAATCGTTGAATGTTCACTTATATCATTACCCATGTATATTCCTTGCTTGTACTTGTTATAGGGTATTCAGAAATGTAGGAAATACGCATATTTTTGAAAAAAATGTTCAATATTCCTATATGTTGCCACAAATAATCTGGTCTTTAATTTGGTTACTCTTTTTTTCATAAAATATTCAATCTAAGCGTTTCTGGATATTGACCTATCTTTAATTCTGCTGTCTCGGATATTTTACATTCGAGAAAAATTGCCCCCTCCACTTCGGGAGCATTTTTTGAAGGAAGAAGATTTCGGATTTGGGTTAATATGGGACCAATTCTCAAGTCTCCTCTTGCAAATGAATCAAAAATCGTCAAAATTAGAGAACGTTTACTATTTACAGCACGCGCACATACCAAAAAAAACAGATAATCGAATTGCATACCTCCTCTGTTTGGATTCGTCGGTTAAACAGTCAAGGTTGATCCTCGGTTTCGGATCAACCTTCAACCGGTGGTTCGCCTTCAACTGGCGGTTGATAAACCGACGGTTGAACTGATCTTTATAAAACCAGCCCTTACTGTTTTCAATGAACGTTAAGTAATACTTACCGACCTGTTTGATTAGTAGCCGGTAAACGCTGTTGTAAGCAACTGAAAAAAATAGTAGTACCTACAAAAAATGTTTTGGAGTCAGCTCTTTTGCGTCAGGCAAGACAACAACTCTTGTGTTTGCTGCTATTCATGACGTCACAAGGCGCCAAATCCTCAACCATGTATCAATGCAAAAAATCATCTATCAATTATTATAAATATCCCAGCTAAACATCTGCTCATTAATAAAGCATTGGTGCAATTGCACGTTGAATACAACTACCAAGAGTGATTTTATATAACTTGATATCGAATAAAGTAAATTTAATTGATAGAATATTAAATCATTGAGCTGTTTTAATAGATTTATTAAGGACGTTAATTGAGCTTACTGAGAAATTTCTTATGAGATAATTTTTTATTTTGTTTGTTGGTATTTCGTATTGTCCAGGAACATGTTGTACACTTTTAGAATGACTGATTAATTACTTAAATAATGGATTATGATCTTATTATGTCTCGGAATATATATTCTATAAATAATTTAATAAAACTAGTAGGTAGGTACTCATCAAGCTCTCGAATAATGGGTTTTGTCTTTACTTGAATAAGCTGGAGTCAACTCATATTATGAGCAACAAAGGTATAAATAAAGAAACACCTCCATAAATGAAATGGTTCCTATGAAGATATGAGATGAGCAGCATCTGCTCGTTTTTCTTTACCTTCGTCAATCAAAAACATAACTTTGCCATGCTGCTGGATATTCGCACGATAACATGTTGTTTGTCTTTTTATGTGCACAATTATCTTTCTCTATGTACCTACCATTCAAACTAATCACACAAACATAATTTTTTTCATCGCAACAAATCAATGACTCTAAAAAGTCTTAATGATAGAACGTCCAAGCACTTGTCCTGCTGGAAGCCTCTTCCGAAAGGACGGTTGAACACGGCGTATTGGTCCTGCTCGCAGTACGAAAGATTTTCAAGCAACTGTTCTCCCGGCAAGACGTTTTATTCATCCGGCAGTACCTGAGAATTTTCCATGGAAGGGGGTTAGTTATAGCAGAATTAGTTTTAGTATAATTAGTTTTTGTAGAGTTAGTTTGGAGTTTACATGCTGCAATACCGGATGTAGAAGGGCGTTGTTTATTATCATTGATCCAGGCACTGTCTCTCTAGATAAAGATGATAGCAGAATTTTATTTACATCACATAGCTTAGGCGCTGATGTTTTCGACTTATTTTCCGTTTTCTTCGTTTTCCTTACCTGATACTTTTTGCAATAAATTAAATTTTATTTCCATTTTCTGTCCATCAACCTCCCACAACACAGTAGCCTCGTTATTGCGTGTTCCGTAATATATTACATTTTCGTAATAACCATCCTAAAAAATTTCAGTTCACTTAATATTTGAACCAAGATTATCGAAAAGGGTGGCGTCTGCACCAACTCTTTCGCCTGTAGCAAACATGTTGATGCACGCTTCTGGTTTTGAGCTGAAATACGTCTTTCGCAATATCTCCCGAACTACAGACGCTAGCGAATTGAAATTTTTACATTAGCCCATTTTTTGCTATCTTTCTAATGGTCACGTTCAAGTCTTGCTAGAAGCGTCAATGTAAATAAGTGCACTCTGAAAAATGCCTGCAGAACCGGGAGTACCTACTGCAGTAAGGACGCATGGATGTTTTATCATTAAGCGACACATTTCTCGACTCAGCATAATGAAGCGCCCTGCAAATCTATCAAAGGAGATATGTATATCTTCTCTGAACCTATTAAGGTTTTTGGTGTCCAGGTTTCTAATAGTTCATTGATAAATTCATGTTTCACTTAAATATACTATTGGATGTCCTATCCTTGATGAGAAAATATGGCATCAATGGCGGAAACAGGTTGACCAAGAAAGATGTTTTTATTGCAGTTTTAATCTGTACCCGCAGTTTTTGCATACAGCATATTTCAAAAATAGTAATGAAATTTTTACAGGCCGACAAATCAGTTCATTTGATCTAATATAGATACACTTGCCGGTGTTTCCGTCTAATGCCGCTAGATGTCTCTGTTTGTACTACTACTACACTATATACCTTCGGAGCTATCCAATTTTAGGGTCTAGTGCGAACTAAACTGAGGATCTATTGTCGAATACGTACTGCCTTTCTACATTATACTGACGATAGCCAGCAAATTAATTCTGGTGATAGAAATCAGTATCATATCAAACAGAAGGGGTTGAAGAATAAAAATGGAAGAGAGTATAAGATTTACATCCCCTTATTACCGAAATGATTGTGTCCAGAAACACCTAAACGAAAATAATGAAAGTGTGGACCTTGACATGTACTTGTACTGGAGTGTTTTTTTTTTAATTTAAAAACCATCTACAGATCATTTTTTAAAACTCAATAAAACTCACATATTACATTACTATTACATATATATTACATTAGAGTAAAATATATTACTGAGGTTCCCTCCAACCTCCAAAATATTTTTCCAGTTCTTCAGCCACAGCCAAACACAATCGATCTTGGTTGGGTCCTGCTATAACCTGAAACAACAATCATAATGAAACCTTGGGGCGTGTAATGGATGGGTCTATAGCTTTTACCTGAATTCCAAAAGGCATTCCATGTCTGTCAAAGCCACATGGCACATTAGTTGCCGGCAAACCCAAAACATTTGCTATCACTAGATAAACTGTATTAGGAATCAGAAAGAAACCTTCATGGTGTTTATGAGCTGATGTTGATGTTGTGGGACAAAGTAAAATTCCGTTATTGCCTAAATTCATCTAGAAGAGAGTAGTTAGCTCATTGTTAGCTAACAAGAATCAAAAAAATTGATAAAGCACATTTATACTGAATTAACTTACTTCTATATCCTTTCTCCATTTGGCAATGTCAATCCTGTGATCATCAACAAGATAATCGAATGGTCTCCTTTGTAAAACAAGTGAGAACACTACATCGGGTGTATATTTAGAATATCTCAATAAACTTTTAACAAATTCCAACTCTCCGAACGTATACATCTAGAACAATCTTAATCTAATATTTCCGTGGACAATCTATTTTATGGTATATATAGATTTACCCCCTTTAAAATATCGGGCATATCCTTCAAGGCGAACAACTGTTTGGCACCCACATGGCACGCGTTGCTCAATTCAGGGAATTTGTAATCCGCCAGAGTAGCACCGAGCTGTTCCAAATGTGCAGCAGCCTTTTGGACACCTAACTGGATCTCTCTTTGTAACGTTGGTACATACCAACAGTCCATACTATCTTTAAAGAAAACTTTCAAAGATTTCATCTCAACCTAACAACAATTTAAATATTAGTTTTTAACCAATGTTCTATACAGATCTGGAAATTAATTTTCGGATATCACGCCCTTTATAGCATCCGAAGTCAGAATCAAAATCGACAGCGTTTTTTGTATATTTTGATACTGACTTCGAGATGTTTGAAAGTGTGTGGAACCTGTTGGTTCTATCGCTTGAAAGAAAAGGAGGGGCAAAGATTCTTCAATTGTCTCAGCTAATACACAAAAATTCTCAATGGGAATGGGCTACTTTACTGATCTGTCGCCACTACCCCTTCACATCTCTAGCTCAGTGTAAAGCCCATCGGTATCTTCAAATCTGTACAACCTAATGATACTTACTTGTTCATTTATTCGCAGTTTCAATTTATGTTGCGGTTCTATCAGTACGTTCATCATTAATCTAAGATCTTTTGCGTATCTGGCCATTGGACCAACAACAAAGTATTCTGCAAATTTTTTATCCGGACTGATGGGGTAATGTCCTTTTATTGATGTTATTTCTGAAAATTATTTGTTTTGTCATCAAAACGTAGTGTGAAATATCCTTAAATATGTCTTACTGGGCGTTGGTTTATGACCAAATATACCGTTGTATGCAGCTGGTAAACGTATCGATCCAGCAATATCAGATCCAAGACCAATAACAGATGCCCCAGCTCCGACAAGAGCAGCCTACAATATTTTTTCGAAAAGATTCTCATAATAAAATCATTAATTAATATTTGTGTCTCACCTCTCCCCCTGACGATCCGCCACTGGTACATGTTGTATCGTATGGGTTATTTGTTTTGCCAGTGACGTAGTTATTGGTTTCAAAGAATGCACAAAGTTCCGGTGTGTTCGATACTAAAAGTATTATAGCTCCAGCTGATCTAAGTTTTGCTACTGCATCTCCGTCTACATCAGATCTGCAATGGATCCTGTCCATCAAGCCACCTGTTAAGGGCATACCTTAAAATAAACACAGAAACATGAAATGCTTGAATTGTCAATTCAAGGCATCCTAGTTGATTTCTAAGATAGCCTTAACAGAGCTATTTACATTAGTATTTCATATTTAGTTGGAGAAATATAAAGGTTTGAGCTTGTGGAAATATGTTTTAAAATTGAGGATCTGTCCATCTATGAACAGATAAGTAGGCAGTCAGTTTTAAGTAATCGGTAATGGTGTATTGGATTTTGAGGAGTTTCAAAGCTTGATGGTGAACAATTATTCGTTCTCGGAGGTCAAGAATGAGGTACGAGAGGCTTCCAGATAATAGTCTCTTAAAATGAAGGAACTATAACTTTTTCCTGTAGGGTATTCGATCAAGATCTCAAGTTGGTTATGCAAAATTTGAGTGAAGAGGTATCCGACAGTGATGTAGCAGAATTGATTCGAGAAGCTGATGGATATTGATAGACAAGTTAATTTTTGGAGACTTTTTTCCATGCTGACGTACAATAAAGCTGTGGATGTGTATTAAAAAGTAGAATTGCATAACTGTACTTTACCTTCAACGGAACAACTCTCCTTAACAGTCACCGGTACACCTAGTAAAGGCTTGGTTGCCCTGAGTTCAGTCTCATTTAAGGAGCTTGTTTTGAGGTTTTGATCCACACGCTTAGCTTCTTTGATTGCTGCATCAAATCTCTCTTCAACAATTGCATTTATTAATGGATTGACAGCTTTGATACGTTCAATGTAAGTCAAACATATTTCCTCACTGGTTAGCTGGGGGAAAAATATTATTATGATTTTGATGTCTTTGAACATTTGGATGAAATTGTAGATATATCGCAACATTCTGAATGATGAAATTATATCGGACAGCATCAATCATTTCAAATGTGCCTTAAAAGACTCGGTATTTAAATCAAATGACCCTTAGTCTTGGTTCCACAGCAATAACGATTCAGAGGCTGACAAATTAGCCAAGTGAGAAGCGAAGTGGGTCATGATCGACCCAGAACATTCTTTTGGAATTGCTAAATGCAGTAGTATATCCAATATTAGATATATAAGCAGGCGTGGTGCCGATGGTAAGACGCGACGTATAGAGTTAGAGCTGGGAAATGACAAGGATACTAATGAGAGTGATGACAGCACATTGTAGTCTATGGAAGCACATGTATTATATTGGACTGAAAGATAACAGGCACTGAAGGTTTTGCCAGGCAGAAGAGTAAGGCGCAGAGCACATAGTTTATGAGTGTGAATATCTATTAAAATGGAGAACCACAATAAAGTCACACTAAGATATGACAAGAAGACAATCAATAAACTAATCTAATAAATGAATTTGCTGAAATTAATCGTTAAAATAGTTATTTACCAAATTATTAGTTGTATTCTTGTGATGTTTCAGACAGATGTTTTAAATCAATGAAAAGGTGTAATATTTTGTGTCGGCTTAACAATGAAGCTTATAACAAGATATTAAGTCCAAAAATAAGCTTCTTATTTTATCTGTGTAAAGATGTAGATATATCGGGTAAGAATCAATATGTTAAGGAGGCATGATCAGGTTTGTTGTAAAATTTTAGAAAAACTCTATTTCTGCAGTAACTAAATTATAAACTTTTACAACTCTAATAGTATAAAAATTGTGTTAAAAACTTGGTTTGCTCGACGAATTTACGAGAATAATGCAATCGAAAATGTCTGTACTTAATTTTCAATGCATCTTTCATCTATTAAAGATTGTCCTATTGATTTTAAACATAATGAAGTAAAACCTGAAGATACTTTAATACTTTTTAAATAATTATATACACTTTCCAAGGGCACTAACTCAGGAATTTTGAGGGTTAAAAAATGTTCGAATCGATTTAAAAATGAGAGAAAGTCCAGATAAGTACATCTTATTATACAAATGGATTAATACGTTTATGTAACTTATCTTTTACTGTTAATACGTTTAGTGAATTCTTTGGATACTATTTTAAGAATACTAATGTTACAGAAGAATATGAGATTCGGCATAGTTAAAGCTTAAAAGGCGCGTGACTGCACCAAACTAAAGTTAATTATTAATATATGTTACAAATACATAAAATCAAATACATAGAAATGAATGCTTTGATGGTGTAATGGTAAAGTGGTAACGTACTTGCCTTTCCTACAGCTCACCCGGGTTCAATTTTTGGCCACCGCATTTTTTTTTATAAATAAAATTCAAAACAATTTGGTCAAGTGCGTGTCAAACTCGCACACGAACGGATCCGTACCATATTAAAAGAAAAAATTCCACTGTTTACCTCTTACGATTAATGAAATACAGCCCGCACACAGACGAACCGATGGAGGCACATACGGACTTAGTATTTGTTGTTATACTGAAAATAGAAATACATATTCTTGGAAAATTTCAAGTGTCTATTTATCAGGGCTCATGAGATGGAGCTGACAGATGGACGGACTGAAAGCGGTGTCTCAGTGCCTAATAGGGTCCCGTTTTCAGCAATTTGGTAAGGAACCCTAACAATGATATCCACATATAGAGGAATAACCTCAATAGTGGTGGATCGAATTCCGACACCACTGGATAATCTCGTATCAACTAGAAACCTTACACTTTTTTTTTGAACGAGCAACTGAAATTGCATCAGTTTTGAAATCTTGGAGGCTAAAAGTTGTTCCTATAGGTACTTGTGTACGTTATTATCAAACACAATAAGAGCTATTCCTATAACTACTTGTAGATATCCTTTTTTATTGAAAAATACTGAAAACATTTGACTCACCTCTTTTTTTCGAATTTTGTCTGCCAGATCAGTCGCACTGATTCTAAGTAAATCATTCTTGATTGGACTCACTACCCTCTTCTTTCCTCTGGCAAGGAAAATGTACAAAGGATGCACTAATATATGTACAATCTTAAAGATTATCATCAGTAGAACGAATAATGTATCCATTATGTCTTCTTGTCTTGTTTGAAAATCACTAAAGCATGTCAAAAATACCACGTGTAAATGAATAAACAATTGTCTCCAATAATACAGGTAATCCAAAAACAAATTAAGTCCTACCTTTTCGTTTAACGATATAATTGATAATTATTATATAGCTAGTATGTATACATTATAATACGGCAATTTGTCTGACATGAACTTTCACTAACTCATAATACTTATTTCAAATTGTTATTTTCGTCGATTTCTAAATTTAGATAAAACATATTTCTTTTTTTAAATAAATTATCGTTGATAAAAATATATTACCGCACTTGACTCTTGATAATTTATGGAAGGTCAGCAAAGATCATTCAGATGCTCTATTGGTGATAAATTTGTCGAAAAACTTACATATTGTTTAATCAGTCAATTCTGAATGATTTATCAGTAAACAAAGTGAAACTAACAACTGTTATTTTGTTATTAGATTATAATGTGATATTTTTTGTTCGGATTCACAATTCGTCTCAAATTAACTTGTATTGAATTAAAATCAGGTCTCTACTTACCAAATTCAATGTCCAACTTATCGAAATTAATTTAGATGGTATTTAAGTTACTACTGTACAATGAACTGCAAGAATCAATAATGTAAGGTGAAATATTGTTTCATTAGAATGCTGTTCATTCTGGTAACTAAAGTAATAAACTAAAATAGTATTTCTTTTAGGAAACTAGCCATTTTAGGAAGAGAATAAAACAAGTTTCATGGTCAACAATTTGTTGTTGATCGCGTTATTAGAAAATTAATATAAATGATGCTGTAATATTCTAGTTTTGGACTGAAAAAACCTTGAGCAGACAAAACATATTTTATTATGGTAATGTATCTGAAGGAAAAAAACTTCTTCGAAAATATAATTGACTTAATGATTTTTTGTTACATATTTATAGGTCGGGAGACTTTTATTGCTACCGACACCCATAGATTTGAAGATTGTGTTACGTATATAATTTATAATTAAATAACAATTTGATTTCCGTTCTACTTTTATATGTCACATTACGGTGTCATTGACCGACTTCCAAAAAAGGAGGAGGTATACAACTTTCGGTTGTATGTTATTTTTTATGTATGGCGGTTCCCCCGTTTCGCATAGTAAACGTGCTCCGATTTTGATGATTTTTGATTCATTTGACAGGAGAGAGTTGAGAAATATATTTGCATATTTGGAAAAACTCAAATTATAAATCTCCTTCCTTCTAAAAATCGCCCCGAATGTGCTGCAGGGAGCAATTTTTCACAAATATCGAAAATCTGAGACGGCAGAATTGAAGATAAGATAAGATAAAAGAGCTGAGATCGAGTTACAGCAATGGTAAAACTGAAATATGTATACTTCCGATATGTGAAGAGGGCAATTTTTTTGCTAAAATTGAAAATATGAGACGGTCAAATCAAATAAGGGATTATATGTAGCAACATTTAAATTGGATATTTTTCAAGAAGCTACGGCTTTCGAGTTACAGCAGTACTAAAGTCTGAAATATGTGTATTTCCATTGCGATGTTTTGAGATCTCTGAATAATAACAAGTGGAAACAAAGAATATACATGGGCAGAAGAAAAAGTACTATCTTCTTTGGTATTAGTGAACGTTCACCGATTGTTTACCAAAAGTTAATTCATGCTTCTTAGTGTAACATTAGTCAAAATCGTTTACTAATACCAAAGAAGTTAGTACTTGTCCTATTACCCATGTGTATTCTTTCCTTTAACTTGTTATTATTCAGAGATTTCAATAGATCGCGGCGGAAATACACATCTTTCAGACTTTACTACTGCTGTAACTCGAAAGCTGTAACTTCTTTTAAACAATTTTCACTAAAAATGTTGCTACATGAAATCTCTTTTTTAATTTGGCAGTCTTATATTTTCAATTTTCGCAAATATTGGCCTCTCCACATAGCGGCAATACACATATTTCAGTCTTTACCATTGCTGTAGCTCGAAAACCGCAACTCTTTTGAAAAAATGTTCATTTCAAACGTTTGCAGACCAACTTCGGGGCGGGTTTTAGAGGGAAGGAGACTTCTGATTTGAGTTTTTTAAATATGGAAGTATTCCTCAACTCTCTTCTTTCAAACTAATCAAAAATCATCAAAATAGAAGCATGTTTACCATGCAAAACGCGGGAAGACTCATACATAAAAATGCAAGCATACAACCGAATTGTAGATATACCTCCTCCTTTTTTGGAAGTCGGTCAAAAAAGCACCCAGTCAAATTGTTTACCTTCTCCGTCTGGAAGTTGGTCAGAAACAAAGATTTGAGATCTTGATTCTGAGGGATGATAACGAATGAATACGTCACTTGATGCCGTGACTAATATTTTCAGTACCTTATTTGATTCTATTGTTTTTGTATGTAATAAATAAAATTAATTCATCATTGAAAATTCTACAACAGTATAACATACATGTATAACATTTCATCAGACTAGTCAATAATAATAAGTTTTCACATGTTATATATAAAAAATAGTTGTGTTACATTAAGAGTTCATTATTATTTAGATTGTAGAAACTTTTCAATGGAGTAGAATGCATTTTGAATTAAATAGTTGTATAGGCAAAGATTAGAAAGACCAATGTATGTCCAAATAGTTTGAGTGCACGGTTGTAGTAGATAATACCCATGGTCTTTATAGACCATGGATGATACCTGGCTAACTAGTGGAATCTTGCTCTAGAGCTAAACGAGAGTATGGTAATCGTAGTTCATTACTCTTCTAGTGTCGTACATGTGAATCATATATTATTCTTGGTTTGCTGTGTTTCTTTTTTTCAATATTCATGGTTGTGAGTTGTGATATAAATATTGAGGCTGGGTAAAGTTAGTATTTCTAACGCAATGAATGTGCTTTTGCATAGTTCTCTATAATTTAATCCAGCTAGATATCTTATCACCCTTTCCTGAAGTTATTATGTAAAAAAAGAAGCACAAAAAAAATTATACTTACTTACCCGCTAAAATGCATCATTTTCGAGATACAAGGTGTTGAAATAGAAAAAAAATCGTCTCTAGTAAATATTTTCGGAACCGTTTATCGTGCAGAAAACAGCTATTGTAAGCATTTGCCACTCATAATAAGCTAAGTTTTGAGCCAGTAAAAAATTTTGTTAAGTCATAATTGGTGAAGATTTTGAAGGATATGGGGGTGTTTTTCTCCCCAATTTCTACGCCAATGGAAAAAGTACGTTCTTGAGACGCCTGTTTGAATCGCCAATGTTACACAAAAAAAGATGGTGTTGGTCGTGAGCTCTCAAGTTGCCGTTTTCGAGAAAAATCAACTTTTATGTTGAAAAAACACGGTAAAATTTTTGAAATAACATTTTTAATTACTAATTAAATAATATTAATGTAAACGTTAGGACAAGTAACGAGAGCAAACGTTAACTTCAAAATTAGGTAATTAAAAAAATAATAACAACCAAACATAGTTAAATGAAATGTTGAAAATGCAGCAATTCTTCGACGCATTGACTGTCTAAAAAGCAGGAAAATTCCCCAAGATGGAATTGGCCAACATTTTCAACTGGAGTAGCCTAGACTAGGGTTTTAAGATGGCCCAAAAGAAAACTAAATCAATAAATCGAGTTCGGGAGATCGCAGGGACCTCCTCGACCGATCTATCGGTCTTGGTATTTATCGTTCAAGTATTGGCGAGCAACCAAACTAAAATGAGCCGGAGCTCCATCATGCATAAGCTACATGTTTTGTCTAACTTGAATCGGTACATCTTCCAGCAGTTCCGACAATACTTCTTCTAGAAATTGTCAAAAATCTGCACCGTTCAATATATTCACTTACTACATACTTATGCTCCGATTTTCTTTTTCTTTGCTTTTGTTACTTGTTCTAACGTTTACATAAATTTTGTTTAATTAGTAAAAAAATATTTTAAAGAATTGACCGTGTTTTTTTCAACATAAAAGTTGATTTTTCTCACGGCCAACAGTATCTTTTTTGTGTAGAAAACATTGATGGTTCAAATGGACGTGTCAAACCCGTACTTTTTCCATTGGTGTAGAAATTTTTACTCTGTTGTTTTCTGAACGATAAAGGGTTCCGGTGTTATTCAACAAAAACGATATTTTTTTTCAATTTCAACACCCTATATCTCTAAAAATTGTACATTTTAGTTAATATAACCTTTTTTCATATTTTTGGACGAGCTATCACATCCTCAAGACCTGCGCATATATTATGAAAACCCCTGTATAAAGTGAAAAGTGTATTTTTATATGTTAATTCTTAAGCACTCAAGTGTAAAAATTATACATAACACCATTATATTTTCAATCTCCTTTGTTTCCACATTAAGGTCTCATTATTCTTCAACCCCCTGATGATAGTTTGAGCGATTATGCCGATTGAATTTCCAACACTATTTCAAATAGGGGTAGTCATACCTAGGTGCATGCATATACCCCCTCAAGAAAACATATGTCATACCCATCCTGGCAACATATCATCATCATCCTGCTGCCCCTGAAATACCCATACGTTGTTGGAGGCGAGCGCGCGTCAAATTCCTGCTATACACAAAATTAAAAAGCAATTGTCTCCATCACCCTACAGAGTAGGTACCTACCTACTATAAAATAGATTAGGGTACAGACGGAACTCACACACACACACATACAGCCATCAAAAACAAGATCTGATGAAAGCGCAACTAATTACAATCTGTCTACTCTCTTGTATATAATACTACAGGACGGTGAAATAATGAAAGTGACTAATACTTAAATGTAATTGAGCAATTTGAATAAAGCGTCAGATGGAGCTTGTTCCTGCTGTTGGTTGGTTGGTTCCCCCTTCTCCACTACTGGCCCGCTCTAATAATGTTTTCCAAAGGATTAGTATTTTTCATGGCACATGTTGCTGAATGTTTTGAAGGTTTGTAGATATGTTGACTCTAGAAAAAGTTGATCTTTTTTTGACCGACGAACCCCGAACGGAGGAGGTATACAATTCGACTGTCTGCTTTTTTTTTTGTTCGTGCGCGCCTTTTATATAGTAAACGAGCTCCGATTTTTGATTCATTTGGAAGAAGGGGATTGAGAAATGGTCCCATATTCATAAAAACGCAAATCCGAAATCTCCTTCCCTCCGAAAACCGCCCCGGAAGGGGTGGAGGGGGCAAATTTTCTCGAAAATCGAAAATCTGAGTTGGTATAATTAAAGATTGGACAAGATCGGAAACGGAAACGTTTAAATTGAACATTTTTTCAAAAGTGTTACGGTTTTCGAGGTAGACGCATGTTAAATATGTATTTTTGCTATGTGGAGAGGGCAATTTCTTTCGAAAATTGAAAATGTCTCGATACTATATAAAAGATATAATTATTTGTAGCAACATTTATAATGAACATTTTTTCCTTAGAGTTACGATTTTCGAGTTAAATCGATGTTAAAACGGTAACAACTAAAATATTCAAGGGTATTTCTGCAGCGATGTTCTGAGATCTCAATAATAACAACTACAAGCAAGAAACTATACGTGGGTAATAGGACTAGTACTATCTTCAATGATATGGTATAGTGAACGTTCAACGATTTTCTGGACTAATGTTACACTCAAAAGTGTGAAATAAATATTTTTTACAAAAAATTGGACCGACGTTATTAGTTGATGCACTGAAAAGTATAAAATAATATTAATTCTATTGGTGATGGTACTTGTGAAGTTGGTGCCAAAAGTTATCAATCTAACTGCAACTGCACAACTTCAAAAGTACTATCACCAATAGAAGTAATATTATTTTATACTTTTCAGTGCATCAACTAATAACGTCGGTCCAATTTTTCGTAAAAAATATTTTTGTTATTTATATTTAAGTGATTCTATTATATGAAAAAAATCCGACAGATCAGTAAGTGTCTACAGATTTATGTTTTTGTAAACAACTCGTCACATTTGAGTTTAAATAGGTATACCTACCAATATTTCATAAAGACTTAATAGTTAAATTCATCTCATGTTTGAAATTTTGTATCTTGGTAATTATTAAGTATACCGACTTTAATTATCACAGATATCAAGAACTTCGAATGGATAAAAACTGCATAATTAGAAAAAAGTAGATAGCTACAAGGTTAAATAGATTTTATGAATCACTATGACCGACTATACAGGATAGTGCACTGAACAATTGAAATAATACTGATTAGGTTGGTACCTATTTGTACTCGACTTTTTGGCGCCATTTTCAAAGGTAGGTATCTATAGATTATCTATAGACCAATATGAACCCGATAACATCATAGGGAAAAATAGTCATATGGTTGAGCTTGCGGGTAGTATTCTAGAGTTCCTCGGTTCGAATTCTGTTCACCTTTGAGTTTTTTTTAACAAAACCTATTGTTTAAATAAACGGTGTTAATGTTTCTAATAATTTAATCGGAAATTTTCAATGAAAATCTGTACATATCTAATATATTGCGACCCTTAAGGTATTAGCTATTTCAAGGAAGGGTTAGCAGATTTTGGTAAAAATTTGCAAAAACGGGTTTTCGGAGTTGAGAAATCGATTGACGATACTTTCATATTTAATCGGTGTGACCCTCGAGGTCCACAATAGCTATTTCAAGAATGGCTCCGCAGATAAAAGTTTCAGTAAGTATAGTGTTTGGGGGTTGAGAAGAGTCGATTGGTGATACAGCTGAGTTTTGGTATATTTATCATTCATATTACACATTCATATTTATTTTGAAATCTATAACTAACGAATATCTGAACTATAAAAGCAGTATTTAACGATCGCAATACATTTTAACCAGAAATATGCACATTTTTTAATAAGTTTAAATATCCTTAGTAACTCTTATAGACCTATATTAAATCCTGTTTTACCCGAGCAAAGCTCGGTCACCAGATATTTAGATTTTAAATTAATATTTAAAAAAAAATTGGTCCGATTTTATTAGCTGGTGCCATGAAAAATACAAAATGATATCAATTCTACTGGTACCTAGTGGTAATTTGGAAGTTGTGCCATCGTTTTTGGAATCAAAACTTTTGGCACTAAAATTATTCAACGTTCACCAACGAAGATAATACGTTGCTTATACTTATTCAAAGATTTCAGAATATTTCAGACTTTCCCAGTGCTGTGAATCGACAACCGTATTTTTTGTTTAAATGTTCAATTTAAATTTTATTACATATATTCTCTTTTTGATTTGGCCGCCTCATATTGTCAATTTAAAAAAAAATTACCTCAGCACATAGCGGAGACACATATTTCAGAAATTACCACTGCATTAATTCGGAAAACTATGATTTTACGTCATCTTCTTTAATTTTGTCGTTTCAAATTTTCGATTTTCGAAAAACAGTGCTCCCTCCACCCCCTTTGTGATAAGTTTTAGTGGGGAAAGCCTACAATTTCTGAACATAACAGTTTGTACAAAGTATCAGTTAAAACACTTTACAAGCATTTCATATCGTAAAATTCAAATTAATTAAAAGTAAACTTTTATTCACATCTTAGAAACAAATGAATATAAATAGTTCAATTATCATAGAATGAGTTTAAATATGTCAAAATTGAGAGTTGTGTGTCCCTGTTACAGACGGGCTGACAATACACATGTTTGTTATAATAATTATAAATTATAAATGTGATAAAATAAAAATACGTAATATATAAATGAATTTATATACTTTGGTCTTATAATGGATAAATTTGGAATTGGAAGAAAAATAGTTTTTATAGTATTGTTAAAGAAGTAAGATACCTTCTTTTTGTTTTCTATTAAACGAGATACATTCTTGACAAAAATGATTTATTGAAATTATACCACGCCTTGTTCTGAAGTGTCCTATTTTATGGGATTATTTGTTGGGTTTCAGCTTATTCAAATGCATTAGGGCCGGTAGCCAGAATACAAACGTATGTTATCAAAATTTTAACTTTTAATAAGCAAAACAACCTTTTTAGTGAGAAATCGTTTGCAGTAAATATAAATATCTAAAAAAAATTGGACCGACGTTATTAGTTGGTGCACTGAAAAATACGAAATAATATTAATTCTATTGGTGCTGTTACTTTTCAAGTTGTGCAGTTGCAGTTTGATTGATAACTTTTGGCACCAACTTCACTAGTACCAGCACCAATAGAATTAATATTATTTTATATTTTTCAGTGAACCAAATAATAACGTCCAATTTCTTGTAAAAAATATTTATTTTGAAAGTAACATTAGTCACGAAAATCGTTGAACGTTCACTAATACCATTGAATATAGACTTATCCTATTAGCCACGTATATTCTTAGCTTGTAGTTGTTACTATTGAGATCTCATAACATCACTGATAAAATACGCTTAAGTATTTTAGATATTACCATTTTAACATCGATTTAACTCGAAAACCGTAACTCAACGAAAAATGTTCATTATAAATGTTGCTACAAATAATTATGTCTTTCATGTAGTACCCACAGATTTTCAATTTTCGAAAGAAATCGCCGCCCTCTCCACATAGCAAAAATACAAAAATTGGCCCCTCCTTCCGATAGAAGGAGATTTCGGATTTGCGTTTTTATGAATATGAAACCATTTTTCAAGCCTCCTGTTTCAAATGAATCAAAAATCATCAAAATCGGAGCTCGTTTACTACATAAAAGGCGTGCACAAACCAAATAAAAAAGCAGACAGTCGAATTGTATGCCTCCTCTGTCCGGGGTTCGTTGGTCAAAAAGTAAATTAAATTTGACAAAAAAAAACAAATTTAAACCGATCCAAACTTTCCTACAATAATTTAGATAATCATGTAAAAGAAATATCTAGAGGGCTTATTAAACTTCATATTAAGAGTTGGATTAAAAAAAATTAGTTACACTTAATATATTGTTATAGTACCTAATTATAAAATGTCTGTATTAATATTTAATATTTTTTATGTCATATGATGATCTTTCCATTTTTGTAGTTGTATTTGTAGTTATGTAAGTATAGTTATTTGTATTGTATTTTTATGTATATTTAGGGCACATAATAAGTCAGACAACATATCAACATACCTACTATTTTTTTAATCAAGACTTATATGTTAGCCTGAATAAATTATTATTATTATTATTATTATTAAAATTATACTTACATTTTGACCCATAAAGAAAATATATCAACGTAGGTTATCTCAACTATCAATCAATCGTTAAGTGGCAAGAAAGGTCAACTGCATTACGCATCTCTTTTAAACTGTATCAACCTGATAAATTTCACGAATGTTGAAACTAGATGGAAATACATCTTCCAGATTTATATAGGACGGTATGCGTTGCAATTTTTTGAAGACAAAGATTCTCTCGTTTTTCATCGAGTATATGTGAAAACTACTTTATAGTTTCCAGGGCATAAGTCTATTCCATTGAAGCTCATTTTCTCTCCCACAGTACCAGTTTTTTCAAGAAAGTAACGAATCACTTGAGCAAATTCAGATTTACGGCAACTTTCAAACTGCTTTTCATTTGGTAAATATTTACAAATTATAAATTTTTTCGGGCAAGAAACCATCGCCGACCGTAGATTTTTACATGTTATTGTAAACTAAAAGCATTACTTAATTAAAAAGTCTTCACTTTGCTGGCTTCTAGATGAGAAAGGTGGTAGAGTTAGCAGTGATCGGATTAGACGTTTCATTCAAAATAAGTTTACATCGGCTAGTGCATCTGCGTCAACAAATAAACCCAAGAAACCAAACTTTGTTACCAAAACAAATAGAACAAGTAGATCAAACGCTTCAAACAAAGCGCAACATCAAACTCATCCTCAGACAAAGCCATAGATATCTGAACACCTAGACTAAGCATTTCATTCATAACATGTATCCAAAGGCGATCTGTTATTGTTAGAAATTGTTTTGGTATTTTCCATGTGTAAGAGAGAGACAAAATTTTCCTAGTGGAAATTTTGGCAACAATGTACCTCTGTAGAAGTGTATAAATGCGTAAAGCGTAGTAGCAGCACTCAAATTATGAATGGAACAACGAACAACAATATTCCGACTAGCGACGAAAGCTGACGAATTCATACGGACGCCTGAATTATATTTTCCTGTGATGCCGCACTTAACTCAATCGATCGATATTGATTGATGATAATCTTATTTCACAAATGAAAAATTTATTTTGTGTTGTAAAATATAAATTTGGTACATAATTTAATCAGCAGGTGTTTCTGAATAATCAATAATAACTATTTCAACGACGACCTTTTAATTACGTCTGAATATCTTTTATTATTACTCTATAAATCAGAGGTTGCCATGAAAAATAAGCAGTTTGGCAAATATGTTGATCGTATCAGTCGGAAACGAACCATTATGGACCAGAAGAACAATGGTCTTGAGATGTTGGATCGCTCTGAAAGAGGCTATGCGTGGTCTAGGTGTTCAGATGTCTATGGACAAAGCCAAGGACTGATCCAAGGACAAACTTGAGGACGAAACAATTTTCCCATTTTTTAGAATCCGTGTCAGAATCGGTATCAACATCTGATTATAGTAATCCTAATGACATATGTGATTATGACAGCCTGGACGATATTGATGTTTGTTTGGAACAAAAGGATCAGGCGAGCGGTCACCAAAATCGTGACGAGCTTTTTGCTGTGTGTCAGGAATACGGAAAAACTGGAACCTGGTACAGATGCACTTCCTGTGAATGGACAGTGGGCACATAGTCATTGTACTGCTGTGGATTCACAAGGTTACGTTTGTGACTATTGTATCGCTACTGCCTCGGCCAAAGGCACATAATACAACAGTAACTATTTTCTTCTCTATATTTAATTTGTAAGTACCTACTAAAGAGAGAAACTCCTATTTTGTTTGAATCAATATAATTTTTATAAAACAAGTGTCATTTGAGTTTGGCCACAAAATTAAATGAAGCCCTTAGACATCAGCTTTTTGTACGTTCAGGCTTTTAGAGAAATTTCTCATAATTAAATTATATATTAAATTTCCTTGTTGTTTTTTTGAGGTAGTTATTGTTTTGATCAAAAGTGGAAAGCTTACCTTAGTTCAAAGGGGAATATACAATATGAAGAATATAAAGTACAGAGAAGAAAAGTAAAGGAGCTAGTAATTCAAGGAAAGAAAGAACTATGGAATAAATTTGGAAGAAAAATGAAAAAAAACTACAAATCCAATCAGAAGTTATTCTTCAAAACACTGAAGAATTTGAGAAATCCGAAATCGTATCAACAACAAATAAAACAAATAAATTACGGAAATAAGTTAGTGGATGTAAATGACATACTAGAAAGATGGAGAACATATTTCTCAAGCCTTCTAGCCACACATGTAATTGAAGAAGAATACAATGCCAATAACTGACCTAACATAGAGACCAATGAACCAAAAAGAACCAAAAAAGAAGTAATTGAAGCTTTAGCAAGACTCAAAAACGGTAAAGCGACAGGACACGATAAAATATCGTCAGAAATGCTAAAACATAGGGGGAAAAGGGCACAGAATTCCTAACTTATATATGCAATAAGAGGGCAAAATACCCAGCGATTGGGAGGTATAGATTATACTACCCATATACAAGAAAGGTGACAAGCGGAACTGTCAAAACTACCGAGGAATAATCCTTCTGAGCGTGGCTTCGAAGGTATATGAACGGGTTCTGAAAAAACAACTTATTAGAGAGGTGGACCGTCAAATCGAAGAAACTTAGAGCAGCTTCAGGAAAGGAAGAAGCACAAATGACCACATTTTCACAATCAAATAAGCTAAAGCAAAAACAATTGAAACGGACTCACAGATGTATCACGCCTACATACATCTAGAAAATGCATTTGACAGCATATCAAGGAACTTAATAGAAGAAACGTTGCTAAAAAGAGCAGTGCCCAGTTTACTAATTCGAGCAATAATAAGCCTACAAAAGACAAATAGAATGTACGTCAGAACAGGTAACATGAGGTCAGAGGAATTCACAACCAATGCTGGACTCAGACAAGGTGGAGTGTTAAGCCCAACGCTATTCAACCTTGTCATAGATGATGTCACAAAGGAGACTAGAGAGGAAACTAGCAAATTTTACATAGGACATAGACAACTGAAGCCTGTTTACTTAAGGGAATGTCTGTTTGCAGATGATCTTGCTATTTTTGCGAAAAATCTGAAAATAAATGAAGAAAAGACAAAAATAATGATAACAGGCAAGGAGGAGAGAACACTTGAATAAACAACAGCAAAATAACAAGAGAGACAAATATCTTGGAATATATATAAATGGTAAAGGTTCACAGAGTACAGAAATTAACAAGAGAACAGAGAATACATCAAAACTGTACAATACAATCAAAAACAGATTCCTAGGAAGGAAAGAGATAACATGAAATACCAAGATAAATATATAAAACACAGTATTTGCACCGATCCTAACATACGGAGCTGAGAGCTGGGTGCTGAATAGAAAACTAAAAAGAAAAGTTCAGACCATCGAAATGAAATTTTTAAGGAAAATTCTAGGAGTCACTAGAAAAGATAGACTACGAAATGACGATATATGGTAAAGATTGGGGGTTGAACCAGTAACTTCGAAAATAGAAAAAGCCCAACTTAGATGGACATCTAATAAGAATGGACAACGCAAGGCTAGTTAAAATGGTTTGGGAAGCAAAGAGAACCTTGAAAAGAAGAAGGGGAAGACCAGCCAGAAGTTGGGATGAGGATCTTGAAGAAGAGAGGCATTGATTAAAAGAGAAGCAAGTAAATCAGCAAACCGATTAACACCAAATTTGGTACACAAATACGAAAGGGTAATACCTCCTCAGGTATTGATTTTCAGCTGTCTGTATGTCTGTCTATGTGTCTGTCAACACTATATCTCGAAAAATACTTGACCGATCGACACCAAACTTGGTACACAAATACATAAGGGTAATAACAGAGAAAAATGTCTTATATTTCATTTATATATCCTGTCTTTCTCTGTGTGTGTGTGTGAGTGGGTGTGCGCGAATAGTTTTTTTTTATGTTCATATCCAATATTATCACTTCCAGTTTCCAGTTTTAAAGACAAAGATGCTCTCGTTTTCATCGAGTATATGTGAAAACTAATATAAAGTGTCCAAGGCATAAGTCTGTTCCATTGAAGCTCATTTTCTCTCCCACAGTTGGCTTGGAAGCCATCACGTAGTCCTCTTTTATTTATAGGTTGTTGTTGTTGTTTCTGTCCGCCGACGCAACAAGCAAAAATGCCCATATTAATAACATATTGTGAGATCCTTATCGAGAGGATAATTCATCCTGAAGTACATTCATTCGCCCCTCCTTTAGCACAAGCAGCATCAATATAATAATATTCTATCTCTCTTTCTTGTTGCGGACGCAATTACACGTCGAAAAGTAGGAAAGAATATATTATATAGCCGCGACCTCTGACCCCTCTGGGAGCCCATAAGAAGAACGGTTGCCAGCAAGATTATCGAGCGGCGGCAGCAGCGATACGACGATGTGGCACGATCCGCTCATATGAGGATAATTTCGCGGTAGATTGTGAGCTAAAGACGGTAATTTAATTTGTTGCGAATACTAGGTAGATACGACAAAGCATGTGGCAGGCAAAATAATATTATCTACATTATAGCGTCTTTCCTCAGCAGAGGGCGTCCCGTGAGAATGGCAATGACGTTTGCGTTCAATAGGTTGAATTTCTCATGTCACAGTTTTTTATAGTTGAAATACAATACCTATTCTTTGTTTGAAATAAGCTGTTAATGTCTAGTTTAGCGGCTTTTGCTATAAGAAATAGATGTATGTTACCATAACTTTTAATAAAATTGAGGCCGAGGACGCTATTTTTAATGATTTGTTAATAAAAAAAGGGAAAAATGGTGTTCTTAGAACTTAGGTATGACTTTTAGTTAAAATTTTCGATTTGAACTTATCTTTTCAATCCCAAATTTTATATAATCATCCTTGCTTTCTATTAAATATAAACATCCTTCATAACGATCAAAAATATGCGTAAAAATAATAAATATAAGTTTGCGAAAAAGTAAGGTTAAACAAACTGAATTGACTTGCTTGTGCAGTATATTCAACGTTCTTGTGCTGTTAATATCAATGTTGCCAACGCAGCATTTTAATTTTGTATGAATTCCATTTCCATAAATATTTGCATTAGAAGAAATTAACGACAGTATCTTCAAGTAAAGCAATCACTGAAATCATATTTTCGAAAGCCTGAAGACAAAAATTCATCATCAAAAGTTACCATAATATCGTATTATTGCTCTAAAGCAAGTATTTGTAAGAAAATAAGTTTTAGTAAATTTTAACATGAAACTGTACCTACCTTTGGATACTTAAAATTTGACCACTTGTCTTATGCTTGCGTTATAGAATATTTAAAATATGTTCAATATCGCAAACGTAATATTGGCAATCTTTGCGACATTGGAATTGACAGTTTTTAAACGTCAAACACACTGCACAAGCCAATCATCAATTCGTTTAACCTTACTTTCTCTCGAACTTATATTTATGTTTTTGATAATTTTGAAGGATGTTAGTGTTTAATAGAATGCAAGGATGATTATATACTATTTGGGATTGAAAAGATACTTCCAAATCAAAAATTTCAGCTAAAATTCGTAAGTCCTGAAAACACAATTTTTCCACTTTTTTATTATCAAATTCAAATTCGAGTATTTCGATTTTCATTCGACTCACCGTCACTATCATTTCCCACTCCCAACGCATTTTTCCGTTTCATACATTTTTTTTAATTTTCTGTTTTTCCATACCTGAATTCTGCACTACTTATTAAGTTTTATTAAGTGACCCATCTGCGTGAATCACGTGATCAATCGTGAATCACGTGAATCATGTTGGATACTTACGTGAGCAGCGTGCGTGACCCGGGCCGGATTGATAGTGAGCGGGCGTGAACGGGCATGACAACTGCTGGCATAATGTGTAGCCGGCTTAAGCTCTAAATCATATGACAACTGACAAGAGACAGTTGATCTTATAGGCATCTTGGGAACTACCATTGACATTTTGATATAGAAAACTGAAATTTCGCATCGAAAATATTAGCAATATCATGTCCGTAAAGACATAATCTATGTTTAATAAATATAAACAACGTTGAATATCATATTTTCAGATATTTCAACCCCTTTAAAAATAATAGAATTTAGGAAATATAAAATGTATCATTATTAAATGATGAGCACCATCTACTAAATCAAAGGTAAGAGAAGACATTTAACCCTGTATGTAATATCACTTATGTTTGAATTTTCAAAAGCTTTTGACTGTCTAAACATAAATTTCATAATAGAAAAACTTAGTTGCTTAGGCATAATTGGTTTGAAGCTTATCTTCCTCAAAGAAGTATTCTCACCAAGAGAGATCAGCAATTATCCAAAGGATGTCCAAATTGTTTTGGTGTTTCTCAAGGATCTGTCTTGGAACCATTAATCTTTCGTCATTTTGTAAATGATATTCCCAATCATATAACCCGTGACAAATACCAATATTTGCTGATGATATAACAGTTACCGTAGGTACATGGAGAAACCCTTGAAGAATTGCAATGAAATATTGATTTGCACTTGTAGGGCTGTCTTCAAAACATAATTTATTCTAACCTTCCATTCTATTTATATTTATGAATGTGAAACACTTCTCCTCAAAGTATTAGGAAGTCATCATAATTATCCATCAAGAAGTCGTATGTTGGACATACCAATTCATAAAAACACAATATTTAGAAAGTTTACTTTTTATAATAGCATATCTATTTATGACGACATTTTTAAAGGTAGAAGAGTTTTTTAGTATTGGAATTTAAACACTGACTTTTCATGTATCTATGTATTTAATTTTAACTTTATTCTTAACTATTTAAGTAGTCTGAATTTGTTATTTTCTCTTTTTATTTATACCTATATTTTATTTTTATTTTAATCTTTAATGATTGTCGTCTGAAATCTGAAGAATGGGTTTGTCTGTTCTCGAGATAAACATTACACAGATTGATAAACAGATTGAACCGGATAGAAAGGCCTCCGGCAAAGTTCCACAAGCTACTTGTGATAGCGGTAGGAAAGTAATAAGAATATATAATACAAACGTTATCAATGAAAGTGATATTAACTGTTTTCCAAGAGAACGTTGGATAACCACGCAACTTCGCCATGTATAACAATGGTAAATATTTGCTAAACTAAATACTTTTGATGATGATGGTGGATATTTCACAATAAAATCCGTAAAATCACTTGATGGATCAGAGTGGATAAATTATTTTTCAAGCATTGTAAGACGCTTAATAAAATCAAAAGTATAAACCTACAAGAAATATTGTAGAAATCGATTGAATGTGATCCAATCCATTGTGGCGAAAATTAAGGCTGGTTGTGTCATTGTCATCCGAAGAACTAAAATGATCAGCACTGATGAAACTTTTATTCAAACTACATAAATACCTACAATATCATAAAGCTCAATGAACCAATATCCCGTTTTATGTAATACAGTTGAAATCTACATTCCATTTAAATACCTATAATAAACATAATATACGCATTATGTTTATTATATTCAAACGAACGAGTGTAATCTATTTGTATTCTTGATAAACAGAAAGAAAATTATTATTATTATTATATTTTCCAATGATTTTCCAATCTATAACGAGGTTATCTGAGCTGAACGTGTAGAAATTCCAAAGTTGTACACAAAATAAAAATAAAATAAAAACAACATATGCGGGTTTTTACCAATTATTTATTAACTCTCTTTCCAATGAATATTCAACGCGATAAAAAAAATAAGAGTAGTGAATAGTGTGTTGCTCATCGTAGAGAGACCGACAACCAACCATATTGCACAACATAAATTAACAACGGGTTGTTTGTTGTCTCTGCTGTATTATATGTAAATTAAATTGGTTAAATTGAGGGCTTTTCAAATGTTTGGCCCTTGGGGTGTGTATGCGTCGTTTGCGTCATATTCGTAGTACCTAGGTACCAGGTATATAGTTGTGGATTGGGCTTATCGTGACTATTTATCTAAAGCGGGTGGCATTTTAGATGCACACTCTAGATGGCCACTGCATTTCAGTACTTGCAAACAAGGCATAGCTAATGATTTTGACTTGTGCCATATTGGATTCTGGGTAGTTGAAAATTGTGTAGTAAGCAACTACATAAATATAATCAATGATTCTGTTTTACACACAAACAAATTCTTCGTGAAAACCGTGGCATGCTACTCTCTAGAAAGTTATGTAAACCGCCGTGTCAGGACTGGGATCTATTACGATAAATAAACTTCTACTACCTTGTTGAAAAACTATGATTAGAAAGCAGAACATTTAGTTCATTTAAATAGAAATATAGTGATTTTAGTAGGACGTTGTTGTGTACTGTGACCGAAGCTCCTAGAAATTTAAGCTCTAAGTCGAATATCTACAAGGTTGCCAAATAAGCGTGCAAATTTCTGTATCTCAGAAACCAGATTTGTGGGTCTGCGGCGGACCAGACGGTGGATGTTATACTTCTTTGGTTATTCGCACACAATTGTAATAAAATTTTAATGCGCCTCCTAAAATATGATAAACTATAGTTGTGCAAGCATAGAGAGGAAAACTACCGAAAACAATCTTGTAATTACACAGGCTGACAGACAGCTGAAAATCAATCCCATAGGAGGTTACGTATTTGTGTACTAAGTTTGGTGTCGATCGGTCAAGTATTTTTTGAGATATAGTGTTAACTGACAGACAGTCAGACAGCTGAAAATCTAATATATAATTAAATTATTAAAACAATTTCTAAAAGCCAGAACGTACAAAAAAATATACGAAAACGTATAATCGACGATTTTTCTCATTCCTAGCGTGACGCGGCTTCTCAACCAACACCCCATCCCAACGAGTCCAAAGAAGTATAACTTCAATAATCACTGAACTAGCTATAAGAAAACTAGGACCGACTTTATTAATTGGTGTAGTGAAAAATACAAGATAATATTAATCCACTGGTGCTGATACTTTTGGAGTTGTGCTGTTATAGGTAGATAGAAAACTTTCGGCACCAACTTCAAAAGTACCAGCACCAATATAATTAACATTATTTTGAATTTTTGACCGACGAACCCCGAACGGAGGAGGTATACAATTCGACTGTCAGCTTTTTTTTGTTTGACGGCGCGTTTTATATAGTAAAAGAACTCCGATTTCGATGAATTTTGATTCATTCGAAAGAGGAGGCTTGAAAAATGGTCCCATATTTATAAAAACGCAAATCCAAAATGTGTGGAGGGGGCAAATTTTCTCGAAAATCAAAAATCTGAGTTGGTATAATTAAAGATAGGACAATATCCGGAAACGTTGAAATTGAACATTTTTTCAAAAGAGTTACGGTTTTCGAAATAGTGGCATGTTAGTTTCTCATTTTTGCTATTTAGAGAGGGTGATTTTTTCGAAAATTGAAAATCTTTGGATACTACATGAAAGACATAATTTTTTGTAGCAACATTTATAATGAACATTTTTTCCTTAGAGTTACAGTTTTCGAGTTAAATCGGTGTTAAAATGGTGACATAAAATTCTTAAGCGTATTTCCGCAGCGATCCTTTGAGATCTCAATAATAAAAACACCTACAAGCAAAGAATATACGTGGGTAATAGGATAAGTACATTGCTATTAGTGAACGTTCAACGATTTTCGTGACTAATGTTACACTCAAAAGTGTGAAATAAACATTTTTTTACAAAAAAATGAACCGACATTATTTGCACCGAAAAGTATAAAATAATATTAATTCTATTTGTGATGTTGGTGCCAAAAGTTATCAATCTAACTGCAACTGCACAACTTCAAAAGTAACAGCACCAATAGAATTAATATTATTTTATACTTTTCAGTGCACCAACTAATAACTTCGGTCCCATTTTTTTTTTAAATATTTATTCAGTACACCATATAATAAAGTTGGTCCTAGTTTTTATAAAAAAGTTTTGTTTCACTATTTTGAATGTATCACTATTGATGAAAATCGTTGAACGTTCTCTTATACCAAAGAAGATAATACTCATGCCAATACCCATGTATGATTTTTTTTCCTTGTACTTACTTGTTATATTATTCAGAGATCTCGAAACATATTCGGTGGAAACACACGTAGGTATTCCAGACACTCCCATTGCTGTAACTCAGAAACCGTAATCTTTTATGAAAAATATACGTCTCAAATTTTAAAATTTCGAAAAAATGCCCCTGTCGCCTCTTTTGAGGAAAGGAGATAATGGACTTTGAATTTTTTTAAAATGGGGCCATTTCTCAAATAAAATAACATCATCAAAATCGGAATACATTTACAATTCACCACGCACGTACGTACATAAAAAAGCACACAGTCGAATTATATGCATACCCACTCCACTTCACTATCGGAGAACGAAATCTTAATTAAAAAATTTACTGGATATTGAAAAGTTTATCAATATTTAATCCAAATTTTTCAATAAAAATGCTGTATTTGAGATTTGCAATTGTAGTTAGATTGAAGACTTTTGGCACCAACTTCAAAAGTACCAGCACCAACAGAATTAATATCTACTATTTTATATCTTTCAGTGCACCAACTAATACAAGTCGGTCCAATTTTTGGTAAAAATTTATTAATTACGTATTAGTACGGAATACTAAAATGCACAAAATCGAATTGTATCACTACCTCCTCCGCTTGGGAAGTCGGTCAATATATCATGTGAGAATGTAAATGAATTTTGCAGATTGTTTCTCCTCATCTAACTTTTAGATGAACTGAGTAGAAATCATAGTATGGAAGTTAACAACATTTTCATAGAACTTTTCAAATACGTATTTAGATTATTTTATTCAAAAACGTTTTCTAAATTAATCAAAATAATTATCCTATCCTTGCAATTTTCTTTATTTTAAATCAATGAAAGCGAACTATAATCCCACTTCAAATGGTAGATTAAACCTACCGCAATTTGCAATACTTATATGTTTAACTATATTAACTATTCCAGGAACTCTTATCATTCTCATCAATCAAAAAAGCATAGCAGCTAATAATAATTGAAATTCATGTTGCCACCAGTATACTTATATGCAAATACAAATTATTCAGAATAATAATTATGGTACATCCACCCACCCCACAACTCAAAAATAAAAAAGCTAATGACGACAAAAGAGAGCGTCATTACATTATCGCTGCGTTTTATCTAAAATAGATGCGTTTTAGATCTGCAGCAGATAGAATAGTTTTTTTTTATTCACGGTGCGTCTGTTGTTTTGTGTTCGCACAGGGTTAATTTTTAATGGCATCATCGGACATTGCGTGTGTTGCCTGAAATGATGGATGTTGGTTGAGTAATTTGTTCATCTCTATAATGGAATTTTCTCGTTTATATACCGGGAAATTGTGGAAAAAAAAATATTCAACTACATCCTTGCATGTTGTTCATCAAATGCGGAATTATTATTTGATTTATAAAAATATCGTAGGGATAAGTGGTCTAGAAGCTCTGCACTATCCTATGGTTATGTATTGGAGCACCATCATGCTGCAACCACATGGTCCTTCTTCTAGCATTCGGAATATGTTTGCGAAGAAAATGTAAATGTATTTCACACATTCAGCACATGGTCAAAAAAGTATGGTCCAATAATGTGACCACCAATTATTATTCCTCCCCAAACATTAATCCAACATCGCTATTGGTGATCAACGGTCTTTAACCAATGGGGATTTTCAATTGCATAATAATGCAAGTAATTTTTGTTAACCGATCGATGTTTCTAAGAGTTGCTTCATCAGAAAACTGATTTTTTTCAAGACACTGCAATCCTCCTCAAAAATGCCGATTTCAATACAAAATGCAAGTCGATATTTGAAATCCTTAATATATAAGCCTTAATACAGATTCAGATGATAAGGGTGAAATTTGTGTATTATTCTATTTGCAGCACTTTGTGAAATTTCTGTTTCCGCTACTATTTCTCTAGTGCTAAAGTGAGGTTCTCTTAAATCATCAATAAAACTTGCAATTCATTGATCCGGCCATCAACATTTTTTAATTTCCTACGCTACTATTATAGTAGCTGTATAAGGAAAGTATTGTAATTATTTGACATTATCGGTATCGAGATTTTTACCAATGTTGACGTTTCAGAGTTTCCTAAGTCTAATAAACATATTTTCAGCTATTGGTCTGTCTCTCCGTCTGTCTGTCTGTCTGTGACAGCATTATCTCGGGAACGGATCGGTGGATTTTGTTGCTTTCTTTTCTGTTTTGTTTGGTACCAATATCACTAGCCGGTGGCACTGAATGAGATTCCTGTATTCACTGGGTGTTGAGCTATAGCCAAAAAACATGAAAACGCCTCTAAGGATTTTGATTAAACTTGCCTAAAGTATTCTTCTGAGAGCCCTTTACCACCCACATACAGCGCCATCTCTGAGAAAATGCACAAAAAAAAGTTGTGCTTGAATAAAATTCCATATTTTCCACATGTTTCTTCAGATTCTGGCTAAACGTTTCATCTTGCTGAAAAATGTTACAGGATCATTGTTGTTTGTCTTGACATGCTGAAAAAAAAATGAGTGGTAGCACGATTTGACCAGAGGATTTTTTACTTTACTAACGCTTTTATTATTCATTGGAATTTGCCTGCGAGCTGTAGGAAAGTCGTGTGAGTGGACACACCAGATTTTTACTTTCCTACGCTACTATAGTAGCTATATAAGGAAAGTATTGTAATCGTGTGAAATTTTCGGTATGGAGATTCTTACAGATGTTGACGTTTCAGAGTTTTTTTAATCTAATAAATATATTTTCAGCCATTGGTCTGTCTGTCTGTCTGCCCGTCTGTATGTCTGTCTGTGACAGCATTTTTTTATTTTGTTTGGTACCAATATCACTCGCCGGTGGTACTGAATGAGAATCCTGTATACACTGGGTCTTGAGCTATAGTCAAAAAACGTGATTTGCTCAAGACTATAGCGCGAAAACGGCTCTAAGGATTTTGATGTAACATGCCTAAAGTATTCTTCTGGGAGCTCTTTACCACCCACAAATAGCGCCATCTCTGAGAAAAAGCACAAAAAAAGTTATGCTTGAATAAAATTCCATATATTTCACATGTTTCTTCAGATTCTGGTTAAACGTTTCATCTTGCGAAAAAATGTTTGCTACATGACCATTGTTGTTTGTCTTGACATGCTGAAAAAATGAGTGGTAGCACGATTTGACTATCGTCGCTATGTAAGAAAAGTATTGTAATAGAGTAAAATTTCTCATTCATTGGAATTTGCTTGCGAGCGGTAGGAAGGTCGTGTGAGTGGACACAACAGGTTTTTTTTTGGTATAGGATACAGTGCCAGTAAGTTCAAATCGATCTTTTAGTTTTTTAATGCACACACACGTGGAATTCTTTCTCCTGGATACTTTTTCTTAGTAGATTCTACTTGTTAAAAGGAAATTTCTATCAGCCTCGCCAATATAGTAGACCACATTCACTAATTCTTTACGAGTGAAATTCATTATTAACGAGCTGAAATAGTGAAATTTTGGAATTACACGAATATATCTTTATTATAGCAGCCTACTCGACTCCTTCTTTTTTCTAACATACCATCAAAATTCTTTATTTTGCAATAAAATTCGCAAATCATCAATAGATCCCGCAAACCCTATATTGATAGAAAACTCTTAAAAATGTTATTTAATGATGCAATATAATACAGGATTTTGCATTTGAAAGAAATTAGTTATTGTATTGTCATTTTCAAAAGATTCTAGTAGGTGAAGGAAAATCGACCATGAGTTCGTCTATGTTTCAAAAAACGATCCAAACCTTAAGGAATTGATTGAAAAATTGGTCTTGTTATAGTGACTGGTTCTGAAATTATGATTTTTTTTTGTGTCTATACTCACACAAATTGACAAAGGTCAACAACTATTGCGAAAAGGCCTGAGAAACTGGGTGCGTTATATCTAAAACTCTACCCAGAATGGAGGGTTGCCATTTAAAGGAACAGAATTGTATTGATGTTCTTATTTTAGGACATATAAGCTTTCCCTCACTCTTGGGTTACCCTATAAATTGATTTTTATTGACATTATTTCATTTAATTTAATTTTCAAATTGATTTGCAGTTCAATTTTGCCATTCTGCCCTTGACCACCAACAATAACGCTTATCACTGAGAAAAAGCAGGAAAAAAGTTATACCTACTCAAATGAACTGTCAAACTTTATGTTTATCCATATTGTGGAAAAACGGTTTCTCCTTTATCAAAATTGAATATGACTATTCTTGTTTGTCATGACACGCTGAAAAAAAATGAATAGAACAAAAGTCTTATGAGTGAACATAGCAGATTTTGAAAATATAGATGAGAGAAATATGAGATGAGATATTTTGTCACTCAAAAAATTTGAGTTAACTCATATAATGGATGTGAGTAATTTAATAACTTCAATAAAAGCATTTAAAATCTTTATTTAACGACTAAAAATTTCCATACAACATTTTATAAATTCAAGTTCAATAATATATATGCAGGAGCAATTTACTCCATGTTGTATTTTTGTAGATTTTTTCTGGTCAATGGCTAGCGTTAGTTGGTTCTTTTAATTGATAGATCGCTATCGTGTGATGCACTAACAACGCACGAATAACTTCGAAGCGTTATTTAATTGCACTCAAGTGTCATATATGTGACAGCTGCATCCTGATTAGATGATTTTTCTACATATACTACATAGAAAAGAGAATCTTTCATGGAATTATCGTAATGAATGTGTTTTGTGTATTATTTCATGTGGAACAAAATAAATAGAATTATATTAGTATAATTAATATTTGTATTATTATAGAAATTATATCTCCATTATATTCTAGTAGGAAATATCTACGTTTGTGACCATTTGTCAATACAAAAGCGTATTTATTTAGTTAATTATATACCATTCAAGTAACCACTTGCATTGTATCACAGATGGGCTGGAATGTTGGAAAATTCCGTAAACCCAAAAATGTTGCCAATATGGTTAATTGGAGTTAATTAGAATCAGCTAATAAGTTAAAATCCAGCATCTTCTTCTCCCTCAAAAAACTGCCACCGAAAGGGACGGCAAGGATATTTTTTTCAGAATTCATTATTTGAGTGGGCAAAATTAAAAAGAGACTATATCTAACAATATCTAAATTGTTTTTTATTTTATTTTACGGTTTCCGAGTTACAGCAGTAGTTAAGTCAGAAATATGTGTTTCTGCGAAGTTTTAACATCTCTGGATAACAATAAGTAGGTACCTATATAAAAGAATATACATACGAAATAGGTAGTACTCTTCTTTGGTATAGATTTTGACAACTAATGATACACTTAAAATTGTGAAATAAAACTTTCTTACAAAACACAGAACCGACTTTATTTGCTGGTGCACTGAAAAATATAGTTTGTTTCACAAATGATGGCTATTGTGTGTAATCATTCTCGAGCTACGTACATCACGCTATACGTCTCATCGCATCTCATTATCATGAAATTATCTACTACGTTTGTCGATCTAAGCTACGACATCAATATTTCGAGCTTATTTCCTTCAATACATTCGTAGGACGTTGCACGTATGTTCGAAGGCAACGCAATCTTTATTTCATAAGCGTCACAAAGTCAATGTGACATTTCAGATGCATACATTTTTATTTTATAACTCAAGCAATAAATTTGTATTTTGAGTTTCTGCATTTTTGTTGATAATAAATCTTTCATATTATTTGCTTATTTAATCAATCGATATTTTTTCTCCCTAATTAAGTATACCTATGAACTAGTTGAAGCGTATAAAAAATTGAAATACCTACTATATCTTATCTTGATACTGTTCAACAATTCGGTTGTATGTCTGCTTTTTTATTTTTTTTAATGGCTTTTCGAGCGTTTCGCATAGTAAACGTATTTAGACGATTTTTGTTTCATTTGCAAGAGGAGAGTTGAGAAATGGTCCCATATTGAGAAAAATCAAATCTAACATCTCCATCCCTCCAAAAACCGCCCCCAAAGGGGGTGGATGGGGCAATTTTTCTCGAAAATTGAAAATCCGAGACGACAGAATTAATGAAAATTCCATATCCGGAAATGTTTAAATTGGACATTTTTGAAAATAATCATGCGTTTCCGCGCTACAGTCTGAAATATGTGTTTCAGCTATGTGGAAGGGGCAAATTTTTCCGAAAATTCGAGATTTGAAAATTAAAAAGGGGACCATATGCGGAAACGTTTAAATTGAACCTTTTTTCAAAAAGTTACGGTTTCCGAGTTCCGCAATGGTAAAATCTGAAATATGTGATATGCGTATTTCCTCTATGTGGAAGAGCAATTTTTCTCGAAAATTGAAAATATGACACGGCCAAGTTAAAGAAAAGATTAGATATATGTAGCAACATTTAAATTGAGTTACGGTTTTCGAGTTACAGCAGTAAAGTCTGAAAAATGTATATTTGCACCGCGATGTTTTGAGATCTCTGAATAATAAATAACAAGAACAAGCTAAACCTACCTATAACTTTTTGGGTATTAGTGAACGTTCAACAATTTTCATGACTAATTGGATCGACTTTATCAGTTGTTGCTCTGAAAAATACAAAATAATATTAATTCTATTGGGGCATGTAATATTGAAGTTGTTCCGCTGTAGTTTGTTGTTGTAGGCACCAACTCCAAAAGAACCAGCACCAATAGAATTAAAATTATTTTGTATTTTTCAGTGCAACAACTGATAAAGTCGGTCCAATTTTTTGTAAAAAATATTTATCGTTTTTTCAAGACAGATGCCAACATTCATGAAACAAACACTCTATGAAACAAACTACATATACCGTAACTTGGATAGTTTATCATATACCTACTTACGGTTATTATTCGTTTTAGTATCTATTTGTTCTACTACCTTATTTACTATAGCTGTTGCTTGTATGTTTCATTAATTAATTTTACGATGATAAAATTTATTCTAGAAACATTATGTGAAGCACATTTTCTCACATTATTGTCTGTTTAACAAGTGTCTAGAACCTTGTCGATGGATGTCATGTCAAGATTACCTACAAGGTGTTTTTATAATGTTGCGGCAAAAATCAGGGATGTGCTTCTTGGACGAAATAGATTAGATTTTGATTTTGAACTAGCGGTGGGCAAAGTTGTCGGAAAAAAAATTAGATATTTTTCTGAAAATTAGTACGCAGCTCCTACTCCTATGCATCCAAAGACATTTTCCGATACACAATTTAAATTTTTGTATTCGCTATAGGGGCTTTGAGTTTTTCCAAAGAAAACGGTACGCCACGGGCTTTTCTTGATATGAAGAATATTTTTGAGTTCTTTATTTCTTTTATAGAATATCTGGTCGTTTGGTCTTCTTTCGCTCTATGCACGGTTTTCGCATAAAAAAATAAAAACCATTTTTAAATTTTATAATCATTGTTGTCTATAAAAGTCAGTTGTATTGAAAAGTCAAGCAGTTCAGTCGGTAAAGATTGTCCAAGTGACAAGTGCTGACAAAACGTACCACTACGGAAGGTGGTGTACAGAGTCTTAAGAAATAAACCTTTAAACTGCGAGCTTTGGAGTGATTTACCCAACCGAACTTTCCCACAACGTTTAGCACAGGGTTGAATGTTACAATACTATATAATATTTATTCCACTGGTCCATTCGTAGTTGGTGCCAAAAGTCTTCAATCTACCTAAACTCCACCGCTATGCCAGTTTTGTTTGATGACTGAGGACACACCGAAATGCTATTGTTCATAATTAGTCAGTGAATAAGCTTCCATCCTTGAAGCTTTATAATATTGTGCTTATGCTTTAAATGACTCTTGTTCCTGGTGTTGATATAAGGATGTTTTTTTTTATTGGAAGAATATATTTTCTGAATATATACGTTCTTTTCTCAGAACCCTAATATTCCCCTATGTACTACTTAGGTTCTTTCAAGCTCCCTACCTATATTTTTGATTCCTCGAAACTCTAGATCATTAGCTATCGTGTATCATTAAGGATTTATATGCTTATTTGGGAATCACATGAAGATAGTAGTTACAGCAGTTACAGTGGTAGTATGTTAGAAGATACATGTAACTGCAGTGTCTATATATTTGTCGGTACATTTGTTCCGGTAATTTTATAAAAACTGACCTAGAAAATGCGTTTAATTGTTGTCACATAGCACACAGTTTTCTGTGAATCTCAGCAGAACCATATCCGATGTCATTAAGAGATATATTACAACATAAAATTGTGTGTGACATCATGTGAAGTGGAAATTCAAAGGCATTGAATTCGTTTAGCCAGAGGGCTGAGCATCTTTCGGAAAGAAGGTATTCCTATAGAATTATGAAGTGAATCCAAGAAAGATTTTGATGTTTACTATGAAACTTATCATGTTTAATAGTTCAGTTGTACAGACTTGTGTAATGAATTAAGCCCTTGTTAGGGCCGATTTCACAAAGGATTATTATTCCTAAGGATACGTAGATATATCAGGAATAGAATATTTTTAACCTAGGTGCAACGTTTCCTAAGTAACATTTTTTATTCTCCATCATTTCTTAATCATAACAGAGTAATTTATCTCTGAATCAAATAATATATAAAAATATGAAGACAGTTACGGTTGGTATATAATGCCATATGCATAGACATATCTATTGTCATATGTCATCTATCTTAGAACTTTATAAAGCCTGCTACACATTACACGCCACTTGGCAAGTGCAAATCAAAGTAATCATGTACAGTACACGTGCAAACTATATGTAATATTCGTCAAGCATCGATGTAATGTCTTTCAAGTAGCGTGTAATGTGGAGCCGGCTTGAGCTCTAGGTGATGTGACAAGTGACAAGAGACAGTTGATCTTATTGGAAACTTGTGAACTACCAACAACATTGGAAATGTATACTTTTTTCCTTTTGGGATGTCAGTGAAAAATAAATCGCTTTCGTCCTTTGTGATTTGTTGTAGTTTTCTTCATTTGATGTAGGCTTATCAAATTTTTAATCTAACTCACATATAGCAAGAGTTGAGATGTTCTTGTTAACAAATTAGCTGCTGTAAAACGTCAAAAAATACAAACACATCTGTCGACGTTTGATAACAAACTGATAAGGAGTACCTACTGGAAAGTTTTTTGAACAGAACATCAGGATGGTGTTAAATGAAGCGTGTCTTCATAAATTCAATTCAGTGTACTGACCAATGTCTTATCTGCATCGAACTTAGGAACACACGGGATGATATTACATTGCCAGTGTCCTGGATCGAATTTAAGGACCACTGGTCAAATAAATATTTGAGATGAATACCAACATATTGGGCTCAGCTCCTCTACTAAAACTTCCTTCAATGTCCTGCGAAAACAACATCGACTATCTCTGTCTGTCTGTATGTATTTACGGTCTGTATTTTATTAATCGTTACACGTTTTATGGAATATCATCGATAATAAAAAAAATAATGTTTATCGTTCATCGTAAGACAAATCAGGGGTTTTATCTGTGCATGAGTGGTCTTAACCAAATATAGGGGGATTCCATATAGCAACCGAAAGTTTTGAGATGGACATTCTTCGCATACCTACTTGAAGGTAAAGGTTTTTTGAATTGTTTCTCATCTTGTGGTATTGTCGAAAGGAGTAACAACTAATTGAATGTAGGTACGTACCTATATGGATCTCATATCACGGTCATATTTAATTATTTCATAGAATATTATTTAAAAAAAATCCCGATGGCCTATAGCCACCGGAAAGGTAAATTTCTTAAAATTCATTAAATTGATATTGGAACATTTTCATTGGTATACCTACATGTCGTTACATGTTAATTGCACATTTTTAACCGCATGTGTCATAGCCTTGCGGTTAGAGTGTTAGAGGTTGTTGTTTTGGCTGTTGAATATAAAGCAGATAGGGTTCGCGTTCAACTTCAAGGCAGATTTTTTTTCGCCTATTTCTAGTCAATAAATATACTATATATTTTTTTAAATCAGGGTATATACTAAGATCTTCAGAAAATGTACAATTACATCAAATTTATATTGAGTGTTCATGATTCACCAATATTTCTTATTATTTTCTTTATTATTTTTTTTTGTGCATTTTTTGAAAATTTGCTTCGAACAAAAGTTGTAGGTACTAATTATATCTATAACTTAAAATTATTTCGGATGATATTTAAACTACGGCCCTTTTTTGATATTTTTTTAAATGTTTGAACGGTTGCCATTTTGAAACTACTTGTTCGATATTGCCCAATAAAGAACTCGGCCGACATATTCAAGAGATTGATTTTTGTAGCAAATTTGAAGTTGTTACCTCCAAAACTGCGACCTCTATCGTGTTATCAAATTTCGTAATATCCCATATATATAAACTTTTGAACCAAAAGTTTTTGGGACTTACTTATAGACAAATAACAACATGCTGTTGAATTTTTTTCGAAATTCAAAAGTGTGAACGATCGCAATAGGTACATTTCTCTAAGAAATTTACCTAAAAATATGGTGCAGGAAACTACTTAGGTTACTCAGGTACTGATGAAGATGTAATCCAAATGAGTTTGAAATCATTAACGTTCATATGTTTCTTATTACACAAATACCAGTATGGTTTTCAGAACCTTTCTTATTTTTGACTGACTACGTAATTAAGAGTAGATAAACAGCTCTAAAATATGTTTTCTTCGCAACAGTACTTTGAGATCGAGATTGAGAATTTCTTCAATAAAATGCTACCACATATTTTATAGGTAGGTAACTGAGATTAAAATAAGTTGATTGATGCAGACATTAAAATTAGGTATTCTGGTCAGAATATGGTACTGAAAATATAATTTTAAAATCCTTTTTCTAATTCTAATGGCTGATGGAATATTGCTAAAATACTGTACATTGTTAAATATTTATATGTTAGGATCAAACACCGAGTTCGGCCAATAGACGGAAAACGTGGCCAAAACGCGACGTATACATATGTAGGAACATTAGAATAAAGCAAACGTGAGTATGTTCACGTCGCATTTTGGCCACTTTTCCCGTCCATTGGCCGAAATCGGTGTTTGATCCTAACATATATACCATATACAATGTCCATTTTAAATGTTCAATATAAACCTTTCCGGATATTTTCACATCCTTAATTCTGCTGTCTTAGATTTTTGATTTTCTAGAAAAATTGCCCTACCACTTTTGAAGAGAAGGAGATATCGGATTTCAATAAAAAATCATCGAATTCGGACCACGTATATTCGAAACGCGCGAACAGCCATACATAAAAAAAGGAAACATACAACCGAAATGTATACCTCCTCCTTGAAGAAAAAAAAGAAAGGAACAAAATCGTCCCTAAAATAATCTTGGCACAGACAGAGCGACAGACAGTCAGATCAAAAATACATTTTATGGACTCAGGGACCTCTGAAACGTAACAACTGTTGAAAAACCGGACTACCTCATTCTGCTGGAATGTCCATACAGTTTAAATTATATTTTTGATATATTTGTTGTTACTCGCCAATATTTCACATGTAATTCAACAAGTCAAATTTTACACAATTATAATATCTACTCTTACTTGGGGTAGCGGTAGAAAAAATAAAAATATTCTAAAATCTAAGGAAGTTGATTCATAATCATAATGTGGTAAATGTATAAAATCACTAAAGTCTATTCGTTTTATTAAAGCTCATTTGAACCAGATCTGAAATTTCCTTGTTCCAAACACCTCTGGCTATTCTATTTCAATTGAGTTTAATTTCAGGACCAATCAGCTCCCAGCTCTAGTTAACTTTAATCGAATGACTCACACGGTCTGCAGACAGAGGGTATACATATAATATGCGTGGCGGTGGATTTACCCTCCTCGCATAGCATCACACACGTGTTCACTTTTCTCTTAACATTAATTTTAATTATATACAGTCTATTTATTATATATGGTGTCTTCGAGCCACCTAGGAAATATTATTTTCAAAACGATGGGAGTAGATATAAATATTTTTTTACATAGAAGAATTTTGGCACCAACTTCAAAAGTAATAGTCGGTGTAAGAAATATTTATGTCAGTTTTTTTCGTAGAAAGTTTTATATTCTGTTACCTAGAAGAGGTTCAAACAAAGTTTAAAGAAAAAATCCCAAGTAGGTACCTACAGAGTACAGAATCATGTACTAATACATTTATTATTATTTATTATTATATATATGGAAATTTTATCTCAGAATCTGTCTACCGATTTCGATGAAAATTCATATGTATGGGTTTTAAAGTGTATTGAATCGATTGGTTGTATTCACATTCACAAGAAAAATCGTTTTCAGCAATTAATATTCTCATATTACGAGTTCTACAGATTATATGTCAGATATCAATATGAACCCGATAACATCATAGGGAAAAATAGTCCTATGGTTAAGCTTCCGGGTATTAATCTAGAGTTCCTCGGTTCGAATTCTGTTCACCTTTGAGTTTTTTTTTAACGAAACTCATTTCTTAAATAAAAGATGTTAATATGAGTTTTTAATAATTTAATCGGAAATTTTCACTGAAAAATTGTACATATCTAATATATTGCGACCCTTAAGGTACACATTAGCTATTTGAATGAAGGGTTAGCAGATTTTGGTAAAAATTAGCAAAAAGGGGTTTTTGGAGTCGAGAAATCGATTGACGATACTTTCATATTCAATCGGTGTGACCATCGAGGTCCACACTAGCTATTTCAAGAATGGCTCCGCAGATAAAAGTTTCAGTATGGATAGTGTTTGGGGGTTGAGAAGTCGATTGGTGATACAGCTGAGTTCTGGTATGTTTCACATTCATATTTATTTTGGAATCTTTAAATTCCAAGCCATGTGAATGATAAAAGCAATATTTACCGATCGCTATACATTTTAACTATAAATAAGCACATTTTTGAACTTTTAGAGTAACTCTTATAGATCCACTCTAAATTCTGTGTTACCCGAGCAAAGCTCGGTCGCCCAGATATTATTAGTAATAAAAGAACTGAAAAACTCGACTCTAAATAAATCTTCATTAACAACATAAAGAACTAGGAGAAGTTTTTTTTCAGAAGAGTTGAACAATATACACCAAGAAAGACTTGTGCATTTGATGCAGACACAAAATGTATCTAAGTATTTATTTATCCTTGCAACGACATTTAGTAGCTGCAGTGTGAAATGAGCCAAACAGTTTATTTCATAGATATTTTTAATAGTTTTTATTATTTTCCGTTAAATGAAAGAAGTGGGGCCGTAGCGATTTGTCAGGAGGAATATGGATGAAATTCCGTTTAAATACTGACTGAAGCAAAGTTAATTAGAATTATCTATAGAGTAATATTAAAAATCGTTATTGGTTCATATGGAACCATAGATACTCATATTCATTTCTACAAAGAACAATAATTAAGAGCTCGGTCACTGGAACACTATGCATGGGTATAGATCAATTACCCCCTTGAACTTTTAACTTCTATTTACATGATCAAGATAGATATGTTGATTTATTACATCAAGTCAACTAACATGTCAAACGTAAGTAATATGTAATATTCATTGAGTATGCACCTGTGTCTCTGTCTCTGTTTAATGGTAGTATTTGCAAAGATAAGTATGCTATGGTCCATATCAAGTATAAATATTTCTTATCAAAAATTGAACCGACTTTATTAGTTCTATTCTATTGGTGCTGGTACTTTTGAAGTTGTGCAATTATTGTAGTTAGATAAAAAACTTTTGGCACCAACTTCAAAAGTATCAGCAGCAATAAAATTAATATTATTTTGTATTTTCCAGTACCCCAACTAATAAAGTCGATCCAATTTTTGGTAAAAAGTATTTATTTCACACTTTTGAGTGTAGCATTAGTCATGAAAATTGTTAAGCGTTCCCTAATACCAAAGAAGTTGGTACTAATCATATTACCCATGTATATTATTTGCTTGTACTTGTCCATTTTAAATGTTGCTACATTTCACCTCTTCTTTAATTTGGATATCTCAGATTTTCTAGAAAAATTGGAGGGAAGGAGATTTCGGATTTAAATTTTTTTAGATATGCGATAATTTCTGCTCTTTCAAATAAATCAATAATCATCAAAATCGGATAACATTTATTATATACAGCGCGCGCACATACCAATAAATATTTTTTACAAAAAATTGGACCGACGTTATCAGTTAGTGCACTGAAAAGTATAAAATAATATTAATTCTATTGGGGCTGTTATGTTACTTTTGAACTTGTGCAGTTGCAGGTAGATTTGGAATTCGAATTCCTAATAAAATCTGTTTTTATATACTTTCTTAAGAACTCCATTTGTTGTGGATTTGTTGTAAATTTCATTTAAATCATTTTGTAGGTATATAAATATTATATAGCTTACAAATGGGTTCTATTTTCTTATTTATTCTACCCTTATTATGCTTATCATTGAAGTTTATCAATCAGTTTAGTAATTAATAATTGAAAGCTATATAAAATTTAATAGACTAGTATTTTGTTGGAAGAAAAATGAAAGTAATTCCATCTCAGTTTCTTTTTTTTCATATAGGTATATATACAATATATAGCGTGTTGCATAATTCATGCTCGTTAATAACCATAGTTACGTTTTTTCTACTACTGCTATGACTTTGCCAATACAAAAGTAACATCTGCTGCTATGTAATGACACCTGGAATAGTCTCGACAAGTTAATAGCTTCAACATTTAAAACCTATAATAAAATAGATATACATATTATAGAGTTGTTATTATGTGAATAATTTATTTATTAATTTGTAGCATAGGAATTAACCTGTATGTTGTTCTTAAGGGGCGAAAAGTTGCCTTTGCAGTCTAGAAAAAATAGTTAATAATTTTTTGAAAAAAAGCTTTATATAAAGACTACAACATATTATACTAGATGAAGCCTTTAAAATACAATACAAAATACTTCAAACGTACCAGTACCAATAGAATAATATTATTTGGTATTTTAGAGTGCTGAAAAATATTGTGCTAAACGTATGATCATCCATTTATAATACTAAATATTAAAAATAAAATGTACCGACTTTATTTGTTGGTGCACTGAGAAATACAAAAAGAAAATTCTATTGGTACTGGTAATTTTAACGTCGTGCAATAATTGCACCAACTTCACAAGTACCAGCACCAATATAATTAATGTTATTTTGTATTTTTTTGGTTCACCAACAAATAAAGTCGGTCGAATTATTTGCAAAAAATATTTAATTCACAATTTTTACTGTATTAGCCATGAATATCATTAAACGTTCACTAATACCAAAGAAGATACTAGATGCTTATCCTATTACCCGAGTATATTCTTTGCTTGTACTTGTTATTATTCAGAGATCACAAATCATCGCGCCGCAAACACGCATACTTCAGATTTTACGACTGCTCTAACTTGTAAACCGTAACTCTAGGGAAAACATTTTCAATTTAAATGTTGCTACAAATAATCTGGTCTTTAATTTGACTGTCTCAGATTTTCAATTTTCGAAAGAAATTGCCTTCTCCACATAGCAGGCATACACAATTCCAGATTTTAACATAGCTATAACTCGAAAACCGTAAATCTTAAAAAAATCAATCTAAACGCTTCCAGATATTGACTACTATTGACTATTCTACCTATCAGAATTTCTATTTTCGATAGAAATTGCCCTATATACCTAGCCCCTTCGAGGGCGGTTTTTGGAAGGAAGGAGATTTCGGATTGGAGTTTTTATGAATATGGGACCATTTCTCAGATCTCTTCTTTCAAATGGATCATTAAAATAAGAGTACGTTTACTATATAAATTGTGCACGCAAAGCAAAAGAAGCAGACAATTGAATTGTATAACTCCTCCGTTTGGGATTCGTTGGTCAAAAAACAATCATACTGGTATTAGGAGAATTTTAATACCCCCACAGTTTCTTTGTCAATGTTCCGCATACCTAAATGAAGAATGAAAATACATCTGACAATCTGACCAACTTAAAAAAAAGAAGGAAAGTATACAATTAGACTGTATATTTTATTTCTGTATCCAAAGGGAGCCAAACGGACCCTATTATAAAGTCTTCGCTGTCCGTACGTCAGTTTTTCACAGAATTTGTACTTATGTCAATTGCGACTATAACAACAAATAATAGGAACATAATAAAATAAGAAATAAATGGGACCCCCAAGTTTTTCGCCGTTATTCTTTGCTTGATCTTAACAATGTATCTCTTGAACCGTGATAGGAGACACATCAATTTTCATAAAGTAAGTAATACATTAGATGCCATACTAAGAATAAAATAAATTTATGGGGGTCACCCTACAACAAACTTTTGTTTTTGCTCGATTAACATAATAGCTGTATCTTTTGAAATGGAATAGATAAGAGTTCATCTACGATTTTGAGAGTTCGACGGTCACTTAGCCGGTTTTATTTTAATTTTAGATTTTCTTATTTTCAGCCCCGTTTATTCAAATAATAGGTAGGTACTGTAGTTATTCTCTCATAACTCATATTATGCTTCTGACATTCTATTGGTATCTAAAAGCAGCTCCATCGATAATTCGTTAGCAAAACATTGTTTCTTTCAAAGTCTCTCAAATTGCAACCCCAGCATTCACACGCAATCGATTGTTATTTATTTCCAAATTCGTCTATTATAAAAGTCACATAGAAGCCGCATCATACCATGCCAAATCCGCCCCCATAATCTACGTACAACGACAACACAACCCTCAGAAGTTGCATACCTCAACGTAATACAAAGTTGGTCGCATATAACGAGCATCAACGCTTAGTCCTCCCATTCATATTATACATATACATATATACAGTGTGGATCAGCTAAATAGAATAAATTCATTATTTAATATTTCATTTATTGTTCAGATCTAAACAATCCTGAGACATTTAATTTTAGATCATGAAATGACATCCTACAACAACAAAAATCCCATATATAGTTAGTTATATTACAAAAATACGAAATAATAATAATTCTATTGGTGCTGGTACTTGTGGAGTTGGTAGCAAAAGTTGTCAATCTAACTGCAACTGCACAACTTCAAAAGTAACAGCACCAATAGAATTAATATTATTCCGTATTTTTCAGTGCACCAACTAATAACGTCTCTCCAATTTTTTGTAAAAGATATTTATATTCTGTTGTTACCTATATAAAGCTTTTATTTTCAAACCTTCGGTGTACAATAAATGTGAATAAAGTCGCTTGCGAAGTCACTGGTCTCTGCTAATAACAAATAATTTTATTGCTTATGATTTTAAATTGACAAATTGTTTGCTTTTGTAAATTTCCCATAATACAAAATTTATTTGAATCAAAGTGTTATTTTTTCCGGTTGATATTCACCCTGTGTAACTATCAGTATCCGGAAAATTCACTGCCAACTAGTGATGCGCAAAGCAAGACCAAGACCAAGACCGATATGGTCTTGGTATTGGTCTTGGTCTTGCATCCTTGCTATTGGTCTTGGTCTTGCTTCAAATCCTTAGTCTTGGTCTTGGGTCTTGGTCTTGCATATACGGTCTTGGTATTGGTCTTGGTCTTGCTGCAAGACTTGCAAGACTTCGCAAGACTCTTGCAAAAATTTTCATCTTCTTATAAGTGTGAAAATTTTAAACCTAATTAATTAATTTAAATGAAGAAGAACCCTGCAATATGTATGGGAAGTATGTAATTCATAATCTATAAGATTGCCTGTGCCTAATTATATTATCATTCGAAATGGATAAATATCGACCGTATAAAAAAATTGTCATTGTCCAGAACAAACAGGCCTGGTTTGCAATGGTACCAAACCAATTTAGAATAAGTAATGAGAATAAAACTAGGTGCGTAGAATTAAGTTAGGGCAAGTGAGATGCGTAATTAATTAATAAAGTTTATAAATTAATAATCACCATTCACATAGTCTGCTTGTGCTTTCTTGGTATCATCCGTCGCAAGTGAGCACTCATTTTACTACATGCATTCAAACTTCTATTTCATAACTCATTCTCTCGCTCATTCTACAACGGTTTTGTACCATTTTCTTTGATAAAATAGAAATAATCTCTCAGAGTGGATATTGAGTGAAAGCGATTAAAAGTATATCTGGTTTATAAAACTAACTTCAACTTTTGTATAAAGCTTTTTCCAAAAAAAAAAAGAAAATTAAAAACAGGTAGAGATTTTTTAATACGCGCATTTATAAAACTAGGTATCTATTTCAAAAATCAGTCTTGTGAATATGCTGAGTTAGTTAATAAGCATGATCGAAAAAATAGTTTCAAAATAAAGGCAACCTAAAATTTCAAAAATATCCAAATGTGGCTACTGGATAAATATCATCAAAAAGATATCAGATTTATAGATGATTTGTAACGTTTGCTTAAAACATTCTGCGCGATAGAAAAAATAATAAAAATAGAAAACCGTGTAGTTTACCTTCTCCTGGCTACGAACTGTCGGGATTCTTTGAAAATAGCTCGTTAAGGGAAATCCTAGAAGGGTTGAAATTACTGTATAGGGTATTTCAGAATTTTTGAAATCCGGAAATCCTAAAAGACTAAAATGAACTTTCAATTCAATATTTTTAGTATCTGTAAAATAAAGATCGATAATAAGGGAGTTCAGAGATTAAATCAATTAGGTTATTTACTAGCATTTCTTATCTAATCATCGAGCAAAAAAATATGTTTCCTACCAATTTGTTGTTTGGTTACGGAACTGCAAGAGTCTTGCAAGTCTCGCAAGTCTTGCAGCAAGACCAAGACCAAGACCAGGTTAGTCTTGGTATTGGTCTTGCATCCCAATATTGGTCTTGGTCTTGGGTCTTGGTCTTGCATAGACGGTCTTGGTCTCGGTCTTGGTCTTGCAATTTCGCAAGACCAAGACCAAGACTGCAAGACCAAGACCAGTCTCGCAGCATCACTACTGCCAACAATTCACCGCGGAAGGTTCATCGTGGTAAATTCACCGCAGCCATAATTCATCGCTCACAATTCACCGCAGTAAGTTCACCGCCGATGGCAAAAATTTAAGGCTTGATGATATCTTGATTTTAAAAGCATGCAACACTATATTCTTGAATCTAAGTATCAATCTTAATCAGCTTTTATGTGCCTATTATTTTACTATTTACTTTAATGAGTACTAATTACACCAACAAAGACTTAAATTGTAGGTACTTAGGATATTTATTACAATTATCTTTATGTTATCTCTAATGTGTTAGTAAAAATTGGAACTTGTAAGAAAACGATTATGACCGTAGGTTAGGTTAGGTTTGGTTTGGTTTGGTTTGGTTAGGTTAGGTTAGGTCAGGTTAGGTTAGGTTTACCCAAACAAATAACTGTAGGAGGTTGGCATAGTGGATTTGAAGAACAGGTATCAGCTCATCATCCAAATATATGGAAATTCATAAATTGTATTAAAAATGAACAGAGCTTGAACGATTTGATTAATCTATAAGTGGAGAAGAGCACCAACAGAAGGGATCTAGGAGAATTCATCGCCAACAATTCACCGCGGAAATTTTGACCTAATTTTATATCGCGGTGAATTGTCAGCGGTGAATTTTTGGCGGGGTGATTTTTCCACGCAGTTGATTAAAATCGGTTAAATTACCGCGGTGAATTTGCCGCGGTGAATTGTTGGCGATTAATTCTCCTAGATCCGTAACTATCTAGTCAAGATTACCGCTGTTGCTGTTGCGCTATTACGAAATTCTCGGAGATACTACACTTTAAAAACTTATATTAAAGGCATTTTAAGATGATTTAACCTGATCTGGTATTGATATAGTAAAAATAACTATAAACATTTACTAATACATCAATAATCCAAACTTTATTAAGCTCTTCCGGTATATTCAATCTTTAATGTTTTACGATTAAATAAATAACAAGCTGTTTTCTGTGCGTTTTGCAATCCCGGAAATATTAATGCGATAGAATAAGGCTGTCGCCTTCTATTTTTGACCTATTTTTGAAAAAAATGCAACAATAAGTGGAATAAAGTATTTATTAAATTTGGCTGGTTCACACTGTATAATCCACTCTCACTGGCCCCATTCATATTACATATACACTTATATTGTATAAGAAGGACGACAGTCAAAACAGCAAACGAGAAAATAATGAACCGATCGGATTTACCAGCACATCCAAAAACCAACAAACAACAGACCCTGTGTCATCGCACAGACCACATATTGAATACAACAAATTCGACAATAGACTCACAGAATTTACCCCCTCAAAAAAAAAAGAGTCGATATAATATGTGTGTATATACATCTATAGATGGGTGATGCTGTGGTAACCCAATACCGTTATTGGGGATTTATGAAAAGGGATATGGATTTTAATTTTGTGCAAAGGACATAGGTATAGATAGACCTTATGATGAGGTTTATGGCAAAGGACTAAGGAACGTGCACACGATCAGTGCAAGCAGCTGGACTGTGTTGTAGTAGGTACATTGATGAGACGAATTGATAACTTTGACTGTAACAATTATTAATATTTTTATGAATAAATAATAGTACTGTTGATGTGTTTGTACCTAATGCTTTTTTCTATTTGTATGAGTTTATCATATTTCATTCATTGTTTCGGAATTTAAGAAGCTCGGGTATTCCTTAATTTAATTCACTGCCCTGACCAGTACAAAAAAATCTGGTGTGTCCACTCACACGCCTTTCCTACCGCTCGCAGGCAAATTCCAGTCGATAATAATAGCGGTAGTAAAGTAAAATATTCTGATCAAATCGTGCTGCCACTCAATTTTTTCAGCATGTCAAGACAAACAACAATGTTTATGTAACATTTTTTCGCAAAATGAAACGTTTAGCCAGAATCTGAAGAAACATGTGGAAAATATGAAATTTCATTCAAGCATAACTTTTTTTGTGCTTTTTCTCAGAGATGGCGCTGTATCTGGGTGGTAGATGGCTCTCAGAAGAATACTTTAGGCAAGTTTAATAAAAATCCTTCGAGCCGTTTTTGCGCTACAGTCTTGAGCAAATCACGTTTTTTGGCTATAGCTCAGCACCTAGTTTATATAAGATTCTCATTCAGTGCCACCGGCGAGTGGTATTGGTACCAAACAAAATAAAAAAGAAAGCAACAAAATACACCTATCCGTTCCCGAGATAATGCTGTCACAGACGGACATACAGACTGACAGACAGACAGACCAATTTAAAAATGCAATTTTCGAGTTACTGCAGTGGTAAATTCTGAAATTTGTGTATTTCCGCCGCGATGTATTGAGATCTCTGAATAATAACAAGTATAATAAAATAATACACATGGGTAATAGGATAAGTACTATCTTATATTGTATAAATATGTAATTTAAAGTTCAATGACTTTCATGACTATCGATACACTCAAAATTGTGAAATAAATAGTTCACAAAAACCAGAACTGACTTTATTAGTTGGTGCACTGAAAAATACAAAATAATATTAATTCCACTGGTGCCAAAAGCTTCATCTAACTATAACTGCACAACTTCAAAAGTACCAGCTCCAGTGGAACTCATATTATTTGGTATTTTTCATTGCGCCAACTAAAAATAAGTTTTATCAAAGTTAATTTCACAATATAGTAGTTTTTCATTTTGAAGATAATTTCAAAGTTTGATTTGGAACAAATAAATGTAGAGGAAAAAAATAAGTCCCTTATACCTGGTTGACTATAATAAAAAAGTTTATTTAAACTATATTATAGTAGCCATTGAAATTGAAAAGAAATTTATCGAGTTAGTGCAGTAAATTATTTCTTTTCTAATTGCTTTTGAAATAAGTAGGATCGATTATTCGGCGTTTGTGTTGAAAAATTTTGCGTCTATTTCTATTATTCTATGTTTGATTTAATGAATTTGTGTGGCACTGTGTGGAACTGAGCTAGGTCTTTCACAATAGCGCCCATTTCATGAGTAGTACAGTTTATTTTTGACGACTTAGATTAGGTTAGATTAGGTTAGGTTAGGTTAGGTAACGTTAGGTTAGATTAGATTGGGAAAGGTTCGGTTAGATTAGGTTAGGTCAGATTAGGTTAGGTTGTACTATTCGACTGTCATTTGCGTCTTTCGAACAGTAAACGTGCTCCTATTTCAATGATGCTTTTAATTGAACGGGGAGTGAAAAATCACAAATTTATTTTTCTACAAAATTTTACCCCATAGGGGGTAAAGGGGGCTATTTATTCGAAAGAGAGAGAGAGAGAGAAATGAGAGCAAAATTAAAGACGAGTACACATCTTTCAACATTTGAATTACTTAATTAGTTACAGCACTAAGCTGCGGTACCTAAGTCTTTTAACTATCTATTACTGCACATTTTCAGAATTACCAGTCCATATCATTGTGTATTTGTCAGTGCATTTAACAAGAATATCTCTCTTGTTTAAAAAAAATGTAGTTATCAAAGATACACCTGATTAAGTGATAATGGACATGATTAAAATCAAAAAAAACAATGAATTTGTAATCTCACTCATCTTTAAATACATTATAATTTTAAATATTAACCAGATGCCAAACGAACTGAAAAAAAAACTGAAATATGTTCCATCCGATTCGCTTCATACATAGGTGGTAGGTATACAGACTTTGATCGATCAACAAGCATCAATATTAATTAATCTTCTTTCTGGAGAGCACTGTAATCTGGTATTGGATCTTTGCATACATTTTTTTTTAATTTTCTGAAAGCTTCCGATCAGCAGCACCTGTCTAATTAAAATAATTGTTGTGGAATTATATCACGAGTGAATATTACCTATATAGCTTCATCAATAATCTTGTTTTTTCCTCAACTGATTATCGAGAAGACCTGACCAGATTAAAATTAAAACAGTTTATATTATGTCAACAATATACTGGATCTCTGTTGGTGTAGGTGACATCAGCCACCCTAAAATTCTTCTATTGTTGTTATTTAGCAGGTGAACATTTCTTATGATTTTTATCTAATGCTCATTTTTTTACTAAATTTCATCACATTGAATAAATAAATAAATAAGTCCACAAAGAAAGGTTGATTTATAACAAACAAAATGCCTAGCAATTAATATTATTCTGTGTTTTTCAGTGTACCAACTAATAAAGTCGGTCCAAGTTTTTGTAAAAAAAATTATTTCACACTTTTGAGTGTAACATTAGTAATCAAAATCATTCAACTTTCACCAAAATAATAAAAAATATATTAATAAATGTTGCTACATATGATCTCTTGGTTAATTGGGCCATCTTTTCACTTTTCTAAAAAAACTACCCCCACCACATATATTTCAGACTTTAACAATGCTGTAACTCGTCAACCTATCAGTTTTTCTTAATATCCAATTTAAACCTTACCTGATATGCTCTCTTCTTTTCGTCTCAAATATTCGATTTTCAAAAACAAATTGTTCCCTCCACCCCCTTTGGGAAAGTTCTTGGGGAAAAGGACAAGTTGACTGTCGTTTTTTTTTTTCAGTGGGACCATTTCTCAATGGTTCGGAGCACGTTTTCTAATTGTATACCTCCTGCGTTAGGTTGGTCGGTCAAAAAAGAATCATCAAAATGGGAGCACGTTTATTATTCGTATGTGAAATGAGCAAACAGATATAAAACCGAAGCGGACAAACAATCGAGTTGTAGATTTGCGCTCAGTTTGGAATTCGGTCAAAAAATATAAACAGTCTTGTCATAATACGTCGTAATATCGTTTTGAAATGTTAACCTAAAATAGGTCACTTGGTGCTAAAAGACGATATTGAATACAAATTTTCAATCTAAAAGAGCTCTTTCGGCTAAAAGACGTTGATGAATACGGACAGACTAAAAATTAAATAGCTGGTTATTGTATTAGAATTAAATGCGCAGTAAAATGTTATGCAGATTTACCATTGTTAACCATTAAAGGATAGTTTTTGAAACACGAATTATATAAGATACTAATTATCATTTGTTAATCGTTTTAAGAGTAGGTATTTTATTTTTGTTGACCATTTATTTCCTTGATTTATGATAGAATTGGTACACTGTTAAATAGGACCCTTTTAAAAATAGTCATTGAAATTATTTTACATGTATTATGTACATCTTACATAGATTCAAAATTGAAAATTGAAAGAAAAATACACAAACACAAGTTGACATTTTGTATAAATAACCTGTCGAAGTTCTACCTGTTACATGTGGTGAATTATCGAGTGGTGTAGGTATACGAAGATACTCTACCATTGGTTACACAATAATTCCATTGAATTCAAAAGCTGCACTCACAGTCTCCAGAGGAAACTGAAAGAAAGCCATTTGTTCGACATTTTATTGTAGCAGCAGGTCATGGCTCACGCTGACTTCAACTTTGGTGCGCGTGTGTTAGACCACGAGCCACACACCCTGAAGATGCACAGTAATCAAAGTGAGCTGAAACTCACTTATATTGCACGATAATATTGACAAGACATGTCTACATGGCATGTCGCATCAATACTGTTTCTCTTCTAATTAGATTCCAGTGAAAAAGAGAACTTATACTCTCACATTTCTTTCGTCCGATATTCCACACCTGATCTTCTAAGATAGGAAAGTAAAAGTTCTAAGAAAAATTTAGTGTGCCCACTCAAACGACTTTACCAACACTTCAAATGGATTCCATCAAATATAAAAATCGTTTGATCAGGTTGTGCGACCATTCATTTTTTTTTTCAACGTGCATTAGTCGTCAAGGACGAATAGTTTAGATAGAGGATCTTGGCACAGACCAAGCAATGGCTGAACGTTATTTTCTTACTCATCTAGAACTTTAACATCTATTGAAAATCGGGTCACCTCATTCTGGTGACATGTCCAATTCTAGTGACGTTTAATTCTTCAGTTGCACCTCTTTGAAATACCATCCTTTCCAGGTCCAGCAATTTCCTCCTCAGATTCAGTTTATCCAGAACCAAGATTTTAATTCTAGTGCTTTGACTGTAAATTCATCTATTGTGGAAAAAAGAGATTCGGCGACGAGAGCCAGAAAGACGAAATAAATTTGAAGGAGCTCGGCTGCACATGGTTGAGCAAGACACCTTACTAAGGCTCAGGGCTTGAAAACCTTAAAGTGTTGGATACTTAAAATGACTCGTGCAAGTTCCACCTGAAATTAAATATAAGATATAATTAAGTTATCAATAAGTAAAAAATTTCAAGGCCTTGTATTCAGATTATCATCCTTTGGATTCTGTTGATGACGAAACTATATTGCAAAAAAGATTAAAATTTAATACACATCGCTTTATACCAATTTATTTTCATGGCTCCTGAATCATTTGATCTGGTTCGAGCGCCACCGTTAAGAAAAACTACATCGAAAAAGCAAAAATCGCCGCCCATCGACATACAAGGCTATCTTCAGAGACGAGCATTAACATCAAAAACTCGTCTTCCCTGCTCTCTGCCAGTACCTCTCTACAACAACTACAACATAGGTACATTCATTATTTATTTTTCTGGCCGCGTGTGCTCTCCGCGGACCTGTTGACGTTGCTCCAGTTTTGGCAAAAAATCCACGGACGATCATCACTGTGGTGGAATCTTCTCGACCCAGTCATTCATTATCCTCGCGCACCTATCGACCAACACGGAACGTAAAAATGCGATTACAGTAATCACACCTTGTCAAAGCAACACGACTCAAGAGTCCTCGACAACACTGCTCAATATCCTCATAAGAATTTTTTATTTTTTACTTCTTTGATAGACATTTGTAACAAGACAATTTCAGAAAGTAATAAAAGGCGAAGACAATCAAACAAATATCTTTAATCTATTTGAGGCTGTTATTCAAATAGATATGTTACCGTAAAATAAAGTATTTAAAAATATTATTATAGATTATAGTGATAAAAATAAAGAAAGACTTTGAATTCCTTATTATATGAATAATAATCACAATATTTTATTCAGGGCAACATACAAATTTTGGATAAATATAATAGGCAGAATGTTTGACCTTATAAAAGCCCTACAAACCCCTACCAAGATGAAATAGCATAGGTATATGTGTTGACCTATACTATGTTAATTTAAAATCAACAACCTTAACAGCATCTGTATCTAAAAAATTATACAATACTAATAAAAAGAGAGAATATTAATTTTACACCATAACTATATACCTTCAAATTATTTATAATCCAACTCTTAATAAAATAAATAATAAAATCAAAGTTTAATTTTCTTAAATTATTATATAATCTATTGTAGATACGTTTGGATTGATATATGTTTTTTGACCAATGTTTAATTTAGTTTTATTTACTATAAATGAGTGTTCATGTACAATAGAATAGTAATTATTTATTAGTGCTCCCAAAATTTTATTTTTGATTAATAATATCTAAGCAATCGTTTCTCACAAAAAGGGGTGATACTGTTTTGTTGATTAAACTGATGCATTTGAGTTACCTGAACCCTCCAAAAAAATATCCCGTAGAACAAATAAATAATACATGGTTTTTGTCAGGGATATATATATATATATCTATCTCATTTTAAAGAAAACAAAAAGGAGGTAGGTATGTTACTTTTTTAACATCACCAAACATGTTTTTCTTCCAATTCTAATTTTCATACAGTTACATAAAGGTATTTAACTTAATTTACTCTTTTTATTTTATCACATTCACAATTTAAATTATTATAACAAACATCATCATGTATTGTCAGTCCGTCTGTAACAGGAAGCTTATCCGCGTATAGAGACACATTTAGAATACTCGATTTTGACATATTTAAAGTCACTCTTGATAATTTAATCATTTTCTTATAATTTTTAAGCATTGGCTGTAATTTCATCCCAATTGTCACCACTTCACATAATGACTGTGTCATTCGCAAATGATACAATAACACTGGGTATATTAAGTTGCGATTATTCATTAATATAGACATTATATAATTATGGGCCCAAAATTGAGCCTTGAGGAACTCACAAGTGACAATAAAACAAAGATCTTAGCTAGATCAAGAAACACAGCTTATACTGCTCTGCTATTGTAAAGTTGATTACTCGTGAAATTATTGATATAATTCAGAGCATGTTTATTCGATTTATTTTTTTCTGAAACCAAATTTTGTCCCAATAAACCTCTCGTCTCGAAAATATTTTTTAATTAAGTGATATTTGCTCATATAACTATGTTTAATTTTATAAAGTTCTTGAATTCAACAGACATGATCAAAATACAAGGTTATAAGATATATACTCGTTCTTGTAGTGATTATTTTTTACGAATTCCTTTACCCTTTATAGGCTTATAAGAATGAAGTATGAATGAATGAATGAATGAATGAAATTATTTTGTGGATTTGTGTTCACACGGTAAATTATCACAGGTAGCGTGATCTGGCAAAAGGTAGATAATACATTTTACATGTATCGTGATTGGTCTTTATTAATTTTGAAGACGATCCCCACTTTCACACCATTAAGCCGTCATTAGTTAGATGGGATTTCCGTTTGGTAGGCACGTGACCTACTATTAGCCGTTTTAAATGTTTTCCCATGTTGGGCCACAATGTGAACGTTGTTCCATATCGTTTTAAACAGAGATAGGTAATCAATTATATTGATGATTTTTAGATAGTCATCAGAGGATTCCCTTTATATTTTGACAGAGAGGCTACTGACCCAGTGACTAGCATATTATTTTATGGTAAGCTGTAGTTTTATATTTTTAAATAATATTTCATGAGAGTTTTTTTTTTAGAACAATGCCATTGGAACTCTAGTACTGTTTGGACAAAGTATCATCACAGCTTCCAAATCAAAAAGAGCGCTTAGGAGACTCATTAGTTTCATTATTACCTACTAGGAATGTGAATAAAATAATACTTTAATTATATTTTGGTGGTGTCAATGACCAAAAGGTTGAGTCACTTAATAAATTAAATAAAAAAAATCCCGATGGCCTGTAGTCAGCGGAAAGGTAAATTTTTCAAAATTCATTGAATTGAAATTTTAACAACCTTTTCATTGGTATACCTACATGATATTAAATAAAATTTTCATAGCCTTGCGGTTAGAGGTTTTTGTTTTGCCTGTTGAATATATAGAGCAGACAGGGTTCGAGTTCCACTTCAAGGCAGATTTTTTTTTTAGTCTATTTCTTTTCAATAAATATACTATATATTTTTTTAATCAGGGTCTATATTAAGATCTCCAGAAAATGTACAATTACATCAAATTTATATTGAGTGTTCATGTTTTATCAATATTTGTTATTTTTATTTATTAATTTTTATTTTTTTACCTGTGTATTTTATGAAAAATTGCTTTGCACAAAAGTTGTAGGTACTGATTATATCTATAACCTAAAACTATTTTTAATAATATTTACACTACGGCTCTTTTTTGATAATTTTTTTAAATGTTTGAATGGTCGCCATTTTGAATCTACTTACCCGATATTGCCCAATAACGAACTCGACCGATATATTTGAAAGATTGATTTTTGTAGCAAATTTGAACTTGATACCTTCAAAACTGCGACCTCTATCGTGTTAAAAATTTTTATATATATATATATATATATATATATATATATATATATATATATATATATATATATATATATAATGAATTTTTAATGATTGGGGTTGCAGTCAAAATGCCAATAAAATTAAAACTCTTTAATCAATGTCGAGCTTTCGGTAACGCTTGTAACCATCATCGGGACAAACTAAAATAACGAACAAATTAATTATAACAAAAAATATTAATAATATGAACTACTTACAATCGTGAGATTAATGAAATTTACCAGCTACAAACATTTGTTATTATGCATTTAACTTTATGATTGAACTTTTATGTTTCATAATTAAAAGTTACTATGGAATTACGCATACTAAGATCAATCTATGTATGTAGCTAATAAAAATGGAACACACTAGATCTAGTGGATGACTGTGTCCGATGAAATAAAAGCATAAAGGTGAATAGCTTTATCATTTTGATATATTATATCCATCTCAGTAATACTGAATTATAGTTCTCTTTATATATATATATATATATATATATATATATATATATATATATATATATATATATATATATATATATATATATATATATATATAAAAACTTTTGAACCAAATGTTTTTTTGGACTAACTTATAGACATATAACAACATGCCGTTGAAAGTTTTTCGAAATTCAAAAGTGTGAACGATCGCAATAGGTAAATACAGAATTTTAAATTATGATTTTAATCATCCATTTTTCTATTCAACCATGAATATGCGTGAAATCATTAAAAGCAAATTTAACTGGTTTTCGATGGCATATTCACGTAATTTTTGCATATTTTAATATTTCCTGCACCAAAGTTTTGGATTTTAATATAATTAACACGAAATAAAGATTTTTTTGTACATTTCATCATGCGGAGAAATGTTTCAAAAACGTTAAAGTTATTGTTTCTCCGTTTGAAATTTAAGTTGGTGCAAATTATTCCTAATCAACCCTAGTTGGGTGCCTACTACTTTAGTTTGATACTCAAATGTTTGATATTATCGTTACCATGTTCACTTAACTCGTGCCAATCGAACTAAAGATTCATGAAAACGGCTGATAGTTTTTGATATATGCGCAAACATAAATGACATTAGACATCAGATTTGAAGGTTGGGGAAGTCAGGAAAATCTTCAACAATACCACAGACAATCTATTCCTATTTCAACAATACCTACCGAGAAGCTCGCAACTTGAGACAATATCAAAATATCCAACACATTATTTATTAGAATATATTATTAGATAAATAGGTAATACTATTGCCGTCGCTATCAACGATGAAAACAACTACTCGGTGAGCAAATACTCCATGCAGCTCTTCATTAGATCATTCCTGCTAACTGGTCCAATAAGATTGAACCTTTATTCAATATAGATATTGCAAAACCTTATTATAACCCTAATACTTTTATTACATTCGGAACACATCACAGTTGAATCAAGGGTATGATCGCCGATTTCGTTCTCGGTAGAACTCATCAGGTTCACATATAACTCGTGGAGCTGCACCGCTGAGAAGTCCATACTAGACCGACTAAAACCCAACGGGGGACCGCTTTTAGCGCCATCTTTGAGTTGGAAGTTGAACGCGATGCACGTTCTCAAAATGAAAGATGTGAAGATTTCTGCTGTGAAATATGTTAAAATATAAATGATTCTGAACAATAGTAGAAAAATTGGTAATACTATTACCGTACCATACCATTATTTATTGATATCAAATCTCTCCATTTTCCATTAAGCATCGCCAACTAAGAAAAAAAAAGTGCGCAAAAGCATGAAAAGTGCTATTTTGCTATAAGAAATTATAATTGGCAACAATGAATTATAGTCCATTCCAATGGAGTTGATAGCTCGAGTACCTCATTATTAATTCAAACCAGTGACCTGGTGTGTCAACAAATTTTACCTCTCAAAGGACCTTTTTACATGCATTCCGCAAAAAGATCCAAGGATTATAGGTCAGGCCACCCTGTAACAGGTAGTCGAACAATAGAGGCATAAAATGCAAATGAGGAAGGATGTATTGAACCGGGAAACCAGTGCCGGAGAACGGACGGTGCTTAGTGAAGTTAACGAAAATTAATACTACTTTTAAATGTCGTTTATTCTAAAAATACATCGTACAGAACATATTTAAATATATAACAAAAAATTTGTAAAACTATAATTAAATATTCTTTAAAGAAAATGAAAGAAGAAAATTTGCTTATTAGAATTCCATTAAATCATCTTCGGAAAAATCTGAAGAATCGTCATTTACATTTATTATTAAAGGCTCAATTTCTGTACTTTTGTCGATTACATCGTCAAGTTCCCACATTCTTTGTTCCTCTTTTATTGTGTGTTCTATGGCGTTTTTCCAATTATCTGCAGATACATTTGCCAATGAATTTAACAAGAGCGGTCGAACTTCTTGTATCTTAAATGTTTTATTGTGTCTAGCAACATCGCCTTTTACCTGTGTCCATATCAACTCTATAGGGTTCAGCTCACAGTGATATGGGGGTAACCGGAGTACAGTGATACCTCGATCCTTTGCCATTTCATCTACTATATATTTTTTAAACTGTGAATTTTTCTCCCTGACCTTTTCCAACAGCTCTTTCTTAACTAAGTCCTCCACACTCTTCTGATTTAACCATTCAATTATTTCCGCCTTTCTCCATGCACTTGTTGGAACCTTTTCCACTACCCTAGAGTGATAGCTGGCGTTATCCATCACTATTACTGAATTTTCAGGAATATAATTTGCCATTTGCATAAAGTATTCCTCGAAAACATCAGCTGTCATCTCTTCGTGGTAATCTTTAGTTGAATTTGATTGGAATTCTAATAACCCTTGATCTAAAAATCCATTTTCACTTCCTATATGAGTAATGATAAGTCTGCGTCCCTTCCCAGATGGCGGTCTCAGTCCCGTTGACCAGCCCTCCATAGTGGCTTGTCGAGAACTATGAATGTTTTTATCCTGCCAGACCTTGGATACGGTGTGCCCTTCGTTCAGCCAAGTTTCATCTAAATAGAAGATATTTTTGCCTTCGCTGCGGTATTTTCGTACGGACCTCAAATATTGTCGTCTCCAGCAAACTATTTCTGGTCTATCAATCAGAATAGATTTTCTATTTACCTTCTCCCAACGAAAGTTCATATCTCGTAGAAGTGTCCACAGCTTAGTTCTTGACTACGGAGGCATGGTTTCGTCATCCTTAGTGGCTTGTAGAATCTTGTCCATTGTTGGTATTTCCTTGGCGAAATATAGACCATGCACTTTTCGTCTGATGGAATTTTTAATATCGTCGTCAATTTCTTGTGGTTTCTTCCCTGGATGAGGTTTTGGTTCACTCAGGATTCTGTTTCTTCTCTCCTGCAAGAATCTATAAATAGTTGCTTCTCCAACTCCTACTATATTAGCACAGGCAGTAATTATGTCGCGAACATCATTTGTAGGTTGCTGGTATACAAGAGCATCATGAACGTTTAATATGAGAGTTTTTTCTCGTAAAGAATATGCACTCTTACTTATTCCTCGAAGAGGAACTGGAGAAAAACTTGAAGACATTATAGCACTTATCACTTACTCGTCGAACTTGAAATAAATTTTGCAATAATGGAAAAGTATCGAATCTGTCGATCGTCGATAACTAAGCACACAGTTTGAGAATCGCACAGAAAGTGATATATCACGGGGTGATAGATTCCACCTCAGAGCTGACGGAGCAGGTAGAGCGCTTAAGGATTAACTACTCCTAATCTCTGTCACGAAGGCACTGTGTAGTGAAAGTGCTTGAGAAATATCGGTTAAACAAATTAAATGCAGGTAGGCAGTGCCAGAACGCCTATGGTTTACGATAGTTTTATTACTCTGACCCTCGATTTGTGCTATCAACTCCATTGGAATGGAGTATAGTTGATTTCATTATGAAAAATGATGTCTAATACAGGGTACACTTTTATTTCCATTTTTAGAATACAAAACGTCGTATACTGTTAACACCATTTTGTGAAGCAAAAAAATTGCTGTGACGATATATTTTTTCGTATCTATTACAGTTGTCGATATATTATGCTTATCTTGGACATACTGTATAGACATTTCTTTGGATGAAAACCACTGCTTATATCCACAGAATTTCATAATAGTTAATCAAAATCTGTATTATTTGCCGCTATAATACGTAATGCGGTACAATAGAGACGAAATTATTGAATGTTAGAACCCATTTTCCAATCATTCAGTCGTATGATCGATCTCCTCAGCATAATTGTATTCAATTATCTCAAAGGAGATGCAAGGTATAAATGTAAATGACATCCAACTACTAGACAAACTCTACTCATTTGATTAATTGCGTATACATTTTTGTGAACTTCTCTAATACTAGATACTTCCTGCTTAACTTTATTATGGTTTCGTAGCAATTTCAGTGCAATTTACGAAATTAACATATAGGTACGTAACCCTGGTCACTGAACGAAATTTTTACCCAGAACTCGATGGGGACAAATCAAAATAACCACTTCTCTTTCTGAGTCTTAAGCCCGCTGCAGACGGAGTATGTTTTGCTGCATGATTGCTTGCTTGTTTTGCTGCACGGTCCGATAAATGTTGCCGCGCATGGTGTGTTGATGGCTCCCTTGCTTGTGTTGGCTTCACACGATGCAGGCCATCATGTATGTAAAATGACAGTACAATGAAATATGACTGTGGCAAATGATACAAAATATTGACATTCTAGTCAAGCTCTATTTCTAATTATTGTTAAAACAGAGAAAATGCCCCAACAATCAAAAATAACATGTTATCATGTGCAAAATAACTTTTGAGTACGACTCGACTAGTTCCGAGCGCTCCGACAAGGCACGATACGTGAAAACAATCACCGAAAATAGCACCGGTTCAAATCATGCACGATTTCAAGCAACCAACCGTGCACGCGATGTCATTTTCTTACACGGAAGCATGCACAGCACCAAGCTTAGCTCCCATCAAGGAAACATGCAGCAAAACATACTCCGTCTGCAGCGGGCTTTACTCTATTCGGTCACTCTCAATCACTCAGAATTCGTTGTGGACCAACGCATTTTCTTTAAAGTAAATTTGTAAAGAAGAGTTCAAGAATATTTATTGAAACATCCAGAGATTTTGAATATTTCTTAGGATCATTATATTTATTTAGACAAAATTACACAATAAAAGATTTCAGCTCCTAAAAGTGACGGGTGACACATTTTATTAGGTATATTATTTATCAGTTAAATTTACCTTCTTTTACGTAAAAAACTAAAACTGTGGTTTATCATTTAAAAACTAATCGTTATATCTTTTATTCTTCACCCTGTATATTTCAGTCTTATGTATAAAAACTCTGAAACAAAAACATAAATTGATGCGTCCAAGCGTTCGGTGCAAGAAGACTGGAAACAAGGAGAGTTAACTTCCTATGCTTCTCTACGTAGCCATATGAGATTACCGAAGTTACATATCATAGTGTGACCTCGTGTACGACGAAGATCTTGACAATTACCTTAAATATTTGTTCTCTTTATTTATCTCATCTTATCGTGATCATGATCTGCTGTATTCTTTCAGCGAGGCAGCTTGTTGCGCACTGGATGGTGCGCAAAGATGCATTTACACAAGATATGTGTATGCAATTTCACATGATTTTTAGGGCGAGTTTAATCTCCTTATTTCCAGTCTTCTTGGTTTGGTGTTTAAACTCTCGTAAAGTCTACTTGTCACTCATATCAGGGAGAGTGGAGAGGCTGCCACGTCTCAAAAGTGACACGGTTTTTACCATATTGTGAGGACTGTTTGACATTCTGACAAGTAATTAGCGTTCATTGCCTGTTTGAGAGTTTTTGTGTGCTATTTGTGCTTAATTGCTGACCGATTATTTCAAGTTATTTTCATGCTCGATAACGAACAATTTTTTTCAGAAGTAAAAATATTATTCATTATTTTGAACTTAAAACAGTTTCTAAAACAATTTAAAGAAATCAACAGCGAATCACCCTCTTAAATTATTTTCAACTTTCGTTTGAAGTTCATCAATGGAATATATATTGGTCAAATACACTTTTTACTTAAATAAACTCCACACATCAAGATCCAAGGGATTTAGGTCAGAGTAACTTGGTGGCCAGGTGATAGGAGCATCGGATTGGAAAATGTTTGTTGAGCCATCTTCTACATTGTCTACTGAAAGGAAGTGGAGCACTATTATGCATAAAAACATATTTCTTCGTACATCCAAAGGCAAATCTTCTAAAAGCGGAAATAATCGATTATTCAAAAATTCATAGTAAACATCACCATTTAAATTTAAATAAAAAAAATGGTAAGCAACGAGGCGGTTACCTATTGTAGCAGCCCAAACATTCAACTAAAGATTGTATTGATAATGCATTACCCGTTTAACCTTTGGATTTCATCTGCCCAGAAAGTGACTATACTTGCCTGTAGTGAAACGGGCGCCCTTGCCACATTTCTTACACTTAGCGTAGGATTCGCAACAAATAGATTTAAAATATTTTCTTCTGTTTGAGGAACTGTTGCAATTCGTGGTCTTTCAGAATTTACCTTTTATGGTAAATTCAAAAATGTTTGTGCTACCGGTAGACTTCTCCTTGGATTTTTTCCGCACATCGTCTTTTCGCTGCTTTTAGCATTTCCCTCACATTCCCTTAATGTTATCAGAATATCGGTATAGTCATTAGTAGTGAACATATTAATTTTCAAAGTTTTGAAAGCGCTATTATTTCTTAAACAAACCAAAACTATCAACAACAATGTGTCATAGGAATCTGTCAAACAAAAAGAATCGTGAGTCTGCATTATAAGCCTACTTAATTCAGGTAAGTAGGCTTAGCTTAGTAGTGAGTCGTTATTTTATTATTTCTTTTTATATTAGGTAAAACATGTTACAACCTCAAATAACTCCAAACCCAGTAACTGTTTTGACTTTAAAAAGATTACCTTTTTTATGGGAAATTGTTAAAAAAATATGATTTCAACAAAATACATACATACAACATAAGAAAGTTTGGCATAAAATAAGTAGCACCCCACTTTGTGGTCAAAATTTCATTTAGGTACCTATCTTAAACTATTTCGGAGATAAAAAAAAAACAAATTTTTGGAGCCCCATTTACAGAGCTCAATCTTTTTCAAGTCTCTCAAATGAATCAAAAATCATCAAAATCGGAGGACGTTTACTATATACAAAACGCGCGAACAAACCAAAAAAAATGCAGAGATTCGAATTGTATACCTCCTCCGTTCGGGGTTCGTCCGCCAAAAATAGCAGTGTGAGTAGCCTAGAGCTTATTTGTAAATTTGGTAAAAATACTTTTCACTTCAATTAAATTTAACAAGAATAGTTATAGATAAGTCTATCTAATCAGATAAATACAGCAAATGTTAAATAATTAGTAAACTAGCTTGGTATCAGTTGGGCCCTATTCATTTCACATTGTTGACTCATTTCTGTCTATAGTACGTAAGGATGAGGAGCTATTGCAAAATTTCAAAACGGAAATGAATTGTTATTCTCAATTAACAGCTTTCACGTTCACGCTAACAGGAATGCTTACTTACTTACTATCGAATAATACTCGATTGAGTCTCTACACTACTATTCAAACGCTGTGTTGCAGTAAGTGATGCAACTTCCGTTATCATCCCGCCCTGATCTGGCGGAAGTCGGAATCATCTTCACTCATCTACAGGTTCGTTCCCAGTTCCCACACATATCAAGGGCTGTGGCTGTGGCAGTCCTTCCCCCCTCAATGATGCCAACAACTCGCCCCCACACCTACCTCACTTTTGCCATCAGGAAAGGCAACACGCAACAGTCTCACTTCATATTTATTAACTTTGAGATTAGATTTGTGGAATGATTTTTGATTGTGGGAATATACGTTTATTGAGATGACTAGATATATGTAAAGGTTGCTTCAAGGGATGGAATAAGAGACGATGTTTATCTTATTTAAATAAAATTAGATTATTAATATTAGGGGTGGTGCAAATTGCTCTTTTAATGTCAGTGTCAAATAGCGGTAATGTTAAAGAATACCAAGATGACGAAGATGAAGATGAAATTTGTTAACACGTTAGAGGTTGCATAGCTTTGACCCACGAACGAACCAAACGACTGCTGGTCTGCATTTTAAATAGTAGGTAAACGTGTTTATGGGGACAGTCAATTTTGTTCGAAAATCGAAAATTTGAGACGACTAAAGTCTGAAATATGTGTATTTCCGCATTTTTCAATCCCGGAATAAGTATTAGCAATTTATTTATCTTCCTTGACCATTGAATAATTTTGATGGTCCATTTTTGACCGACGAACCCCGAACGGAGGAGGTATACAATTCGACTGTGTGCTTTTTTTTGGGTTTGTGCGCGTCTTTTATATATGTAGTAATCGTAGTCCGATTTTGATGATTTTTGATTCATTTGAAAGAGGAGGCTTGAAAAATGGTCCTATATTCATAAAAACGGGATTCAGACATACCCTTCCTTCCGAAAACCGCCCCCGAAGGGGGTGGAGGGGGAAAATTTCTCGAAAATTGAAAATCTGAGGTGATATAATTAAAGATAGGACAATATCCGGAAACGTTTAAAGTGAACATTTTTTCAAAAGAGTTACGGTTTTAGAGCTAGAGGCAAGTTAAATTCTCAAATATATGTACCTTTGCTTTGTGGAGAGGGCGATTTTTGTCGAAAATTGAAAATCTGTGGGCAGTACATGAAAGACATAATTATTTGTAGCAACATTTATAATGAACATTTTATCCTTAGAGTTACGGTTTTCGAGTTAAATCGGTGTTAAAATGGAAACAACTAAGATAGTTAAGCTTATTTCCACAGCGATGTTTTGAGATCTCAATAATAACAACTACAAGCAAAGAATATACGTGGGTAATACGATAAGTACTATCATCATTCGTATTAGTGAACGTTCAACGATTTTCGTGACTAATGTTACACTCAAAAGTGTAAAATAAATATTTTTTACAAAAAATTGGACCGACGTTTTCAGTTGGTGCACTGAAAAGTATAAAATAATATCAATTCTACTGGTACTTGTGAAGATGGTGCCAAAAGTTATCAATCTACCTGTAACTGCACAACTTCAAAAGTAACAGCACCAATAGAATTCATATTATTTTAAATTTTCAGTGCACCAACTGAAAACGTCGGTCCAATTTTTTGTAAAAAATATTTATTTTATATGATGTCTCCGTTGGTCGGTCTAATTCGTATAATTAACAAACAATATTACTAACAGTGACAGTAGCTAACTCTTTTTTTCACCTAGGTACTAAAAATGTGAAATATTTAACTAAAGAAAATAACTAGCATCAACTTCATTGGATATCTAACGAACTGATCAGTAATAAATAAGAAAATGTAATAGTCCTTGAGTAGTATCTAAGATTATTCATAATAAACCACTCAGTATATCGATTAGAATAACTTTTTTATTTGTATAAATTGTGGAAATCGGACGATTCCTTCAAGTCCTCCCCCTTTGACTCTAGGGCTTCGGACAGCATCTATATCCCGAAATATTTGTCGGATCCAATTCTCAAAAGATGAACTTTGGGCTGATAGAAAACTTTAAGTCATAAATACTTAAGTGACATTGCAATGCTATGATGTCATTGTTATTTACTACTGTCATGCTCATCTTCTAAAAATTGGTTAAGAATATTGTTTTTTTCGATAACGTTGTCTGACAATTTTTCGGGGAATAGATGCAGCCCAAAACCTTAACGTCAGGGGAAATATTTTGAATGAAAACGCTTCGTTTCCCAGAATTTTTACCAATAAAAAAGCTGTCCAACTCATAATGAAGCTATATCTCAAATATTTTTCGATTTGGGCCCAAGGACTATAATGAGAGTATAACAAATATTTTGAAGTACTTGATCTAATAAGGGCGGCCGTAGTTACTTTCCTACCGCTAACCCTAAGTCTAAAATGTTTGGTGTTTGAAGTTCGAAATTATATTATTGCCAAGATTACATCGTTTATACATGATCCGATTTGGTTACTTTTTTGCTAATTTGTAGACTATCCAGAAAGCTGCGCTCGCTTGTGACAAAAGAAGGGGGAATAGGAATGTCTTGTTAGTGGACACACCAGGTATTGTAAGTTATACTTATAGACTGTTTAACTTGTCATTCATAAATTCAAACAACTTCTTCCGGTTTTATCTCTGCCCTCTGTATTTCACGAACATCAAAGCAGACAAAAATGAAAAATAATAATAATTGAAACAATCACCCAAAACTCCAATGCAATGCCCCTCTCTTCTATGATATACATATACAAAAGTATATTCATAGGGCTCTATATAGCAGCTATAGCTAGGCTCTCTTCTGTATGGCATCTCTTCTGCTCTTGAAATTCGAGATTAATTAAACAGATAAATCCTTTTGCCGCCGTCATCTATGCATGAAGGACTCGGATTAGGAGAAGAAAGGGAGGGGGCGCAGCGGAGGCCGAGAGTATGTTGCTTGCTGTATGTCTCGTATGTGTGTGTGTGAGCTGCTCTGGGGCTGACTTGGCAGACGACGTCAACGTTAGTCCAGTGGCCAATATTATGGAAAATTAGCGACAGCGCGACGCAAATACCCAAAACATGATTTGAGTATTTCTATTCAGTCAATGTCTGAAATTAAATATCCTGAACGCAAACTCATTTTCTCATTCACCGAATTAATCTTCCTATTGAAAAATGCAAAATACACACGACGCGATCTGGTTAATTCCGTGTGCTTGCTCATAATATGTTGAGGGTGTTTTTTATTTTCGCAATCACTGAAGAAGCCTGGAAGTTCCTTCTGTTCACTGTAATATACACTAGGTCTGGAAAACTGCGTGGTGGGGGTAGTTCCCTTTTTGAAGCCCGAACCCTTCGTCGCTAGTATTCGCAGTGATCGGGTTTGGGGCCTTCATCATCATCACCTATCAGCCTAGTTGTGTCCACTGCTCAACATAGGCGTCCCGCAGTCTAATCCATCGCTCTCGATCTGGTGCTGCGTTCATCCAGTTGGACTCTATTCTTTTAATATCGTCGGTCCATCTCACCGGCGGGCGCCCCCTATTTAGAGGTAGGTCCTGTCTTGGTCTCCACTCCAAAATCTTCCAGGGTCGGTCACTACTTCCACAGTTGCCCAGTTTCATTTTAGCGTTGTTATGCGTTTGACAGCAGTTACTGCAGACATTTCTTTCAACCTTCCAAAGATTTTAATCTTTGACCTTGCATTTGGAAATCTGTCCCTAAGTGACAAATAAAGCATTGATCTTTTCATAGCTCTCCGCACAACATATATTTTATTGACGGTTTTCTTGTGTCTGTGTCGTAAGTAAGTACAGGAGGTATTCACTGATTAAAGATCTATTTCTTTAAACATCGCTGACAACTAACATAGTCATATATTAGGTTTTACTAGTATTGATCTTTAGTCCCTCTGATTTTTAAGAATTTCACAGTCATTTTAATAATTCTTTAGCTTCATCGATATGGTCGGTTATTAAGACAATATCGTCAGTAAATTTCTCGCCATGGATAGTTATGCCTATGTCTCCAAGGTCAATTTATTGAACATATACTCCTTATATATGATAATCCTCGCTCTAATTTTCCATAGAGTTTCAATAAATAGAATAGGCAAGTCATATTGCTTAATTAGAAATGGTCCATGGTACTTCTAATTGACAGCTATTTGCTATCAATCATCTATTACGAATTCAAAAAATAAACAGAGGTTTAACTCTGTCTTCATATTTCTCTTGCTTTGTATTTTGGGAATCCTTTTTTAATTTACCTACTTGTGGTTTTTTACAAGGAACAAAATATAAAACTTTTATGACAAAACATGCCAAAGTTAATTTGGCCGTTCATTAGATTGCAGGTATAGACATCTGATTTCTAAGAGAAAGTGGGGATCCGATCACAGTGACATCGCTTTTTTATCTTCAACAGGGGAACCACCCCCACAACTCAAGGCGGTAGACCTTTGCATATGACCATGCAACAGCGTTTAAGCAAATACTCCCCATCTCTTGTAACTGAGTCATAGGTCATACAGATCAATCGTGACAGAAAATAAATTTAGAAAACTTAAATAATGGTGAAATACTGTCTTTGTTCCTAAATTATATCCAGTATGCGGACCATTATGGAGATCATCAAGTGGCACATCCAAATATTCTAAATATACCTGTCATGGTTCGATAAACATGTTCCTGTGTAGATATCTGGTTTTATTTGGGGATGAAAGATAAGTTTTAGGTCAGTTGATGATGTCAATCATTCTGACCATTATACTGGATCGAATTTAGGAACACAGGCATGATTATTATTATAATTAACTGACAAACAGGCAGTTTGAATGGGGTTTCCAACGCACATAATCAAGGGAGTTTGAGAAAATAAGTTTCAGGGAAATAAAAAAATATCAGTAATTTTCATTAGGTAAATATACCGTGGAGTTATTAGTTTTGCTATTGGTATCTTGGTTCTTCCGACCTCGAATTCGTTAGAATTTGCATTCTTCATATTGAATTCACTAACAGCAAATGACGCTACTTCGTGCTGGGTGTTAATAATAAATCCAAAACTAGTCCAGCCAGTGATAATTTTGACGCCGTCAAACACACAAGCTAATGCCTGAGAATATGGGTTTTAAATTCCAGAAGCTTCATTGCATTCATTCATTGCAGACAAGGGTTAGGTGTTAGAATAAGTATTGTTTGAGAGTTTTCGATATTATTATTTAGTTTTTTCTCATTGACCATTGACATGCACCTAATTCCCTTGTGCTAACCTGCAGACTTAAGAACTATTATAAAATTTTGACTGAACTGGTTAACAGGTTTTGGAATTATGGCCGGACTACGATATCAAAATTATTAAATAAACCGCCAATATATAAGAGAAAGTGATTACGAACCAGAAATTGAAAAAGAAATCGAAAACCTGAAAGATTATTCATCATAACAAACAAAAAGCAGCTTATGGAAGCTCAATTAACATAAATCTCATGAAATTTTTAATTCCGACGGAAATAAAAGAAATCTGTTGTGCCACTCACACGACTTTCCTACCGCTCTCAAATATCGAATATGAAAATAAACAGAAGATTTGAAACTTCATTTGAGCATAACTTGTTGACCTGCGTTATAGCAGGGAGTGAAAGGCTTCAAGTCTTAGACAAGTTTCGAAAAATCGTAAGAGCCACAGTCTTGAGCGTTTTTTGCAAGCAGTCCGGGCAATATGCTCAAATTGTTTCACCGACGATCGGTATTGATGCCCTACAAAACGAAAAAGAAAGCAACCAAACTGTTCCATCGTTCCCGAGGTAGTCTTAGCGTAGCTGGACAGACACACAGACAGATCTATGTTTGAAAATATGTTTTTTGGACTCAGTGACCTCTGAAACGTGAACTTATTTAATTCCTTACAGAGCTACTTATGTTAGAGGTAGATAAGTATCTACAGCTGTAAGTACGTAATTGAGAAATCATGCAATTTATTTATATTCAGTGATTTATGCCTTTGTGTCGACTCGATGCATTTCAAAATTTTCAAATCTTTCAGTCAAAGGTATCTACTTGATGAAAATAATAATTTGCAAGCAGTCATCAGATTTAGAGGTTGGCCCTTGAACTAAACACACTACAATATACTCCTAGTCTATGTGAAGATAAATCATCAGGCCAAAGCGAGCCATTATGTTAGCTACGTAGGATTTATATCTCTGCACCTTGTAATTTGTGCCGTTAAACACGGTGGAATTAAGCTTTTCATTTGTAATCACAAATTAAATCTGTCCTCTCTCGAATTGTTCTTTGGCATATAAATATATAATACTTATTACTGATGAGGAAAAAGACGCCTGTCCTCCATAATATCTTCTATGACTTGCATTAATTGTGATATTAATTAGATGTATATTCATTTCAGTATGTACTTATCAAAGCGTATCGAAAGACTGGTATATTATTGAATAACCCCAAAAATACCCCAAAGATTGAGATCACATGTCAAATCTATGTTTGTTGTTTTTTTTACGTATGTTTATGCATTTTGAATTGTAAACGAACACCGATTTTGATGATTATTTTTTATTGAAAAATTTACTAATGAGGGATGATTCCATATTCTGTATATAAAAAATACTAAATATCCTTCCAACACAAGGGGGATATTTAAAAATCCTAAGTCTTGGTCTTGGGTCTTGGTCTTGCATATACGGTCTTGGTATTGGTCTTGGTCTTGCTGCAAGACTTGCAAGACTTCACAAGACTCTTGTAAAATTGTTGCTCTCTTTTATAAACCTTATCAACTTAATTCAAATGAAGAGGAACCCGATCAGAAGTATCAAATTGATAATCTTATAAGATTGCCTATACAACCTGAGCACTCATTTTACTTCTTTCTAGCCATATTTTCATATATATTGCTTTCCCTGGTCCTGCTTTATGTTTGTATATCATACCTTTACTTCAAAACTCATTCTCCAATGGTTTTGTATCATTTTCTTGAATGAAATAAAAAAATCTCTCAGAGTGGCTATCGAGTAAAGCCGATCAAAAGTATTTCTGGTTTATAAAACTAACTTTAACTTTTGTATAAAGCTTTTCCAATAAAAAATGAAAATTAAAAACTGGTAGGGATTTGTGAATACGTGGTATTTATAAAAGTAGGTATCTATTTTGAAAAATCAGTCATTTGAATATCTCAGTTGAGTTTCAAAATAAGGGCAATCTAAAATAAAAAAATCTCAAAAAGTGGCTACTGGATAAATGCAATCAAAAAAATATCACACTTGAAGATGATTTGTAACGTTTGCTTAAAACCTTCTGCGTGATAGAAAAAATAATAAAAATAAAAAACCGTGTAGTTTACCTTCCCCTGACAACGAGCAGTCGGGATTCCTTGAAAATAGCTCGTTAAGGGAAATACTACAAAGGTTGAAATTATAGTATAGGCTGTTTCAGAATTTTTTTAATTCAGTAAATCCTAGAAGGGTAAAATGAATCGCTTTTAACCCAACAAATTTTAATTCAATATTTTTAGAATCTGTAAAATAAACATCTATAATAAAGGAGTTCAAAGATTAAATTAATTAGGTTATTTACTAGCGTTTCTTATCTAATCATTAAGCAAAAAAATCCTGCCAATTTTTTGTTCTGTGTTATATTATTACTTAAAAATGTTAAATAAATATTTTTCATAAAAAATAGATAAGCAATCTTAAGGATTACATTTTTGACAGTCTTCAAGTATTCATAGGAGAGTTGATTTTGTGCAATTTAGATTGCAAAAAATGACACTAGATTGAAATTTGAAAAATATTGACGTCCGCTAAATGTTATGTTTCGGGTGGTTATATACTGGACCCTTATGTGTTGCAAAATAAAAAAATTACATTAATGCTATTGGTAACTTCCGATAATTTTGAATTTTATGGCAATAGATTTATATCCATGCAATACTTTAAATTTTTATAATTTTTAACAAAAATTTGAGCCGAGCTTGGCAAGTGCTCTTAAAATCTGAAATAAGTATTCTGGCCAGAATTCTTATTTCTATCTACTTATAACTGTACAACTTCAATTTACGTGTACCAAACAAATGATTGTTATTTTGTATTTTTGTCCACTATTTAATAAAGGCAGTCCTAGTTAATAAAAAAATATTATTCCATCCTCCTTACACAGAACCATAATTATTATGCACCATAGAAACATTCGTCTTGCTTGCTGTTGAACTAGAAAATGAGAGAAGAAAAATCACTTATCATATTAGTATCGTTTTATAAAAGAGGATCTTTTACTTTCTCGTACTTAATTTATTCCTCGTATAATGGTAATTATGATAGTGGTTAGCCATGTCATACAGACAGTGAAATATATAATATCTTGAGTAATGTGTAGATGAGGCTGTTAATAAGATGTCGTCGACTATCAATGACAAGTGGAGATGTTTCTGTGATAAAGTGTTTCTTTCATTGCATTCGCTTTGAAATAATTAATTTTTCCCATCAAGTAGGCACCTAGCTACTTCTCTATAATATGTTGGATGTTCTGTTCCTTGAGACAATATTACAGCGAACATATTTTGATGCCTTCTATCCTAAATATACCTTTTCGCTTATGAATAACTGGAGCAAAGAATAAAAAAAAATCCCGATGGCCTATAGTCAGCGGAAAGGTAAATTTTTCAAAATTCATTGAATTGAAATTTGAACAACCTTTTCATTGGTATACCTACATGTTATTACATAAAATTGTCGTATGTGTCATAGCCTTGCGGATAGAGGTTTTTGTTTCGGCTGTTAAATATAAAGCAGACATGGTTTGGGTTCCACTTCAAGGCAGAATTTTTTTTTCGCCTATTTATTTTCAATAAATATAATATATATTTTTTTAATCAGGGTCTATATTAAGATCTCCAGAAAATGTACAATTACATCAAATTTATATTGAGTGTTCATGTTTTATCAATATTTCTTATTTTTCTTTATTATTTTTTATTTTTTTATCTGTGCATTTTATGAAAAATTGCTTTGAACAAAAGTTGTAGGTACTGATTATATCTATAACATAAAATTATTTTTGATGATATTTACACTACGGCTCTTTTTTGATATTTTTTTTAAATGTTTGAGCGGTCGCCATTTTGAAACTACTTACCCGATATTGCCCAATAACGAACTCAGCCGAGATATTTAAAAGATTGATTTTTGTAGCAAGTTTGAACTTGAAACCTCCAAAACTGCGACATATATATATATATATATATATATATATATATATATATATATATATATATATATATATATATATATTGATTTTGTATTCTTGACTGGTTTTATAATAAATACAAAGATGTTCTTGGGGATGCAGTCATATATTAAATTAAATTCTTTGATTGAAGCCGAGCTTTCGAGAATGTTTATTCTCTTCTTCAGGGCAAAAATCGTGAATTTAGAATAAATTAACCAAAAACAGGAAAGATTTCATAGCCATCAATTACAAATGTTTTTGGTTAATTTATTCTAAATTCACGATTTTTGCCCTGAACAAGAGAATAAACATTCTCGAAAGCTCGGCTTCAATCAAAGAATTTAATTTAATATATGACTGCATCCCCAAGAACATCTTTTTATTTATATATATAAAATTTGGTATTTATACCGAATTTTGAGTAAATTCTGATTAGGGGGACTAAATTCGAAAAGAAAATTCGAAAAAACCGGTTATAGTAATTAGGTATATAAAATTTTGACATTAATGATTGAACTGAAAAAAAAATCAAATTATTATTATTTCTAGAACAAAGCTTGTTTTGACATACTGTTAATGTTATTATAACATTTTATACACACCTATGGTGTTCGTAAATTTTTATCTTGGAGAAGCAACAGTTTTTTCATTCATTGATATAACTGTTTCTTTAATGAAATGAAATGGTGGTGCTAGAAAATATAATGTTAAGAAATATTTAAGTGCGAGTCGGGCTCGCTCCGGTTCTCCATACTAAGCATTCTAACATCCACCTGTGAACAGTATTTAAGTATCTAATGAACTATATTTATTTTTTTTTTTAATTTTATGCTCACAACTTTCTGAAATAAGGGGAGAGTGGTCACTTATTTCCTTAATCGCTTCATTCAATGTATAATTTAAAAAATTTAGTTAAATGACTCATAACGAGTTTTTTATTGGATATGTACCTACCTATAATTTTCCAGAATCACTAAGAACTTCACAAATAATACCTATTTTTAAGAGTGGCAGTAAACATGAGTTTAAAAACTACAGTCCAATTAGTCTAATAAATGTTTTAGCTAAGATATTTTAAACTATTTTATTTGATGATTTGTATGATTTCCTCAAACCAAAAATGTCAAATTCTCAACATGGATTTACGAAAGATTAATCCACCTTAACAAATCTGTCAATAATATCAGAAGCTGCAGCTGAAGCTATCTTAAATAACAACCAGTTAGATGTTGTTTATACGGATTTTGAGAAGGCGTTTGACAAAGTCATGAACTGTCGCTTTGTAAACTCGTAGAATTAGGCATTAAAAGGGAAATTTATTATTTTTTGGAATCAGATCTCTCGAGTAGTGTACAGTGTGTGAAAGTTGGTGTTTATGAATCAGAAGCATTCATTGCTACTTCAGGCGTACCGCAGGAGAGCAATCTAGGTCCATTACTTTTTTATGCTTTTTTAATGCACTGCCGGAATGTCTGTCAATCTCCACGGGATTACTTTTTGCAGACCGTTTCAAACTTTATATAATTATGAAAACAAAGACAGATTGCGATTTGCTCCAACTTGATAAATATATCAATAAAGTAAGTAGATGGTTTTCGGATAACAAAATGTACCTTAACATAGAAGAATGTGACATTGTTTCGTTCTCTAGAAAGACCAAAGCAATTTCCCACAACTATATAATTTGTGATGTCATAGTGAAACGTGAAAGCAAGGTGAAGATTTAATAATCATTTCTACTACATGACAAGAAAATCTATAAAATCTTTGGGCTTCTTGATTGGTAAATAAAAAATAATATCTTCACGGTAATCAGGTTATACAATGGTGAGGCCATATTTGGCATATGCATCACAAATTTGGGTCCCATCGGAAGCCAAATATATTGACTGTATTCAGCAGGTTCAAAAGATTTTTACGTTACCTCTTTGTTTTAGAAAACAACACTTATTCGTTAAAAGATTTATATATGTCTATTTTGGATAAATTTGATTTTAAATCTCTTTTACAAAGACGACAAGTTATGCGATATATCTTTATTATACCTATCTCAAATAATCTTAAGTACCTATAAGGATTGTAAATTGATTAATTATATAAGCTTCACTGTACCAAAGATGAATCTAAGAATTCCAAATATTAAAAAAATGTTTAGTGTAAATGCAAATAGTATATCTCCTTTCAATAAAATGACGAAGATAGCAAACGAAATTCTCGATGAGGTCCATATAGATTTGCATAATACTAGTCTCAAAAACTTAGTTTTTATTTAACACTTTTTATGTTTAATGTTCTTTCTTCTTTCTTTTTTTGTAGTTTTAGTATGTTTATGTTAGCTGTGGTAAATTTACATGTACCTAATTACTGTCTAGATGGTGTTTGTGAATAATCCAATAAATAAATAAATAAAATGAATAATGTTTTTCTTTCTTACGTTCTCCCTGTGCCTTTGTATAATTGCCAAATTTCTACTTTTTTAAAAACAGGTTATAAAAGACTGACAGACCGACATACATACGGGTACCAGAGTGATCTTTTATATTTTTTATCGGATGTATGGAACCCTAAGAAAGTTTTATAGCCTAATGTTCCATTATTTTAGGAAATGTCTCAAACACTGAATTTTAATTGCCAGAAACATTATATTGCACAACCGATCATCGAATAAACGAACAAAATTAACAAATAAATGCATGCTCAGTCTATTCTTCTGTTAAGTAACAGGATATTAAATCCATTGACTCAAATAATATTTGGAAAATCCTTTGATGTTTACTCAGTATGTGGCATCCATTAACAATGTGCCCTATCTGCGTTATCAAAACCTTATATTATGATGGAGGTGGATGACTCGATTTGATGACCGCAACATATTAGAATAAAAAAAAAATAACAAACTCTCCGCCAACAGAGTCGGCGGTGGAATCTATTGAAGAGACCGATCGAGAAGAGCGACGCATTAAAGGGGTCACGTGTCGAAATCCGTGTGGGTCACGTGTCCCGCTTTATGAACTGACAGCAGACAGCAGCAATGTGCTGCTACACACCCTCAACTCTTCCCCGTCACCCCACCATACCCCGCCAACGCGTTTCAGACGATTCGGTTGTTGCACCAGGGAGCACTTCTTCGGCCAGGTGTTGTTGAGGTTAGCCTCGAGGTCTTCGAGTGCTGTGCGTGACCTTTTTACATGGTTTTTGTGATAGCAGAATATGGTCTCTCGAATTATTTTTATAACTTAATACTTTTGTGAACTCGCCTTTGAGTCCATTATCTTTTACCGGTGATAAAGAATTATGTACACGTATATATTTAATAAGTCGTTACCAAAGCAAAAACTTGTAAATGACTAAACAGTTACTCAAGAACAAAATTGTTATGGAGGATAAAATTTTGAATAGCAAAAACCTGCCAAGAAAATTCCCAGATGTATTGGAAAAAACCTTAGTCTTCCGTACTCTATGGTCCGGTTTATTCAGATATTTTTGGCCACAAAGACATTCAGAAGACCAGGTTATACAGTCGAGAATCGGACATCGGGCATTCTTTTATAGTTGGAGTTTATTTGGCACTAAAATTACTACGACAGTAGATTATTTTTTGTTCACAAGTGTAACATATTAAACTACCTACAAAAATAATATTGGAGAACCATTTGGTGCAATTATATAATCATTGACTCATTTTTTCCACATAATAAAATAAATTGGTCTTGTTAGACCAATGGCTTTTCCGTAGATTATTTATTGTCTTTAATTTCACCAGTGTAACATATTAAACTACCTACAGAAATAATATTGGAGAACAATTTGGTGCAATTATATAACCACTGTCTAATTTTTTCCACATAATTTAAATGTAGCAACATGCTAAGTGGCACCGTCTTGTTACACCAATGGCTTTTCCATATCAATGGCATTCAATTGAAAAACTATACAGTGTAATTTTTTCAATGGAGCAATTAAAATCGTGAAATGGACAAATTTCACTCATTACATTAATGATTTTTAAGATAACGATTTATGTCGCTGTTCTGGTGTGATGATGAAATAGTAAGCCAAATTCCATACTGAGCATAAATCAGCTTTCAGTAAGTTAGTTGAATAAGCTGTAGCTGGAAAAAAGCTTACTTTTCAAGAAACGCATCTTTTGAAAATTACACAGGATGATTCTAAGAGATCTTTAGAAAACCATGCTCGGGCGATTTAGCGGAAATTTGTACTAAAATAGATTAATGGTGGAAATAAACCTATATTGATATTTGAAAAATATCTTATAACTTGGAAATAGCTCAAAAAAATGTTTTGCTAAAGACTGTAGCTTTAAAACGGCTCTAACGATTTCTTCTCCGACAACCCATCATCACTGAAAAAAACTAGGGAAATAGTTATGCTTATATGAACTTTCAAATAATATCCAAGTAAATTAAAGGAAATTTCGGTGTTTCTTCATCTTCCTCAAACATAGTATTTGTCATACTTGGATGGAATAAGCGGAACAATAGGCATTTAAATTTTCTAATTTTATTTATGAGGTTTATTTTAATAGCTAAATTAATAATATAGGGGGTCAATACAAGTAAGAACGTTTCTGTGTGTAGTAATAGAAATATATTAAAGTTTTTGCTTAATACTTAGAGATACATAAATAAAAATCAAATACTTAAAAATATTATCATATATTTAATATCTGAACGTCAATAATTTCACTTGTGAAATGTAAAAATATTTCTTACAAAAAATTGGACCGACGTTATAGTTGATGCACTGAAAAGTATAAAATAATATTACTTCTATTGGTGATAGTACTTTTGAAGTTGTGCAGTTGCAGTTAGATTGATAGCTTTTGGCACCAACTTCACAAGTACCATCACCAATAGAAGTAATATTATTTTATACTTTTCAGTGCATCAACTATAACGTCGGTCCAATTTTTTGTAAAAAATATTTATTTCACACTTTTGAGTGTAACATTAGTCCCGAAAATCGTTGAACGTTCACTATACCATATCAATGAAGATAATACTTATCCTATTACCCACGTATATTCCTTGCATGTAGTGGTTATTATTGAGATCTCAGAACATCGCGGCGGAAATACGCTTGAATATTTTAGTTGTTACCATTTAACACCGATTTAACTCGAAAACCGTAATTCTAAGGAAAAAATGTTCATTATAAATGTTGCTACAAATAATTATATCTTTCATGTAGTATCGAAAAATTTTCAATTTTCGAAAGAAATTGTCCTCTCCACATAGCAATAATACATATTTAACATGCGTCTATCTCGAAAACCGTAACACTTTTGAAAAAATGTTCAATTTAAACGTTTCCGGATATTGTCCTATCTTTAATTATACCAACTCAAATTTTCGATTTTCGAGAAAATTCGCCCCCACCACCCCTTCGGGGGCGGTTTTCGGAGGGAAGGAGATTTCGGATTTGCGTTTTTATGAATATGGGACCATTTCTCAATCCCCTTCTTTCAAATGAATCCAAAATCATCAAAATCGGAGATCGTCTACTATATAAAAGGCGCGCACGAACCAAAAAAAAAAAAAAGAAAAAAAAAAAAAAAAAAAGCAGACAATCGAATTGTATACCTCCTCCGTTCGGGGTTCGTCGGTCAAAAAGTTGACAAAACCATAGTAAAACTCTACACTTTTACATTAAATAAGCATCTATGTGGTACCTACATATAAAAAAATCTAATTTCTTTAAAATAAGAGTTATTGTTGTGTACTAAATGGATTTTCTCCATATTTCATTTAAGTGTGTTGAATTAATATTAAACTAGCACAATTACCTATAAATTTCAGAAATGAAGAGTTATAATTTTTTGTGTGTTTTAAATTAGCCATAAATCATTTATAGCAGATTTTCCCAAATTCGATCACATTCTGTTTAAGTGTATTGCTCACTTGATATCAAACTAGCGGAATTACCCGTAATTATTTATTTTATTTACCAAATTAGCACCAAGCATGATTGAATTTAGCAAACGAATTTTATTGATGTGTGCCACTTTTGTTCTGCTAGCTTAATGCACCTGTATAGAAGACTTCAAAAAATAAGGTAAGCACTGAAAGTAATTCTAGCTGCAACTAGTCATCTTTTAGAGAAACAAAAAACGCAAGGTGCTCTGAATCCCGATACGTCGGCTCTACCAGCGTGTAAAAGATATCAACCAATTACAACAGCTCCATTGACACTATCCAAAGTCTGACATTATAATTGCCACTGTTGCATTTCTTCCATAATCAAAACAAAACAAACATATGTACACTTGCTCATTAGTCGCGTCTTCATCGAGAGATGGTTAAAAAGTGCGGTCGCGCATACTTCGAAAATTGCATTATTTAATCGGCAAATAAGAAGTCTTGTTAGTGCGTGGACGATTATATCTGAGATTGTATGTACATATACAGGGTGAACACAAATTGCCGCTAGATTATCCCGAAATAAGAATGAGATGATTATTGAACTTTTTTTTTCTTCTAATAACTAGGACCGACTTTATCAATCTGTGCACCGAAAAATACAAAATAATATTTATTTAATTGGTATCTACTAGTAGTTGAGAAGTTATGCAGTTATAAGTAGATAAAACCCTTTGCCAAATTGACCTAGAAACAGAGATAAATGGAATTATAAACAATAAATTGGGTTGACATCATCACTGGTTCGGCCACTCACAATCGCGTAACTGCATTTCTCCCCACTATTTAAATACTTGGTGTTTTGGTGTTGCTTATGAAGATATTCCATTATTTTCTTGGGTTTAAAAACTTTCAAAATGACTAGAGGTTGCAAAGTGTGCAATAAAATAGAATCTACGAACCCTGAAGTAACTTTCCATCGGTAAGTAAACCGTCCAAATTTAAATTTCGTTATTTTTGAATTTCGAAAGAAAATTATTATCATATAAACGTAGATCATGCGCTTAGTAGAGAAAATAATACCTAATTATTGTTATTTAATTAAAGTGATTTTTATATTGTTTGTGTTTTTTAAGTCCAAAAATATACATAAATATTTTTTACAAGAAAATGGACCGACGTTACTAGTAGGTGCACTGAAAAATAAAAAATAATATTTATTCTATTGTCCTATATTTAATTCTGTCATCTTGAGAAGTTTTTACGAATATCGGACCATTTTTCAAGTCTCCTCTTCAAATGAATCAAAAATAATCAAAATCGGAGTACGCCTACTTTATACGCGCGAACAAACAAATAAAAAAAAATCCCGATGGCCTGTAGTCAGCGGAAAGGTAAATTTTTCAAAATTCATTGAATTGAAATTTGAACAACCTTTTCATTGGTATACCTACATGTTAATAAATAAAATTGTCACAGCCTTGCGGTTAGAGGTTTTTGTTTTGGCTGTTGAATATAAAGCAGACAGGGTTCGCGTCCACTTCAAGGCAGATTTTTTTTTTCGTCTATTTCTTTTCAATAAATATACTATATATTTTTTTAATCTGGGTCTATATTAAGATCTCCAGAAAATGTACAATTACATCAAATTTATATTGAGTGTTCATGTTTTATCAATATTTGTTATTTTTCTTTATTAATTTTTATTTTTTTACCTGTGTATTTTATGAAAAATTGCTTTGAACAAAAGTTGTAGGTACTGATTATATCTATAACCTAAAATTATTTTTAATAATATTTACACTACTGCTCTTTTTTGATAATTTTTTTAAATATTTGAATGGTCGCCATTTTGAAACTAATTACCCGATATTGCCCAATAACGAACTCGACCGAGATATTTGAGAGATTGATTTTTGTAGCAAATTTGAACTTGATAACTTCAAAACTGCGACCTCTATCGTGTTAACAAATTTCGTAATATCCCATATATATATATATATATATATATATATATATATATATATATATATATATATATATATATAAACTTTTGAACCAAATGTTTTTTTGGACTAACTTATAGACATATAACAACATGCCGTTGAAATTTTTTCAAAATTCAAAAGTGTGAACGATCGCAATAGGTATATTTCTATAAGAAATTTACCTAAAAATACCGATGGCCTGTAGTCAGCGGAAAGGTAAATTTTTCAAAATTCATTGAATTGAAATTTGAACAACCTTTTCATTGGTATACCTAGAGGTTATTACATAAAATTGTCGTATGTGTCATAGCCTTGCGGTTAGAGGTTTTTGTTTTGGCTGTTGAATATAAAGCAGACAGGGTTCGAGTCCACTTCAAGGCAGATTTTTTTTTCGCCTATTTCTTTTCAATAAATATACTATATATTTTTTTAATCAGGGTCTATATTAAGATCTCCAGAAAATGTACAATTACATCAAATTTATATTGAGTGTTCATGTTTTATCAATATTTGTTATTTTTCTTTATTAATTTTTATTTTTTTACCTGTGTATTTTATGAAAAATTGTTTTGAACAAAAGTTGTAGGTACTGATTATATCTATAACCTAAAACTATTTTTAATAATATTTACACTACGGCTCTTTTTTGATAATTTTTTTAAATGTTTGAATGGTCGCCATTTTGAAACTACTTACCCGATATTGCTCAATAACGAACTCGACCGAGATATTTGAAAGATTGATTTTTGTAGCAAATTTGAACTTGATACCTTCAAAACTGGGACCTCTATCGTGTTAACAAATTTCGTAATATCCCATATATATATATATATATATATATATATATATATATATATATATATATATATATATATATATATATATATAAACTTTTGAACCAAATATTTTTTTGGACTAACTTATAGACATATAACAACATGCCGTTGAAATTTTTTCGAAATTCAAAAGTGTGAACGATCGCAATAGGTATATTTCTATAACAAATTTACCTAATAGTCGAATTGTATACGTCCTTCGTTCGGGTTTGTCGGTCAAAAACGTATTTTATCAATGTAGTGTTCCGTCTATCTGTGGTAATATGTCATTGCTTTGCCATCTCTTATATTCAGTGTTTGCAAAATATAGCAGTAAAAATCCTGCTGTCTCGGTTCAATACAAAACAAAAAATCTGGTATGTCCATTTGAACGGCTTTCCTAACAAACGAATTCCATCGAATATAAAAATCCGATCTGATCAGTCAGAAGGTGCGAAAATACTTTTTTTCTGCGTGCTAAGACTAAAAAAATTGTCCATATTCAAAATTGATGTAGGAGGAACTTACTGGACAAAATATGTAAAAATAGAAAAAATACAATTCATTCAAGCATAACTTTTTTCTTGCTTATAGAGATACTCGTTGAAGGATTTTAATCCAAATAATTTGATCTGTTTTCATACCACCAGCAACAAGTGCCCTATTATTTTTATCACCAGCGAGCCTTATCGGTACCCTACAGAACAAAGGAACAAACCTGGGTTATCGGTAGAAGAATAAAAATGTAATTTTGTTTGAAGAGACCTTCTCTCATCGTATTAAGTATTTTGTAAGGATATCTCACCAATACCCTGTATATAATTGTGGGTAGGTCACGTAAAGATGCGGATGAGCCATTAGTATCATTAAACTCGAAATATATTGTGCAAAATAACTAAAATCTCGCGACCACAAGTTTAATACTTATATGGAAGTTTCGTTGCTGTTACTATAATTGTGAGAATTTTTTTTTTCATATGTGCAAGATTCATCCTTAACTGTGCCGACTAATTAATAATTAAAAAAACACTCCTTCATGTTGTGATCAACGAGTTGATCGTCTGATTACCTCGAGAATATTTTAATTTCGAAGCCATTATATCAGCAGCTTTTTTTGTTGCCATTCAATTTTTTGTCAGCGGGTGAGTTTTTCCATGCGCGAGCTTGGATACATAACATCTGCTTTTAGCTGCCTGTAAGATTATTTTGTTTATTTCATTTTTTTCTTCAAATGGTAAATGAAACTGATTAAAGTGTTAAAGTCGATAAAAAATGCACACTATGTCAGTTCTAAAGATAATTAAGATGTATGTCTTGCTCATATTTGAATCTAATCAACACTTTATAATTGAAGTAATTTGAAATGGAATTATATTTGTTTTTTGTTTCATATCATCGCTCGATTTAATTTAGACATCTTTGATGTTTTGAGTAATAGTGTGACTAGCTTGAACGGAAATGTAGGTAAATGAGGAATCCTGATTCACGTTTCTTTAACGCTTTTCTTCTTGAGGTAAGAAGAGAAATTATTTTTTCTTAGTTTCACATAGCCTGATATAACGTTAACAACTTTTTCATCCAGGTTAATCACATTACTCGATTATTCGGTTCGTGATTATTAGATATCCCAACGCCCATGCGTTGCGTTATTGCTTTGAGAACTGTATACAGTACCATCACTCTGCGCGGCTTTTTTATTTAAAGAGCGTTCAAAATAGAAGCCGCGTAGATTGGCCAAGAGCTCGATTCTTAGTTGTTTTCTACATCTGAGCGGACTATAAGACAGGTGGTAGGAGATATAATGGTTTGTGGGGACTGAATCAATTTTATTTTATTCGGAAAACTTTGGTTTAGTGTCAGATACCAATCACTACACCGCAGCGTTATGAACATTTTTGATTATGTTAATATCTACGTATGAAAATATATCTCTAATGTCACAATTAATACTATTGTTGATTTTTAACTAAAAAAGGATGAGGTATACAATGCGGTTTTATGTTTTTTATGTATTGCTGTTTGCGCGTTTCGCATTGTAAAAGTGCTCCACTTTTGATGATTTTTAATTCATTTGACAGAGGAGAGTTGTAAAAATTTAGAAAAACTTATATAAGAAATATCTTGCCCTCTAAAAACCGTCCGCAAAGAAGTGGAGGGGGCATTTTTTCTGAAAAATATAAAATCTGAGACGGCAGAATTAATGATGACACCATATCTGGAAACGTTTAAATTGAAAATTTTTTCAAAAGAGTTTTCGTGTTACAACAATGGTCTGAAAGTATGAAATATGTGTATTTCCAATTTCCGCCGCGATTTTTTGAGACCCCTAAATAATAACAAGTACAAGCAAATAACATACATGGGTGATAGGATAAGTTCAACAATTTTCATGAGTAATGTTGCATTAAAAAGTGGGAAATAAATATTATTTAACAAAAGTAGTACCGACTTTATTAGTTGGAGCACTGAAAAACACAAAATAATATTAATTCTATTGGTACTGGTACTTTTGAAGTTGGTGACAAAAGTCTTCTATCCAACTACAATTGCACTACTTCATAAATATTTTTTACAAAAAATTGTACCGACTTTATCAGTTGTTGCACTGAAAAATACAAAATAATATTAATTCTATTGGTGTTGGTTCATTTGGAGTTGGTGCCTACAACAACAAACTACAACGGCACAACTTCAAAATTACCAGAACCAATATAATTAATATTATTTTGTATTTTTCCCTGCAACAACTGATAAAGTCGGTCCAATTTTTTGTAAAAAATATTTATTTCACATTTTTGAGTATAACATTAGTTATGAAAATTGTTGAACGTTCACTAATACCCAAAAAGATATAGATAGGTTTAGCTCATACTTGTTATTTATTATTCAGATCTCAAAACATCGCGGCGCAAATATACATATTTCAGACCATTGCGAAACTCGGAAACCGTAACGCTTTTGAAAAAAGGTTCAATTTAAACGTTTCCGGATATGGTCCCCTTTCTAATTGTTAAATCTAAAATTTTCGATTTTCGGAAAAAAATGCCCCTTCCACATAGCTGAAACACATATTTCAGACTATAGCGCGAAAACGTATGATTATTTTTAAAAATGTCCCATTTAAACATTTCCGGATATGGAATTTTCATTAATTCTGTCGGATTTTAAGTTTTCGAGAAAAATTGCCCCTCAACCCCCTTTGGGGGCGGTTTTTGGAGGGAAGGAGATTTTGGATTTGATTTTTCTTAATATGGGACCATTTCTCAACTCTCCTCTTTCAAATGAAACAAAAATCGTCTAAATCGGAGTGCGTTTACTATGCGAAAGCGCGAACAGCCATAAAAAAATAAAAAAAGCAATCTTACAACCGAATTGTATACCCTCTCCTTTTTTTGAAGTCCGTCAAAAAGTACTAGCACCAACAGAATTAATATTAAGATGAAAAGGAAACACAAAGTCTTCTCCACAGTGTATTGATAAAGGGTTAATTGATGAGACATGTTTATTAACATTATTTTGTATTTTTCCGTGTATCGACTAATAAGGTTGGTCCAATAGTTGATAAAAAATATTTGATTAAGTGTAATTTAACTACCTAGTTGAAAACACCTAGCATTTATGTATTAAACTGGAAATATTCCGAGATGACCTAGAAGATAATATATGCTATCGAGATATGTTAGTTTTCTGTAATTTTTGATGTAAAAATCGGTTTTCTTTATGTAATCATGTATATAGATTTTCAATTATACTAGATACAATCGGTAGTCCGGATAATCGAGACTCTGCTGTATTTCTTATTCAAAAGGTATTACAAGTAAAAGAAAATTAATAATAATTATTGAGATAAGTCTAAGTCTAAGCAAGTACACTATAAAATAATGATAAAAATAAGGAAAAAATAAGGAATAAAAACAATAATTGGAGCTAATCTTAAGTTCTTAGAAAAAACTACTGACACTACACCAAAAAAGAAAACAGATAGCTGATGATCTGTTATTCTAGATAGTTAATAGATTTCAAGGATGACTCTATGCAACTCTGTAAAACTGTACCTTGTAACCTGCTAATAGCATTTTTTTATTAACAATTTTAAGCTATGTTCAGATTTTATACTCTCAGAGATACAAAACCAGACCGATTTTATCAAGAGTCTCTGAAAAATATTTTTTACAAAAAATTGGACCGACGTTATTAGTTGGTGCACTGAAAAGTATAAAATAATATTAATTCTATTGGTGCTGGTACTTTTGAAGTTGTGCAGTTGCAGGTAGATTGACAACTTTTGGCACCAACTTCACAAGTACCATCACCAATAGAATTAATATTATTTTATACTTTTCAGTGCATCAACTAATAACGTCGGTCCAATTTTTTGTAAAAAATATTTACTTCACACTTTTGAGTGTACCTAACATTAGTCACCAAAATCGTTGAACGTTCACTAATACCAATGAAGATAGTACTTATCCTATTACCCACGTATATTCCTTGCTTGTTGTTGTAGTTGTTATTATTGAGATCTCAGAACATCGCTGCGGAAATATGCTTGAATATTTTAGTTGTTACCATTTTAACATCGATTTACTCGAAAACCGTAATCCTAAGGGAAAAATGTTCATTATAAATGTTGCTACAAATAATTATATCTTTCATGTACTGCAAACAGATTTTCAATTTTCGACAGAAATCACCCTCTCCACATAGCGAAAATAGGTATATTTGAGAATTTAAAATGTCTCTATGTCGAAAACCGTTACTCTTTTGAAAAAATGTTCAATTTAAACGTTTCCGGATATTGTCCTATTTGTAATTATACCAACGCAGATTTTCAATTTTCGAGAAAATTTGCCCCCTCCACCCCCTTCGGGGGCGGTTTTCCGAGGGAAGGAGATGTTGGATTCCCGTTTTTATGAATATGGGACCATTTCTCAATCCTCCTCTTTCAAATTAATCAAAAATCATCAAAATCGGATTACGATTACTATATGAAAACCAAACCAAAAAAAAGCACACAGTCGAATTGTATACCTCCTCCGTTTGGGGTTCGTCGGTCAAAAATACAAAAAAATATTTATATCCAGTCCATTGGTAGGCAGCTAATCTTGAGTGGTGCAAGTGATTAATTATCAGTTAGGTATAAAAAATCTGTTTTAATATTTAATACTTCCTATATCATGTGTCTTTCTTGACATTTGTAGTTGTATTTATAGTTTTGTTGCATTTTAATTTTATTATTTGTTTATTTATTGTATATTAATATGTATATTTAGATTATGTTAAGCTTGTAGATTTTAATACATTATTAAGTTCAGGTCTACACACAGATGCTATTTGCATCTCGGTAGGGGATTGTTGGACTTTATTAAGTCAGACAATCTATTAGCATACTATTTTTTAATCAAGATTTGTATGTTAACCTGAATAAAGATTATTATTATTTATAGAGAATCTAAAGTCGGTATCTTTTGTACGATGGTATGGAACCCTTCGAGTGCGAGTCCAATATTTTTGTAATACCTACATATTATCTAAATATCAATCTTATTTAATAGTACATTCTATTTATCTTGTTCTATAATCTAGATCTTATTCATGGCTTCCTTGGAGCCCAGACAAGCTGACCTCGTTTTCACTTTCCACCATAGCAGATATATTAAGCGATACACCCATCAACCAGATGTTCCCATAGACCTTAGCGGCCAAAACCACGTCTTCTTCGGCATTGACCCTTAGGAATGTCGATCTGACCTACATATTACATTATACAACATGACCGTAATATTTCGGCAAATGCAAGAACAACAACAACAGTTGTTTCGGTCGTTGAACTCCAAGCCACAAACCACCTGAGCCTGCTCACCTGGCAGAAGAATATAATAATAAGGTAGGTAGGTATAAGAAGGTTCCGTTTTTTTTTTGAAGTAGTGGTTTTGTGCCCTAATTTGTTGTGTTTCTTGGGTAGTAAGCGGGCCACTTCGATTCGCCGAAATCATTCGGTTACTTAATAGGCTGTCTTTAAATTTCTTTCATGTGAAAGTAGAAGCGCCTCTGTCTCAGGTGATTAATATTTCTTAAACAAATTTAACCCCCCCATTAAATTTAATCTCACTTAAAGAAAATAATCATTTTATTTAATAGACGTATAATTCATAATTAATTTACGAGAACGGAATATAAGGTAACTGCCGTTTTAAAAGTTAATAAAACGCAAATTTGCTTCATGAATTTATGAGTTGCACAAATTGAAGAAATCACTAATTGGATTGATTATGAAATTGGTCCTAAGTGACAAAACAGTATTAGTATAGCAAACATAGTTGGTTTGATAAAACTAAAAATGTATTTCGTTCTTTATGAAAAACATCCAATAAGGTTTGTAGATCTGTTTCTTAAGAGATAAAAATGTCAAGTTTGGTTTGGGATTTGCGTAAATTCAACATCCTCTTTTAATTAAAAAAGCTCTTTCAAAACACATTTAAAAGCGATGAGAATATCGCCTCATGATCCGCTTTTAGTAATAAAAGAGCTCTTTTAGGTTATTATTCAAAAGCAATATTTAAACAGGGACGAGATGGTCTTTAAGTTTGACAGTTCAACTTTAAACGAAACTTTTGACTGGACAATATCCTAGAAATGTGTTTCTGCCTTTGCATATTTGTACATCTAGCCAATTCAATATGGCGTGTTTTCAATACAAATGTGTTTTCCACTCCAAATATTGTGGAACCGTTCTCATATTATTATTAATGAAATATACATTAAAAAATAAAATCGAATCTCCCGAAAAGTGAGGTTCAAAAAAGTTGTTACTTGTAGGTAGGATTTATCGTACTTGAATGCTGAGAACTTAACTTCTTTAATGCTAAATAATAATTGTATAAACTTTATTTTCATACGATTTTTTTCAAATTTTGGATGACTAGAGAACAACATTAACTATTTTTTTGTTTCGGCCTAAAGAAAGTAGGTATTCATAAAAATAAAAATAATCCAGAAGACCGCAAAACTTACGTTAACAGTGTTAGCGCCCACCACACAAGTCAATGAACAACTTGTTTTAACCTCACTATTCGCCAGCTTAATTTTTCTATTTTCACGAATATTTCGGTAACATTTTTAAGGATGTTTGTGTTATTTGAAAAAATAGAGTGAGTCTGCACTATTTGGGATAGAAAACATACTTCCAAAACAACAATTCTAGCTAAAAGTAGTAAGCCCTGAGAATAGCATAGCCAATAGAATAGCATTAGATGGTGCGCTGAAAAACACAAAATAATATTAATTCTCTCTATCTATCTAACTACAATTGCACAACTTCCAAAGTGCAGCACCAATAGAATTAATATTATTTTGTATTTTTCAGAGCACCAACTAATAAAGTAGGTCAAATTTTTGGTAAAAATTATTTATTTCACACTTTTGAGTGTAACATTAGTCATGAAAATCGTTGAACGTTCAGTAATACCACTGTACTTGTTATTATCAGAGCTCTCAAAACATCGCAGTCTTCAAGTATAATTGCTGTAACTCAGAAATCGTAGCTCTTTTGAAAAAATTTTTAATTTCAACGTTTCAAATTTTCCATTTTCAAATAAAAATTACCACCTCTACCTCTTTCGGGGCTGATTTTTTGAGGAAAGAAGATTTCGGATATGAGTTTTTCTAAATATGGGACCATTTGTCAGCTCTCTTCTTTCAAATGATTCAAAAATCATCATCAAAATCGGAGCACGTTTACTATGCAAAACGCGCGTACAGCCATAATTAAAAAAGAGCAAACATATAACCGAATTGAATACCTCCTCTTTTGTATGAAGTTGGCCAAAAAGTAGCGTTCCTTGTCTTTTATTGAAAGTTATGCTAAGATACCCACATTTCAACAAACATTAATATATTTTTGGTGCTTTTTTAAAAAAAATCTAAGTATACCTACTTTTACCAATAAATGGAAAATAAAGAATAATATTTGCATAATACCCAACCTCTTTTTCATCCCCACAAATAACTATTAAGAAGGCTGATAAGTATACACCTAATAGACAACATTTATTGGAAGGATGTGTCATCTGTCAAAAATGATACAGGTGCCAAAAGTTATCGTCTTCTTCTTCTCATTAAGCAACGTTGCCATATGTTATTTCCTTAAAAATTTGTTAGAAATTTAGGCATCTTCTCATGAAGAAGAAATTCTTTGTGAGGTAAGGTGTTATAAAGTTCGGCTGTTTGTTTGCTTTTGATCGTGCGTTTCACACTGAGAATGCAGTGTGGCATCTTATGGAGCTCGCATCGTTGTCAGCGCGGTGTTACGCCCGGCTCGACCAAAGATCATTTTGCTGCTTGGGATTTAAATTTGATCTCAAGATTCTTATGAACAATAATTTATAATAATAAACAATTGAAATGAATAATTTAACACTGTCTTGTCATTTTAACGTGCTATTGATACAAAATTACAATTTTATCATTACTATCTGAGTGTCAAGTATTTTTTCCAGCCTCTTCGAACTAGTAGAGCGCGTGGCGCTCAAACAAGAAACAGTATACTGGAATAGTAATTCACGTAAGCCAACTGGATGAATTTTCTGGTTGACCACACTCAAACATATTCCGCCAAATGCAAACGCAGCCTTAGCTTGACCCTGCCTATACCTACGCTACAAACAACCACAACTAGGAAATTTAATACGTACCTACCTTTAGTATAATTCAGTTCAATCAATCATGTTAGCCTCGAATAACCTCTCATACCTACCTGTACTATAGTAATAGAGCTGCAAGTACCTACATAAATGCCAGTAACCCAGCTGCACTTTCACCTTCGCATAAGTCACATTGCTCTGTCGACGTCCTGATGGCCACAAATGCATAAAGATATATCCATCCACCACATCATAGGCGAAGAAGTAAATAACCAACCTGTCGTTCGAGATCGCTGCTGGTGGTAAAGCACACTGGTGATTGTCTCCCGTGGTGTATATACTTGATTTGCCGAGGAGTGTTGTCTTTTATTCTTCTTACTATTCCGCCGTGTGGCTGAGATTCTCGACATCATAAAAAGTTTTATATTATGCGCCAGCTACTCTTGTCTAAAACAGAAAAGATGAGCAAGTGTGGATTGTTTTTTTTTCTTTCTGAAAGACACGTGTCTCTAGTATGTACCTACATACAGGGAGTGAGCGAAACTCGATGTTTCATCTATATTATAAGAAATGGAAAATGGATGGGAATAATCTGAAAAGAGATCCTTAAATAGGATAGAGGAAGATCCGTTTTAATCTCCATTTGCATATTTCTCCAAATTTGGAAAATGAGGTATTGACGTCATCGATTATTGTTTCGGAAACGTACCTGTAGGCTATAGGTATTTTTGCAGATTCAACAAAAGCTAATATATCTGAAAAACGTTTATGAATAAATATAAGGAGATATGTAAAAAAACATAAAATATATTACTACTATTACAAAACAGAGAAACGAAGTTTGCAGGAATTAGCAATTACTAAAAACAATTCATTGTGACCACCTCCCACTTCTTCCTATGTAGTTTGAGCCTTACTTGTTTTACGTAACATTTCTCTAGATAATCCATTGCAAGCATTTCTGATAGTATCTTTTAAATGTTCCAAATTCCAACAGATGATGTTATGTAGAATTTATTTTTAAAAATTTTCTACAAGAAGAAATCTAGTGGGGTCAAGTCTGGTGACTTAGGCAATTGCTGTATCTATCCATTTACACCTATCCAATGTTCTCCATAAGTTTGATTTAAATATCGTTGAATAATTCTTGCTTTATGTGGTGGAGCTCCATCACTCTGGAAACACATGTTTGCTCGAAACTGTAATTCTTGAAGAAATTGCAGATATAGCTCACTACATAAAACTCCTTCGTAAAAATATGGACCAATCAAATTCCCATTAATAATACCACACCAAACGGTAATTCTGAAATGCTCTTGGTTTTCAATCGGATTGTCAAAATGTGGATTTTCAGTAGCCCAGTAATGTTCATTTTTTTATTGGGCTTACCGAAAACGAAAACGAATATATTGAATAAAGTTCAAGCATGGGAGATAAAACAAGAACATAGATTGATTTTTGAATATGAACACCCATTATTGCAATTTCGTCAAAACGAAGGTGGTTTACAAATTATCTGGATTTTTAAATAGTTTTTATTACTTTCGGTTCTTGTATCAATGGACTCCGCAGCGATTTCTCAGGCCCCATACGGTCTAGAGACTCGAAATTTCGAATTCGTACTTAGATCGCAGACATCTCGCCGCCTGTTAAGCTCCAAGTGTGATCCAATATTGGTAATTATAATTATCTCATTCATTCTCATTCAACCAAGATCATTATTTTGTTGACATGGAACGACAATGGGATCCGTCTCTGGAATTACGCACGAGCATGGAGCGTTCTCGTCTCGTCTCGTTCTCTGGTATATAGGTACTTTCTGGAAGATCGTCTATGGTTATGTCGCAATTGTCAGACGTCAGACGTTATTGTTAATTTAAAGTTTAATTTTGTGTTGTGGTAGACAAACAGTAATTTGTTATGGAATTGCTGTTGCTGGCAAACACATATACATAAGTATAGTTAAAATCGAGAAAAGGATAGCAATAGTAGGTACTCATCGGTACGGTTTAAATCTTAAATGCCCAATAAAAACTATTTTTAATTTTTTTTCAAAAATTTCACTTGTTTAAATTATAGTTTTGCATAGTAAACGTACACCGATTTTTTTTTCATAGGAATGGAAAGAGCAAATATTTTTCGCACCTACTATAAGGTATAAACCTACGGATTACATTGAACAAAAATTCAAAATTAAATAATATATCTAAATTAAATGTTGAAAAGCCACCCAAGAAAGAAGAAGAGTTTATACGGCATTTCAGACCTAGAAAAAGCTTTCAATTCGGTACAAAAACATAAAATATGGAATGATTTTAAGACTAACGCAAAAAATTAAGGTACGAAGGTAAGTTAAACTCAGTAATTAGAAACAATATAGCCTCAGAAACATTTACAACCATTACAGGACTAAGACAGGGAGTGAGCCTCAGTCCGCTTTTGTTTATCATATTCATGGATGATGTTGTAAAAAATGCTAGCCCAGAACCAAGAAATTACAAATAGCACATATTCGGCTAGATATAATATCAATAATCGAAGGGGCATTTGGAGATGACGTGGTAATACTGACTGAAAGTGAGAAATACCTACAAATCAAGTCATAATGGTTGGAGATAACATATAGAAAAGCTAAATATGGTGACAGATGGAAACCATATGGAACAAGTAAATCATTTCCAATTCTTAGGAGTTACTCTAGACGAAAAAGGGAAACAATAAATAGATATCAACAACAGAATACAAAAAGCCAATAAATTCTACTTCGCAATAAACAAAAAAATCATAAGCAAAAAAGACAAAATTAGAGATACAAAAAAACAAAGTTTTTTAAACAATATGTCTATATATTGTAGTACATATTTTTGGTTTCGAAACATAGGTATTGACAGAGCCGTAGAAAAGTAAGATACCAACGGCGAAAATGCGGTACTTAAGAAGAGTTAGTGGGGTCACCAAGAGAGACAGAATTAAAAATATAGATCTAGAAATAAAGCCAACCCTAGAATACGTTGAAGAGATACAGGAAATAGCTATCTTGGTGGAGACACCTGCAAAGGATGAATGAAAAGAGACCAATTAAAAAAGTATGGAGATCTAGAGTATAGAAGAATCGTAGAAGGGTCCCCCAAGGAACACCTAGAATAAAATAATCACCCAACTGCTGGAGAAGAGTGGGACGAACTGGAAAGAAGCAACTGGACTGGCATACGACAGGAAGGAATTGAGAAAATTTGTGCAAATATAAAAAGATTGTAAACCCTACACCATTATATTATACTAGAAAGGGTATATGTATATACTTCCTTATAGCGAACGTCCGTGTTACGAATTTCTTCGTATAGCGAATTGTGTGTAAGATCTTGCACCTTGAATCCAATTACCATATTTAAAACACCCTATATAGCGAAGTAAATTCTCTCTTTGACGAATGTTTGTGGAATATCCATCAATGATTATTTTTGGAATAACACTGTTTAGACGGGTATTTATAAGAAGGGTTTTTCCGTAATTATGCCGGACGTAGGTAATAAATACCATTAAGTGACCATAAACTATTAAGGTGGGCGGAGAGCTTGCTTTAGAAGAGTTGTGAATGTACAGGTAAATACCTCTTACTACACAGATTTTTTAGTGTCAATTGAACTATTACGTGAGCGTGAAAAGTTGTCTTGAGTAAATATCTAAAAGGAGGTGCTTAAGCAGCCTCTCTACAAATCTGTAAAAATCGTGAAGTTATTTTTGACTCTTTGAGCAAATGCGAAGCTTCTTATCATAATAAAATGTTTTTTATTTGTACCGCTCAAACATAAAATTACCCAATATGTGTTCAAAAAGGAGTAAACTTTTCAAAACATAAATGTAATTACATATACAAGCACTTTAGATATGAATGTACATTCATGTTTGTTGCTTATTTTGTTATTTGAGACAAGAAACAAATTTATTTTCGATGACATCTACGGTAAGGTGATATTTCTAATTTCGTGGCTTATTCGTCACGTTTGTGCTTTTCAAATCTTCTAAATTTTTTGGTTGAAACGTGTAATAGATACTTTATATCTTGAGTATCCCCACAAAAAGAAATCGAGATGCTTTACGTAGATAAAAAGAAGTACCCATTCTAATTCTGCAATAAAAAAACACTGATGACTTCATATCTCTTTCCAGGCACATCCTGTATATTTATTTTTTTGTTTCTACTCCCATTGCTCCCTGGTCATCGATTTGAGGGAAGGAATGTGCAAGAGAAATTGTTCTGAGAATGATGAGGGATGCTTTTTATAATTTAATCCATAGAAGTGTTGGAATACTAACATACCAAGAAGGAATTCTCGAAATGCACCAAAACTCATCAATTTATCAGTGCAATATGAAATATCTCAACTATCTTGTTGAATACGCATTTTGTTAAAGCAAATACCATGAACACAAGACGCCATATTCGGTAATATGATTAATTTGTTGCAGTTGAACACGAAACATTCATATCGATGATATGTAAAGAGAAAACAAGACTGTTTGACCGACTGCACGAAAAGTTATGGGTAGGTAGCATCTTTCAGCTGCATGTTTCCATTTTTTTTCAAATATCTACTTATATTCCAAAGATTTGCGTGATGTGCATGCAATGATTCTTAATCTAAAATAGTAAAATTTATAGTCAAATTAATAAGGATTTTTTTGATCTTTCAAAGCAGCTCCGTTTCTAATAAGTTGTCCTTAGAAACCAGGCTGATTTAATTAGATGTTGCACTAAAAAGTATGAAATTAAAATATTTTATCAATCATTAATATTTTGAAGCTGGTGCCAAGGGTTGATGTAACGTAATAGCTAAAGAAGACTTTTTGCACTAATTTAAAAATTTTTATGGTCCTAGTTTTTCTCAAGTTTTTATTTCACATATTTTAGTAATCTTGGTTAATGACATACAAATAAGTTATTTTCAAGCCTTTCAGCAATAAAAACAAGAATTTTTGACTAATAATTTCATGAAATGTTATTGGTACTTTTTTCATGCTTTAATTTTCTTTCAGATATCTACTTACACACAAAAAAATTGCTTAATATACATGCAATGATATCTAAGAGTCATTTAATAAAGGAAAATAAAAATAATATTAATAGTCAACTTGACAATGGCAGATGGTAACAGATGTATTTCCAATCCCAGAGTAGGCTTTTGACACGGTGGTAAATGAACTTCTATTGATTCTATTGAGTGTTCTTAGCCAGGATCTGAGTATAAGATGGATTGTTAATGATTTGATGAGCAACTATCTCTAAAATAGATTTCAGTTTGTCATTAATGGTGTTAAAAGTTCTTACAGCTTAGTCATCTGTGGGGTCCCTCAAGGTTCAATTTTGGGTCCATTATTATTTAATGCCTGTATTAATGGATTATTGCAACCTAATATACCGAATGGCACAGTCATTATGTGTAGTGGTGACAGTTAGGATGAAGTTACAGCCAATGCTAAACATTCCTTAAGAATTATAGGTAACAAGATGGTTTAGTTATCACAGAGTGGCTTTGAATATGTCAAAATCGAGTGTTTTAAATGTGTCCCTATATGCGGATAAGCTCCTCCTGTTACAGACGGACTGACAATACATGATGATGTTTGTTATATTAATTTAAATTGTAAATGTTATAAAAGTCAAAGAGTAAATGAAGTTAAATAGATTGGTGTTGTACTGGATGAAAATTGGAATTGGGAGAAAAACATTTTTAGTATTGTTAAAAAAGTAAGATACCTTGTTTTTGTTTTCTATAAAATGAGATATATTCTGGAAAAAATTATTTAATCAAATTATACAATGCTTTGCTCTGTAGCGTCCTAATTCATGGGATTACTTGTTGTGCTATCAAAATATTAACGTTTACTAAACAACACAACCATTTATGTGAGAAGCGATTGTTGAATTTCAATCAAAAATATATTTTGAAATCTCTAATAAATAATTATTGTATTCTACAGGAGCAGGATAATGTTGCTGAAGCATCTGTATGTTCTGAACATAAATCGCTTGCAGTAAATAAAACTCAATTAAATATTGGCGAAAAAACAAGTTTATATCCATCCAAACTTATCTACAATAGATTAGATAATCATCTAAAAAAAAATCTAGAGGGCGTTTCTCATATCAAGAGCTGGATTTTAAATAATTTGAAGTTATAATATATTGTTATATTTATTTTAAAATTTTTGTAATTATATTTATTTTCTTTATATCATATGATGATCTTTACATTTGTAGTTGTATTTATAGTTCTGTTGTATTCTCATTCTATTATTTGTTTATTTGTATTGTATTAATATGTATATATTTAGATGATGTTAAGGTTGTCCATTTTAAATCATTATTGAGTTCAGGTCTACACACAGATGATATTTGCATCTCGGTAGGATTTTGTAGGGCACATAATAAATGAGACAACCTATCAGCCTACTATTTTTTTGTATATTAGCCTGAATAAAAACTATTATTAATAATAAAATTAGTATTATTAAATGAAGATTTTTTTCTTTATCCTTCAAAACAGCTCCGGTTCTGATATGTTGTGTTATATGGGTATTATTTATAAATCACTCAAAAGTATGAACTAGCAACACATATTATAGAACTCATTCAGATTTTGAAGTTGGTGCCAATAATTGATTTGTCTATCAGCAATAAAAGACTCTTTGCACCATCTTAGATATCTTTATCATTTCTATGTTATGTGTTGTTATTTCTTACTCTTTCAGTACATCTAATAAAGTTGGTCCTAGTTTTTAGTAAAGTTATTTATTTCACTTCTTTTTGTGATTGTCTTTATCAAACCTTTCATCAATAAACTCATTACTCAAATACAAAATTATTATTTTTCTAATAATAAGAATATATTATTTTCTGTTAGATTTTTTTATCTTATAAAAAACTGGAAAAAAAAATTTGTCTCACGAATTATGGCTATTGTGTGTAATCATTCACGAGCTACGTACATATCGCTATACGTCTCATCGCATCTCATTATCATGAAATTCTCTACTACATTTGTCGATCTAAGCTACGACATCAGTATGTCAAGCTTATGTCCTTTTATACAATGATAGGGCGCTGCACGTATGTCCGAAGGCAATGCAATCTTTATTTCATAGGCGTCACAAAGTCATTGTGACATTTCAGATAATTCAGGTGCATAAATTTACATTTCATAACTCAAGCAATAAATTTGTATTTGTGTGTCTGCATTATTGTTGATAATAAATCTTTCATTTTATGTTTGCTTATTTAATCAATCGATATTTTTTCCTCTAATTATATGAACTTCCTTACATGCCATATCTTAGTTCGAATTCGTTACGCTACTGATTTACTCCCGTCAGTTGGATTGATTCATTTTTCGTGTTTTCAAGGCAGACGCCAACATTCGTGAAACAAACTTTACCTACCTAACGGGGATTCGATCCACGGATATTGCTTCCTAGCTTACCTGATCTAAAGATCTTTACCTGATCGTTATCTCGTAAGCCTACGGCCGCATGGAAAATTCGTAAGTCACTGTTAGAATTTCACATAGGAGTCATGAAAACATATTTTAGAACTTCTCTTTCTAGTGCTCGATTATTAAGCAAAATTATATAAATTCATCTAAAATGAAGACGTTAAAAAAATTACGTAATAAGCAATTTACTGCCAAATTTTCTAGCTATTTTCCTAGTTCCATAAATTTGTCCCACACGGTAGGTATATGAGGTCGAATTGATTTTTTTTTAAATGAGCATATTGTAACACGACGGACGCATGTTTCATAAAACGCAATATCTCAATTCCCTTTGCCCAAACCGCTCAAGTGGCACTACCGTTGTGGCCACTATTATCCATTCTAATCTGCGCACAAATCTGTTGAATCCTCGAGATGCATCCGGCAGGAAAACAAGTGCTCGATCGATACATATATGTATAGGCCTTATTGGCCCATTAGCATAAAAATTGATATATCCTAATTGAAAAAGCTCATCGAAGTGGAATGAGTGGTCTACATTTTGTAATTCATCACCCCCCCCAAAAAAATATACAGAAAATATAGTAACTTGGTCTCCGAATGTGTGTTCTTTGTGTCGCGATCAGCGGGTGATCTTTCGATAACTTTTTGTGTTGCTTTTTTGAAGTAGTTCACTTGGAAAATGTTTCGTTTATTATCGGCATCATCGTCGATCTGTGGCGCAGTGAACAAAGCCACAGCCGAAACCGTTACTTTTCAATGAATGGGAAAATAATAATATGAATGCTTTGATTGTGCTCTTCAGTTTACTTCAGTTGAAACTTGGATACTTACTTGTATGTATAAGTGTGAATGTCAAATGAGCACGTAACTGATTCTTTATATGTGTTTGAGTGTCTTGTGAAGGAACAATACAGTCTTTGCGACAGTAACACTTTAAGATTTTTCCATCTATGATAGACATTTATCAGTCGAAACAAATAAGTACATTAATGATGAAGATGAAATACATATTGATGACTGATGTGGAATAGTTGAATGTCAGTATTCAAGTGAAATTTTATTTATACAAATTTTTTTGACGAAAGAATCACCCCGGAGCAAACAAATAAGGGTGTTTGTGCAACTCTTCACTTTTCTTTATGGCTCTCTCTTCTGGCCAAGAGAAAGAAGGTACATAAGATCATAGACAAATTAGTTGAGCAGAGTTTCGTTTCTTTAGACAGATTCTTACCTCCAGTCAACGTCGGGCAAATTATTACACACTTTGAATACACTTTAATCCAATTTTAAAACCAAATTTTCAAATATATTATTTAAATCAAATTTCAGTCAAGTTGAATTATCTGGTTTTCTATGAAACACCCGCGAAGAAGCTTAAGAAAGAGGATAAAACAGAAGCAGACAAACAATCGAATTGTAGACTTTCTCTGTCTGGGAATTCGGTCAAAAAATAGGATATTTGCTAAATGGAATTCAGTCGTTGAAATGAAATAATAGTGACTCTGAGCATGGCAAATAATTCTGGAGATGATTTAATATGAAGGAAATATATTATTTAGATCAAATTTCAGTTGAGTTGCATTATCTGTTTCAATCAATCAATCAACATTAAATAAAAGAGATAGATTAGATTCTTGTATACCGGGTGATTCATTAATGAAAGAAAGAAAGAACAGTTTATTGAATATTATAACTTAATACAATATTTCTTAAATCTAAAATAGATATACTTTGCTAAAAATTATTTCTTTGCATTGGCCCATTAATAAAGGACGCTGGCTATATCTCGGTATACGTTGATGGGGTATTTATTCAGAAAACCACGCCGAATGTAAAATTTATATACGCGTCTCCTAACGTTTTTATTTAACTTCAACACGTGGTCATCCCATCTTAGATGCTTATCAATTGTTAATCCAAGATACTTTGTACTCTTTGATTCCTGGATTGAGTTGTTTAAGTAGTTAGATGTGATCGTTACAATAGATCTTGAAGAGCTGTTTATTGAGAAAACTATTTGAGTAATTTTCTTAATATTTAATGACAGTTAAATACACTTAAACCGATTGATTACCACTTCCAAACCCCTTACAGCATTGTGTCTCACATCGTCCCAATTTCATCCCTCAAAAAGGAAGAAGCATATGAAATTATTGAGATATTTTTATCTATAGTCAATAAGATTGGGCCTAATACAGTGCCTTGTGGTATTCACATCGTTACAAAGAGGGGTTCACTAATTTCATTTTTTATTCTCAGGAATTGCTTCCTTGAGTTAAGGTAGCTTTCGAAGACCTTTATCGCAATACTTCTCACACCATAATACTCTAAAGCCTCGAGTAATTTTACGTCAGGCACCGTATCGAAAGCCTTCGTTACCTAATAATAATATATCTCGAAAAATAAAGAATATTTTGTTAATTAGAATGGGTAGGTTATTTATGCAGAGAGTCTTAGAGAATTAAAAATCTGGTGTGTCCACTCACACGACTTTCCTACAGCTCGCAGGCAAATTCCAGTGAATGAAAAATTTTACACTATTACAATGCTTTCCTTACATAGCGACGATAGTCAAATCGTGCTACGACTCATTTTTTTCAGCATGTCAAGACAAACAACAATGGTCATGTAACATTATTTTGTGTTTTTTCTCAGAGATGGCGCTATATGTGGGTGGTAAAGAGCTCCCAGAAGAATACTTTAGGCAAGTTTAATCAAAATCCTTAGAGCCGTTTTCGCGCTATAGTCTTGAGCAAATCAAGTTTTTTGACTATAGCTCAACACCCAGTGTATATAGGATTCTCATTCAGTGTCACCGGCGAGTGATATTGGTACCTAAGAAAATAAAAAAGAAAGCAACAAAATGCACCGATCAGTTCCCGAGATAATGCTGTCACAGACAGACGAACAGGCAGACAGACCAATGGCTTGACCAAGTAAATTATATAGCTCCTCAAGACCCACTCCAGGAGGCGCAAGACCGCCAATTATGGAGAAATAAAATTAGAGAATGCTCATAATCATGGGATTAAAGCTTCTCAGACATGAGAATACGATGACGCAGAAGATGTAGTCGGAGTTATGGGATGAGCTACCGAATATATTCATTAATCAGTAAATGCTAATCCGTCAGTGTTTGACAATCTATATCCACCATATTAAAAAAAAATATACCACACCATCCGATAAAAAAAGCCAAGTATAATAATATGTTTTGGACAACCCCCGAACAATATACCATAACTGTACATACTCTAGTACAAAGCTTCAATATATGTAACGTGGAACATATAACAAAGACCTAATAAAGTATAAAAACGTACATCCGCAGTTGGCAGACGTAACATAACATCGACAACAACAGCAACTAAAGATCTACGCACCAGATAACCGTTCAGGGATGAGAGACCGAATAATTTACAAATACACCCCTAAATGTACTCGTACATTGAGATGAGATTCCCATCCAAAAAAATATATATAATAATACAAGTCGGCTCCTTCCCCTAACGTTTATAATACATTATATAATTCTCCATTGAAAATTACGTCACGATGCGGCCACATTGTAACTTGACCTCTAATCCTATTTGTATTATTATTATTAGAGATGTCGTGTGTTTTTGTAGTTTTGGAGTGGTAGTCAATAAATATTTGTGTGTGAGGACGCCACCAGAGCCAATGGAGGGTGAAACGAATGAAATGGAATTCATGGTTTCAACAGTTTTTTTTCTTCTTTCTTTTTGTCTACGGTACCTATATTATGTAGTACACAATAGTGGTGGGTTTTTTATGAGAGTTACGGAATTGGGTATATATATCGTAATTTGCTGGTATTGAATTGTGAGCCTTTGACAGCTTATGCAAATATTATTGCGGGGGTATTTTTTGCAACGCCCATATAACATTACCTCCAAATAAAATTATAGATTATGTAAAAAGTAAGCAGGGAGCTAGATAACAAGTATTTTTTGAGAAAAATTTGGACCGAAATTATTAGTTGGTGCACTGCAAAATTAATTAACAATAATATTAATTCTATTGGTATCTACTGGTAATTTAGAAGTTGTGCAATTGTAGTTAGATTGAAAACTTTTGGTACGAACTTCAAAAAGTCCATTTTTTGTAAAAAATATTTATTTCACACTTTTGAGTGTATAACCTTAATCATCAAAATCATTCAACGTTCACCAAAGAAGATAATAGGTTACTTATACATTGTCAGAGATTCCAAAACATCGCGAAAATACACATATTTCAGACTTTCCCACATTCGGTAAATTCTTTGCGAAATGTCCAATTTCATTGTTGCTACATATAATATTTTCTTAAATTGGCCGTCTGATATTTTCAATTTTCGAAAAGAATTGCCATCACCACATAGCGGAAACACACATATTCCCGACTTTAGAACTGCTGTAACTTGGAAACCTATGATTTTTTAAATAATGCCCAATTTAAACGATGCCGGATATGGTCTCTTGCCCCCTCCACCTCCTTTTTGAGGGGAAGGACATGTTGAATATCGATTTTTTTTATGGGACCAATTTTCTATTATCCACTATCAAAGAATTATGAAAATCGGAGCACTTTACTTTTGATATGACGCGAACATCCATAAAAAAAATATGCATACAAACATTCGAACTTATATACCTCTCTCGTTTGGTTCGTCGGTCAAAAATAAGAAAATTTCGAAATAGATTGCAGCATCCTTGATCATATAAATGAAATAAAATTTTAATAAATGCAGGAAAAGCTTGAACTATTAAATTTGTGTTAAACAATTTCTCCTTGTATGAGCCAGTTATTTTTAAATTAATAAAGAACTCTTTACAGAAGGCAAGACAGACTTTGTTAGTTGGTGCACGAAAATGAAATAATATTAGTTCTGTTAGTCGTCATATGGAATTGGTACATACAAATGCAGATGAAAGACTTTGGGCACCAACTTCAAAAGTAGATACCAGCAATAAATATATACCTACAATAAATTACATCTTTTTCAAAAACTTCCCATTATCTAACTAAGACCGCTGAAGTTTTTGAGCAATGTTTCCACTTAAAGGTCTCCGGAAATAGTCTCTTCTTCAATTTTGCAGCCTAAATTTTTCGATTTTTGATAAAAAATGTCCAGTTTACTTTGAAGGGGATTTTTTGGGAGAAATGTCGAATATTTTTTTTAATGGGACCAGTTCTAATAATTGCTCTTTCCAATGAAAAAAAATCCAACATGGGAATAAGGTACTATGCAAAACGCGCGTTCATCGAAATATAAAAAAAATCCCGAAGGCTCGTAGCTATCAGATAGGTAAATTTCACGGTTTTTCATTTTTTTACCGACGAACCCCAAACAGAGGAGGTATACAATTCGACTGTGTGCGTTTTTTTTTTGGTTTGTGCGCTCCTTTCATATAGTAATCGTTGTCTGATTTTGATGATTTTTGATTCATTTGAAAGAGGAGCCTTGAGAAATGGTCCCATATTTATAAAAACGGGAATCCCAAATCTAATTCCCTCCGAAAACCGCCCCCGAAGGGGGTGGAGGTGGCAAATTTTCTCAAAAATTGAAAATCTGAGGTGGTATAATTAAAGATAGGACAATATCCGGAAACGTTTAAATAGAACATTTTTTCAAAAGAGTTGCGGTTTTCGAGTTAGACGCATGTTAAATTCTCAAATGTGCAATGTGGAGAGGGCGATTTCTGTCGAAAATTAATCTGTGGGCAGTATATGAAGGACATAATTATTCGTAGCAACATTTATAATGAACATTTTTCCCTTAGAGTTACGGTTTTCGAGTAAAATCGATGTTAAAATGGTAACAACTAAAATATTCAAGCGTATTTCCGCAGCGATTATCTGAGATCTCAATAATAACAACTAAAAGCAAGGAATATACGTGGGTAATAGTATTATCTTCATTGGTATTAATGAACGTCCAACGTTAGTTGGTGCACTGGAAAGTATAAAATAATATTAATTCTATTGTTGGTGGTACTTGTGAAGTTGGAGCAAAAAGTTATCAATCTACCTGCAACTGCACAACTTCAAAAGTAACAGCACCAATAGAATTAGTATTATTTTATACTTTTCAGTGCACCAGCTAATAACGTCGGTCCAATTTTTTGTAAAAAATATTTATTGTCCATCAGTGTTAAGGAAAAATCTCGGGAAAAATTATTCAAACAAAAGTTGTAGGGACAGATTATTTGTATACCTTCATTATATTTTTGATGAACATTATTCAACCGCTATTTCTTGAGATTTTTATTTAAGTGTGGTCAACCACCATTTTGAAACTACTATTCCGATCATACCCATATACAAACTCTACCAAGATATTTGTACGAGTAATTTTTGTAGTATAACTAGGTATTACTTATAAGGTAGGTAGGTACTAAAGTGACGCCATGAATTTAGACATAATTTAACCGAAATCTCAGAAATTTCCAGTTAAGTTCCAGATTTAAATCTAAAATTTTTATCAACCACAAATCATGTAAGACTTCGGAATTGACTGAGGTAGTTTTTATTTCGTACCAGAGTGGTGAAAATAAAGAGCAGGTTCTGCGTTAGGAACCGTATCAGATAGAGACCTGCATTTCTCTTAGAATATATACAGGATGTTAATTAATTCCGTGTTCTTATTTTAATGGGTGATTCTAGGGCTAATTTTATCTGGGAATTTAATCCAATATCGCAAACGGTTATTGAATTATTTAAAAAAAAAACTAAATAAAAATAAAACTCTACAACCCTGTATATCGGAAACCGGAAGCTTCTGAGGACAAACTTTTATATGAACTTTTCGACTAAAATTAGCCCAAGCATCACCCACTAAAACAAGTACATGACATGAATTAACACCCTGTATTTCTGGTACAACTACATCAACAAATACTAAATTCCTTTGTTCGTCTATCATCCGGCTGAATTTTATGAACTTCCATAGGTAGACAGTTGAAATTTTTGTTGAATATGTATCTTTATTTTAAGTAGGTATAACAAAAAAATAGCAAATCCGTCCGTCCGTTCGTCTGTATGCGGGCTGCATATCATAGGTAGAAAGTGGAATGTTCGTTTTACCCTTCGTGGCCGCATTTTTCTCATAGGAAATTCATTTTTAAATCGAATATTGACTCTAGAGGGCATATAAGATATCAAATGGCCAATTAATTTTGCCTTGGTAGTTACATATTTTTTTGCCAGTTTCTTGGACGCCAGCTCTTTTCATCTGCTACCATGCAGCGGATGCATCAGCATCATCACTATTCATAACACGGCATGCATGACAGATCCATCATAAATTTAATGGGCATTTGTACTCTTTGACGAAACCAAAAATAGAAGAAGAAAAACAAAACACACAAACAATCCACACATAACATGCAAGCGCGCGCACTTTGCTAACCTAAAAACTTGCGACAGACGCGGAATAATATGTTCAATTAATAATTAACCCACTATTCGAGACGACAACAAGCTGCTGTCTATAATATATTTTTGTATCGACAACAACTCGCCATAAAATTATTAATAACCGAAGAAGAGTGTCTACCTATGGGAGTTTTCAATTATGCACCACCGGATGCTGGGGCGCGCTGGCGCGAGCTTCTTTTCTCATTAACAGGTCCGCATGTGAGTGTAAATCAAAATTAACACACTCAATTGACTAGTTCATATTATAGGGTTCAACATGAAGTAACATTTATTGGGATTTTTCAAATGGGCATACGCTACCTGGTGGCAAAACATATCACTATGATACAGGCGAAATTTAATACATACAATTGATAGAATCATCAATGATCGTCTATAAGTTTTTAATTTTTTACCGTTACAATAGTAGCTATGTAACTAAAGTATTGTAATCGTGTGGAATTTTCAGTGTTGAGATTTTTAATAAATGACGTTTCAAGGTTTGCTGATAGCACAGAACATATTTTCAGCCATTGGTATGTCTGTGACACGATTATATCGGAAACGGATCGACAGATTTTGTTTCTATCCGTTTTGTTTTGTTGGGTACCAGTACCGCTCGCTGGTGAGACTAATTGAGATTCCTGAGTTGCTGTATAGTAGCCAAAAAATTGTTTTGCTCATTTCATTATTCTTCTGAAAGCCCTTTACAACCTTCTCACATCACCATCACCTTCTCTGAGAAAAAGCAGAGAAAAGTTAAATAATCGATATAAACAATTCTAACCTAAAAAAGATTGACAACGACAGTGATAGGACCTTACTCGCCTATGGTGCCAACTGGTGAACACGAAAACGATACCATTCACAACAATTAACTGATGAATAGTTAATTAAATTTAATTGTGACCTAATCTAAGTTGATTACTTTACAAAACTGTTTTACATTAGAAAAATCATTATTTCTAAACTTTCATTCAGATCACTGCTTAATTACTTGAGAAAATTTCATTTGAAGCCTGGATCAATTGAGCTAACATATTCTTACATTTTCATAAGTAGAAGAAAAAATAAGCGAAAAAAATTGCTGTGACGACAAACTGAATTTTCCGAAAAATGTTTCAGTCACGTGACCTAGCTCAAAAAATAATAATTGATAATTTCCCTCGCTTGACAGCTGCCACGTGCAGATGCCAGAATAACAAGCATAAATTATTTTTGAAAGTTTTTTATTTGTAAGCTGTCAAAAATTGTATTTACTTTGAAATATAATTTTTGGTAGGTATAAATTTTTTTTTTTGGTAGGCATAAAATTTTCGTACCGAATCTTCCGCGAGTTTGAATTATTCTCTTTATTTTTTTTCTTAGTTGCGAATTTTATTAAGTAAATTGCACCTCGAAAAGAATTTTCGGAAATTATTCAAGCTCAAGGGAGATTAGGTATACCTAAGTGAACATTTTATCCACAATCTGAATTTCCCGAAAATGTTTTCTGTCACGTCACTACAAAATAATAAGTGATAATTTTCCTTGCTTGACATCTGTCACGTGCAGATGTCAGAGTAACAAGCGTAGATTATTTCTGACAAATATTTATTTATAAACTGTCAAAATTGTATTTTATTTCACTTGAATTTTTGGTATCAAAACTTTTCGTACCGAATTTCCCCCAATTTTTTCTCATATTCGAATTCTTTTGATGAATTAAAAAAGTCGCACCACTAAAATTTTTCCTTAAATTATTCAAGCTCTAGAGAGATTAAAAGTGAATAGTTTTTATTCTACTGCGCCGACTCCGTATAACGATAACCACGATTCCAGTGACAAATGTGCTGACCAAAAACACTCTATTTACAGAGGATTAGCGTTATCTTTATATAGAGTGCTTATCGTTATTTGACACTGACATTTCTGCTTATGTTTTTCTTTTGTGATCAATTTTTTGAACTTTTCGGTAAGATTTAAGTGATTTTCTTACAAGTTAATCGAGTATTTCCAGTATAAACCTAGTTACGCATTTTTTGGATTATTTAAAGTTTGTTAAGATCAAATAAAAACTCTTTTACAATTGTGACAGTTACTTAAATTTGTGCGACCAAAAACTCTGTGATTTGCGAACCATAACTTGGTTATTAACCACAAAGTTAACCAGAACTATAACGAAATTGACGTTTAAAGTGACTTGATTTTAAAAATGTTTGTCCTCATGTCTATAGAGTCACTTGAAATGTGTAGGTAACCTATAAAGTGAAAGTTAAACTTGTTGTATCTTTCAGCTTGCTTCTCTGCGGTAAACATAGCTTACAACTTCATCTTCATCATCCCATGATGTAACCAACCAAGCAATACAACTGACGCTGAATTGCATTGCCCCTGAAGGCATGGAAATTCAATTCATTCCTACTACTACTGTTTGGCTGGAAGGGCGGAAAGGGTTTAAAGCATTCAAAAGGGCATAGGGGGCGCGTGCCGTACGCGGATATCAATTTATCACCTAAGCAGCGATTAGTCTGGAAGCATATGTCGAAATGTCGAACGGAAACGTTATTTATGCGACTTTGAACAAGCGTATGTGTTTGGGTAAGTATTAGCATTCGCTTCTCTGTTCTCTTCTGTTGTTATTGGGCAATGAGGAAAAGAATAGATATATATATACAGAAGTGCAAAGGTAGGTACCAGTAACAAACGATTGATTGGTTGTGTAAGCAGAGTCGTGCTGGAATGCTTTCGAGGCTCTCTAGAAACGCATAAAAATGCTAAAGCACATTTTAAATATTATTAGAATTATTATTTTTTATCTACTTCGTCAACACGCATAAGATAGGGACATAACTTGGAATTTTACAGCTCAGAAAATTTTATTAATGTGAAATGTAAATTTCAATAAAAAAAATCCCGATGGCCTTTAGTCAGCGGAAAGGTAAATTTTTCAAAATTCATTGAATTGAAATTTGAAGAACCTTTTCATTGGAATACCTACATGTTATTACATAGCCTTGCGGTTAGAGGTTTTGTTTTGGCTGTTGAATATAAAGTAGACAGGGTTCGAGTCCACTTCAAGGCAGAATTTTTTTTTCGCCTATTTCTTTTCAATAAATATACTATATATTTTTTTAAATCAGGGTCTTTATTAAGATCTCCAGAAAATGTACAATTACATCAAATTTATATTGAGTGTTCATGTTTTATCAATATTTGTTATTTTTTTTATTAATTTTTATTTTTTTACCTGTGTATTTTATGAAAAATTACTTTGAACAAAAGTTGTAGGTACTGATTATATCTATAACCTAAAATTATTTTTGATGATATTTACACTACGGCTCTTTTTTGATAATTTTTTTAAATGTTTGAATGGTCGCCATTTTGAAACTACTTACCCGATATTGCCCAATAACGAACTCGACCGAGATATTTGAGAGATTGATTTTTGTAGCAAATTTGAACTTGATACCTTTAAAACTGCGACCTCTATCGTGTTAACAAATTTCGTAATATCCCATATATATATATATATATATATATATATATATATATATATATATATATATAAACTTTTGAACCAAATGTTTTTTTGGACTAAATTATAGACATATAACAACATGCCGTTGAAATTTTTTCGAAATTCAAAAGTGTGAACGATCGCAATAGGTACATTTCTATAAGAAATTTACCTAAAAAGCCAAGTGAGAGTTGGACTCATGTAGGAAAGGTTTTCTTTAAGCTATGTATGAAGTCTTATAATGTTTTATTATACTACCTTTGGAAATAAGAAGTGAATTTTCGTCAATTTTTAGGGTTTCGTACGTCCAAATAAAAAACGGAACCCTTATAGGATCACTCACGTGTCCGTCTGTCCATCCGTCACAGTCAATATTCTCCGAATCTACTAGACCGATTAATTTGAAATTTGGTACACATATCAATTTCTGTGACCCAAACGCAGAGGTGTGATTTGAAATGACAAGATCTGAATGTGGGGGGCAAGATGGAGAAATATTTTTTGCAAACTGCATCGTGTTACATATCAAATGAAGGGGCTTGTTGTAAGGATCTCAAATATATTTTTTTGTAATTTTTAAATAAATAGTTTCCAAGGTATTCAAGAGAATAGACGAGAATTATCTATCTCCGAAACTAATGAACCTAAAATTTAAAAAAGTTTTCTACTTTTATTTATTTTCCAATTTTGATGATTTTTGATAGATTTGAAAGAGGAGCCTTGAGAAATGGTCCCTTATCCGGAAAAACTCAAATTCGAAATTCCATTTCCTCCAAAAAACGCCCCCGAAAGGGGGTGGAATGAGCAATTTTTCTCAAAAATCGAAAATCTGAGACGACAGAATTAAAGATAGAAAATATCCGGAATCGTTTAAATCGAATTTTTTTTCAAAACAGTTACGGTTTTCCAGTTACAGCGATGTTAAAATCTCAAATATCTGTTTTTTCACTATGTGGAGCAGGCATATTTTTTTTGAAAATTGAAAATCTGAAGCAACCAAATTAATGATCAAATTGGTTGCAGCAACATTTATATTGAATATACACGAGCTATGGTATAAGTGAACGTTCAACGATTTTCGTGACTAATTTATACTCAAAAGAGTGAATTAAATATTATTTATAAAAAATTGTACTGACGGTTATTAGTTGGTGCACTGAAAAATACAAAATAATATTAATTCTTTTGGTGCTGGTACTTGTGAAGTTCCTGCCAAAAGTTTTTAATCTAACTGCAACTGCACAACTTCAAATGTATCTATTAACACCAATAGAAATATTATTTAACAGACGAACCAAACGGATAAGGTATACAATTCGACTGTATGTCTTTAGACGATTTTTTTTTCAATTGAGGGAGGAGAATTGAGAGTGGTTCCCAAAAAAAAACAAAATTAGACAATCTCCTCCCCTCCAAAACTTCCCCCATAGAGAAGAGTCAATTTTTCACGAAAATTGAAAATCCGAGATGCAGAATTAGAAAAAATTCCATATCCGTTAACGTTTAAAGAGTCAATTTTTTCCGTAAATCAAAAATTCGAGATATCCAAATTAATGAAGATTTAATATCCAGCAACATTTGATTTGGACATTTTTCAAAAAAATCTTAGGTTTCCGAGTTACAGCAGTGGTAAACACAAATATTCAATTAATATTATTTTGAATTTTTTAGTGCAACCACTAAAAAAGTCGGTCTATTTTTTTGTGAAAAATATTTATTTATATTTTCCAGTGCACCAACTAATAACGTCGGTCAAATTTTTTGTAAAAAATATTTATTCGAAAAAAGCAGATAATCGAATAGTAAACCTCCTCCGTTTGGGTTCTTCGGTCAAAAATTCACCAAAATTTCTTCTATTGTCTGACGCCAATGGATGAAAAATACATAACTGCAATTTATTCAGATGATGTGTCGACGTGTCTGTCTGTCCATAGTCGTTCTCTTCACGCTCGACGATCTCTCAACGCTATCATATATTTTTTAAATAGGGCCATGTCGTTTTTAAGTGCTCTCTATTTATTCAAATTAGGATCCGCACACATATACTGAGGGGTGAATAAATTCGTATATCAATAATATATACATATATATATATATATATATATATATATAACCGAAGCATTCGATAATGCATAATATCGCTATGATGTCAACCGAATATGTATTTATTACTCTTTTAGGAAAATTAAGTTGTCGCCGGATAAAGAGTTCAATCAGCAAAAGGTAATAAAGTTCGAAAAGTTATGTGATGCGAGCTTTGAAAAAGTTCGATTGAATTTTATTAGAAGGTTTATTGATTGGTTGATCGAGTGGAAGGATCATTTGAATGTTAGTGACGCTTTGTAGTTATGGATGTAATATAAATAAATTATGAGATGCATTTGATGAAATACAGAATATTTTACTGATTAAATGTATATGTTGAATCGTCATTGCTATCACGCCATATGGACAGAGTATTGGAGAAGTATAATGATCTTTTTGGGACAGCTTTAGGCTGAACATGTACAAACTCAACAAATATTCAACTACTTGGTTAGGTTGAATAGGGAATTTTTTACAAATGTAAATGTAGTAAAAATGGTCAAAATCGTAAGTTAATAATATAAAAAAACTCCATATTCAAGTTAGAAAGTCGAAAAAGTTTTTGCCTAAAATAGGGTTTAAAATATTGGTATTTTGATCTCCGCTTCAAACGCATTGCCATTGGTAGTGACGTCAGACCTTGCGTGTCAAACGACACGACGGCGGACAGTAGACATCAGGTAAAAGTTCATAGTAATAAAGGTGCTAGACTTAAATGTGGCTGTAACTCTACTGAATTTTCGAAAGAAATTACTCCATCCTTATATCGAGAATACCCATATATTAAATTTTAACATCGCCAATAGTCGAAAACCATAGCTCATTGGGTAAAATGTTCCATTTAAACGTTTCCAGATATTTTCTTTTCTTCAATTCTGCTGTCTCAAATTTTCATATTTCTGGGAAAAATTACCCGCTCCACCCTCTTTGGGGGCGGTTTTTGGAGGTAAGGAGAGTTTGGATCTGAGTTTTTATAAATATGGGAACATTTCTCAAAAGTCTTCTCTTTCAAATGAATCAAAAATTATCAAAATTGGAGTACGTTTAATATATACCAGGCGCACACAAACCAAAAAAAGAAACACACAGTCGAATTGAATACCTCCTATGTTTGAGTTATTTGGTCAAAAAAGGAAAAATTATTGTAGATTTAGGACAAAGAGTTCGGTTTTTCTTTTAAAAGTTTCTATTGAGACAGTAAATTCAATTATTCTAATTAAATGCTATCCACTTTGACATAAATCGCCACTAAATGGCGCAGCAAGACAACGTCTGCCGGGTTCAACTATTAAATAATTAAAATTTCATGGTAATGTTTACATTCAATAATATTGTTAGCTCAATTCACTTAGTTTTTAGGTTTAGGGCCTGCTCGACTGGAAGAAGACCAACCACATTCAATACCCTTCCCCGAGGTATCCTCACTTGCTTATATTTGCATTGTTGTTCTTTTTCTATAAAGAAGAACACGACACTGATGATGTCAGGAGTTGTACATAATCATATAAAAATAGAACCCCTCTTCAATTGGTTCGGCTTACCTCTCTATGCGCAGGTTGAATGGGCGAACTTTAATGTAGTGTCAAGATCTACAAAAAAGACTTCGTACGCTTACAGACAAAGATGTTGTCTTGCATTGTGTTGGGGAAGGGTTCAGATTACCTATAAGATATTTTAATGGATTTAAAAGAATTGCGATAATTATAAAATTGATCCAATATTCAGCAGTTGGAAGGTGCAAAATTACGATAAAAAGTTCATCTATAAACGAATGTTTAAATACTTTTTTGAGCTATAGAGTGTCTAGTATAGAGTTCAAAAATGAGCAAAATTCTAACTTAGATATATGTATGAAATACTGATTGAAACTGATTCAAAACTAAGCAAGTTTTTGCGCTTTTCTAGTGAGGTCTCTCGGCTCGAATTAATCGATCAAAAGACGCTTGATATAGACAAATAGATGTGACATTTGTTGCTTAGAATGTTTAGATGTTTAAATAAAAAAAATACATCGATTAGAACTTTAAAGTTTAGAAAATACTAATAATAATATTATATATACATGATCAATTTAATGCTGTAAAAAATAAAAGTAAAATTCATAAATATTCTAATAAACAGAAAGGGAAAGCATATAAGAATCCCAAATACTCGTTGAATACTTTGGAAACGAGAGCCATCGTCCTCTGCTATTGGATGACTATTAACAAAAAATCATTTAACTAACATAGGAATATAATGTTCGAGAAATTTGTTCTGCAGCGTACAAAATGGAAAATGGAGTTGAACCAGTTAGAGCCGGTATTTACATTTGATCTTGCATCTTGACCACGATCACTTACTTTATCTATCCACACTAAATTTTTGCAATACACAGAAGAACTAACATTTCTTCGATGTAATCAACCTGAGATTTCACTAATTTTGTCTGAAAATTTTAATAACACTTTTGCAGATGACAAATCATAGTAGTTACAAAAGTAATTTATTGGAGGAATTCAATTTAGGAATGATCAATAGTCCTTCTGAATCTACAAATAACCATGGCACCATCATTAATGCCGTTTTCGCGCAATTTATAGTTAAAATAGAGGCAGAGAATACAGACACATGTGGTGAAGATTTCTAGTGTGAAATATGTTTAAATATAGATTTGTAAGTAGGGTCCATTCCAACTATGAAAACAACTACTCGGTGAGCAAATACTCCATCCCGCATTGAATTACATTATCGCTGGTAGGTGCAATATAACAAAAAACGCCCATATACTTTTATTTCATTCGGAACACATCATATTTGAATCAAGCGTATGATCGCTGATTTCGTTCTTTTTAGTAGCCATTAACCGACTTCAAAAGAAGGAGAAGGTATACAATTCGGTTGTATGTTTGCTTTTTTATTTTTATTTTTTTATGGTTGTTCGCGTGTTTTGCATACTAAACGTACTCCGATTTAGACCATTTATGTTTCATTTGAAAGAGGAGAGTTGAGAAATGGTCCCTTATTGAGAAAAATCAAATCCAAAATCTACTTACCTCCAAAAACGGCCTCCAAAGGGTCTGGAGGGGGCAATTTTTCTTGAAAATTGAAAATCTGAGAAAACAGAATTATTGAAAATTCCATATCCGGAGATGTTTGAATTGGACATTAATTAGAGATTTGAAAATTGGAAAGGGGACCATATCCGGAAAAGTTTAAATACAACACTTTTTCAAAAGAGTTAGGGTTTCCGAGTTTCGCAATGGTAAAGTCTGAAATATGTGATATGCGTATTTCCGCTATGTGAAAGATTCATTTTTTTCGAAAATTGAAAATATGATACGGCCAAATCAAAGACAACATTTAAATTGAGTTACGGTTTTCGAGCTACAGCAGTAAAGTCTGAAATATGTATATTTGCGCCGCGATGTTTTGAAATCTCTGAATAATAAATAACAAGTACAAGCTAAGCCTATAAGTTTTTGGGTATTACTGAACGTTCAACAATTTTCATGACTAATGTTACACTCAAAAATGTGAAATAAATATTTTCTAGATAAATTGGACCATTTTTTTCTAAAAAATATTTATGCAGAGAAATCGATTCTAGAAATCCAACGAGATGTCGCGTATAGCGCCATTCTTATAACGCGGATCGCGTTCAACTTCTAACTCATAGGTGGTGATTGTGGTGACAACTCCAGAAACATCCATGAGTCATATTTGTATTTGATGAATTCTATTAAAAAATAAATAAGAGTTTTTCATTGAGTTTATAGTGTATTAAAGAATTAAGTTGGAAATGAGAGAAAAGTTATTTTTGTTACTTTTTGATAAGATAAGCCGGTTCGTCTTCTTAGCTTTTGAAAATTTAAAATTAGTGCGCAAGAATCACAAAAGGTGCATTAATATATCCATTAAAAAAAGCAAACATACATATGAATTTTTTCCGTATTTCAAAGTTGGTCAAAAATAAGTATTATTATATATCTATTATCTAAAAACTATTTATTTCAATTAACGGTCAAATATAACTTATCATCTTTTTATTTCTTTTTGTCTGGACCAAGCAAAAAAACATTCAAATTAATTACAATCATATATACCAGAGGCTTAAAGTAAATACCTTCTAAGAAAAAAATCGGTCCATTAAAACTCGACAATGAAGGGACAAGCTTTATGTCTTTCCGTCAATTAAAGTACAGTAAAGGGGAACTTGTAGAGTAAATTAGTTAAACGAAGGGTGGAGACTACTTAAATGAAAATAATCTTGCAAAGGTCATTTTCATTAAGGCTTGTCAATAGCTTTATATTGTCGGTTATGATGGGGTGGCTGAATTGGACGTTGAGAAGATGATGGGAGACACAGCTGTGAGATTTGTAGGTAGGAACTTACTAGTTTCTAATGGAGATACAATACAATACTGTGTTATTCAAATCGGACCAACACCGATATTTTCCTACCAGTTGAGTTCGTACACGATTGCACGATTGCTTTAGTTCTAATTGTCTATTCGCCCCCCCCCCCCGCCACAGTAAGAAACGATATCTAATACCAATTACATCCTAATCACTTTATAAAATGTTAATAAAAACTGAAGAAAAAAAATTGACTTTAATTGCATCTTTTTACTTTCCTACGCTACTAGTAGCTGTATAAGGAAAGTATTGTAATCGTGAGAAATTTTCGGTATCGAGATTTTTACAAATGTTGACGTTTTAGAGTTTTCTAAGTCTAATAAACATATTTTCAGCCATTGGTCTGTCTGTCCGTCTGTCTGTCTTTGACCGCATTATTTCTGGAACGGATCGGTGTATTTTGTTGCTTTCTTTTTTATTTTGTTTGGTACCAATATCACTCGCCGGTGGCAATGAATGAGAAACCTTTATACACTGGGTGTTGAGCTATTGCCAAAAAACGTGATTTACTCAAGACTATAGAGCGAAAACGGCTCTAAGGATTTTGATCAAACATGCCTAAAGTGTTCTTCTGAGAGCCCCTTACCACCTATATATAGCGCCATATCTGAGAAAAAGCACAAAAAAAAGTTATGCTTCAATAAAATTACGTATTTTCCACATGTTTCTTCAGATTCTGGCTAAACGTTTCATCTTGCGAAAAAATGTTACATGACCATTGTTGTTTGTCTTGACAAAAAAATGAGTTGTAGCACGATTTGACCAGAGGATTTTTACTTCACTACCGCTATTATCGTCGCTATGTAAGGAGACTATTGTAATAGTGTAAAATTTTTCATTCACTGGCATTTGCCTGCGAACGGTAGGAAAGTTGTGTGAGTGGACACTCCAGATTTTTTTATTGAGCTATGCGGTGGCCACTTCGTGAAGAGTTATAAAAAAACTGCGATCTAGTTAAATCATTCATCTAACGCCGCTCGGAAATAGTGAAAAACAGTACGTTCTGTATTTTTCAAAACAGCAGAATTAAAGATGAGACCATATCCGGAAAGGTTTAAATTGAACATAATTTTAAAAGAGGTTTTCGAGCTTCAACAATGAAATATGTGTATTTCCGCTATGTACAGGCGGCAATTTTTCCAAAAATCTAAAATATGAGACGGCCAAATTAAAGAAGATATTAGGTTATATGTAACAACATTTAAATTTGACATTTTTCATAAAAAGTTACGGTTTTCGAGTATGTGGTGAAGTCTGAAATATGTGTATTTCCGCCGCGACATTTTGAGATCTCAGAACAATAACAAGGACAAGGAAGGAAGTAAAAATACAAAATAATAATAATTCTATTGGTGCTGGTACTTTTGAAGTTGGTTCCAAAAGTCTTCTATCTAACTACAATTGCACAACTTCAAAATTATCAGCACCAATAGAATTATTATTATTTTGTATTTTTCAGTTTACCAATTAAGGTCGGTCCACTTTCTATTAAAAAATATTTATGAAAAAATAATAAAAAAAAGATATTTTCTCATTAGATGTAGAAAGTTAAGCTCTAATCTTGTTAAGCTAAAAATAGAAAAAAGGTAAATTTTTCAAAATTCATTGAATTGAAATTTTAACAAGTTTTCATTGGTATACCTACATGTTATTACATAAAATTGTCATAGCCTTGCGGTTAGAGGTTTTTGTTTTGGCTGTTGAATATAAAGCAGACAGGGTTCGAGTCCACTTCAGGGCAGATTTTTTTTTTCGCCTATTTCTTTTCAATAAATATACTATATATTTTTTTAATCAGGGTCTATATTAAGATCTCCAGAAAATGTACAATTACATCAAATTTATATTGAGTGTTCATGTTTTATCAATATTTGTTATTTTTCTTTATTAATTTTTATTTATTTACCTGTGTATTTTATGAAAAAATGCTTTGAACAAAAGTTGTAGGTACTGATTATATCTGTAACCTAAAATTATTTTTAATAATATTTAAACTACGGCTCTTTTTTGATAATTTTTTTAAATGTTTGAATGGTCGCCATTTTCAAACTACTTACCCGATATTGCCCAATAACGAACACGACCGAGATATTTGAGAGATTGATTTTTGTAGCAAATTTGAAATTGATACCTTCAAAACTGCGACCTCTATCGTGTTAACAAATTTCGTAATATCCCATATATATATATATATATATATATATATATATATATATATATATATATAAACTTTTGAACCAAATGTTTTTTTGGACTAACTTATAGACATATAACAACATGCCGTTGAAATTTTTTCGAAATTCAAAAGTGTGAACGATCGCAATAGGTATATTTCTATAAGAAATTTACCTAAAAACTCAACTTATTGATCAACGTATCTCAAACCATTTACATTTTACATACACATTTCATATAGGTATAACCTCAACAACCTTCTTCGCTTCCAGTCAAAGTATATTTTATGATCGTATATGGTTAAGCCGACAAGATTCAACAATATAATCACAATTAAAATGTAGCTGAATAGCTGCAGCCATAGCAGTGCAGCCGTGGCCATTTCTATCATTTTCTTTTTATTATTAACTTTTTTGTCAACTTCTAGCGCTCCTCTCAATTGATATATGGAGACGTTAACAATAGCACAAATACAGACCCTTAATCACCGATAATGCCTCCAAGTTGCGGAACATTTTGCCACAATAAAGAATCTCTTCGCCTAGGTATACATCATAAATAATGAAACAAGTCGTTAACATGAGATTTAATATAGCCATCTTTTGAATCGGTTGAGTAAAATATACCTACCTTGAAAATATATGGAAGAAACGTACATATATATATACGTAATCTTACAAGGTAAGAAATATATAATCTACACGAATGTAGAGTTTTTACAGTCATCGATGATCTGGCAACATTGAAATGCTCCACAGCGTTGGTAAGTGAGGTTAAGTAAGAATATTATATAATGGAATATTGGTGTTCCAACATTAGTGTGGAACCGTTTGATAAGTGCTAGACTATATAATATATATATATATATATATATATATATATATATATATATATATATATATATATATATATATATTTTTCAACATAAAAGTTGATTTTTCTGGAAAACGGTCGACTTTAGAGCTCACGAACTACAGTACCTACCTTTTTTGTGTAGAAAACATTGGCGGTTCAAAGGGCCGTCTCAAAACCATAATTTTCCATTCAAAATCTTCACCAATTATAACTTAACAACAGAAAATTTTCTGACTCTAAACTTAGCTTATTATGAGTGGAAAATACTTACGAAGTTTTCTGTGAACGGTTCCGGAGATATTCACAAAAAAAACATTTTTTTTTCAATTACTACGCCCTGTATCTCGAAAATGGTGTATTTTAGGGGGTAAGTTAATACCTATAAACTTTTTTTCACATTTTTGGACGAGCTATCACATCCTAAAGTTCTGCGCGTATATTATGAAACACCCTGTACATTTTAGGTGAATTTCTTCCTTAGCTGCTTGAGTAAGTGCACAATACTCAGATTCAGCACTCGATAATGCCACACTTCTTGGATGCCCAACTAACACAGCCATTAGCATACTTAAAACAATAGTCTTTTATCATATATTAAATGAAAAATACTTGTTCATATCTGCCCATCTATCTGTCGATAAATCCAGGCTCAAATATCTTAAAAACGACTCTCTATCTTTATATTAACGGGCAAACATTTATTTTGTCCTCCTCATTCAAATTATAGATAAAAATGTAGATGAATATGACTTTTATAATCAAATCAAATTATACCAATTGGAAACATTAAACGTCAGTTATCATCAACTACTAATATGTGAGTGTATCATGGTTTTATTTGGATAGAATCATATTTATGTTTTTTTTTTTGCTGTTTCTAACATGTGCTTGCTGTCATGTTATTTTGACAGATGAATTGTCATTCTCTGTCACTCAAACATCTCTTCTTCTAGTTTGTACCATTCATTTAGGTAGGTATACCCCCAAACGCTTCGGTATACGCTCACACCCCATCGACGAAGGGGTGGTCCCGGTCCCGTACAGAGTAGTAGCTCTCAATACAGTCACCTAACCCTTCATTATGGATAAATACCAAATAACAAGGGTTAAATTACGCCATTGTGTCCGCCACTTAGTGTGTGTAGTACGCCATGGGAAAATGTCTGGCCGATATAGGTCTGGCGTGCTATGCAATCAGAGCCTATTTGATTTATGGATTCTGCTCTTTTGAACAACGTTCATTAACACTGGTCCTTCGTTTGATTGTTCAGTTTGTTTGTGTCTATATATATATATATATATGTATATCTATGCGTAAGCTTTTAATGTTTAATTGGTGTAACGATTTTCGATGTTCTCCTGATTGTATCATCGGCACCAGGGGGAAATTTATTGGCAATTATCCTCTATCGCATTCCTGTAATTGATTTTTAGTATCTTCGATAATTAGAGATTATAGTTGAAAATAATTTAAGCAGTAGAAACAAATCACAATAGAACTCGAAAAATCTTATTTTTCAACCATTTCAAGGAATTTTCACTGCATTTAAAAATCATCTGTTCAAACGGTGCAACCATTCATATTTTCAGCGAGCCGAGAAAAATAGAAGAATCGGCCAAGTGCGAGTAGAACATTTGTTGAAAACTGGACAACGGAAATTTACAATACATCTTTATAGCTAGCTAGATATAGCAAATGACAGAGAAATGATACCAACAGAAATAAGAAATATCTCACTTTAAACATTATAAAGTTATGGAGGAGTTTTATAACAGACTAAGTTAATACAGAACAATTTGGACATTTATTTTGTGTAATAGATTCAAATAATACAAGTAGGAATTTTTGGGTATAAATATTATATTATTAGTGTAAAATGTGATAACGACATAATCTGGGGATTTTTAGAAACGTTTTAATTGACCTTCCAACAACATTTTTGTGCGGATAATGTATAAAGAGATTGTTTTGAAATTTATCAGTTTGAATAGTACAGTTCGTTGAAGTCAGCTTATCAAAGAGTTTAAAAAATAAAAGATGTTATAGATTGCTCTATTGAAAACAGTGCATACCGACTGTGCTGGACTTACGTCCATATATTTGTCGTTTGTATTGGAAGTCATTTTGACGACGAACCAAACGGAGGAGGTATTTGTGTGTTTTTCCATTTGATAGAGAAATATTGCGAGTTGGTCCCATTGAAAAAATCAAAATTCGGCATATCCTTTCCTTCAAAAATTGCTCCCAAAGGAAAGGTTTTTTTAGAAGAAAAGACCATACCCCGCAACGATTAAATTGGACATTTTTCAAAAACGTCATAGGTTTCCGAGTTGCAGCAGTTAAGTAGAGGGGGATTTTTTTTTTTGAAAAATCGATATATGAGACGGCCAAATGAAAGAAGAAATTATATGTTACAGCATTTATTTTGGATATTTTTCTATAAAAATTATGGTTTGCGAGTTAGAGCAGTGCGAAATTCTGAAATATGTGTATTTCCGCGATGTTAAGAATTCACTGAATAAGTATCAACTTATTATATTCTTTGGTGAACGTTGAATGATTTTGATGACTAATGTTAGGTACACTCAAAATTGTGAAATAAATATTATTTACTTTATTAGTTGATGTAGGTATTGTAAAATATTTTTTACAAAAAATTGGACCGACATTATTAGTTGATGCACTGAAAAGTATAAAATAATATTACTTCTATTGGTGATGGTACTTTTGAAGTTGTGCAGTTGCAACTAGATTGATAACTTTTGGCACCAACTTCACAAGTACCATCACCAATAGAAGTAATATTATTTTATACTTTTCAGTGCATCAACTAATAACGTCGGTCCAATTTTTTGTAAAAAATATTTATTTCACACTTTTGAGTGTAACATTAGTCCAGAAAATCGTTGAAAGTTCACTATACCATATCAATGAAGATAGTACTTATCCTATTACCCACGTATATTCCTTGCTTGTAGTTGTTATTATTGCTAAGAACATCGCTGCGGAAATACGCTTGAATATTTTAGTTGTTACCATTTTAACACCGATTTAACTCGAAAACCGTAATGTTGCTACAAATAATTATATCTTTCATGTAGTATCGAAAAATTTTCAATTTTCGAAAGAAATTGTCCTTTCCACATAGCAAAAATACATATTTAACATGGGTCTATCTCGAAAACCGTAACACTTTTGAAAAAATGTTCAATTTAAACGTTTCCGGATATTGTCCTATCTTTAATTATACCAACTCAGATTTTCGATTTTTGAAAAAATTCGCACCAACCACCCCTTCGGGGGCGGTTTTCGGAGAGAAGGAGATTTCGGATTTGCGTTTTTATGAATATGGGACCATTTCTCAATCCCATTCTTTCAAATGAATCCAAAATCATCAAAACGGAGCTCGTTTACTATATAAAAGGCGCGCACGAACCAAAAAAAAATAAAGCAGAAGTCGAATTGTATACCTCCTCCGTTCGGGGTTCGTCGGTCAAAAATACAAAACAACATTAATTTTATTGGCTTCGGTACCTACTTTTGAAGTTGGTGACAAAAGTTGTCAATCTAACAACTACACAACTTTAATTAAGTATACGTTTACGTTCGCGTAATTTTGGATTATTCTTTGATTCCAAACAGAAATGTCAATTCTCAAGAATAAACTGATTGTCTTATAATGTTCGTTAATCAACAAATTTAATTGAAGTAGGTATAGGTAATCACTTATCAGACTCTATAGAACTCGAGTTAAAGACGTTATTTGACATTCAATTGTCATAATAGTTACAGTTTTTGTCTTAAATTTGTCGATAAATGAACTTTCTCTAGAATTATTTTTTTTTGAAATATACATGAAGCAACCACTTTTAGATGTCATGTCATTAGACAGATTGCTGGTAATTTTGAAGTTTATGTGAAAAGCCTCTACCCCGCCTGTAACTCCTCAACATTAAAATTACTAGCACCAATAAACTTATTATTATTTTGTATTTTGCATTGTACCAAGTAAGTCGGATCCGTTTATTGTAGAAAATTCCGACGGCCTGTAGCCAGCGGAAAAGTAAATTTCTCAAGATTCATTGAATTGAAATTTGAACATCCATGGATTTTCTCTTTATTCATTCTTTATTTATTTTTGATGATATTTTCACTACGGCCCTTTTCGATAATTTTTTTAAATGTTTGAACGGTCGCCATTTTGAAACTACTTACCCGATAATGCCCAATAACAAACACGGCCGAGATATTTAAGAGATTGATTTCTGTTTCTTTTTTTTTGACCTACATATAGACATATAACAACATGCCGTTGATTTTTTTTCGAAATTCAAAAGTGTGAAGATCGCAAATTTACCTAAAAATATTTATTCATATTAGATAACAAAAATACAACTAGAGCACCTATCTACTTCCCAATGAACGTTTCATTTCCTTCAGTTATTATCAGTAGAAAAAGCCAACAGCCACGAACCGTTGAGGTGGATGGCACACGATCGCCAACCTAGCGGAAAAAATGTTATCACCTGTACCCCCATCGGTCGGCACACGCCTGCCTGATCATCATCGGTCTATCTATATCATTAAAAGTGCGGCGTCGTACATGCAGAGTATATGTGTGTAATATTACGTATATACCTATACCTTTGGTATCTATAGACTCGTTAGAAAAGGTGTATACTCGCAAAAGCAGCGTGCCGTGCAGCGGCTTGTCTTGTTATACGTACCTAGCCGCCTTAACTGACCACCTCCATTTTCAAGCATGTGGGGAATGTCCGATGAATTGCGCGACTATTATTCGCCTTCGAAGGACCATAATTCACGCGGCACTTAATACTCACGCTCATTCCAGCTAATTACGTGATTTTCCAAAGTTTATTGTGCATTCATAGACATAGATTTAAGATCTATTATTGGATAATCCATATCGGTAACATCACCACATACAGTTGGACCATTTTATGATAACTATAATTAAAAAAGAATTAGCTATTGTAGTTAATTTTTTTATTTTTGATTTTTAACATAGCATGTAAATTCTATATAAATATCATCATAGACACTTAGACACTTGTGAAAGCACACAATATTATGAAGTCAAAAACTTACAGCGTAAATTGCCAAAGTCCATTTTGGAACATCCAGTGTCAAGATTATGGAGGTTAGAAGAGAAGCACGTTTGGAGAGCGTTTAGATTCAGCTCAAGAGATCTACAGAAAATACAATGATAATAAATTAGTCAAGTGCAAGTTGTACTAGATTGGAGAGGATTCCATACTTGGTATTGTGAGCTAAAAGTTAATTCCAACACTCCTTTTTGTAGAGAGAGTAGACTCTGATAGCCGCAAACACAAGTGTGATCTTATAGTGATTCTGATTTATCATCGGATGTATGAAAAGACACTTGAAAGAAAAGAGAGATGTATGGAAGAAATTATAGACGCAGCAACTTGTAGATGCAGAAGAAGCTAAACACAAATGGGTAAAATGAAAGAAATGTTGGGCAATAGAGATTAGGTATGGAAGAGGGATATTAATTATTCTTAAGAGTCTAAAGGAGACAAGAAAGAAGAAAAGGAAATAATAATAAATTCATGTAATTTTATGAAAAGCATAATATTATGTTTAATTACGAACCTTGATATCCTAGAATTATTTGTATTAATATCCTGGATGATATAAAATTCCAAGATTAAAGCCTGAATGCTCTTCTACACATTGTATTAGAATATTCAAAAACAAGATTGTCTATAATATCTTGTATTTGAATTGATTTTGGTAGAAAACATTTGCCAAAGATGATTTAGTTTGAAATATTTATAGTAATAAATTGATTTTCCTACAGAAACTACTCACGAGATTGAGAATCGAAAATCATTCATTGTAAAATAAATAAATAACGTGAACTAATAATTAATGTAATTCAAGAACTCATAGTTCTTTTTGAACTCATCTAACTATACTTTCAATAACAGTTTGAATTTCATCTCGAATGAATTCATTTGAATAAACTATTCCTAAAAGCCTTAGGAAAGTAATAAATCGAGGAGAATTCAGTCAGATATCTTGTTTCTGTAACAGCTACTATGAAATTAAAGAAAATCTCAAGTACCAAGTAAAATGAAAAAAAACTAGAAATTTCTTAAAAGAAAGCATAATTCGTCATATTCTAAAAGTCATTCAACTGAAGGTGACGTCAGAATTTTGCCCAATCCACTGCTTGTACTTGATAATACTGAAATGGTGGTTTGGAATTAGCTATTTCGAATAAAATCAGTTACTCTGCGATGTAAAATTTGGCATTTAATTGCATGTTAGGACAAAATAAGAAAGAAAATTTCTGGAGCAAACAGTAGCACGTTTGGTATTCCACAGGGCAGTATACTTAGTCCACATATAGGTAATTGACCAATTAAATGCTACAACGACGAGCACTGAATTAATGCAATATAAAAGATATTTGAGCTATTCGATAAGCGAAACGTTATTTTTCAAGGCCCGTTAAAACAATAAAGCACCTTAAATCTAAATGGGTATTATTTAACCTGCATCCGATAATTTAAAAGCTTGATTAAAATTTATAATGGTAATTGCTATTCTGTCAGAAAAAAACGAGGCGTTAAAACTAACGACAGATAATAAATTTAACAAATTGAGAAACATTTCTAAGGCTTGTGCATCTTTTGGACTTAAAATGTTCTAGAGGCATTTAAAGGGAGTTTTCTGCGCATTAGAATATCAATTATGGAATTAGATGAGTATAGTTGGTCTTTATATATGAAACTCTGATTAGGAACGTGACAAACGGTTGAAAAACGATCAGAAAGTTCTGAACAGCTTTGTAAATTGCTTAAAATATTCCCAAAACGAGCGATCTCAATGTATAGGGTAAGCACCCAGTCATTACAAATCAAGAGTATAAAGAATAGAGTAGATAGACAAGAAATTATTGAAAACATTTTTTATTTTTTTCATCATGTAAGAAACTAGTTCAGACTTCTGAAATTCTACGTTCAAGTATTATTAGCACGTCGGATCTCGGACCAATCTCCAATAAATCACTTCCTATCATCACTAAAGATGAATGAAACAGACAAATAAATACATGACAGAACCAATTCAGATCTCTATGATTCTCAAGATTCATTATCTTTATTTTCCAATTTTGATCAAAAGGAAAGGAAAACAGTAGATTTAGTGTGAATTCATGCAGCCCAAATTAAAAAGTATCAAGTAACAATTATAATTAGCAGGTAAAAGTTGAACTTCTTATTTTTCAATAAGAGTGTTTATGCAGTCAAGTAACAATTATCAATTATAACGAATAAGAAGTAGAAGTTGGCCAACTTTTATCATTCTTACTTTAATTGAACTTGTACGCAATAAGTGCGCAGGTGAACGCGGATTGGTCAGGCCAATGATGTAAATTAGTATTTTGTGATGTTATCATATGTTAATAACCTCAGTTTTTGAAATATTTATGTATTTCTTTGGGTAGGTACCTTGAAAAATGATTCGGTATCTTCCATTTTATTGAAAATTTGGAATTCTACACACTTATTTTTAGTTATGCAGGGGACAGAAGTTATTTTGAAAAATGAATACCGCAGATGTCAGACTTGTGCTCATGCTTACTTTTTACTTCTTAATTCGAGTGCATGTATGCTAAATTCTAACACTTTTTAATTGATAATTGTTATTTTATACTTTTTACTTGATAATCCTTACTTCATGCTGCATGAATCCACACTATAACCATAGATTATTTAAACATAACCTCCATATCAACACCGGATTCGAAAACTGCGATCACTTTCCATACAAAATACCTTGATACGCGGCACCACGAAGAAGATTTATTGGATGCCTTATAATATTATATTTTATCGGATACGCTAAATTATTTTCGGCATAGCATTAAACAATTAGGTTTTTTCTCCGCATCAACTTGATAGCAATTTGGAATGTAATATTCAATAATCAATGCTAAATGATGATAATGAATGACTGTTAAATGTTCCTCTTATTATACTTGACTCAGTAGGTAGATACTTACATACCTATACCTATAAGATCGAAACAAGTAACGCAGGAAGCTGTACCGAAAAAACAGATAATACACCCAATGTTTTGTATTAGTTATAGTTATTTAAATTATGTGTATTTGAAACGCTGCTTAATGACCCAACGTTTTCCAATTCAAAATCACCAACATCCTGCGATTTCTTGTGTTCCAAATTGCCTGCTTGGATTGCAGTAATGATCGGTATTTTTCAGGAGCAGCTTGACATTAAATTCAGGATTAATTACACACCTTCAACGGCAATTGTAGGTAGAAGGTTTATATATATATATATATATATATATATATATATATATATATATATATATATATGTATCATGTCAGAATCGAATGAAATTAGATCGCGTGCGTTAAACTGATTTTTTATGGCCTTTTTTCTGGCCATGTAACAAGTTCGCGTTGGATTTTTTTGTTCATATGTATCTGTGTACGTTGTTGCTACTTGATTTCTCGCGTCCGACGAGCTTCCTGTAAAAACTCCAACAAAACAAGGACAAGGTTTACACGTACTAAAATGTTTTTGCCGATCAACTTGAACATATATATATATATATATATATATATATATATATATATATATATTTGGTCGATGACTAGCGACTTGTTTCACCTCAGTTGAGTGAATTATAAAATTAATAAAAGCTATGTCGAAAATAATAAAAAAGTTCTACTCTAGAATATAAGTTCTATTTTGAATAAAGAACTCTAATATACAAGACATTATCGCTTAGTTTCATTCCTTTTAAAATTGATTCATAGTAACGTTATAACATTATAAATAAGGTATCTTTCTTCTCCACTTCAATTATCATGGAATTTGGATGAAGCCTAGACCTGAAACATCTCAATGTCACTTGTATGTCAATCAATGACGAAGGTACCTGTATTATCTCATTCATTCATACGTGAATTTGAGTTGATGCTTTAATGTTTAAATTAGGTAAATTTATCAAAAATAAATCAAAAACCCCTATCGATGAACACAAGAGCTGATTTCTATAACATAAAACAAATTCAAACTATGCGCTACATGTCATTGACAATAATCATATATTTAATGTAAAATTTCATATACCGAAAACTAGGAAGTTGAAATGAATTTACTTGAGTCATTAGAAATTAATAAACGTTAACACTCGAATAATCTCCTCTATGTCCATGACATGATCGGTGGTATGTCCAGCACCTTGTAGACTGTAGATTTAAGGGATTTTCATTGCACTGCGACCTTGAGGTCTAGCAATGGCGAGGCATTCTGTCACCAGGTGATCCGGAGTTTCCTCCTCCTCCCCACAGAATCTTTACTCGTCGTTCTCTGCTAGACCGATTCTTGTTAGGCGTAGGTGTAGCATATTCTTGCTAAGATCCAGATACTTCTTAGATCTTGCAGTATTAAGGCTTCCGAGAAACTTTTTGGAATGATCCAACTCTGGGAGATTCGGCCAGATTAGCTTATATCATCATTCTTTGGGATGTATGTTAAATATCCTTATTATTTAAGTAGGCACTTATCCTCTTATATCTATTATGGACTACCCTTTGATAGGTACCTATTAAGAGAAAATAGACTCTGACAGCCGCATAGACAGACTCAAAAGTGATTTTATGAAGGTACTGATTTTTCATCGAATGTATGGGACACACAAAATAGAAGAGAGATGTATGGAAGAAATCATAGACGCAGCAACTTGTAGAGGCAGGAGAAGCTACCTAATTAGTTTGTAATATTTGTTATTATGTTAACTATCCGTATTATTTAGGTAGGCTCTATCCTCTTAGGATTCAGTTGATCTCCCATTTGAGAAGGGCAGTGTACCGAAATAATTATCATGTTTAAACAATATGCTAGTGAAAATTTATTATAGTTTTTTAGTTTTAATTTACTATGGATTTCCATCATGTTACAGCAAATAAAATACAAATAAGCACAACTTTTTTCCGAAAATTTTCTCATAATAAAGTATACATGAGCATGAAAATTAAAATTGGAATATAAGATCATTACCAAAAAAAAAATAACGATTTTTTCGTTACACAGGGTGATTCATTAAGAATGGGCAATTTCTGAACCAAAATATATCAGTACTCGTCGATTATGTGCGGCATGATAGATATACAAATCGAAAACCACGATTTTCTTAATGACCTCCTTTTTTCCGATAAGGCGACGTTTACTTCACGAAGTGGTTTTAATTGGAATAACAATAATTTGTGGGACTCCGAAAATCCACATGCTCTAATGGAACGAAATTTTCAGCATGAATTCAAGGTAAATATTAGGTGTGGTGTGATATCTGTTTTTTTTGTTGGTCCTTTTGAATTTCCTCCTAATATGAACGAGCCCCTCTCATTAAAATTCTTTGAACAACAGTTAAACACACTACTAGAAGATGTACCACTAGCCATAAGGCTGAACATGTGGTTTATGCAAGACGGAGCGCCACCACATTCTTCTCTGCCAGTACGGCAATACCTGAATGAACATTCTCCTCACCGGTGGATTGGGCGTGGCAGTGAACTTGTTTGGCCACCTACAAGTCCGGACATGCTAAGCTCAATGGCTATATTTTGGTATGTACTATCTCCAATTCAGCGATTGCCCATTCTTAACAAATCATCCTCTATATAGCAATTTCCAATATTTACAGATCCCATTCCTGATTTTTTATTATTTAGCCACCTAAAAAAGAGCAAGAAGAAGGCTCAAAAACGCCATATACAAATCTGAATAACGTTACTTCCTAGTCCCAAATCTAATGTCCGACAATTTAAGTTGAATTTAAACAGTAACTTTCTAAACTATTTATCGACCTTCCTGGATTTACAAAATTACAAGATAAGAAACAGAAATATAAGAGCAACGTTGAGAACACTGCGGACTGACCAATCTGAAACGCTCTCTTTTACCTGTTTAAGATCTTGTGCATTTTGATGGCCAGTAAAAAAAAATATGAAGTTATCAACCTGTAGTGCTTATCACGAATGACCTTCCCACGAGAAAGCATTGATGGACCTGTCCAAACTATTTGCCAGTAGACCTGTCGTGGCACCAATAAAATTTTTACAACACAGAAATCACACAACACATAGCGTCCGTGTTAATATCACACAGGCCACAGACTTTACTGCTGAATTATCTCAAGAATTCCAAACAAACGGATTAATAATTGAAACGTATCTTCGACCAACGTTATCTGCTTGATGGTCTCTAGCAAGAAGGCATAAAACTAACAACACGAAACGATGACGATGATGATGATATTTTCGTTGTGATTTAAATTTGAGCCTATACAGATCGGAGAGCGAATATCAATTTTCAGAAGCGCTTAATTAAAGAAACCACTCTCTCATGAAGTTTGAGTTTTATGTAGGTAGATCTATTTATATACAGCGTGATCCAGAATTGAGGTTGGAAAATTGAATGGATGATACACCACGAGATTTTATAACGAAATGATATTTGGGCATGCCCGTTTTCACCAAAAGCAAATAAAGCAATGCCTAACTACCAAAGCAATGCAAGGTAAGGCAACTATTTCATAATCTTAAAAATGTCTAAATTATTGAACCACGACCCTAACGGAGGAGGTATACCTTTCGACTTTTTATCTGCAGGTTTGTTGTATGGCTTTTCTCACCTTTTAAATAGTAAACGTGCTTCGATTTTCATTATTGTTTTTTTTCATTTGATAGTGAACTATTGAAAGTTGATCCCATCGGAAAAAATCGACATTCAACACCAAAAAACTTCTCCCAATAGCGGGTCGAGGGGGCATTTTTTAAGAAATCAAAACTTTGAGACGTCAAATTAAAGAAGAGACCATATCCAGCAACGTTTAAATTGGACATTTAGAGAAAATCATAGGATTCCGAGTTACCCTAGAGGTAATGTTAAGCCAGAGTGTTTTGAGGTAGGATATAGAATTTTAATTGTCTGCATTTTCAATACCCTATATCTCCAAATCTAATAAGTTGGCTCTAACATTAATATGAACTTTTCGACAACAAATCATGTCATCATCATCCACTTAATTTTCTTACCTCAATTTGGCATCACCTTGTATAAGCCGATAAGCAGATTTTACGATAATAGCTTAATATTCATTTACTTATGCTCCAACTACAGATACCTTCAACGAGTGAGAGATTTTGATGGACATTTAGCGAAAAGTAAATTATGTAAATGTGATCTAATCGTTGAGGACAGGTGAACTTGAGTGATTCTATATATAGGTACTTACTTACCTAAGTATAATATGAGGAGCGGAAACTGTATACCTACTTGGATTCTTTCAACTTAATAATTGAGGATGGCCAGTTGGTTAATTGCGAAACACTTGCAAGATGGTAGCGCTCCCAGCGGCAATTTCAAAAGAATCGATATCTTTACATTAATCCAATTGCAAAGAAAATGATAAAGAGGTTTTTTTCTCTGGTTAAGATAATAATATCCTTTTTATTTGATTGAATAAACTTTGGAGGGTTGATTTGAAGTAAAATAGATACGGTAATAGTCTAGTTTTGCAGCTTTGGCTGTAAAAGACCTAATAATCAAATGTTGTGTAAAAATAGATGTACGTTAGTATAACTTTTGATAAAATTGAAGCGAAAGACGCTATTTTTAATGATTTGTTAAGAAGAAAAGAAAGAATGGTGGTCTTAGGACTTTTAGCTGGATTTTTCGATTTGGAAGTATCTTTTCAATCCCAGATAATACATAATCATTCTTCGAAATTAACCAAAACTTGCGTAAAAATAGTATCTGAATATAAGTTCGCGAACAAGTAATGTAACAAATTGATGATTGACTTGTACAGTGGGTTCGACGTTTAAAAACTGTCAATTCCAATGATGTTAAAACTGCCAATATAAAGTTTGCGATATTGTACATTTTTTAAATAGTTTTTATTACTTTCGGTTCTTGTATCAATGGACTCCGCAGCGATTTCTCAGGCCCCATACGGTCTAGAGACTTGAAATTTCGAATTCGTACTTAGATCGCAGACATCTCGCCGCCTGTTAAGCTCCAAGTGTGATCCAATATTGGTAATTATAATTAACTCATTCAACCAAGATTATTATTTTATCGACATGGAACGACAATGGGATCCGTCACTGGAATTACGCACGAGCATGGAGCGTTTTTATACGTCTCGTTCTCTGGTATATAGGTACTCTCTGGAAGATCGTCTATGGTTATGTCGCAATTGTCAGATGTCAGACGTTGTTGTTAATTTAAAGTTTAATTTTGTGTTGTGGTAGACAAACAAATTTGTTATGGAATTGCATTTGCTGACAAACACATATACATAAGTATAGTTCAAATCGAGAAAAGGATAGCAATAGTAGGTACTCATCGATACAGTTTGAATCTTAAATGCCTAATAAAAACTATTTTTAATTTTTTTCAAAAATTTCACTTGTTTAATATTAGATAACGATCACGTTTAAAATTTACAAAAAAAAGTTTAGAAACATATAGGTAATTGTCTTAAAGCAAAAAAACGATATTATAGCAACAAAATAGAATTCATAAATAATCTACTTAATAACACAATCTAATACTGCGAAAGTTATGCTGACAGCGTTGCCAAGACTAATATTAACAGTAGTGATGCTGCGAGACTGGTCTTGGTCTTGCAGTCTTGGTCTTGGTCTTGCAAAATTGCAAGACCAAGACCGAGACCAAGACCGTCTATGCAAGACCAAGACCCAAGACCAAGACCAATTCTGGGATGCAAGACCAATACCAAGACTAACCTGGTCTTGGTCTTGGTCTTGCTGCAAGACTTGCGAGACTTGCAAGACTCTTGCAGTTCTGTAACCAAACACCAAATTGGTAGGAAACATATTATTTTGCTCAATGATAAGTTAAGAAACGCTAATAAATAACCTAATCAATTTAATCTTTGAACTCCCTTATTATCGATCTTTATTTTAGAAAATTAGAAAATATTGAATTAAAAGTTTTTGGGTGAAAAGCGAGTTCATTTTACGCTTCTAGGATTTCCGGATTTCAAAAAATTCTGAAACACCCTATACGTATACCGTACTTTCAATCCTTCTAGGATTTCCCTTACCGAGCTGTTTTCAAAGAATCCCGATAGTTCGTACCCAGGGGAAGGTAAACTACACGGTTTTTTATTTTTATTATTTTTTCTATCGCGCAGAATGTTTTAAGCAAACGTTTAAAATCATCTATAAATCTGATATCTTTTTGATGACATTTATACAGTGGCCACTTTTGGAGATATTTGAAATTTTGAAACTATTTTTTCGATCATGCTCATTAACTAACTCAACTAACATATTCACACGACTGACTTTTTAAATAGATACCTAGTTTTATAAATGCGCGTATTAACAAATCTCTACCTGTATTTAATTTTCATTTTTTGGAAAAAGCTTTCTAAAAAAATTGAAGTTAGTTTTACAAACCAGAAATACTTTTGATCGCTTTCAGAGATTCTTTCTATTTTATTAAAGAAAATGGTACAAAACCATTGTAGAATGAGCAAGAGAATGAGTTATGAAATAGAAGTATAAAGTAGAATTATGTAGTAAAATGAGTGCTCAGTTGGGACGGATGATACCAAGAAAACACAAGCAGACTAAGTCGCTCAAGTAAGATACGATTCTCATATGTGAATGGTGATTATTAGTTTATAAACTTTATAAATTAATTACGCATCTCACTTGCCCTAACTTAATTCTACAAGCCTAGTTTTATTCTCATTACTTATTCTACAATGGTTTGGTACCATTACAATACCAGGCGTGTTTGTTCTGGACAATGACAATTTTAATACGGTCGATATTTATCCATTTCGAATGATAATATAATTACAGGCAATCTTATAAGATTATGAATTACATACTTCCCATACATATGCAGGGTTCTTCTTCATTTAAATTAAGCAATTACGGTTTAGAATCGCAACAACTTTTCACACTTATAAAAAGATCAAAATTGTTGCAAGAGTCTTGCAAAGTCTTGCAAGTCTTGCAGCAAGACCAAGACCAATACCAAGACCGTATATGCAAGACCAAGACCCAAGACCAAGACTAAGGATTTGATGCAAGACCAAGACCAATACCAATTGTGCAAGACCAAGACCAATACCAAGACCATATCGGTCTTGGTCTTGGTCTTGTTTTGCGCATCACTAATTAACAGCACATGAATATTGAAAATACTTCACAAGTCAATCATAAATTCGTTCAACCACACTTTTTAGTGGACTTATGTTTAGTATTTTCACGCATTTTTTTGCTAATTTTGAAGGATGTTAGCGTTTAATAGAATGCGAGGATGTTTATATATAGGTACTATTTAGGATTGAAATGATGCTTCCATCCAAAATTCCATCTAAACGTCGTAAGTCCTAAAAACACAATCTTCCCCTATTTTCATTAACAAATCATTGAAATAGGGTCTTCCGCCTCAGTTTTATTAAACATAACATACCATATATATACATCTATTTTTGAAAACAATCGATTGTTTAGGGCTTTTATAGCAAAAGTTGCTAAACTAGACTTTTACCATACATACATTTCAAATAAATTGGGAATGTACATGGAGTCCTCCAGGAACTGCATCGATCCATATGTAAATACCTAACTATATTGCTTTACTTGCTCGGATGTGATTTTCATATGTATAATGCTTCTTTGGAATTTGTTCCTTCCACATATTTGATATTTATCATTTTTTCCAATTTCCTGTTCCTGGGTTACTCAATACTTCGGTTATTTTGTTCCTATATTGTTGATTAATAAAAAAAAATAATTAAAAAAATATGTTTATGTAATATTTATAATATTTTTAATTTTTCATTTGTCTAGCTACTGTTGCATTAAACAGTCCATTCATAAAGTATTGAAATGTTGAAGCTTTTCTAAAATATAAGCTTATCGAGAAAAAGTACCGACAGGTCGATTTTTGACTTCGATCTCCATTTTTTTTTTAAACGCTATTATTTTGCCACCTCTATCTTTGAAAGTATGACATCATCGTGAATTAAATGAAAAGCTGACAAAAATACCAAACAAAATGAGAATTATGATTTAGATAAGTACTTATATGAAATACCATGAGTTTGAACATTAATATATTTATTTAAATTAATTTATTCATCGGTGCTTTATTCAATATGCTAATATTTTTGAAGATATTGTAATGTTTCCATAATTTATGAAAACACTGTACTTATAACTAACATGGGACAATCCGATTATTTGAACCCGAAAATATAGCATTAGTGAATCTTCTGTCTAAACGTCTAAACTCTAAACAAACAATTAAACAAATATTCGATAGGGAGCCTCCCGCACTTTATCCTTTCATTCTTCAATTAGCGCTGTTGTACCAGAGAAAGTCAAACATTGGAAGACACGGGATGGAGACTCACACGATGGGTCAGGCGACAAACCCCACAATCACATTAACAACTGGCAATACAAAGTATGTTTATGATACCTACTACGACTGATATCTGAACAAATCTGATCGCTCCATTCATATAGTGATTACAGATATTAGTTTCTGTTTCACATATATGATATTAATTCTAATATGAATGCAGTAGTTATTAACGTATTTTATAATTCTGGACAGCTTATTCACCAGCCTGGTATTATTATCACAAGTTGACAGTCAAAGTCGAAAATCAAATTCTTACTACATCCAGTATTGAGCAATTGCAAAGTGTTCCTTACTACTCAATAGTGGGACTTGCTAGCTTTAGATAAAATTTGAAAATAATTTCGTTAACACTTCATATAAGGGTAGAGTGATTAAAAAAAGATATCATTTTAATGTACAAAAGCGTGGGGTGCTTTATGTCCATTGATGTAGGGAATTTTTTTTTTGTCGATAGATACTGATATAAGTAAAGTCATTATAAAATTATCTTAGAAAGCATCCCACGCTTTTTTACATTAAAATGATATATTTTATTAATCACTCTACCCATATATGAAGTGATAACGAAATTATTTTCAAATTTTTAGTTTGGTTTCCTATTAAAGCGTGATTTTTAGTTTCTTTAAGCTACCTATTATTTATTTTCTAATTTTTAGTTCGACTTGCTATTAAAGAGCCTTTTTTCAGTTTTTTGATTAAGTTTTTTAAACTATTATTTATTTTGCTGTAGAAATCAAATAAGCGTTTTGAGACGTGTACTTATAAATTTTTAAAACTTTTTCACACACCCACTCACTCTTAAACTCTATCCCAAATCCTTCCAACACACATGCATACCTATCGAAAATTTCACAAAAATCCATCCATAAAACTCCGAAAGGTATAGGTATGAAACTATAAGTATGAAACCTCTGATCGAAAAGTCCCACTTGCACGTACAGAACATCATAAAACCTTCCAACCCACATACAGATAGAAAGTTCCACGAAAATTCATCCAGAAATCAAAAACACCCATAGGTATGGAACCCTCCACCAAATAGTCCCAGTCGCACTTACATACCATCACATATCCCCTCAACATACATGCGTATCCAAAGTTCCACGAGAATCCATCCATAGAGCTCAGAGATATAGGTATGGAACCGCCCATCCTGGAGTCCCACTCACACATACATCTTAAATATGGTACTGTCATCGGTCCTTTAGAAGTATAGAAAGTTTCAAGTCGATCCGACGTTTTTAAGTGGGTGAAAATCGTGTCCAAATATTCTGTTACATACATACGTATGTATATATACATATATACATACCCACATACATTCCCGAAATTGCTATTGTGGACCTCGATGGTCACACCCGTTAAAAATGAAAGTATTGCCTATCGATTTTTCGGCTCTTAAAGCTCCTTTTTGCAAATCCTTATCCAAATCTGACGAACCATTCAAGAAAAAGTTTGCATAACAAATAAATTGTCCACACATGAACAACCTGGTTTAAATCCACTCTGATCTTCAGATATCTTATTTCCAATTTCATTTCTTAATCTTTTTTGTAAAATTTTACCCCACAATCTGCTCATCGAGCTAGTTACACTTAATCCTCGATAATTATTTGAATATTTTTGCTGTCTCCTTTCTTATAAAGTGATGATATGTGACACCTCTTCCATTCACTTGGCGTTTTTGGCGACAAATTCATTAGATTTTGTAACCTTTTATGTAGCGCGTTCCCTCAGCATTTTATGAGTTCGAAAGCAATGTTGCCAGGATATAATTTTTGTACAACCGGATCAGCGTAAGTTGGGTTTACTGGTAGCTATGCCTGTTGCTAGTCAAACTCTTCGGTAAGTAATTTGCTTCGATCAGAGAACGGATAAGTTATATGACACCGAATAAATAGTCGCAGCAGCTCTTTCAACTTTTATAACAAAGCAGTAAGTAGGTAGATATATTTAAAAGCGCCACTAGGCGCATCGGCAACAACTTTAACATATACAAAACAAAGACAGAACACTGTTTTACCCACATATTATTTCTTCCGCGCATTATGTTGGCAAGAAGAACCAATGAAATTTAAATTGAATACCATTACGACCACACCATCACCGTATAAGGTCCAAATCGAAATTGTCTTTGATGTGGCGGCCCGCGAAAGACCCGCCACACAGAGAAGAGCGCCGATGTGTGTGATTATTGTTACTTTTATCGGATTTAATTCGATCAGCAAGTTATACTATGTTATGTTAAGTAATAAATGCGCTTAAGAGGGATAAATGTTTGAAACAGAATAAGGTATAATAATATATATGTACCTAGTCTTTTGTTGATGAGCCGACACAAATGTTTTTGCATTTGCTGCTATTTATTCTATGAGATTATTTGAATTGATTTCATGCATAAAATTACGGACAAGTGAAGGTGGACTTGTGCGATGTCGGTTCAATCTTATATACCTCAAAATTGAGAAGATGAAAAATACCATTCGATCTTGATTTAAGTATAAATATATTCGCATAATTGGCATATTTAAGGTGTATCGATTTTGGAGAAGTGTTCGTTCATTGAAAATCGTGTAAGTTATGTGGTTAAATTAAAGAGAAGGTCATTCCCAGCAGCCTCTACAACTGCCCATCTGCACTCGATACAATTTCAGCAAAAGTAATTCTTTAACGCAATTCTTCAACACTATTCATTGTGATAAACCTTATTTTTCAGGAAGCCCCATAAAAAAAATCTAATGGATTGAGACAAGGCAATCTGGCAGGCTACCTAACAGGGCCGTGAGTTCCGATTCATCTGTCAGGTGAACTTGTTTTAAAAAAATCTCGTGCCACTGCAGAGATAAACCATTTAATATTTCGCAAGGTTGCAAGAGGTATTTCTTCGATAACTTCTGTTAACAAATTGACATAGGCGACTCCATTCGAATTTCCCTCAATAATGTAACGTGAAGACTTACCCGAATAATAAACTACACTCACAAATGAACTATACACACACAATGCACATTCCGGAAAACACGCGAGACATCAAAAGGCAACGAGAATAAGTCCTGGTCTATTCTCGAAGCCATATATTGAGAAATAACCTCCAGAAACAACGAAAACAAACACTGGAACCATCTAGAGCTTTTTAGGTTAGATTTATATAAGGCTGAAGGCATAGACAGAGTTAGTCATAAAGCACGGTCATTGACAGTTCACATAGATCACATAGAAAGTTGTTATAGTCCAAGAAATATATATAGGGTGAATATAAATGTGTATATAGACGAGTAGTTATTGGTATAAATAAATTAGTGAAATTACATCGAACCCAGTTTTAATATAAATTCCCGTTACAATAATTTATTGGCCTAATATCTGATGCTCGTCTTTTAGGAGGCCGTATCTCCGTGGGGAGGGCCACTAGGGCAAACATTTATGGGAACTTGTAATCTTCTTTTTTAATGTTCTATCTGAATCCGAGAGATTTCCCACATTTTCCAGGACACTCTGTATAATATACTTACCTAAATAAAGATCCAATTAAAGCTACTAATCGTTTATTTTGATGTCACAAGTACTATCTTTGTAAATTTTTACAAGTTCACTCGTCTGAATTATAAGAAATTTAAAAATATCAACCTACAAAAACCAATCTCTGATCATTATTGCTTCCGTTATCTGAACGCTCTCATTTTAACGTTCATCTAAAAGCACACAATATTAATGACATGACAACTTATTCTTATCTTTCTTTGGTATAAAGACCCAATCTCACATTCAACAGACTTTATTGACAGATTAGAAACACACCCAGACATTGAGGTGAATGACTGATAAGAGTTTCGTTTTCTTGCTTTCTCTTTTCAGATCACAAAAAAATACCTACATTTCTTGAAATCATGTGAACTCGATCAGCCACTTCTTATGGGAATGCCATTAAAATACCAACTTATCAAATTCACTGAATTACCCAGAAGGTCAACATCAATTTCACAGATAGCGCTTAAAACAGCAACTCCGGACAATTTAACGCTTTATTTGGTTATCATATAATATGCCAGATAATTAACATCATATTTCCAATGTCCAATTTTAATTAGCATCTACTACTCTTCTATGAGTAATTAGGATGTGCTCGTGAGATGGTTGTTGTGCCAGCAGAGCACCATAATATATAAATATAAGTGGTGTTTAAGACGCCTCCTAATTGCGCAAACTGACAACCATAAATGGCACTGAAGAAAGATGAAGCGCATCTGATTCATTTTTACGCCATTTTACCTAGCCGTTTCACCTGTCTGGCTAAATTGATAAAAATGACAATATTTTTGAGATACTACCTTCTAAGGTGTACATTGTCAATTATTCCGCTATATTAATAACGTTTGAGCGATTGATTCTCATTATCATCTTTCGAGCCCGTATATATAAAATTTTCGCTCATCACTCAATTAATGTATAAGATCCTTCTTGTATATATTACTGTCTCTCTCTCCATAAATTAGCAGTTAACACCTTATTTATTTGGATTCGACATCTTCCACTGCACACGAATGATTATTATTAATATAAATAATAAGTCCTTCTTTATGCCTTTATTATCTGAGGTGTCAGTTAGGCATCATGAAGTAGAGGGTATCACCACATTTAATATTATGGTGGTATGTAAAAATAATAAATTGTAGCGGTCGCATCTTTACAAGAAAAATAAAAGTCTTCATAGAGTTTGGATATTTAGTTGTTATTTCTTGGGAATTTTAAGTGATATGGTCCAGTAACAAACAAATGTATTAAAATACTTTTTTTTTTAATCTAGTGTGTACACTCACACAATTTTCATAGCTGCGTGAACTTGAAAGTCGAGTTGAAAATAATGAAAATAAGTATTTTATACGAAAAATTGGAGCGACTCTATTTGTTGGTGCACTGAAAAATACAAAATAATATCAATTCTATTGGCAGTTACTGGTAATTTTGAAGTTCTGCAGTTATAGTTAGATTGAAAGCTTTTGGCACCAACTTCAAAAGTACCAGAATTTCAACAGCTGTTACTCGGAAACCATACATTTATTTGAAAAATGTCCAATTTAAATTTTGCTACATATAATCTCTTAATTAATTTGGCCATCGGAAATTTTCAATTAAAAAAACAATAGCCCCCACCACCTGGCGGAGACACATATTTCAGATTCTACCACTCGGAAATCTATTGTCGAAAGAAATTGCCCCTTTGAGGGAAGTTTTTGAGGAGAAGGGCATGCTGCATGTCAGTTTTTTTCTGAAGCAGCTCTCACTAGTCCTCATTCAAATGAATAAAGAATCATGTAAATTGTAGTGAAATCTATTTAATATAGTTTAAAAAAAATGGAAATAAAAAAATATTCCTACATTTTTTTGACCGACGAACTCCGAATGGAGGAAGTATATACAATTCGACTTTTTTTTGGTGGTCCTTGCGCTCGTTTTATATAGTAAACATTCTTTCCATCCGAAAACCGCTCCCGAAGGGGGTGGATTGGGCAAATTTTCTCGAAAATCGAAAATCTGAAATGGCAGACTTAAAGATTAAAGAGAAAATATCCGGAAACGTTTAAATTGGACTTTTTTTTCAAAAAAGCTACAGTTTTCGAGTTTCTTCAATGTTAAAATTTGAAATATGTGTATTTTCGCTATGTTGAAGATGGAATTTCTTTCGAAAATTGAAAATCTGAAAATGGAAAATTATTGACCAGATTATTTATGGCAACATTTATATTGAACATTTTTTCCATAGAGTTACGGTTTTCGAGTTACAGCAGTGATAAAATTTATAATATGTGTATTGCCGCGACGATGTTATTAGATTTATGAATAATAGCAAATATAGGCAAAACATACATGAATAATGGTGAACGTTCAACGATTTTTGCGACAAATGTAACAGGTACTCAAAAGTGTGAAGTATTTTTTTTTAATTGGAGCGACGTTGTCTGTTGATGCACAGAAAAGTACAAAATAATATTAATTCTATTGGTGCTGGTACTTGTGAAGTTGCTGCCAAAAGTTTTCAATCTAAATGCAACTGCACAACTTCAAAACTACCAACACCAATATTATTTCGTATTTTTCAGTGCACCAACTTATAACGTCGATCTAATTTTTTGTAAAAATATTTTTTTTTTTATTATTTTCCAGAAATGTAACCATGGATTTTTTCATCTGATTTGATTTCTTGTTTCGTAAAATTAAAACGAAATAGATCATTATTGTAAAATTTATCTGTCTATAGTTTTTCAAAAACATCTCAGTCGTTTGTAGTAAAAAAAATGTAAAAAATGTAGGAGTGAAACATTTTTTCTTATTTTCAAGGTTTTTTGAAAATCTACCAAAAAATATATTTCACTATAGTCATCACATAGTTGGTAGTTTATGAAAATAGAAAATTTCTATTAAATTTATTCTAATTAAATGGTTTCATTGTATGGGAATCTGAATAAAATTTTATAAAAACTATTGTTTACACTAAAAGAAAATCGCAAAAGATCGTCAACATACCTATTCTTGGGAAAATGCCATTAAATTAAAAAAAATGTAAGATTATCTTTTTATTTGCAGTTTTTTTAACTACAATCAAATAAATTTCAGTATAATTATCTAGGTCCTTTGAAGTTTACAACTATATTCTATCATTATTATTATTTTCAAGTTGAGTTCCATGTTCACGGAGATGATTTTCCTACCACTCTAAGAATTCCACCATATATGTATTAATATTTTCCAATCAAATCATTATTTTACTTTACTACTACAACCCGTGTAGCTACGTAAGGGAAAAGATCAACATATGTTGACCTCTCTTTGGGTCCCCTGAGCCCAACAAACATATTTTTAGCCATTGGTCTGTCTGTCTGTTTTGAGTATATGCCAAGATTATCTCGAGAGTGGCTAGCTCAATTTCGTTGATTTCTTTTAGGTAAATTTCTTATAGAAATATACCTATTGCGATCGTTCACACTTTTGAATTTCGAAAAAATTTCAACGGCATGTTGTTATATGTCTATAAGTTAGTCCAAAAAAACATTTGGTTCAAAAGTTTATATATATATATATATGGGATATTACGAAATTTGTTAACACGATAGAGGTCGCAGTTTTGAAGGTATCAAGTTCAAATTTGCTACAAAAATCAATCTCTCAAATATCTCGGTCGAGTTCGTTATTGGGCAATATCGGGTAAGTAGTTTCGAAATGGCGACCGTTTAAACATTTAAAAAAATTATCAAAAAAGAGCCGTAGTGTAAATATTATTAAAAATAATTTTAGGTTATAGATATAATCAGTACCTACAACTTTTGTTCAAAGCAATTTTGCATAAAATACACAGGTAAAAAAATAAAAATTAATAAAGAAAAATAACGAATATTGATAAAACATGAACACTCAATATAAATTTGATGTAATTGTACATTTTCTGGAGATCTTAATATAGACCCTGATTAAAAAAATATATAGTATATTTATTGAAAAGAAATAGGCGAAAAAAAAATCTGCCTTGAAGTGGACTCGAACCCTGTTTGCTTTATATTCAACAGCCAAAACAAAAACCTCTAACCGCAAGGCTATGACAATTTTATGTAATAACATGTAGGTATACCAATGAAAAGGTTGTTCAAATTTCAGTTCAATAAATTTCGAAAAATTTACCTTTCCGCTGACTACAGGCCATCGGGATTTTTTACATTTCTACCGCTATCCTAAGCAGCCTGGTAAGGGAAGTATTGTAATCGTGTTGTTTTCGGTGTCCACTTTTCAACAAATGTTTACGTTTGAGAGTTAAAACATAGTTTTAGAATTTAGTCTGTCTATCGGTCTGTATATCGATATGTGTCAAAATCTTGGGAACAAATTTATCGATTTTGTGGCTTTCTTTGTATTTTGTATGGTAACGGTACCGCTAGTAGCTGGTAACTCAGACTGGACATCCTTCCTGTACTGGTTTCTATGCAACAACTAAAAAACCTGTTTCGCTGAAGACCTTGTCTCTGAGACGGTTCTAACGATTTTGATGAAACTTGTGTAAAATATTAGGTATTCTTAGTACCTGCTATATTGCGTAAGTAGGTATATATATATAGTTTGTTTCACGAATGATGGCGCGTCTGCCTTGAAAACACGAGAAACGGATCAATTAAAACGAGGGGAATAAATCAGTGGCGTGACGATTTTGAAATAAATCTGGTATATTGATTAAACAAGCAATTATATGAATGATTTATTATTAACAATAATGCAGAAACATAAAATACAAATCTCTTACTTGAGTGATAAAATATAAATTTATCCATTTGAATTCTCTGAAATGTCACTTTGACTTTGTGACGCCTATGAAATAAAGATTGCGTTGCCTTCGGATACACGAGCAACCCCTATCAAAGTATAAAGCTTGAAATAATGATATCGTAGCTTAGATCGATAAACGTATTAAAACATTTCATGATAATAAGATGCATAAAAGCACAAAAAAGTTCTGGCTCAATGAACTGTCGAATTTTCGAACGATTTATTCATGTTCTGGCTGAACGGTTCCTCCTACCTAAAAATTGAATATGATCATTGTTGTTTGTTGTGGAACGCAAAAAAAATATTTTAACGTGACTTAAACAGACGATTCTTCTTTCGATGAAATTTGTTTGAGCGCTGTATTAGATAGATACATTCATGACAAACGGTTCAATTTATAACAAAGGAAACAAATTTTCCTCTGCAGCTCACACTCTCACTCTCCATTTTCTTTCCTTTTCTCGCTTCGACTGTGTGTGTATGTGTGTGTTCAGCACATTCCGTTCACCCATTTTCGAAGAATTTGTCGCATTTCCAATCGATCACAGGGCAACATGCAGCGGCGGCGCGCTCCACTTTGGGCGGCGCAACAAGCAAATTCCGCGCACCTCGTCTCACCTCACTGCATTATCTCCCAGGTTTTTTTTGTTGTTGTTTTACCTATACCTATCTACCAGTTGTTTCGATGTTGCGATTTATCGGCCCACTTTGTCGTCGGCAACGATGGCAAATTAACATAGCAACGTGAAAGCATCACAACACTAATGAGACAGACACAACAATCGCAATTTTGCGATTGTTGTTGTTGAAGATTACGAAGGTATGGAAAGGGAAGCACGAGCTAGCATTATATTATATGTCGTGGTTCGATCGTAGAATCACCGGCCGAAGCATTTCATGAAATATTTACACTCTCAGTTGGCCATTTCATGATGTGCTTTGGCAAAATCAATAAATAAAAACAGTTGTCTATATGGACAACAACTAACTAGAGTTACGTCGATTTTTTGTAAACGGCTAAGTATAAATATAAATAATCATTTCGTAAACAAGTTTTATCAGTTACCGTTACTGAAAGAGAAGAACCTGGTCTATGATATGGCTGGTATCATCTAATATGATCGGCTCACTTTTTGACCGACGAACCCTGAACGGAGAAGGTATACAATTCGACTATGTGCTTTTTTTTGGTTTGTGCGCGCCTTTATAGTAATCATACTCCGATTTTGATGATTTTTGATTCATTTGAAAGAAGAGGCTTGAGAAATGGTCACATATTCATAAAAACTGGAATCCGACATCTCCTTCCCTCCGAAAACCGCCATACCCGAAGGGGTTGGATGGGGCAAATTTTCTCGAAAATTGAAAATCAGAGGTGGTATAATTAAAGATAGGACAATATCCGGAAAAGTTTAAATAGAACATTTTTTCAAAAGAGTAACGGCTTTCGAGATAGACGCATGTTAAAATTCTCAAATGTGCAATTTGGAGAGGGCGATTTCTATCGAAAATTATGTGGGCAGTACCTGAAAAACATAATTATTTGTAGCAACACTGAAAATGGCCCTTTTTTCCTTAGAGTTACGGTTTTCGAGTTAAATCGGTATTAAAATGGTAACAACTAAAATACTTAAGCGTATTTCCCCAGCGATATTTTGAGATCTCAATAATAATAACTACAAGCAAAGAATATACGTGGGTAATAGGTTAAGTAATATCTTCATTGGTATTTGTGAACTTTCAACGATTTTCGTAACTAATGTTAAATTCAAAAGTGTGAAAGAAATATTTTTACAAAAAATTGGACCGACGTTATTAGTTAGTGCACAGAAAAGTATAAAATAATATTAATTCTATTGGTGCTGGTACTTGTAAAGTTGGTGCTTTTATCAATTTACCTGCAACTGCACAACTTCTAAAGTAACAGCACCAATAGAATTAATATTATTTTATACTTTTCAGTGCACTAACTATTAACGTCGGTCCATTTTTTTGTGAAAAATATTTATGTTGAAAAAGTGTACATATATGTATTTTAAATTTATGAGTTGTTCAGGTATCATGCAATAGTTATTAATTTTTGAGTGTTCTAACTCGAAAACCCTTCAATTTTTTTGATAAATGACGTGTTTCTATGAGCTGCTGGAAATGATATCTAATCTCGTCAGAGAAATAAGGAAAATATTGAGAAAAAAATTTCCGTTTACCCATTCTACGGTTTTGTTTATTTCTTGTAATAAAGGAGCAGTGATGGTTATCTGTCTATTTATATTAGTCTGTCTGGGAAAAAGAATCAAATTTGATATTTATAAAAGAATTTCAGATACATATGTAGGGAGTTTTCTCAGACCAATGTAGTTTGAGACCAGTATACCCTTACCTTTCGCGATGCTTATACTATCTTTTGTATGATCAATATATTTATAATTCAGTCATCTTCAATAACGTTGGAACAAATAAATACCTTGTATCTGACAAACGTACATGACATATTGAAAAAAATATTCTATTGTTTATAGTCTTCAAACTGTATAAATTCACTTATCGCTGTCTGAACTGAAAGTAATACTTACGAGTTTGATTTACAACCATCATAGCAACCGGTAAGTTGTACGTAGAACCAAATGTGGTGAGCAATCGAAAACAGTCCGGTTGTAAATTTTTTTTTATTCAATAGTTTATTGAGTGAAAAGGACGAAAATTTACCGTTTCCCCCTCTTCTATATACCTAAGTATGTTATGTTCGAGACTCTTGCATAGTAAGAAGAAAATGTTCCTTTGCAAATGTACCTACATCTTGGTCTATTTAATGAGTATGCGAATTACTATTAACAGCATTCGATTAGTATACTATTCAAACCATATACTTATACATATATACATATTTAGTTTTCTTAACTTGTTGTATATTTATATAAAACAACTCTGCCCATTTGTACTTAACATCGCAAGAATCGGTATCATAAATAACAGTCGATGTTTAACTTACTTAATTACTATCGACTAAGCAACAAATTGTCCATACGACCCACGTATAGGAACATCTTCGTATATACCAGGAAAATTAACAGAAAACTATTTAGATGTAAAATGTTCAAAAGTTTGGTTTAATAAAAGTTGGACCCAGAAAGAAACATAATTTGGTTATTTGTAAGATCAAGAAACAGATGAATTGATATCAAATTACCATCTGTTTTACTCTTAACATTCATAAATTTAATTGATTCCATTTCTTTGATAAATTATTATCAGAATGTAAGGGTTTAACTGTTTATAATTCTGTTATAATTAACAGTTATGCCATTATTTGCTTAACCGAAACCTGGCTTACGAATAAGTTTAAGAGCTTGTAGCTTTTATAATTAAAATACGTATTATATTGTTATTCTAATCTTCTGGTCAATGAATTATCTACCAAAGGTGGCTCATTTGACGCTGTTAAAAGTATTGTATCGATGCCCTATCGAAGCTACTCGCAATAATTTCTAATATTATTATTTTAATAACAAATCATTTTCCTCATTTATGAAAGGTATCTAGAATTTGTGCTATACTAAAGTCTGGTCATACTGCCATATCTGTTTATCGACCTATTGCAGTTATTTGTAATTTAGCTAAGTTGTTTGAAATTATACTTTATAATTGTATCTATGGTATGCCGCTCAATACCTTCAAAAGCCATTTGACCTATCTCGATCATCATATCTTATTGTTAAAACTTCGAGCCTTTGGTATTTCCGAACAACTATTGATGTTGATACAATCTTATTTGTCTCAAGTCTCAAAGGTTACGAATAGTTGAATATGCAGGTTGCAGATCTGTACCTTATGTTGTTATTTCAGTTGTTCCCCAAGGATCTAACTTGGGACCATTGCTCTTTTTTATTTATATTGCTAATATATGCATCTACGTTTTGCTGATGATTTGAACATTTTCTCGCGGATCAATAAATTTCAGGATTGTTTGGAGTTGCAAGAAGGCTTGGATGTAATAACTTCATGATGCCTTCAGAACACACTGACTGAATATAAATGAATTTAAAATTATGTCCTTTTGTTGTAAAATTTACCCGGTCTTCTTTGATTTCAATATTTCGACCCAAAGGTGTTCGGATTTCCAGGAAAAATAAGTACCTACACCCCAAAAATAATCTGAAAACCACAAAAATGTGGTCAAAGTTCGTTTTCCTGCAATGAATCAAATTTCACTGGATCATCGGCACTGTTCATGACGATCATATGAATGAAAGAATCAACTGAAAAACATCGCATGCTCGATGACAGTATCGTAAATTGTTTTTAATGTCCAATGCACCGAGTCGGACCCATTTCTCACGTCATTAGAGACGAAATTGTATCAAGAATGTAATGAGCGACCAATGAAGGCATAATGATTAAAAAAGAAATAGTCAATAGTCTGTATGATAATACATAATCTGGATTTTCTTGGTTGGATAATTCTGATCTTGATTTATTGAGGCAAACTGGTGTCCTATCTTTAAATGTTTCGAAAATGTATCCCATCCACTTTATGTTCCAAAACTAGTTCCTCAGCGGATTTATTCTGGATATTCATGTCTTCACTTTATTCAACTAATAATTTAGTTTGTCATTTTATGAACAAATGTGGTGAAATTTTCAAAAATTAGTATTAATGGATGTTCGTTTCGTATCGGCTTTCCACATAACGGAGAATAGACCTTTTTATATCATTGGTTTAGAAGTTTTTAAGGTAGTAGCTGCATTGGAAGATAAGGAAGGTCTGATGGGTCAAAAAACAGATTACTTTCATCAGTTGAAACAACAGCTTCACAAGGCATCAACAAACATCAATTTTTCATTGTACATGGTAAAAAGTATTAAAGCAATATACTCGTCTGCTTCCGTACTGGTCTATTCCTGTTCATTTGCTTTGGAAGCATTTTGTCATTGGTTTTGGGATGTTTTCAATGAGCAGCTAAATTAAACAATTAATTAAATCTGCTTTAACCTTGATATAGATACAAATATTTTTAAGTAAATATTCTGCTGAACGTACCATAATTATAGTGATGTTCCAGATATTTGAGATAAAATTGGAAGAATGTATACCTGAAAATAATCCCTTGTAAATAAATTATGACACCTCACTGGGTGTATTCCAAAATTGATTACCTTATTTCAAAAATCAAATATTTATTAAATAGAAAATAACTTGAATTTTTATACCCGACAATTGTTTCGGCATCAAAGTTGGCATATTTAGGGTTAAACCTGTGTGTGGTAATTTTATCAATTATTTAGATATTTTTCTTCAAATATAACAGAATGCTTATGAAATTAAAGGAGCACCAGTTCAAAATAACTTTGAAAAAGAAGGCAAAGTTCTTTAATATTTGTTATGATAAGGTATTCCATATGTTACTGTTAATTTTATTCAACATTTAAGAAGAACATCATCATTTAAAATTATTGTAACTGATTACATTATCAACAATAGTTATTATTATTATTTATTATACAAAGGGAGAAAAGTACTAGATTTTAGTCAGAAAAGTATCGAAGTGAAATTTGAAGTTTTAAATGGGTAGGCGACATGCGTTGCTAAGGAAACCTTTAAAATAATCAAATATCTGTCACTTTAATTCTGTGTTTTCAGTTATATTTATATGTACCTATATATATATATATATATATATATATATATATATATATATATATATATATATATATATATATATATATATATATATATATATATATATATATACGGGAAAAAAGTACTCACTTTTTTCCCGTGGGGAAAAAAGTGATACTTTCTCACCTGTCAACAGAGATAAAATGTCAAACTCTTTTCCCGTCACAGAAAAATAGTTATTTATTATTCAAGGGAAAAAAGTACTAGATTTTAGCCCGGGGTTTTTTTGTTGACCGACGAGAAGCGGAGGGAGACAAAAAACGGAGATCTAAAATCTACTTTTCTTCCAGTGTATTCTACACTATTTTTTCTGTGATGGGAAAAACGATGATTTAATATTGAAAAAATATTACAATATATTGAAGTCACAAAATTATCGAAGTGAAATTTTAAGAAGTTTTAAAGTGGTAGGCGACATTCGTTGCTAAGGAAACCTTTAAAGTTATCAAATATCTGTCAGTTTAATTCTGTGATTTAATTTATATTTATTTATGTAAACACGATGTCCAATTAAGTCGGAACCATATGAAACATTTTTTATTATAGGTTTTATGAAAAAAAGCTATTCTTGATAAAAAGTTCGGCATAGTCCAAAACTTAAAATTCAACCATCCTATATCAATTCTTTTAATCCGTATACGAGGTGAGTCGAAAAATATGAATTTTGCTCAAGAGTAAAGTACCTTTATTTTTGAAAATATCGAAAGTTTTTATTGAAAAATGTTGAAAACTATTGTCAGATATCAATTATTATTCATCGGCTATAAAAAATAATTTATGGTATAAATAAAATACACATGCAGATTTTGTAAATTATATATCAGCTATGTTATTGAAAAAAATATTTATTAAAATTATTATGAACAATTCCAGACGTCTTAAATTTATTTAAATTTTTTGCAACTGTCGAATGCTGAATATTTCTATTCGAATGTCTTTTATTGGAATCAGTGCATCCTAGATTAAATCTTTATCAGTAGACGAAAATGTTCAATGCTAATACACAGAAGTTAATATAAATAATAAAACATGTTTTTCAAGGCGAATGAATAATATTGGATATCTGACAATAGTTTTAATTATGATCAACTTTTTTCAATAAAAACTTTTAATATTTTCAAAAATAAAGGTAATTTACACTTGAGCAAAATTCATATTTTTCGACTTACCTCGTATACGGATGAAATGCAGAACTTTTTATCAAGAATAACTGTTTTTCATAAACCAATAATAAAAAAGTTTTCCATAGGGTTCCGACTTAATTGGAGATAGTGTATATATATCTACCCGGAAAAAAAGTACTCACTTTTTTCCCGTGGTGAAAAAGTGATTGTTTTTCACCTGTCAACAGAGAAAAAATGTCAAATTTTTTCCGGTCACAGAAAAAAATCTTTTTTTTCTATGTTGTCACAATTCTGCGCAGTTAATATTTTAAATAACTCATACAGCTTAGTTTAAAACTAAATAACGCAATTATAAAAATACAAACTCAAGTTTGATGAAGTTTTCAAATAAATGCAGAAGAATTCTTTGCTGCTAACTAGATCCTTGGAACGTGAAAAACGTGCGGTAATTTCCCACGAAACACATACACACAGAAAAGCCGCTTCGGAGTGTAAATTGAGTTGTCCCATATAATTGGTGAAGGTAAATTTTCAATAATTGAGAATTTAATTGGGATAATAATTGAAAATATCATCATACTTTTGAATTTAATAAGACGGCTTACATTTCATAGCAGTTATATATATATTAAATGCATTTACTTTAAGCTCGATGTAGCAACTACTTAATTATGTATGACTCTCACTTTATCAGATCAAATAGATCTAGAAAAAGCCTAGTGATTTGCATAATCACATCAGCATTTGCAAATAAGTGACATAAATAAAAACAAGCAGCACTTTTCAGTTTGCATTTCAATAGTTTACTTGTTGCTTAACTGAATATGTAAGTACTTTATTTAGGTAATAGGTACTAGAAAATACCTGTGACCTGTGACATTGTCCACGCATACTCTTTGTAGATTCCATCGCCTCAATTATACATGTGAAGAAATGAAAACTATTTAATAATTCGTATTGTGGATCATGATTAGTAGAGCAATATTGTTTTGTGAGCTTGTCGATCAAAAATTCAGCAACAGATGTCGCAGCAGTAAGGTACTTTCATTTAAGTTGGGCTATTAATTTTGACTCATACTGTAGAAACGATGCTCCTCTCCGCGTCAAAATTCACCTACCTATCCTTCAAAGTTACGATCAGCTTCAACAAATTATATGAAGTATTTTTCACGATGTACGCGAACCTCGAAGAAGAGATGATATGAGATTAACTGAGTGTTATAAAAGGTACCTTTATATGGAAAAAATCCGCCTTATTAAAATTTTATTCCAAAACTTCTTTTTAACAAATACTAAATTCTTGGAAAATATATCTTACACGTTTATCTATTTTCTGATTTACCCCCCCAAAATAATTCCAACTCAGCCATCTTATTTATCCAATTCCATAGAAATTGTTGTAGGTACTTCGAGAACAAAAAAAAAAGAAATGAAAAACTGAAAAACGATGGCTGGCCAACTATCAAATATCAATACTTGTCCAAACAAGCTTGTACGTCTTAAGTGGTGTCATCAGATAGAAAATACTTATGTTAAGTATAGAAATTAAAAAGATAAATAGCCTCATTCTTACGTACACAAATGTGACAGCTTGATATTATGTCAATTTGTACAAACTCTTACAAAATACCTGTACATTGAATACTATTTCAAAATTCACAGAATTTCTTGGTGTTGCACATTCGATCTTATTGGAATTTACTGTGATTTATATCGACAAATTACAAAAAAGAGATCCAGTTTCATCAAAGATTAATCATCATCATCATGTCCGTTCATGCAAGCAGCAGCTGCTGTTCCTAGAAGAATTTTGTTAGTTTATTGTGTAGTGAAAATATAATAATTCTTTAATTATATGGGATGTACATATATGTACATGTAACTACCTATTGAGTCTAAAGACAAACGTTTAAAATTATCGGACATTAATATTTTATGCTTTTAACTTAAATTGCCAATTGCCATTCTTTAAGCTCAACATTTAGCGCATCCGATAAAATCTAAAATAGGTATTTCATTCAATACTTCCGATAAATCTTCTCAGGGCTCTCACGGAACACGCTGTTTGCATGGAAAGTGATCACAGTAGATGTCAAGTCTTTTGTTGATTTTAAAGTTATGTCGAAATAATCTGTGCTTGCAATATACTCTTTTCCTTTCACAAATTCGATCAAAATTAGAAAATAGAAATAATCAGCCTTTAGAATTGTTTTTTTTGAGAATGTATTTGTCTCTTGCTGTTTCATTGAATGAATAACCTGAGGCGATGACAGAAAGTATTGAGTGTATTTTGGATATTGATCTGAGACTGGTATTATAAGCTGAACCTAGAATTTCAGAAGTCTGAAATAGTTTCTTTTGTAATTTGGTTGCGGCTGGTTAGTAAAATAAAAGCGATTATAGAAAAGAATGGGTATATGTATTGTTTAATAATGTTATAATTGTCTATCTACTTTATTCTTAATATTTTTAATTAATAATGACTAGGTGCTTACCTTATATATTTGAGAATATTTTTAGCAATTTTGTAGGACACTTTGTTAATGTCTAAATGCTAATTAAAGTGATAAAAAGCTGTTTTTATTTTTTTCTGAAAAATGTGTAATTTTGATAGTTTTACAATCATTTGTCAAGATTCTAACCAAAGTTTTACATATAAGCACCAATTATATTCATCCAACACCATAATTTATATTCTAATGCGCAGAATACTATCTCTAAATGCCCCTAGAAAATGTTAAGACGAAAAAATACATAAGTCATACAAATTTTTCTGTATATGTTAAATTTTAAGTCTGACGTTAAATTTAATCCCTGGTTTCGGTTTACAGAATAGCAATTAACGTTATATAGGTATGTCATATTTCTTTTATCGAATAGTAACCGATATCGATGTCTACAATTTAGTGTACTTTAGATATGTAGTTCCAATGTCAGAATTCGGTGACTGTAGACTATAACCAACATATTGAAGCAAACTTCAAGAACTATAAGTATAAGCCAAACTGATTCACGAGATATATAGGTACCAATAAATAACAGAATTTGTGGAAGATTTATTAGATATTAATCAATTAAATTTGCAAGGAATATTTAGAGTCCATAATAAGCTAGAGAGTTTTTGGTGGGAGATGAGAAAGAATACTTGATTAAAGGGAAGATATATATAGACATTCAAAAAGTAAAATTAATATACAAGTTTGCATGAAACCACAAATGGATCTGATTATCAATTATGCAGTGTCTAGGACATTTGATGGGAACATCATAAGGAATGGGTTGGAAAAGGGTATTTTAATTCAATTTTCAATCGGTGAAACGAATTTCAGCCCCTTACATACAACACAGCATTAACAGGGAACTTTTTCTATAACTTAATTATCAACTATCTCATTTCATCATCTGAAGAAACATTCTGATAATTTTTTTTTCTAAACTTTCAATTGCTATAGTAAATTTTAGACTTTTCTGTATATATATCAACGAAACCAAAATTGTTTTTCATTATTCATTACACCATTTTATCTCTGGAAGAAGGAAACCATCTCGATAACCGCTAGTTCATACTATTGCTAGCGACAACAACAATCTTACACTATATATATATATAACCAAAGTGACAAACATTCATAGGGTTGCGGCACTATGGGCTGTAGGATAATGAAAACTCTTTTTCAATTACCAACGTTTCGATAGCGGTGGCTATCTTTTTCAAGGCTGTATTAAAATAAAAGAAAGTTACAAAGAAGTACTTAATTAAAAGGATATAAGAATCATCGAAATAATAATCAAGAAAAATAGAATAGAAAAACACGTTAGACGAACTCTAACTTACATTGATTTGAGTGTTAAATATAGTTAGGTACATCATTAATTCTTATGTTATCAAAACTAAATTGAATTTCTACATCTCATATTAAAATACTGAACTCAACTGTACGAGAATAAAGGTAGAACAGAATATTATGGTCATAAATAGCAAAAAACTAGAATACAGAAACAGGGGAAGATTGTGTTTTTACTTTTTATTTAAAAAAAATTTAAATACATGGAATTCAAAGTTACTGTCTTTTATTTTGTTCTTTGATTTGTGTGTTCTTTGTTAATTTTATCTATAGGTTGCATGTCTGACGTCTAATGTCTAAGCTGTCAATTAAGAATTAAAAATAAAAATAAAAACAAAAACAAACAACAAACGTATGGCGCAAAGTTATAATATTTGTAGTTTAGTTTCCTTTCTAAACCAAATAATGTAGGAAATGACTAAAAACAACAACAGTCATGTATGATCTAGGGTGCAACAAGTTCAAGTCTGGTGAGTAATCTATGTTAGAATTGTATATTGCAATTGTTTATGCATGTTCATTCTCTTCTAGTGCATTTTCTCTTCTTTGTAGTTGTGGTCTTCTGTGAAAAGACAACAAATAGGAATAAACCTGACTCAGACCATGGATGTCAGTTCTTTTGTTCATGCTGTTGCACTCCTTGTCTATTTCCACCATTTCAAGAAAGATGCGCTTATGCCAGTTCTTTTCTATGTGAAGCACTCTAGGGTTATCCAGGTCAGGTAGATGTTTAGTTGAGGTTGCATGCTCTGCCAAAGCACAAAACGTCTTTTTTATGTTTATATCACTGCGATGGCCTATTATTCGATTTTTAAGTTTTTAAGTTGGATGGTTTGTCCAATATATTTCATTTCACAGTCGGAGCATTGAATGCTATATACACAGTGAGATATGTTGCTGGTAAGTACTTTATCTTTAGTTCTGGTATATAATCGACTGATAGGTTTGATGTTCTTTTGTGCTATTTTTAAGTTCTCTTGTTTAAATACACTTATTAGTCTAGTAGAAAGCCCTTCAATGTAAGGTAAGGAACCATATCTAACCACTAAATTGTGGTTTTCTTCACAGGTTTGTATATATATATATATATATATATATATATATATATATATATATATATATATATAAAATGAATTGTAAATTCTTGACTGTCTAATTAATGATGAATTTTTAATGATTGGGGTTGCAGTCAAAATGCCAATAAAATTAAAACTCTTTAATCAATGTCGAGCTTTCGGTAACGCTTGTTACCTTCATCGGGACAAAAATCGTGAGATTAATGAAATTTACCAGCTACAAACATTTGTTATTATGCATTTAACTTTATGAAAGCTCGACATTGATTAAAGAGTTTTAATTTTATTGGCATTTTGACTGCAACCCCAATCATTAAAAATTCATCATTATATATATATATATATATATATATATATATATATATATATATATATATAATATAAAATTATTCAATACACTGTATTTTATTGAAATACGAAAGAGAAATCAATACCTCCGTTGATTGACATTATTTATAAAAATGTTTTTATCGCTAGAAGTGGAACCATCTCAATAACCGCTAATTTATACTCGTAGTTTTGCTAGCAACAACAAAAAATCTCATACATAGCAATCAATCAATCAGGAACTTTTTGGTATCTTATTTCTCTACTATTCATTGCAGTGTCTAAAAAAACATAAAGAATATTATAGTAGATTTTTTATTATTTTCAATTGTTAAAGTGAATTTTGCTCCTCCCTGTATATAGAACATAGAATTTACAATGTCTCTAGGATCAATAATATTCAATACACTGTATTTTATTGAAATACGAAAGAGAAATCAATACCTCGGTTGATTGACATTATATATAAAAATGTTTTTATCGCTAGAAGTGGAACCATCTCAATAACCGCTAATTTATACTCGTAGTTTTGCTAGCAACAACAAAAAATCTCATACATAGCAATCAATCAATCAGGAACTTTTTGGTATCTTATTTCTCTACTATTCATTGCAGTGTCTAAAAAAATATAAAAAATATTATAGTAGATTTTTTATTATTTTCAATTGTGAATGTGAATTTTGCTCCTCCCTGTATATAGATAATAGAATTTACAATGTCTCTAGGATAAATAATATTCAATACACTGTATTTTAATGAAACACAAAAGCGAAATCAATACCTCCGTTGTTTCACATTATTTATAGAACTGTTTTTATCGCTGGAAGTGGAACCATCTCGATAGCCGCTAATTTATAGTATTGCTAGCGACAACAAAAAATCTCATACATACAACATAACAAATCGAATACAAACTGGAGCTGTTTTGCTGCTGTTCGTGATTGGTATCTTTTCGCTTCAAGATTTGCAGCAATAAGCGCAACAGAAGAGACGAGACCTGCGGTAGCAATCGTGAAGAACCTGCCTACTCGTTTTAGAGATACCTATCTAAAATATTTATACGTGATAATTATTGTAATAATAACAAAAGGTTTCTTTATTTTTGTCATCGATCAAGAACAATTCCCCATATCAATCGCGAACAAAACGCAACAACGGTACGGCGAAACGCGGCGCAAATGGATCAGAGATAATATGTCAAGTCTTTGCTTTGCATACTCCGGTGAAATTAGACAATATCTCAGCAGTGTGAAGCTAGCACCGCTAATTTGGGAATTTTAATTTTAATTAACATACATGTTTAAGTGCTAAGTGAGAGTCAAATTCAATAATTAAGTGTTTATATACTAACAAAGATATTTGCTGCCAAATTTCATGATGTTAATAATAGATATTAAATGTGGATTTTTCGTACAGCGTGTACCAAATGTATAACCTCTAGATATATGTTTGAAATTGACGATCCAGACCCAATGATAAACAATTAGAATGCAAGGTGCTGTATAAATGTCGAATCCAACAAAAGTGCTTATAAATAAAAAGTTAATGATGTTCTTTATCCTTTAGTGTTATGCTATGTTCACCAATGGGACCATCTCTCAGCAGTCATATTAAGTATCTATTTCTATTTTGTCTAAAAAAACGGGTCAGGTTTACTATGCGAAACGCAACTGAAAGCAAATGACCGAATTGCATAGCTAGTTCGGTTTTGAAGTCGGTTAAAAATGTGCAGCTTTTACCTACCGCTCAGATATTCAATTAGAAAGATCTATACTATAAACTATGGAATAACTAACAGTATTGATGGAATGGTTTGTGAATCAGAAGTGATTTCAACAAATCATTGAGATTTTTCTTCTTTTTCGTTTGAATCTTATCATTATTCTAAAGTTACCTTACCTGCTCAAGCCTTAACTATCTTTAAAAAAAACTATTCTGTTATTATTTGTCTGTGAAGTTGTACACTTTGTCACCGCCAAAAGAGATTCACCTCGATTTTTGGTTCAGTTACCTAAAAATAATGTTATAACCACATACCAGGGGTAGGTTGGTGAATTATATAAAATATTTAAATTTAACAGGTGGTGAAAAGTACAGAAACAGATAAACAAATACCCGAAATAATCTTAAAAAATAGAAAGAACGAATACTTAATATTAACTTAATAAATATATTAGATAAAACAACTAATTCATTAAATAATAATAAAAGAAAAAAACAATACATTGCCAAATAAACAACAGGTAAATAAATAAATAAGAGCAAAAGCTAAATTAAAATAAATATAGGGCCTTTAAGTAAATCAATAAAAATATAAAAATTATCAAGCTTCTGTGGTTTTGAATTCTAGCGCGAGAGTACTTCACAATTTTAGTGACGCTTGCGCAGAATACCCTTGATCCTTAGTAGATATCAAAATAAGTGCCAGAATTGGCCAATTAAAAAGGTTACATGTAATTTGCTATGAACCAAAAAAATATTACAATTACAAAGAAAATCAGGGATAAGGTTGAAAGACTTCCACTCTATATAAAAGTTCTATTACCTATGTCTCGAAGCATCGAATTACCCTATTTAACGGTGAAAGTTGAGATCCTCACAGTGTGAATATTTTTAGGTTTGAAGAATGATAAGAAAATAAGCAGCTAAAGTTCCACAGACTGAAGATCCAAATTACATTAATTCACCAAAACTAAATACTCCTCGTTTTGTCTTACGAAGAAAAGGTAAAATTTACTAAATACCTTATAAACTTAGCTGGTGTCGGTCAATTTACCAAGGTATTTTTAGTAATTAGCTGTGAAAGGAAGCCTCAAGTCCAGACAGTCCTATTACTTGTGGATAACATGGTATGGAATAAAATTATTTCCAAGATGTGCCGATCAATGATATAATAAGAAATCTCTGGATCTATTCGAAGAGGATGCATAGTTTTGGATGAACTTCCAAGAAGATGGTTTCCACGAGGTTAGGGTTCCAAAGATGGCAATGCCTTTTAAACCAGTACAATTACTGAAATGGGTGATTCCTTCAGGCACACCTAGCCAAAATCTACAGATTCTTAACGGAAATCACGAAAGAAAATAGTGATATTTTATTTGATAGCCGATCTTTGGGTAGCAATACCTGCAATTTATAAAATAAATTCACTAGCACTGATACTTCAGGAAGGTGTTAAAAGGTGTCCTAGAACTGTCTGTCGACATAAAATCAGGAATCAGGAAAGATGACAAGAATGAACAGACGATACGCCCCTTTAATAAGACTTTATTTTCTGACAATATACTGCCTTTATTAGTTTTGATAAAGTATATAAGGAAAAATAATTACTCGCTTACTTTTCTTCACTGCCAAAATAATTCACAAAATAAACATAATATTACTTTTTGAAGGATTTATTTTTAACAGATTAATTGATTATTCATCATAAAACAATTTAATTTATTGGATTAATAATTGATAGTAAAGATTGAACAATTACTATCAAAATAAATTTCCGAAGATGTTCCATGTTGCTGCTGATCAGAAACGTTAGATATTTCTTGAAGAATTGATTCCACAATCTTATCAGATATTTTAATTTGTTTGGAAGAAGATGGACAATTCAATGTTTTGTTATAAATCTCAATTTTGTTATTCAAACTACCTTCTATATATGCTTCTGCTACGGAGCCACCGTGATGTTTTCTGCATCAATAGAGATGCAAAAATCTAAAGTTTTCTTGAAAGTTGTTATAATATAATAATTAATAATAATAATAACGGAACACGGAACATTCCTAAAAAATATAAAAAGAAAATAAAAACCTTTTTCTGATCATTTTACTTTCTAAAACTAAGTAGATGGCGTGCCAGCACCCATTTCATATCAAAGTTCTCAGTTATTTATATAGAGCATTGTTTTGAGCTTGATTATAAATGCAGCTTTTTTGATGCAGATAAAAGAATTCGCTGCAAATCATTCCTTTTGAACAAACAGAGACATATCCCTCATTTTTTGTCAGGTTTCTCAAATTGAGAAGGTCTACAATTCGCTCATCTGCCTTTTCATGTTTGTTCCCGGGTATTCTTTATTGATGATTCTGTTTTCAAGAGAGTTTCAACAAAAGATTTCGACAAACGTTTCAAGTCTTTCCAATTTACAGCACTAAAAAAGTGCAATATTGTTACTTATAGCCTCATTTCAAATCACGGATTATTTTGTGTTTAAAACTTTTGATGACTACTAAAACACTAAAAAATGTACAAATAATTTTTACGAATATTGGACCGACTTTCTATTTGCTTTAGGAACAGAGAAATTAAAAATAATAATTCTATTGGAGCTCGTTTTTTTAAGTTACTGCCAAAAGTCTTCTTTCTACCTATAACAATTTCAAAATTGCTATTATCATTAGAATTAATAATTGTTATTATTTAGTATTTTTCCTATCTTTTGTAGAAAATATTTTTTAAATGTGTGATTGGAATACTTAATCTAAAATGTCAAAAATCGCACCTCAGATGTCATATAGAATATTTAGACAATTTCACTGGGATATTAAAGCTTAAATCGTTTCTTGATTAATCGGCTAACAGTTTTTGCCGTATGTTAAACTGGATTAATGGCTGTTTAATGTAGACACATGAATACCGAAAAGGAGAAGTTTTTAATGGAGTTTTGATTGGAACCGTGTCACATTCTTTTTCCTTAGCAGATCTCGTTTGCATCGTGTAGGTAACATTTAATCATGCCTGGTGATGATGATATTTAAATACATATGAAGGTACTTATATCGATTAGGTGGAGATAGAAGAGCTATAATCAGCGTTCAAGTGTTGATATATTCTTCTGAGATAAGAAAGATGAAAACTTAGCAGTTTGAAAACGTAGTTAAAATAATTGCGCTGAAATCAAGAAGAATGAAACTACAGATACATTCACAAGAAAGATACTCATTCATTAAAGTCACACGAGTTTCCTATCGCCCCAAACAAATTCCAGGCCGTGTAACCATTCTTTGTTTTCAGAGCGCCAAGACAAACCAACAACAATGGTCACATTCCATTTTGACTTAGAAGAAATTGTTTAGCAAAAATTCGAATAAACAGAAAAATTTACAGTTCATTTGAGAATAACATTTTGTCCTGCTGAAGACATGATTGAATTTTTATTATCAAGACAAATGGATTTATTCTAAGGCAGTAAACCTCAAATTAATAAGTTTCATTTCTCCCATTTTTTTCGCAGGTAAAATTACCCATCAACCTGTGTCTTGAAGTGTGGCATAGTTTTTCCATTCAATCGAGCACTGATTATTAAATTATTTCCAAACCAATTTTTTTAGGTAAGCATAGAGATATTTACATTCCTCAAGGAATAAATCATCAAGATTTTTATCAAGGAATAATGCACATTCTTCTTCTCCAGTCTCTCGTAAGTTAACCCTTTTGTATGAATGAGGTAATCATTCTTACTTAATTGTTCAGAACAATATTAAATTACATATAAGTAGATATAAGCCCACCAGAGAAGATATCTTTTGTCTTAGAAATTCCTTTTGAATGTTATTTCAATGACGTATATGTGCATTACGAACAATGAGGAGCCTTTTTAGACGAAAGAAACAGCACAGTAAAGAATGTCATTTACCTTTTTTCAAATAAAAAAAAAGTTTAAACCAGGCGTGAACCCTTAAAATAATGGTTGGCTCAGGGTTCAGGACACAATCAAACTACCATAGGAATTATTTGAGAAATAGAAGAAGAAACTTCATTTTTCTGTATTGCCTAGTGATATTATCAGAAATAGTTCCTTGAGATATCGCACGGTATATTCGCAAATTATCAAGATAAACTCGTTAGATTATCTATTAGTTTGCGGCATTTCATTGAGATGTGAAGCAGTCATCTTTTAGTATAAATATATCCTTAATATACCTAGAAAACGACTTTAGAACTGTAATGAAAAAAGCTTAAGCATAAAATATCAATTGAATAATGAGATAATGTTTCTAAAATGAATCTACAAATTTTATTTTGAAAGCAGTCTTTTCACCAAAAATCAATAAATTAACTTAAATATCTAATGAATTAGAGGAAATTCTTCATGTTCTCCATAACTTCTGACATTCATCTTCTTTGCATTAATAACTTTTAACCGTGTTTATAGAAATATTTTTTCACAAAAATGTGGACCAACTTTATTAGTTGGTGCACTGGACAATACAAAATAATATATGTTTATTATATATTATAATATATATTATAAAATAAATAAATATATAATTTATTTCACAATTTTGAATGTAGCATTAGCCATCCAAATCATTCAACATTCCCCAAAAAAGATAATATCTACGTTATCAGAGATTTCAAAACATCGCGGAGATACACATATTTCAGACATTCCCACTGCTATAACTTGGAAATGTATGATTTTTTTCAAAAATGTCCGACTTAAACGTTGCTAGATATGGTCTCTTCCTGAATGATATCGTCTAAAATTTTCGATTTTCGAAAAAAACTGCCCCCTTTGGCAGAAGCTTTTGAGGGGAAGGACACGTTGAATGTCGATTTGTTTTAATGGGACCAACGTTCAATAGTCCTTTATCAGATAAAAAAAGAATCATGAAGATCGGAGCACGTTTTCTATTTATATGGCACGAACATCCATAAACAGTGTGTTAGTTAAACATGCGGAAAAAATTCAAGAAAATATTACTTGGCCTATTCTAAGAATATTTTGTCCTAGGATGATTTTTTTCCAAATACCTTTATCTCGAAGATCCTGAGTGAATAACATTAATTATCAAAAAGTACATCTAAAATTGCTCTATCTACAATAAATGCTCGAAATGACTTCCTCCAGCCTGGATAAAAGCATTCAGTCTTCTCGTCATTGACTGCCGAACTCTTCCAGAGACACCAGGGTCGTTTCTAATTTTGTTACACCCAACAATTTCGCTAGTCGTCCAAATTCTCCACTGGAGTAGCGTAAACTAATGACTTCAGATATCCCCATACGTAATAATCCAGGCTGCTTAAGTCTGGGGATCGAGCAGGCATTGCGAGTGGCCCACCACTATCAATCCAGCGATTTCTGTAAGTTGTTGTTAAAAAATGTTATCCATTATTTACCTTCTACACAAAGGGACATATTATACCTTATTTAGTCATAAAATGCTGAAAACAGATATTTTAGAAGACATTATGAGCAAAAAATATTAAATAATCTTATTTGTGTTTAATTCTCATTTAATTAAAATAAACTTCAATTACCCCATCTAGAGCGACATAGGTAATGTAAAATTTATATTATTGTTAAAGTAGGTTATATGAAATATAGGTGACTTTAATAAAAATTACTGATACTCAGAGTGTTCTCTAATTTTGTTATGTAAAAATGAAGGTTTAAATATATTTTTAAATAAGCCTATAAGGAATAATCGTATCAAGTTGAGGTTTTCACCAGTATTTTGAATTTTTCACGTTCTTTCTTCTTAGTGAAAAATAAAAATACCATTGCATTTGAAATTTTCGAGGAACTCATAAAAATCTGCACTTTGTCATAAGGCGCCATCTGCCGATTCGGAAAATAAGCAAACTCAAAATATTATTATTCCGTTAGAAGCGCCCAAGAAAGCGTTTTAAAATGAAACAAACTTATTCAAAATACGTCATACCAAAAAAAAGTTATCCACCTTTTATTTGACAAGATAGTGTAACGGGGATTTATATTAAAACTGGGTTCGATTTATTTTCACTTATTTATTAATACCAATAACTACACGACTATAATCACATTTATATTCACATTTATTTCTCGTACTATATACTTCTTACTATTGTCTGATCTATGAGCTATATCCGATCGTGATCTATCACTCACTGTCACTGACCGTGCTCTAAGACTAACTAACTAACTTGTCTATGCCATCAGCCTTATATATCTAACCTAAAAAGCTCTAGATAATTCCAGTGTTGTTTTCGTTGTTTCTGGAGGTTATTTCTCAACACATGGCTTCGAGAATAGACCAGGACTTATTCTCGTTGCCTTTGATGTCTCCCGTGTTTTCTGGAATGTGTTTGTGACATTTGTGAGTGTAGTTTATTATTTGGGTAAGAAAAAACTCCAATACAGAAAAGTTGTCTTATTTTCAGTAGGTAACAAAACAAATATTTTCAATATAGGTTAACGGGCGAATTTTGAATAAAACAGTGTTTTTTATTACGAGGTGTGAGTTACGCCCTCTAGCGGTAGACTTAGCAACTTATAAATATTTTCCAGCTTTATCTTTTGGCCGATTTGGCTCTAAATATTTTTTTCTCCGGGTCGTCCGATTAACGGATCCTGAGATATAGCCGACGTCCTTTATTGATGGGCCACCCAGTACATTGGTACTTCCTTAGAACCTTCAGTTGTTAGATAATTTATGTAATCATAAAAATATATTACTCTCAACTTCACCCACCCCCGGTGCGAACTAAATACAACCTACCCCTATACATGTATGTACCTATCTCCCCTTTGGAATACGTTCACTTCTTATTATCTTATCTTTTAGGTGAATTAGCGCAAGCACACGCAATTAGTCCATGAAAATGACCGCACGTGCTATAATTACTTTCCGTTATCTCAAAACTACTACTTCAATATCCTAAGATCCTTTTCGGCTTTCTTTGGTGGAGTTGTGGTCGGTCGTCCCGGCTTATCACCCGGCCGATTGATGGAGTCAATTAGGTTTTCTTTTGGAGAGGTCATTTAGAGCTCGATTTAGAGGATTAGTTGCAAGATGAAGAGGGATGAGGTAAGGAATTGTTATCCAAATGCTCTCTTTTATAAGCGAGAATCGAAAGATTATACTATATAGTGATTAATCTAGAGGTCTTAGTCAACAGTTGCCGTTCAGTGTTACCTCAGAAGATCAGAAGAGAAATAGAACAGTGATTGAACAATTAAAGTTTTAATTTGGAATCAAATATAATGTGAACCAAATTAAAAAAGCATACAACCCTAATGCAGTCTAAGAGGAAATTAAATTAATATCAAAAATCCTTACTGGACATCAAATTATTAAACATCAAAAAATGGGAAAAGCGTTACCAAAATAGTTTTTTACTTCCCTCAATAAGGGAAGTATTGTATTCACGTAAAAAATCGACCTCGAGATTTTTGCTGATATTTACGTTTTGGGATTCCTAGATCACGAAAATCATGGTATCTCAAGTCCGTGGGTCTGTCTGTTTGTAGTCTGTTGGCGTTGTAGCTCAATAACGGCTTGACCTAGGACAACGAATTTTGGTATGCATATTGAAGGACTACCGGCGACGCAATATAAGGGTTTTCGTTAATCATATATACAGGGTGTCCAAAATATTAAGTGTCAATATAAGAACGGTAGAAGCGATGAGGTTGTTTCCATCTCGAAGCGGGGTGGTTTGTCGAGGGAAGTCATACGTAAAGGCTTTTACCAATTTTTTGTGCATGGTTTTACGGAATTTTCAATAAAATATAGAAGACACTTCTGATAAGAATAAAGTCTAATTTCTTATTTGTCAAGTGTTTCGACATTATTGATGGTGACCTTTTTAATCATGTTTCTTAGCGAAACACTTGTCGGTTTTGTAAGGCTCCATTCGTGACATGTGTTACATATTCATAAATCTTCTTTAAATAAAGGATTTTGCACAGGGGTTTTCGAGATTTTGTTCACGGACAAAGTCGTTGGTTATCTCTGATTATAGATAATGTAAAGTTTAACCCTGTGCTAAACGTTGTGGGGTGAGTTCACTTGCGTAACAATCAAAATTCGCAGATTGTTTCTGACTGACTGACTGACTGACCCGTGATCGACACGGCTTTATATACCTGAATCAAAACATGACATTCATCGAGAATGTTCTATGATTATCTAGACACACATAATTAATGTTCTAGATCCTTGTCAAACTGACAATAATATGACAAATTGTACCTCACATATAGTTTCTGGAAGGATCGAGAATAACTCTATCAACTCTAGAAGTAAATAATGAACTATAATATGAAACAACTATAGCAAACAAGGTAGAAGAAATAAATAGCTAATAAACGAATAACAACCGTAAGTACATGACTACCTATCCACGATACAATAAATATAAGTGGATCGACTTTATTAGTTGGTGCACTGTAAAATACAAAATAATATTAATTTTATTGGTGACGGTAAGTTTGAAGTTGTGCCGTTGTAGTAAGTTGTAGACACTAACTCCAAAAGTGCCAGCACCAATAGAATGAATAGTATTTTGTAATTTTCAGTGCTCCAACTAGTAGAATCGGTTAAATTTTTGGTCAAAAATATTTATTTCACGAGTGTAACATGAGTCATGAAAATCATGGAATGTTCACTAATACCAAAGAAGATATTACTACTTATCCATCCGATGTATGCAGTCTTATCTTGTACTTGTTATTTTTCAGATATCGCAAAACATCGCAAAGCACATACACATATTTCAGTCTTTACTGCTGTAACTCGAAATCCATAATTCTTCAGAAAAAAAGGATCGACTTTATTAGTTAGTGCACTGAAAAATAAAAAATAATATTATAATAATAATAATAATAATAATAACGTTTATTAACAACAATATAAGAATAACAAATAATAGTTTGTCAATAAACAACAAATAACCTACGAGACTCTTAAGTCTGTATGTAGGTGGTAAAACATATTACATTAATTATTATTTTATCATCATCATATCATTATTACAAATTTAAGTATCAGATTATAAAAAAATAATAATAATAAATACACACCTATATAATTATATACATACATACATACATACACTGGGTTAGTTGTATCTAAAAATTACAAATAAAAAAAATGAAAATGAAAATGAAAATGAAAATGTTAAATATTAATTCTATTGGTTCTGGTACTTTTGAAGATGGTGCCAAAAGTTTGCATTCTAACTACAACTGCACTAGTTCAGATTTACAAGTACCAATAAAATTAATATTATTATGTATTTTTCAGTGCCTGAAGAAGAGAATAAACATTCTCGAAAGCTCGGCTTCAATCAAAGAATTTTATTGAATATATGACTGCATCCCCAAGAACATCTTTATATATATATATATATATATATATATATATATATATATATATATAGACATATAACAACATGCCGTTGAATTTTTTTCGAAATTCAAAAGTGTGAACGATCGCAATAGGTACATTTCTATAAGAAATTTACCTAAAATATGTCTTATATGGTAACATAACATAACGAACTCAATTGCAATGTGAAATCAACGAGTCAGGGCTGTCAGATTGTTTTATTCGTAAATGATAACTCTGGTCAAACGCAAACTTAAATACATATTGTGATTAGTGTTCCTATACAAAGTGACGTAATTAATTTGAGGGATACATTTTATGCGCCCTTAATGTCATTTCAATAAATTTTAATACTTTTGATAGTGGATTAGTGCATCTACAATGCAGGTTTTGCAATGCAAATCATTTCGAATCTGAAGTCCCTTTTGTGAAAGGACTGCATTCTCTACATTTTGTCATAAGGGTAAAGTAATATTACCGGCAACAAGTTGAAACATTACAATGCATTGTATTATAAGATAAATAGCTAACTGTCATTGTGTTTTTTGAACTGCTAATAACATTCAATTTTAAATTTCATATGTATTGTAAGGAACGGGACAAACAACACACGCTAATGCCGTTTTGTACAACCTTGCAACTGACGTAATAGAACAAAACTCCCAAAAATTATATTCAATTATTATATATCTGACAAAAAGCACTCAATAACGTTTGAATTTCAAAAATAATGAATCATGGTCGAATTTCGACCACTGGGCGACCACTAGTATTACTTAATTATTCGCCATTGGATCAGTATTAACCTTAGTTGTGTAGCCACTCCCGTCATGAACCCGGACTTTTGCACTCACAAAGCAAATATTAAAAACCACCACAAAGCATGTGAACAACGTTTTTCTCTTCTTCATGGGAAATAATATATGTCATTTGACTGACTGCTCGTATTCGAAAAAAGACTTGTTCAACAAACGAGCATACACATTTTTCATGACAGTTTTTATGGCTCTTATATTCGGACACCACCCCGCCCAGTTTTCTTTGTCATCTTCTTAACGATCAAAAACAAACAACAAACAGTCCAGGATTCACCAGACCTGCTGCTACAGCAGGTACAGCAAATGCCGACATTACGCATGGTACTTACAAGAAGAAAATCCTCTTATATGTTACGTAAATCAGGGGCGTATATATGTATTCGCATTGGTCGAGATTTATTTCCGTAATTATTCATTTAAATGAACCAACATTAGGAGCACAATGATTATGGTTGTTTCGTTATGTACATATGCATGAACATCAAAAAGATGAAGAAGTACCTAGGTACTTACGTGAACTATTCATATGGAAAATAATTTTCTGTCTACTTCACACTCATATAATTTACGCTTTTTTGTTGTTACAAAAAAAAGTACATGGATAAACATTATATCCATCAAATAGTTTCTTTACTACTGTAAATTTTTTATTGTGTATTTTAATCGACTTCAGCTTGTTGTACATTGTACATACGTACCAAAATTTCAATTCGAACAAGTAAACTTCTATTTTGTCTGTCAGTTGAATGTTGTTCGACACGTTTACAAACTAATTTCAAAAATTATTAATAGATTGGCAAATAAATACCTACCACTAACAAAAATTAAGAAAATTTAACTTTAGTCATCATTACATTTATATAAACTTTTCTTTGTTGTATTTGTAATAAAGTAAACAAACTTTCAACGAAATAATCAGAAAAGTTCTGACTTTATCTAGCCGTTGTCGTTGTCTGATCATACTCAACGTTATCTGAACTCAACCAATATGTTATATTTGTATAATATATAACAATGAACGTATGTTTGTATAGTTTGTTTCACAAATGATGGCTATTGTCTGAAATCAGATCATTATCATGAAATTTTCTACTACGTTTGTCGATCTTAGGACATCAGTATTTCAAGCTTTACACCATGAAAGGGCGCTGCTCGTACGTCCGACGGCAACGCAATCTTTATTTCAAAGGCGTCATAAGTAAAAGTGACATATCAGAGAATTCAGATGAATAAATTAATATTTTATATCTCAAGCAAAAAATTTGTATTTTATGTTTCTGCATTATTATTAATAAGATTTCATATAATTATGCTTTTTCTCATCATCCCAATGCATCCATCAATCTCAATTTCATCTGGGGCAGCTCCTTGCATCCTCTTGTCCCAATCCTTCCTCTCGCTTCCCGAGGAAGACAGGTTACCTTTAAAAACTCACCCCCTTCCACTTCCCGACCTCAGCTCGCCCGTAAATTATTTTTCCTTTTATTTTTGTTATATTCTCTTCCTTTTCCAATGGGTTTCATGCTACTATTTTTTTTTTTTCACTTTTTGGCATTTTCTAAGGCTTTGGCCCACGTCTAATAACCATACCTAATAATTGCATATCATTACACGTAGCATAATGTTGCAAAATAGAGTAGGTAGGTAACTAATAATGATGTAGTTGTAAGAAATTTTGTGGAACACTTCGTTTGCGTTTTCTTATTAGAACAGAGAAACATATTTTGTATCTATGCAGAATTTGCAATATTTATTGGTAGATAGATAGATATTCCATACTCGCTAAAAAGAAACAGTAACTATGCCAGATAAATCAATTAAGTACATAAACCTCATTATTCCTTAATTTAAAATTCTAATAAATTCAAAGTTACGTTCGTAAGCTAATGTTGTTATGTCAAAATATGAGAAATATCTACCAATAAGCACAGAGTATTATTATGAGTGCGATGTTATCAAATAATTTGATCGTTCTTGAACTTGCGAATGGGTGTCAAGAATCGACATTTTAGAAACCATGTGCTTCTGTCCATTCGTAAAGTAACGCATTCGCAAATAAACGTGTGAATCTCAAGAACAGCCCCCCTGTGCTGGTAACAAATTATCATATCAAGCGCTATCAACGATTTGACTGTCAGTCAATGACCTAATCTGAAGAAACCCAAACTTACACTTTCAATAATTTGGTCAGCAAGTTCGGTCAGCCGCAGGTTGCCTGCATCATGATACCTACTGGCCAGAAACAGTTAACGACAATGTTACGAGTCCCGGTTCAGTTGACCATGGCAACGATCTTGGAACTTGAGGTAGGGCGTGGATTGAAAAGAAAAGCAAGTGACCGGACAAAGTAAAAAATTAGCTATATATACAAAGATAATTCCAGTGGTGTAGTGTTGGAGGATATTCATGGTTTATTTTTTGTTATTGGCTCATCGAACAAACAAAACTTTGTGACATTATTTCTCTTCATAAAGCGTAAGAGAATATTTTTCACAGAAAGAAGGTCTTAAAAAAAGCACAGAAATAATTATTTTAAGAATGGCTTCCAAGACTAGACAATTTGAGCTCTAGTTGAGAAGAGGAATCGTACTGAATGTATCATTATTGTAAAGTAGGTAACATCAAGCTAAATATGCATAAGCTAGTGATATAATCCCATTTATAGATGAGTATAACAACAAGAACTAACAAAAAATGTGTCCTACTACCTCACTACTTCTTGTATAATAAAACATATATTCCCTGAATTTTACTTGTAAGATTCTGATGATCTACCATAATAGATAGACAAATGGACAGACAAATTTATGATATCTATAGCTTTCACAATACCAGCTGACGAAAAACAGATCGGGGTCATAGTTATATATTATATATAAATATAAAATAGCAGTGATCATATCGATCGATTTTAATGAAATTCGTCCCTAGACTGCTAAGTTCTTTTTTACTTCAGTTAGATCACAATTAGTTTCATTTTATAAATAAACAAACTGTTTTACGCGGTACTTCCCAGGCAATCACTTTGGTAAATTGTGGTACGAAAACATAGTCACAAGTAGTCTTGAGTATGGAACCCTTCTATCTCAGGGTCCTATTCGCACGTAAAACCAGTCAGAACACCAACTCAGTTCCATCCACAGATATGCACCAAGAGAGAACAGCCTAAGAATTTTTCCTACATATGGTTTTGGGATTTTCCGGAATGCAACCCTCCACCTTTATGTTCCAGTCGCACTGACAGACTCTCACAAAATAGTCTAGTGACATACCAGACACAAATATAGCAAAACATCTTCGAAAATTCAGCCATAGAGCTCACATATACTTCTTTGGGTATGTTAAAGGTATGGAACCCCCCACCTAGGATGTTCAGTTTCACTTACAGCCACTAACAGATCATTCTAATAATATTCTATTCTAGAAAGACCATCAAAGTTCAGCTATAGATTTGAGAAATATGCAATAGACTTTGAGGTACCAACCCATCACATAGAGTTCCACGGGCACTGAAAGTATGACAATACTTTTACTTAAGATATGACATACATATATGCAAGATTTGGTTGGGATATCTTGAATAGTGTAGGATACAATAGGGCACATATAGTTTGTTTCACGAATGATGGCGTCTGTCTTGAAAACACGAGAAACGGATTTTGAGATAAGATCTGGTATTTAAATTCTGTATACCCTTTAAGGAAATTCATATAATTAGAGAAAATCACAAAGTATTAGGTGTGTTCTAGATAACAATAGAACATTCTCGTTGACTGTCATGTCAAGATTTAGATATATAAAGCCGTGTCGATCACGGGCCTAGGGCCACGGTCAGTTTATAACAGTCAGTTTATTGTATCAGTCAATTGGAGACACAAGTCGATAGTAGTTGAAACGCGATAGTCAAAGTGACAAGTTGTGACAGTTGGACTACAACAGAAGGTCGTGTACAGAGTGTTTGAAATAAACGTTATTGGAAGCAATCTACGAACTTTCGAGTATTACGTAAGTGAACTCACTCCATAACGTTTAGCAGAGAGCTCAACGTTACAGTATTATCTTCTTTGGTGAACGTTGAATGATTTTGATGACTAATGTTACTCTCAAACGTGTGAAATAAGTATAAATTGGACAGTTAGTGCACTGATAAACACAAAATAATATTAATTCTATTGGTCCTGGTACTTTTGTCAAAGATTTCAATCTAACTACGACTGCACAACTTAAAAATTACCAGTACCAGTAGAATAAATATTATTTTGTATTTTTCAGTGTACTAACTAATAAAAGTCGGTCCAATGTTTTATAAAAAATATTCACTTTTTACTTTACTTGTTGTCAATTTATTAAATTTGTATGCCTTCCATAATATTTTTGTAATACTTATCCATATAAACCATCTGAAGCTCAAAGTATTGTAAGGTCAGATACATGTGCAGATTAAGTTAAATGAAGGCCCAAGTGGAAGAAAGGAAATGGGTTCTGCTGGGTTGAGAACAAAATATTATACCCATAGATTATAACACACGATCACTAAAGAGAGCAGCATATAAACTTCGTTTACGTGAGTTTTATTTTGAGAACAACCATGATTGTGTTTAATCTTCTATCAGCTGTTGACACGACAATTGCTGTTTTCTAAACATACAGAAGTACAATAATTATTAAGTATTATTGAAGCATCTAGATTCCATCTACTTTTCTGTTTGCTTGATCTCTCAAAATTATTCAAGACTTCAAAGCATACCCTTTACTTTTATGTTGACAGCATAACTTAGTTAGCATTGCCCATCAACGTGTTTTGTCTCGCATAAAAGAAGAAGTATCATTAGAGATCAGATACCTACATATATCGACAATGATCCAGTTTCAGCAATATTCTTGTGTTTTTCTTTTTAATCAAACTGTGATTATTATTCGTGCTAAAGCTTTCAACTTAATTGCATACCTTATAAATACTCCATCAGGCAAGTCCAAGTATCATTTTCATGCTTTTATAAGGACGTAATCTGCACACACTCGAATATCCTTTGAAAAATGATGATTCTCGCATTTTAAATATAGAATTATGCAAATGTTGTAGCTCGTTTTATTAATAGAATAATAACTTAATGCACGTTATATATTCTAATTATTTTTTTGTGCAGACGATCTTTTGAAGGATGTATTCATGTTGGAAGAATGGATGTGTTGAAGTAGAAGATTTCTTTGATTTTTTTTTGATCGGCTTCAATTGACGGAAAAGGTAGAGGTACCTACAATTCGAGTTTATGTACGAATGAGAGCACGTTTTGGATAATAATCGTACTCTGATTTTGTTGTTTGTTTTTTCATTCAAATCAGGCCTGCTGAAAAATGGTCCCGTTAATAGAAAATAAGAAATTCAACATGTATTCTTCCCAAAAATCCAAAACAAAGCAATTTTTATATTCGAAAATCGAAAATTTGATGCGAGATGCGACAAAATTAAAGACGATATCATTTCTGTGATCCTTGAAACTGAGCATTTTTGTAGGAATGAATTTATTAAAAATTGAATGTGATTCTATTAACACTCAAAAATATTAAATAAGTAACATTTTACAAGAATTAGAATGGAGTTTATTAGATCCAGTGGCACTGGAAATACAAAATATGTAATATAGGTATTATATTGGTAGGTATCTTTTGATTTAGGGACCATAACTTCTGTAGCTACCTATAACGGATACTTTTTTCCTGCACTTGCTCATCTTCAAAATAACCAGTCAATTCGAATCTTATTTTATTTTATTTGCCTCTTCTTATAAAGTCGGTCTTAGTTATTGTGAACAGTAATTTATCTTATTTTCCATACATACAGGGTGATCCAGAGAGGTTACTTCTATTCAAGCTATCGATGTGATTTTTTTAACGATGACCCAACCGAAGGAGGTGTACTATTCGAATATTTTTCTGTATGTTTCTTGTTTTAAAGAGGACTATTAAGAGATGGTCTCAGTGAAAAAAAGTCTACATTCAACATGTCCTTCCAAAAACAATCTTATCTACAATAGATTAGATAATAACCTAAAAAAATAATCTTTATTAGAAAAGGTATCAAAGTTCGTATTGAGAGTTGGATTTTAAATAATCTAAAGTTATAGCATATTGTTATAGTATAGAATTTCTGTATTTACATCATATAATGATCTGTACATTTGTAGTTGTCTTTATAGTTCTGTTGTATTTTCATGTTATTATTTGTATATTTTTATTGTATTAATATGTAGATTTAGATGCTTTTAAGGTTGTAGATTTTAATTCATTATTTAGTTCAAGTCCATACAAAGTTGCTATTTGCATGTCGGTAGGGGTTTGTAGGGCTCATAATGAGTCAGACAATCTATTAGCATACTATTTTGACCGACTTCAAAGAAAGGAGAAGATATACAAATCGGTTGTATGTTTGCTTTTTTTTCATTTCTTTTAATGGCTGTTCGCGCCTTTTGCGTAGTCTTCTGTTTTAGACGATTTTTGTTTCATTTGAATGAGGAGAGTTGCGAAATGGTCCCAAATCCAAAATCTCCTTCCCTCCAAAAACCGCCCCCAAAAGGGGTGGAGGGGGCAATTTTTCTCGAAATTTGAAAATCCCAGACGGCAGAATTAATGAAAATTCCATATCCAGAAATGTTTAAATTGGACAATTTTTAAAAATAATCATAGGTGTCCGCGCTACAGTCTGAAATATGTGTTCCAGCTATGTGGAAGGGGCAAATTTTTACGAAAATCGAGAATTTGGGATTTGAGAATTAGAAAGGGAACCATATCCGGAAACGTTTAAATTGAACATTTTTTCAGAAGAGTTACGGTTTCCGAGCTTCGCAATGGTAACGTCTAAAATATGTTATATGCGTATTTCCGCTATGTGGAAGAGCAATTTCTTTCGAAAATTGAAAATATGACACGGCCAAATTAAAGAAAAGATTATTTGCAACAACATTTATATTGAGTTACGGTTTTCGAGTTACAGCAGTAAAATCTGAAATATATTTGCGCCACGATGTTTTGAGATCTCTGAATAATAAATAACAAGTACTAGCTAAGCCTATAACTTTTTGGCTATTAGTGAACGATCAACGATTTTCGTGACACATGTTACACTCAAAAATGTGAAATAAATATTAAAAAAAAAAATTTACCGACTTTATTAGTTGTTGCACTGAAAAATACAAAATAATATTAATTCTATTGATGCTGGTAATTTTGAAGTTGTGCCGTTGTAGTTTGTTGTTGTAGGCCAACTCCAAAAAGAAACCATCAATAGAATTAATATTATTTTGTATTTTTCAGATTTGTATGTTAGCCTGAATAAAATATTATTATTATGTTATGTTTTCTATCATTCAATTCCACTCAAACTTTCAATTCGGTTTCGAATCTTTGTAATTATGGATGTCATGTCACCGGAAATTGGTTTGTATTATCTCTTTAAGGTGATTTTAGGACAAATGAAACATTTTTAGTATTTCCATCTTAACTTAAGATAACTTCAAACCTTTAATTCGTATAAGAAATGGCAAATGTACTTAAACTAGTCGTACATAAAAGGCGACTTGAGCATTTTATCATTAAATCGACCATATTTTATGAAATTCGATTTTTCATTTTGTTACTAGAGCTGCTGTTTCCTCATAGGTAACCTTATAATAACTTTATCTAAAACAAAGTTCTTCTTCAGTGAATACGTTATCAGCATTCTATTCTTATGCATCGATATTGCCAAGAGCCCTCATTCACTTTATTAATCTACCAAAATCTTAGCACGCTGCTAATAATGGTGGTAATCAGTTTCATTTCGTCGATCGACAACAATATGATCCTATTTATTTTTAACACATTCAACTAACTCACTCTCTCTCAAGATCACATATACAGATAAGAAATTTAAAGTGTCGCTGTATCGACAACACAAATGGTGGTTTGAAAGGTTTCAAAAATAAGTCAGTGCCTTTGAAGGTAGTCAGTTGCAGTTTAACATTTTTTAATTGCGTTGACTTCCATGGTGCGGGCCTATTTTGTTGTAGACTTATTACAAAAGGGAAGAAATATCCACCAGGATGACTTTATCTTTGGAGTGGTTTAATAAAGGGGTTAGCTATGATGATGGCCGCAGAATAATATACCTAAGAATAGTCACACAAGAGGCGACTAATAACAACTAATTGAGGGTTAATTGTTCAGTCGAAAACAGAAAACGGGTTTGGGTTTGATTAAACATTGCCACCTGGAAGCTAACGGTTGTTATAAATAATAAATAAACTTTCATTTTTAATTGAAATATTTTTCTATCTATTTGCAGTCATGTTTTCGTAATCTAATTTTTAATTAATTAATTAAATCTTAATATAAAAATATTTTGTTAAGTACGAAAGCAACTAATGCCCCATGTGATCTGTATATTAAGATATTCACATTGAATAATTGATAATTAATAAAAATAATACGGAGAAAATAAAAACACTTCTCTTAAAAGTTTTTCTTAGTTTCTTATTAACGCTTGGTAAGGACGAAAGTCTTCTCTGCTCATTTGAATACAATTAAAAAATATAATATCCTAGCCTTTAGAGTGTTGGACCAGAACTTGATGAAGCTTTTATTTTCAATCATTAATCTATCTACTTACATAATTTACCAACTAAAGTCTATAAACGAAAACCATCCAAGTACTATTCATCTAAATACCCAGTGATGAAACCCTCGTTTCCAAATGATTGAATCCAAAAGCTAAATAACCATCGAAAAGCTTTTTGTACACAATCATGCTGGCATGCTCAGAAATTTCACAATAGGAAATTTTGGTATAAAATCATAACCATAACAATGTACCTATTTCGAATATATCGCTGATGTGGACAGTAAAATCGTGAAAACCACTTATTATACAAAAGAATTGTCATATTGAGATATTTTAGATGAGGATATATTTAAAGTCGGAGAAAACTGTATGAAATGATATGATAATAATTGTAATAATAAAAAAATGTCTTTATTTGATTCAATTACAATAAGGCCTTATCTACTCTTACATGTATTCTGTACATAGAAGTATAAGCAGGTGAAAATTAAAGTAAAACAAGCAGAAAATAAATAAAGAATTATCAAAATTTACACATAAAAAACTGAAAGAAAAATGATAACCAATTGTTAACCAGCAGAGTAATTAAATAATTAACTAAATAAATCAACTAGGTAAACTGTAAGTTTTGGTTGTCTGATTAATGGAGTTGTAAGTATACTCTAACATATCTGGATTAGGCAAGTTCTATGCGCTGGCATGGTCAGAAAATTGTTATGTCTATGTTCTTTTGAATTAACTTGAAGACGATGAACAAGCTTGTTCAGGAGATAAAGATGTGCACCAATATGTTTTATTCTACATACAAACACTCCAACAGTGTATTTAAAGTTTTGACCAACCAATCTAATTCATCAATTTTTAATTAAGAGACATGATTTTACTTACATAAATTGTAGACAAATCGACAATAGCTGTTTTGAATCTTCTGCAACCTATATTTTGTAGAATAGTCTAGGAATGCATAGTATAAGCTTAACGAGTAGTATATTTTAGACAAATCTAAATGAAATCTAGTTGCTTCAATAATTATTGAATTTCACTTTATCAATGGGGAAAAAGAGTCGCATAAAAATTTGTATGTATTGTAACGTGAGAAAGCTTTGCACTCTGTTTAGGTTCGTGTAAGGTTGAAGAAGATGGCATTCAATAAGAAAATAATATCACAATAAGGATTATTGAGTAAGTAGACCAGAAAATATGCAAGGGAGTCGTTGCATAAACGTGTGATAGGCACTTAAAGATTGATTGACTTAATTATATTATTGCAGTTACAATCCCTATACAAGCTTTTCCTTAATGAATATCATTTTTATGTCGATTCATGTTATGAACGCCATAGAACGCCATAGAAGTCATTCGTCATTTGTAATTGATGAAAATGGCTGACATTTATAGGATAAACGTGTAAAACGCGCCTAGAGTTTCACGAAACTCTCGAAATTCGAGCTTTCTCATGTCGTCGAATTTTTTTCTAGATTTCTCAATCTCGAAAAATGCAGGTTCTGCCGTAGCTCACAACTCGTGTTAATTCAGAAAGGCGAAAATAAAAAACTGTGTTGGGAAATAATTTTAATCTATTTTAAATTAACAAAGCATAAAAAATAGCAAATATAACAAAGCAAATATCAAGGGTAAAAATAAATATTTTCATATTTTTAAAAAATTAACAAAACATGAAAAAAATAATGACAAACATAAGAAAAATATAGATAACATGGTTTTTAATATAAAAAAGTATCTAAGCAGATAAGAAAATTATTGTTTAGATACAGCCAAAAATTCAAACACTGTACTTAAAAATTTAGAGCTGATTCTCCAGTTATTCGTTTTTTTTCTGATGGTCAGTGTTGTTCTTGAAGACATTCTTTCTGCAGGCACTGAAGTAGCTTGTAAACTTAAGAAATCATTTTCGTCACATTTTCAAAGATAAACAAACTGTTCTTTGGCACCTCGCTACTCACGGGCTCGGTAGTTCTCGGTGCGGTTTCCTTATTTCAGTAAATTTCAATTTTACAAATTTTATTAGATTTGAACAATATTTTAATGTCTTGTACAATGCTATTTTCTTACTTACTATTACAAATAATCAAAAGATAATTATTAATACTTAGTTTACAAAATAATTGACACGACACTGTTCGGTCAGTCTGCCATGAAGTGACATAAATTTAACCTTATTCCCTGTTTTATTCTTCAAAAATGTTAGTTCAAATTTATATACTACTTCCAAGGATATTCTTATGACACCATTTTTGCAAGAATAACAGATTAAATGAAAAGATACAGATTTAGAATAATTTTCACTTTTTGGAACAATATTTTTATTTTATGGGCAATAGTCGGTTTTCAATAGAAAAAAATTACCCTATTTTTTGGTGCAGACTTGTATTACATACACATTTATATTTTTTCTGTCGAATCGAGATCAAGATATTGTCTTCAAGAAAAACATCAAGACGAGAGTTTGTTAATTCCTCGTCTCGATGATCGAGATGGGACGAGAAATTTCCTTCGATTACGAGATTTCCCGTCTTTATGAAACCTCACGAACGCCATAGAAGTATGTTGCAATTCATGATTGATGGAATTGACTAAAGTTGACCTGGACGTGTGATGGGCCCTTTAGTTCATTATCTTGGTGTAACACAGCTGCACGCATTAAACTATCCTCATTCTCATCATCCATACATGCACAACAATCGCATAAACCACTTAGCATTGTTGTTTGCGGTGCTCTCCTACTAGCGGTAAGCCACCGCATGAGCCCAAAAGGTCCGTTGACGTGAGACAGAGAGAGAAAGAGAATGTGAATGGCAGAGTGAAAGAATTATTGAGAAGCCTCTTCCTTCAAGTGGTAGAGAGTTCTCGAATACCCACGAGTGGCCATTATAACATATTTATTAAAATTGTGACAAATTTATCGTATATTCAGGGGAACTACCTACTGCTATTACAACGGAACAATGCCACAGCAGCAGTGCTTATCTCTATGTGGCGATCGAGAAGTCATTTTTGTTGGAAAGAACACCCTTCAGAAGCTGCAGCAATTTGGCTTATATATTTTATACACCGATTTGGAACGTTGATAAGGCAAAGTTTTAAGGACTTTTAAGGGCATTTCGAAGGATTTGTAACAGTTTTTCGAGATTAATGATGTTGGCTGACTGTTATGGAAATTATTCGAGCGGGAATTAAGATTGACGGCAATTTGTAAAGATTCATTCAACTGTCAATTATATCGTTGAAGTTATGTAGGTAGATATGTTTTTGTGGAAGCTATGAAAAATATGTTATATGAGTACGAAATATCAGTTAATGCAGAAGAACTGCGAGGTATACAATTCGACAGTATGTCTGGATGTATTTTTTATATTTGTTCGCGGCTTTAGCATAGTAAACGTGCTCCGATGTTGATGATTTATGATTCATTTAAAAAAACAATATTACACATGCCCTTCCCCTCAAAAACATCCTCCAAAGGGTGGTGGGGCAATTTTTCCAGAAAATTGAAAATCCGAGACGACAGTATTGAAGGAAATTCCATATCCCAAAACGTTTGTATTGGACATTCTTAAAAATAATCACCGGTTTCCGCGTTACAGTCTGAAACATGTGTTTCAGCTATGTGGAAGGTGCATTTTTCCCGAAAATCGAAAATTCGAGATTTGAAAGTTATAGAGAGGACCAAATCCCGAAATGTTGAATATGAACATTTTTTTGAAAAGAGCTACCTACGGCCTTCGATTTACAACAATGGTAAAGTCTGAAATAAGTGATATAGTCATATTTCCGCTATGTGGAAGAGGCAATTTTTTTGAAAAATTGAAAATATGAGACAGATAAATTAAAGAAGAGATTATATGTAGGTGTCAAGTTTTAAAATAAACATTTTTTCGCAAGAGTTACGGTCTTAGAGTTAGAGCAGTTAAGTTGGAAATATGTATATCTGCGCCGCGATGTTTTGGGATCTCTGTATAACAAACTAAGCCTAATACACGGTAATACTTATAAGTACGATCTTCTCTGGTATTAGAGAACGTTTAACAATTTTCATTACTAATTTTACACTGAAAATTGCGCAATAAATATTTTTTACCAAAAACTGGACCGACTTTATTAATTGGTGCACTGAAAAATAGAAAACAAGATTAATTCTATTGGTGGAACATTTGGAGTTGTTGCCTACAACAACAAACTACAACGGCACAACTTCAATTAGCAGCACTAAAATAATTAATATTATTTTGTATTTTTCAGTGCACCATCTAATAAAGTCGGTTGAATTTATTCAAAAAATTATTTATTTAGACATAAAATGCAGAAAACAGCCATTAAGAAGATGCATTTTCTCTTAATGATATTTTATGACATTTAACATTTGCACAAAATATTCTCGAAATGAATTAATCGCCATAGACATTATTTGATTTGTTAAATTTTTCAGCATTTTTAAAAATTTGAGGTTTTTATATTTCTTCAGTTGTTTTTTTCAAAATAAGTTTTAGATAAAAGTTATACGTAGTAACTACGATTATTGATTGCTCCTTATCTAACGACAAGGTTTGCAAATATTAATCTGGTTACATTTTTTGCTTTATATGAAATGAAATCATAAGATTCTTCCGAATTATAAGTAGAATAAAAATCTGGTGTGTCCACTCACACGACTTTCCTACCGCTCGCAGGCAAATTCCAGTGAATGAAAAATTACTATTATTACTATTAGTCTCCTTACATAGCGACGATAATATCGGTAGTAAAGTAAAAATTCTCCGGTCAAATCGTGCTGTCACTCATTTTTTTCAGCATGTCAAGACAAACAACAATGGTCATGTAACATTTTTTCGCAAGATGAAATGTTTAGCCAGAATCTGAAGAAACATGTGGAAAATATGGAATTTTATTCAAAAATAACGTTTTTTGTGCTTTTTCTCAGAGGTGGCGCTATATGTGGATGGTAGAGGGCAAGTTTAATCAAAATCCTTTTCGCGTTATAATCTTGAGCAAATCACATTATTTGGCTATAGCTCAACACCCAGTGTATACAGGATTCTCATTCAGTGCCACCGGCAAGTGATATTGGTACCAAACAATATAAAAAAGAAAGCAACAAAATACACCGTTCCGTTCCCGAGATAATGCTGTCACAGACAGACGGACATACAGACAGACAGACCAATGGCTGAACTGTAAAAATCTCGGTACCGAAAATTTCACACGATTTACTTTCCTTATACAGCTACTATAGTAGCGTAGGAAAGTAAAAAGGTTAAATAAGTGGAACTTTTATGAAAAAAAAACATAGTTTAGTTTTTAATGAAAAAGCTGCCAAAGTCTACAACTGCTCTTAACCACTTTACTTGATTTGAACCATAGCATACTTATCTCCGAAACTTTCGTTACACAGAGAACCACGCCCAAAGATATACTCAAAGAATATTACTGACGTTTGACATATTAGTTGAATTGACATAACGGACAGCAGATCTGTCGTTATCGTATCGATAGAGCTAGAAGTTTTAGGAGAGGTAACAGTTCCATTTCCACAAATGAAGTTTCATTGACCGAAACAAATGAGATATCCTGAGGATCCACCTTTTACACTTTTAAGAATATTTAGTAAAACATTTATATACCACACCTATAAACAATAGATAAGAATTTACGATTGAAAAGTGTAAATTATATAAGCCATTTCGTAAACTCTCAAGGCGAGATTTGTTGAAAAATATTAGTAACAATTTTAACATAAACTTTACCATATCAAGGAATGAAGCATCGTTATTCATGGATTGGATTAAAACAGGAATTCTGTATGTGTGAATATTTACGCAATTTAAAAATTTAAATGAAGCTTTCCGTTTTTTTTAATATAAAACAATATAAATAACATAAATACGTTGAATATACAGCATCTAGTATTAGCCAATCTGACAAACTCCAAGTAAGGTATCTTTAGTGCACTCTAATCGCCACGATTTACATGCAAAATAAAATTTCTCAAAAGAAAAAAGCTTCGGCGACAATAAAAGCTAACTCGCACTCGAGTCACAAATAAATAATAACGGTCAAAATATTTGCTCATGAAATTCCACTCGTGCTCTTTCTGCAACGTATTCTCTATTAAGATATAAAACACTTATTTTAGAGCTGCGTTCCATACCCCTGGTGACGTTTTATAACCTTTAATAAAACTCGGCAGCACCACATTTCAAAGATATTCCACTAAAGTGGCAATTTTACAACCAGTGCTCGAGGCGTTTGTATTCTTATAATGTGAAATTTCTTATCAAGCGCACGCACATACGGCGATCATTAAATTAAGGTAAATTTTTATAAATAAAAAGTCAGCGACGAGCGCTGATTTTAACAACTATGATGGCGATATGAAGACAGAGCCGCATCAGCCCCTTGGTCAAGAGCACTGTTTGCACTTCTGTCAAAAAAATTACAATTTACCAATAGGCAAAGATTGATGTATTTAATCTTTGCAATGGGTAAAGAAGAAAGACTACAAATCTACCTACACATAACTGTATTGGCTGATACTATTATGTTGTGAACATACTGAAAGTAGGTACTCGAATATAATTCTTCTTAACCTATACCTAGAGATTAAATGTTTGCTTCAAATATGCCCCACTCGAATAAAAATTAATATTTCTCGGTTCTTTAAGTGGGTACATACATATTCCAAACAAGCGGGGATAACTGTTTATTGAAAATCAAAAAAAAATAAAGATATTTTTCTGACAGCAAACAAAGGAATCTATCTACGTCTGATTGAAAGAATAAATTTTAGTTTTGACCGACGAACCCAAACGTAGGAGTTATACTACAATTCGATTGTTTGCTTTTTTGGTTTGTACGCGCGATGTAGGTATATAGTGAACGTACTCTGATTTTGATGATTTTTTATTCATTTGAAATAGGAGACTTAAGAAATGGTCCCATATTCATAAAAACTCTAATTCGAAATCTTTTTCCCTCCAAAAACTGCCCCAGAAGGGGTTGTAGGGGGCAATTTTTTCTCGAAAATCGGAGACGGCAAAATTAAAGATGAGGCCATATCCGAAAACGTTTGAATTGAACATTTTTCATTAAAGTTACGGTTTTCGAATTACAGCATTGGTTAAGACTGAAACATCTATGTGTATTTCCGCTATGTGGAGGGGGCAGTTTCTTTCGAAAATTCAAAATTATTTGTAGCAACATTTAAATTGTAATTTTTTCCAAAGAGTTGCAGTCTAAGATATGCGTATTTCCGCTACGATTTTTTATTAGATCTCTGAATAATAACATGTACAAGCAAATAATGTTCATAGGTAATAGGATAATTACTATCTTCTCTGGTATAAGTGAACGTTCAACGATTTTCGTGACTAATCATACACTCAAAAGTGCAAAATAAATATTTTTTCACAAAAGATTGGACAGACGATATCAGTTGGTGCACTGAAAAATACAAAATAATATTAATTCTATTGGTGCTGTTACTTGTGAAGTTGGTGCTAAGAGTCTTTTATTTAACGGCAATTGCACAGCTTCAAAATTACCGATACCAATAGAATTAATATTTTTTTGTGTGCTTTTTTTGGGTTTTGCGCGCCATTCATATAGTAATCGTAGTCCGATTTTGATGATTTTTGATTCATCTGAAAGAGGAGCCTTGAGAAATGGTCCCATATTCATAAAAACGGGAATGCGACATCTCCTTCCCTCCGACAACCGCCCCCAAAGGAGGTGGAGGGGGCAAATTTTCTCGAAAATTGAAAATCTGAGGTGGTTTAATTAAAGATAGAACAATATCAGGAAACGTTTAAATTGAACATTTTTTCAAAAGAGTTACAGTTTTCGAGATACACGCATGTAAAATTCTCAAATGTGCAATGTGGAGAGGGCGATTTCTGTCGAAAATTGAGAATCTGTGGGCAGTACATGAAGGACATAATTATTTGTAGCAACATTTATAATGAACATTTTTCCCTTAGAGTTACGGTTTTCGAGTAAAATCGGTGTTAAACAAAAGTGTGAAATAAATATTTTTTTACAAAAAATTGGACCGACGTTATTAGTTGGTGCAATGAAAAGTATAAAATAATATTGATTCTATTGGTGGTGGTACTTGTAAAGTTGGTGCCAAAAGTTATATTATCAATCTACCTGCAACTGCACAACTTCAAAAGTAACAGCACCAATAGAATTAATATTATTTTATGCTTTTCAGTGCACCAACTAATAACGTCGCTCCAATTTTTTGTAAAAAATATTTTTGTAAGAAAATATTTATGTATTTTTCTTAGCCCTATCTATGTTGAAGGTCTCAGGTAGAATTATTACAAGCATATAAATCTACTTCATCGAGTAAAAAAAGTTCTTTTGAGTTATTTAACTCAAGAATTCTCACATTTTCATTCATTTTCTTGAAAATCCTTATATAGAACCATCTCCAGATTTTTCAGTTCCTTTGCTATTGATAAGTTGATAACCGTAACTTTTAATAGAACTCATAATTAAAATCTTTGTTGCCAAATCCTAACTCATTTGTATTCTATAAGATCCTGTTCTGAAACCATCACCCTACATTTTTCTGTTTCTTAGCTGTTGGAAAGAGTAGGTAACTTTTTATGGGCACATTCAATTAAAGCATAATTTATAGCTTGTTCCGAGGCATCTGCAATTAATAAACAAAATCTGTTTTCAAAACTAATTAAAATCCTATCGTTTTATGTATACCTAACCGCTAATAGCGTAAATTACGATATGGAGAACGAAAATTCCATTGAAGCATCCATCCATTTTATGTGGTGTCAATTTACTAGTCGGGGCAACACTTGAGGCGCGGGAAGTTGCCAAGAAAATCTACATAAAATTTCAACGGGAACCCATGGTACCTAAACAGTTTCACAAAGCATATCATATACATAAATAAAGGTGTTTTTTTTGTCGGTACGGTATCTCCCTTAATACTTTATTAAAATTATTGATTGAAAAATTAATTTGAAGATTACATTCCTCGCTAATGACGATAAATATTAAAAATAGTTTAAGAAATTTCTCATTGAAAAAAAAATCCCGATGGCCTGTAGTCAGCGGAAAGGTAAATTTTTCAAAATTCATTGAATTGAAATTTGAACAACCTTTTCATTGGTATACCTACATGTTATTACATACAATTGTCGTATGTGTCATAGCCTTGCGGTTAGAGGTTTTTGTTTTGGCTGTTGAATATAAAGCAGACAGGGTTCGAGTTCCACTTCAAGGCAGAATTTGTTTTTCGCCTATTTCTTTTCAATAAATATACTATATATTTTTTTTATCAGGGTCTATATTAAGATCTCCAGAAAATGTACAATTACATTAAATTTATATTGAGTGTTCAAGTTTTATCAATATTTGTTATTTTTCTTTATTAATTTTTATTTTTTTACTTGTGTATTTTATGAAAAAGTGCTTAGTAAAAAAGTTGTAGGTACTGATTATATCTATAACCTAAAATTATTTTTGATGATATTTACACTACGGCTCTTTTTTGATAATTTTTTTAAATATTTGAACGGTCGCCATTTTGAAACTACTTACCGGATATTGCTCAATAACGAACTCGACCGAGATATTTGAGAGATTGATTTTTGTAGCAAATTTGAACTTGATACCTTCAAAACTGCGACCTCTATCGTGTTAACAAATTTCGTAATATCCCATATATATATAAACTTTTGAACCAAATGTTTTTTAGGACTAACTTATAGACATATAACAACATGCCGTTGAAATTTTTTCGAAATTCAAAAGTGTGAAACTAGAACTTCTAAATGTCACCATCTGGTGAAAATCTAACTGTGATGCATGTGAGGAAACTTAGAATAATTAGAAGTCTGCCCATATTTTATTAGCTTGAATGAAATCCGTTCTCGCAACTCAAACTCAGACATGGCACTTCCTTAACTGGAGTTTTGCAGGCATTTTTTGAGAGATATTAAATTTTACATAGTCGAAAGAATATATTTTCAGGAGGTTGGCAAATCCAAATGTCGAATTATTTTTGGGAAATTCGTCTATCTGTTTAATCGTTGTAGTCAACTCAAGATGGTAGAGGGCCGCTGATTAAGTTGAAGCCAGAATTTAACTCAAGCTGGAAGTGCTTTCAAATTTAGTTAATTACATTATTTGCAAATGTGAACCGTAAAAACCGGATTTACATAAGATATTTAGAAGGCGTAATATATTGACAATCTGTATTACTAACAAGACTGTAGAAAAAGATAAACATAACGGAAACATCCAGAAATACACTAATTAATAGAGACTTGCTCTAAAATTTTACATGAAGTCGGCCAAAGCCGCATTTACCTGGTATTTATTTTGTAGATGTTTTACAACTGAATATTGAACATACTATGTTTTTACTAAAAGCCTTAGGTACCACTTCTTTTCAAAATAAAATGTATTTCATGGACAAATATTTGCATTTACTTATTTCCACGTGATTATTTTCCCATTCAGGGACCATGTTGTTGTGCTAAATATTCCCAAGGGTAATATAGTGTTGTCTTATTCTTTTTATCCATATGTCATTAGCAGATTTTTTCACCCATTGTTATATATCTTTGAAATGCTGACAGAAAAAACTTTTTATGAAAAATCAACGTTAGACAACAACCAAGTTATTTTTCCAAACATGATTTTTCCTCGAATGCAAGCATTGCAAAACGGTTGCACTAAAATTATTTGAAGCAAGACAAAAATTTAGCTTCTCAAATAATTATGGAATTAGATAAGCCTTAGCGAGCCTAAGAAGAATTGTATACCGTAAAAAATTCAATAAAATATCCTTGTACAATCAATTTTTTGCATGAATCTCTTTTTGAAACCTATTAAAGTCCAATATGGTGCCCGTATTTAAAAACAAAGCAGGTAAATGATGATTCCAAATGAAAGGAAACAAAATTTTAAATTATATATAAGTACAAACCATATTATTTAAAATAAATTTCTTTAAGTAAAATTTTAACCATTTTAAAAAATTTTCAAAGCTTAGAGCACAATAACATCAATTTAAAAGTGCAATAATTTTGTTAATTCAAATTATTTGGTAAATCCAAATTGCTGAATCTATTATGTGAACGGCCTTCAGTTACCTACCTATACAATTATCTATTTTAAATTTACTCGTTTTTGTATCTTTCATGACTTCATCTAACACCAATTTAGGGCACATTTAATGGTATTTGGACTTTTCTGTGAAAAAATTGCAGTTAATATCGATTAATTCGAGCATTAATGTAGAAAATAATCAACTACGACTCTTCTAATCATAAACTGGTCCATTATTCCTGTGATTAATAAAATTAGCATACCACTGCCATACAGTCTGATGCGCAGTTTATTATTCATCAAATTTGAAAGAGAAGGGCCGAGTAATGGTCCCATACCCAAAAAATTCGAAAATCTGAGACAGCAAAATTAAAGATACCTTATCCGGCAATGTTTAAATTGGACATTTATTAAAAAATGTAATGGTTTCTGAGTTACAGGGATAGGCAATTTTTTTAATATTATGAATTTCTTCACTTGGAATAAAAATGGACTGGTCCAAGCGTAAGACTTAATATCTGTCGAGTAAAATTTATATTCATAGCAAAATCGTGAAGCACTTGGCAACAGGCGCAAGATGCAACTTGAAGCAAATTGACCGGAGGTTGGTTGTCGCAAAAAAATACGATAGAAAAACCATAACGCCTAACGCACACAGTATTTTATACCACTAAGAAGGTAAGTTCTATTAGTGGTCAGCTGTCCCAGTTGCATCTGCCTCTATGTAACTACGACAAAATAGAAGAAGAGATATATAATATCATGAGAGAGAATAAGGTATTATATGGCAACGTTTTATTACTCAATACCACCATAATAATGACGATATTACATTTGTGTGGAATTTTTAATCATTTCATTATGCCACCTACTTGATTAATGGTATCATCTAGATATAAAACTCAATTAAATTGAGATTACAATACAGTACTTCATTACAAATTAAAAGTATACTTTTCTGACAATATCTTGGTTGTGACCTGATTTTTTCCAAAGAAAGTAGTTTTCCTAACCGGCCAGATTTTTCCAAAATATTGTAGACATATTTCAAAGCAACTACATAATAATATATTATATTGAAACCTAAAAAAATAATAATCTAAAACAAAATTGGTTCCTACGTTTCGAAGCTGTGTTGCCTTAAACAGATACCCACGATGAACTCGATTAGCTAGAAAACACTCTCGAGCAAGTGACTTCACAAACAAAACAAAAAATCGAAAATTATCAGTTTATTGAGTTACCATTAAAATCTAAGGAGCCTTTTTCGGCTAGCTAATCAAAGAATTGGCCAAATTTGTAATTTATATGTAACTACCTGGATAATCTTGTGAGCAAATTTGGACCAAAATTAGTCACGAAAAGATCTAAGGATGTAAGATCAAATTAACGGCACTCCTTTTGTAAATATTACTAAACGATCTACTACCTTCATGACGTGTAAATCTGCTAGGATCTTCATATTACGGACAGCAATGGTCGCATCTATAGCGTTGCTATATCATTCCATATACTTATTGATTACATACAAATCCTCCTAAATATATTCAGACAATCCCTATTTATTATGTGGGACGTTGGTATTATCAAAAACGATCAAGTTACCGTCGAATTTGTTCATCCAGGTCAAGTCAAACACATTTACTGGGTACATAAAGGGTAGTTAAAAATACCCCAGCATGTGTTCCAGGAGTTAAACAGCTTACCAGTTAATAAATACCTAGTTATTATCTCTGCGCCGTTTTTTTTTGCAGAACGTACTTAGAAAACTACTCGTGTTTCGTAAGTAGAATCAGTTTGGATTTGAATTTGTGGTTGTATGTATCTGGATAGTTGAGAATGAAATTTTTCAAATTTTCCACATCTAATAGCAAAACTCTCCTGCAATATGAATTTCTAACGAGTATTCATTGTCTGCATCAATAAGCCAATGTCTTTTCATACACTACAAAATTTAGTTACTAATATTATTCCAAGTATTTATGAAAGATTTGAACAGATTAAGTGAATAAGTTACAGGTTAGGTCAGGTTAGGTTGGGTTAAGTGCCCTACATTTTGATCTAAGAATGTTCTTGCTCTTGTCAAAATATGTCTAAATGATTCTCAAATCACACCCTGATTGTTTTTCATTTCTTCTTCAGTTCGTTAAATAAGCAGTTCTCTGGTATTAATTTCAAAAGAATAGACCTTTGACATAAACATTTGTTTATGGTAATTTAAATAATACATTGTATCTATTTAAGGTGTGTCAGATTTTTCCATTACAAAAAAAATCCCGATGGCCTGTAGTCAGCGGAAAGGTAAATTTTTCAAAATTCATTGAATTGAAATTTTAACAACCTTTTCATTGGTATACCTACATGTTATTAAATAAAATTGTCATAGCCTTGCGGTTAGAGGTTTTTGTTTTGGCTGTTGAATATAAAGCAGACAGGGTTCGAGTCCACTTCAAGGCAGATTTTTTTTTCGTCTATTTCTTTACAATAAATATACTATATTTTTTTTTAATCAGGGTTTATATGAAGATCTCCAGAAAATGTACAATTACATCAAATTTATATTGAGTGTTCATGTTTTATCAATATTTGTTATTTTTCTTTATTAATTTTTATTTTTTTACCTGTGTATTTTATGAAAAATTGCTTTGAACAAAAGTTGTAGGTGCTGATTATATCTATAACCTAAAATTATTTTTAATAATATTTAAATAAATAATTTTTTTAAATGTTTGAATGGTCGCCATTTTGAAACTACTTACCCGATATTGCCCAATAACGAACTTGACTGAGATATTTGAGAGATTGATTTTTGTAGCAAATTTGAACTTGATACCTTCAAAACTGCGACCTCTATCGTGTTAACAAATTTCGTAATATCCCATATATATATATATATATATATATATATATATATATATATATATATATATATATATATATAAACTTTTGAACCAAATGTTTTTTTGGACTAACTTATAGACATATAACAACATGCCGTTGAAATTTTTTCGAAATTCAAAAGTGTGAACGATCGCAATAGGTATATTTCTATAAGAAATTTACCTAATATTTCAACCTGTTGCAACACTTTCCAGGAATATTTAAATACTTAAAAATCTAACACCACAACAGTGATTATAATGAAATAAATAAATACATAATCTCAAAATATTGTAAAGGCAATCGAATATTGATAATTAATATCTAAATGAAATTTCAAAAAAGGGTACATCGCAAAATCGTGATAATTCATGCTGAAAACACCAAATAACTCGCTTTTAGTTTTCTTTTCAAATATGTTAGTTGATTTTGAACATTTTAAAGTAGAGAGTGTTTTTTGAGAACCCAAAATTATGTTAAATTTTCTTAATCCTAATCTGGTTTACGACATTATCACGTCAAAATGCCTCTTTCACATATTTTAGGGAAACTTTTTGGCATTTAATCTACTATCCCATTCCATCTGAATCGCTGCCTTAACCTATTTTTTTATAGAGATTTGTGATTGGTATGATGTGAAGATTCATAAGATATCTCTAGGAATCTTTCTTTAAAAAAAAACACATCATATCTGATGCCACAAATCCAAATTAAATCATCATCTGCTGCTCCAAACTCGAACAAACACAATTGTCAGTATATAAATAAATTCGTTACATTTTGGCACGTGCCCCTGTTCTAATACTCGATCCGTTTATACCTGCGTAGAAAGCTAACACGCGTCCTCAATGGGTTAGATGTTAGATATTTATTTATTATTGAGTTAACGGCTACTATGGAGTTTCCTATTACATACACAAAAACAGACGTAAATGACATATACCTATAGGTGTACCTAGGCGATTATATGAAGAGAGGGCTTGAGCACACCTTGTCATTTTGTATTCGAGCAGTGTGGGTGTTCGAGTCGTACGTGTTGTTATTATGTAACTCTATTGTCACCGCATTATCAAGATGAAGGGGTTGATTTCTCTCACACACACGAGTATATTCCAGGAATCATCGTATATGGTAGATAGAATTTGTTATAATGTTATTATTGTTATTATTGACCGACGAACCCAAACGGACGAGGTAGGTATACAATTCGGCTGTCTGCTTTTTTTTGGGTCGTGCACGCGTTGTTTATAGTAAACGTACATTTTGATAATTTTTGATTCATTTGAAAGAGGAGATTTGAGAAATGGTCCCATAATCGTAAAAACTTAAATCTGAAATCTCCTTCCCTTCAATAAACACCCCGAAGGAGGTGATGGGGGCAATTTTTCTCGAAAATCGATACTCTGAGGTGGAAGAATTAAAGATAGGAAAATATCCGTAAACGTTTAATTTTTTCAAATGAGTTACGGTTTTCGAGTTACAGCGATGTTAAAATATCAAATATTTGTATTTTCTTTCGAAAACTGGTGGGCACTAATTGAAAGACCAGATTATTTGTAGAAAAATTTATAACGAAATTTTTTCCCCAGAGTTAAGGTTTTCGAGTTTCAGTGATTGTAAACTGGTAAAATCTAAAATACTTATGTGTATTTAGGTCGCTTTGTTTTGAAATCTTTAATTAATAACAACTACAAGCAAAGACTAGTAACGAAAGCAGTAAGCCTTCATGGGCATATTCACACTAATTAGCTTACTCGTTGTATGTGAAGAAATTTGAGATTTTCGACGATTTTCCTTAGAAAATGGTATAAAAAACAGGGCTCTTCGGCCGAAACTCGACACCAAGGTATCTAAACTTCACCTAAAACAATAAAACCTAACCCGATCTAACCGATAAGCCAGAATATGAATAAAATTGTTGAAAATATAACTTTTTTCCTGCGATTTTCCAAAATAAGCACTTGGGGAAATGGGTAATGTGGTGATGATCAAGAGATTTCAGGAATATACTGCAGGCAGGTTTTATCAAAATCCTTAGAGCTGTTCATTTAGAAACAATTTGGATTAAAATTTATCCGAGTTTACAAAGTATTTCAACGTTATTGTTTTAGATAAGAACAAACTTAGATAATAACCAATAATATGAAGAAATTAATTATTTTATAAGAAAGTACTCCACTACAAATCATAGATGTTGTAACGCTCAACACCCCCAGCCTGTTGATAACTAATTCAACCACTTTTTGTTACGTTTTAAATAGTGACATGCAGTTAATAGAATGAAATTTTCTCCAATAAGGTAAAAGATAACGATTAAAATAAATTTCACCTTTCTTATAGCAAAATGTTGAATGAATAAAAGAATGAAAGCTAAATATTTTTTTACCAAACATTGGACAGACTTTAGGTATTAGTTAGAGCACTGAAAAATACAAAATAATAGACTTTTGAGTGTAATGTCATGAAAATCGTTGAACGTTCTTTAATATCAAAGAAAATAGTACTTATCCTATTACCCATGTATATTATTTGCTTGTACTTGTTATTATTCAGAGATCTCAAATCATCAAAGCGTAAATACATATATTTCAGACTTTGCAACAACTATAACTCAAAAACAGTAACTTTTTTTGAAAAATATCCAATTAAGATATTGCTACATAAAATCTTTTCTTTAATTTGGCAGTCTCATATTCTCTATTTAAAAAAAATACCCCTCCACACAGCGGAAATACACATTTTTCAGGCTTAAGCTTTGCTGCAACATGAAAACCATAACTCTTTTGAAAAAATGTTCAATTTGAACGTTTTAGAATATGGTCTTATCTATGCCGTTTCAGATTCTCTATTTTAGAGAAAAATTGCCCCATCAACACCCTTCAGGGCGGTTCCTAGAGGGAAGGAGATCTCTAATTTGAGTTTTTCAAAATATGGGACCATTTCTCAACATTCTTCTTTCAAATGAATCAAAAATCATTAAAATCGGAGCACGTTTACTATGCAAAACGCGCGATCCATACATAAAAGAAACATACAGCCGAATTGTATACCTTCTCCTTTTTTGGAAGTCGGTCAAAAATAATCATATTTGTCAACTCATTCAAAAATGTACAAATTCTACTACCCATTTATGAGACAGTCATATGGAACACAGAGCCAAACCTCTTCATCAAAAAAAAAGAAAAAAGCAAACACAACGGAATTGAGTACCTCCTCCTTTTTGGAAGACGGTCAAAAACATAATCTTCACTCAGTTGCCTTATTTCCCTAGAAATGACGGATGCCGAATCTTCTTAGTGTTCTTCTATTCCATCTATTTGGTGATTTCCACTAGAATAATATACTTTTTGGCCATTTGTTTTTGTCCAGTCTCATAAGGTTTTCGAACTATTTAACAATTAGATTCTTATCTTTGAGATATGCCCGTCCCACTATATGGAACTTGGGTAAACAAACAGTTACGCTTTTCGCATTTCAAATCGATAACTCAATTTCTTGTTTGTCCAGACCATGGTACAACAAGACCGTTCAGACCATTCCTATTTATAGTTTCTCTAAGATATTTAAAGCTTTCAACATGTTTTAATAGCCCAAAAATTGTTAATACCATGGCAACCATTCAAAAGATATAACAATGAAAATGTTCTCTTAAACTTTCACTTTCTAGACAATAATTTCGAAACGAAGCCCAATAGGAACATAATTCATATAAAGTAACAATATAATTTTTGGTTCCCTGCAAATCATTTTCGGTATAAACTTTTCGGAGAACCTATATTTTTGCAATTCCATTCAAAACAATGAAATGATACTTGTATTTGTTTTTCCACGACAATACGGAAAAAATAAACATTCTTATATGTATTATCCCTTTCAAATTAAACCCTGCAGTACCTACGCAAATATGACCAATGACCTTGGCATCCGTTGTCCTCACATCTAAATATTTCACACAATCTCATTACAATCCTTATTCCCAACAAAAACATATTACTATTATTTGACTACAAAGACATCACACTCTGCTCATATCTCCCAAATGCATCTCAAATCTGTTCACTCTCAACTATTTGTCAAACAATCCATAAAAAACCGCACGCCTTTCTCCTGCTCCCTGTTATTTTTTTCTCTTCTTCTTCTGCTCTGTTCTTATATTCATAACTACATCTCTTTCGCGACCACCTCGAAGAATAAACTCAAGCCATGCAACATATTATCGAGTTATTATTATTCCATGGCAATCTAATCAGGATGGAATCTCTCTCTTCTACATATGGAAAGGCATGGGCCCACAAACAAACACACTTCTAACCCAAGAATGGGGTGGTAGCTGCACATACACTCACAAAAAAAAAAGGTGCAAAGGGTTGATGTTTAATAATATAAAAGGGGCGAGACACAAAGTAGCGGCCGCATGCCGGGATTTAACGGTAGCAACTTATCGCGATCAAAGATGAATATGTTACAGTAGGTATTGTATATAAATGTCGAGACGAATGAATTTATCATATTGAAAAGTAGACACGCGGGAAGATGTTTGCTGTTCCTCTGTTGTTGGTATATTGTTCGTTTGATGTAGAGACAATGTCGTGTGAAGACTGTCTCTCAACGTAAAGCCTACTACGTAGACAGAATAATCCATTTATCAAATCAGTTTATTCTTTAGTGGATACAAGATAATGTGGATGTGTGTGATTTGTTTTATATTATTTATTGTAAGCTTGACGTTTGTATCATAAACAGCTGAACTGCCCGGTCTTCTTTTCTGATGATATTGCATATGAGGGTGCTATAGGTACGAAAATTTAAGGGATCCGTGCCTAAAAGACAAGGAGGATTCTTTCTGTTACCCCTTGGTGGTCCCTGTTGTCCCACCCAAACTCCAAAAAACAGAAGATCGAAGATTCTTATGATTTTCCATCTGTCTTTCTGTATGTTTGTACACGCATTACGCAAAAACTACTACATAGAATTGAATGCAATTTTCCATGCGCATAAGGTCGCGGGCAGAATCTAGTCTTCTATACATAGTGGTTCAGGTTTTACTAGAATAAATTCAGAGATCGATGGAACTAACCAAAATAATGATAGTTTGTATTATAAACCATACTCCAAAAACGCTACCGTTTGGAGTAAAATGGCGCGGAAGTTTGAATTATTTTTCGGTTTTAATTTTATTACCCATAAGCCAGGGGATGTGAATACGCAACAAGCGTAAGCTGTCTTACGTCAAAATACGCTAGGTTGTGTTTCATTTTTCAAGGCATGCTGCTATTTTATTTAGTAACAATATTGCCCAACACAGCTGATCAATGTCCGGAAACTTACAAAGCTCCGTGCAGTTGAGCCCCAGAAAAACAACACCCTTTATAGCAATTAATTTAAAATGTTGAACACTTATCAGCAACATTACCCTTAGCATTTTAACAAACACTTGTTTATTTACATCCTCTGGCTTACGAGAAATACAATAAAAATCGGAAAAAAATTCAAACTTCGGCGCCATTTTAGTACAAACGGAAGCGTTTTTGGTATATGGTTTATAATACAGACTACAGCTTACCAACTAAGCTGTGATACAAACTATGATTATTTTGGTTAGTTCCATCGGTCCCTGAAGTTATTGTAGTAAAACTTGAATCACCCTGTATATGAATCTAAAACTGAAAGTCTGTATGTATGTGCCGTATTGGGCATGACACTTCTAGATATGCCAACCAAATTTTACGCACGTGTTTATCATACCTCAGGTAAAAGTACTGTCAAACTTGCAGTGCTCGTGGGACTCTATGTGCTGGGTTCCGTACTTGCAAGTCTATTATATATTTCTTAACTCTATGGCTGGATTTTTATGGACTTTCTACCATGTAAGTACCTATGTTTGTAGAATGTTATTAGAATGATCTGGTAGTGGCTGTTAGTACTACTAGGTGGAGGGTTCTATACCTGTAATACCCAAAGAAGTATCTCTGAGCTCTAAGGCTGAATTTTCATGGATTTTTCGCTATATTTATTTGTGGTACGTCACTGGACTGTTTTGTGAAAGTCTGTCAGTGCGACTGGGACTTAAAGGTGGAGGGTTCTATTCCAGAAAATCCCTACGACATATGTAGGCGAAATTACCATGCTGTTCTCTCTTGGTGCATGTCTGTAAATGATGGATCTGCGGTGGTTACTGGTTACCGGACTGGTTCTACGTGCGAGTAGGGCTCTGCGGTAGAATGGTTCCATACTCAAGACTATTTATGACTTTATGTTTTCGTAACACAAAAGTGCCGGCTAAAATAGCTAGTTGTTAATAATATCCAATTTGTGAACACTAACTGCGAGTTACTCTCTCAGTAGTTATATCCAAATACATGAATTGGTTCATATTCGCTTCAATAAAATTCATGTTGCCTACTCCTGTAGACGATTATTTCTTTTTGATTCCAGGAATCACTGGCGAAAATAGCTCCAAGAAAAATTATTATCATTTATCATTTATCATAAGCTTTGAGACGAAATCTATTATTTTTCTTTTATCAATACAAACTGTAGTTTGCAGAGGTGAGAGCGGTATCTCTCACTTCTGCATACAGAAGCATTATTTACAGAAAAATGTTGGATATTCAAGGTCACGCAATGGTTTTTTCCGATTAATTTAAAAATATGGCTTGAAATTGATGAGATATTGTATATAATACAATCTAAGAATGATAAGTAATCATTTGAGACCGTTTTCAACTCGTAAAAGACTGTAATATTTATATTATCAATATATGTAAAACCAAGTAGACGGATTTCACAATTTATTATTTTCAAGACTCTACGGTGTTGCCGGTGCTAAAATTTTACCTGTTTATAAAGACCTAAATCATATATAAATGTCGGATAAATACTTGAGTGAAACCAATAATGTAATAATGAACGTGATAGTAAAAACATTTTTTACTTTAAAAGCATCGCTTTTATTCCAAAATGGTACATTGTTAACGCATTAATAATATTCGTCGAACGGATAACTAACGTATCCCTAACTAAACGGCAACACGGTAGCAGTATTTCTCTCCCAACTAACAAATGTCAGTCATAATAACAATGCAAACCATAGAGATATAATATTTAACATAGAGTAGGCAAGTCCTATTCAGCACTGCTAGTGGTGTGGTCCATAGATAAAAAGAGATAGAGAATATCGTGCCCGTGTCCGTATTTGTTTCATGACGCATACAGAGGAAAGAGTTTATATTTGCGCATAATTCTAATTGAAATTTATTACAATTCTTATTATCCTCTAAAAATAGGTAATTTATTATAGTAGGTACATTATAATTCTAAATTTTAGGTCATTTAATTTATCACTTTCATGTCTTAGGCCTATAGGCGAATATCTATGTAGTTTTGTACTAGGTATAAGGTATATAAGCTGCTGTGTGTGATCGTAAAAAGGTCTATTGGCAGAAGCAGGAACTAAATACATTCACATTATTAAGAAGTAACTTTTCAAAGGCTGATTGAAACTGAATTGTGGTAGGATTATTATAAATCAATGTATTCTCCTAATAAAAAAAAACATTTCCACATGATTTTGAGATAATTTATATGATAAAGAATATTTTAATATTTTTTGTGTGAGAAGTTTTCACATGAAGTAGGTACATAAATTTATTTAACAAATAATGAAAACTAAAAAGCCAGTTCGAACCGATGTTGATTTAAGAACAGGCCTGCGAATAGTTTTATAAAACTGAGGTTGATTTAAATGCTTCACATTGGATTGTATAAATTTACTAATCTTAACTTTAACTCATCTTTCCATTTGTTTTACAAAACAGATTCTTGGTATTTAACAAATAAAAAAATCCCGATGGCCTGTAGTCAGCGGAAAGGTAAATTTTTCAAAATTCATTGTATTGAAATTTTAACAACATTTTCATTGGTATGTTATTACTAAAAATTCTCGTATGTGTCATAGCCTTGCGGTTAGAGGATTTTGTTTTGGCTTTTGAATATAAAGCAGACAGGGTTCGAGTCCACTTCAAGGCAGATTTTTTTTTTCGCCTATTTCTTTTCAATAAATATACTATATATTTTTTTAATCAGGGTCTATATTAAGATCTCCAGAAAATGTACAATTACATAAAATTTATATTGAGTGTTCATGTTTTATCAATATTTGTTATTTTTCTTTATTAATTTTTATTTTTTTACCTGTGTATTTTATGAAAAATTGCTTTGAACAAAAGTTGTAGGTACTGATTATATCTATAACCTAAAATTATTTTTAATAATATTTACACTACGGCTCTTTTTTTATAATTTTTTTAAATGTTTGAATGGTCGCCATTTTGAAACTACTTACCCGATATTGTCCAATAACGAACTCGACCGAGATATTTGAGAGATTGATTTTTGTAGCAAATTTTAATTTTATACCTTCAAAACTGTAACCTCTATCGTGTTAACAAATTTCGTAATATCCCATATATTATATATATATATATATATATATATATATATATATATATATATATATATATAAACTTTTGAACCAAATGTTTTTTTGGACTAACTTATAGACATATAACAACATGCCGTTGAAATTTTTTCGAAATTCAAAAGTGTGACCGATCGCAATAGGTATATTTCTATAAGAAATTTACCTAAAATGTCATTGAAATTTTTCAAGAATTTAGGTATATGTACCTACGTTGAAGCATTTTCATTCACTATCCTTTATTTCGAATGTAAGTTAGTTTACTGCAGCTGAAGTACTTGAACTTAAAACTTGCGCTGAGAAACAAATTTTCTTTTTTTCATTATCATTATATTGTTTACCGTTTAATTATCAACTATTTCCCTATTTACAAATTGTAAAAACTTAACTGCTTCGGATTTCTATTTGAGTTTGGATGACGGCTGAGTCGGATGCGGATGACAGATAGGTACAGTAATCCACCAATCACGAGTGTTCAAAATAAAAGAAATAGATAATCTTGCCTTATTTTCTGTTTCTTTCTATTGAGGGTACGATTTGCCTGCTGTATGTTATATGTTATCTCTATGATAGAATAGAATTGCGTTCACATTCTGTCATTTGCTGTCACAAAGAGGTTAAGGAGTTAAGGCACAAATTGAGATAAGAAAATTGACTTATTTTTTGTCTATGGAGAAACATTACTAATTGAAAATGCTGCAAATGAACCAGCGTCAATAAATGGCATAAATTTGGGACAAGCTGGAACATGTACATATTGAAACTACTTAGTAGTAACTTAAGTAGGTACTGACTATCATATCTCTTTGCCATACCATGACTAATTTCAAACCTGCGCAAAGATCTCTGCCTGAATATCTGGTTTATGCTTATAATTTTCTGCACGTTTGTGCAACCCTCAATATTGATGAGCATCTTGTTATCAAACGTAGACATACTGGTATAAGAGTATACTCTTGCAGAAGAATTTGGTGAACACTGCATCAATTGCACCTGAGTTTCCTCATCGCGTGAAAATATTTCAGTTAAATTATTTATTTAACTTATCCCAAAGTAGAAACTTATCCTTCTCCGCTTTAGAAAACTGTCCGGATCATAAAAGATTATCGGTTTGTTATGTCAGTGTCAGTATGAAGTATATGTCAGATATACAGTATTCCTGTCATTGTGGCCTCTATGATTGTGGCTTGCAAACGCACACTCTCCATACACACCAGCACTGCGCCAGATGATGAACTCTCGTATATTGAAAAACTTTTGATACCAATCGATAATTATGTTATTTAATCAATATTCATTTTAATTCAGTGATTTTAATAATTCGATTAAGAGAATTGGTCCAAATGGACCAAAATATAGCAAGAACCATAATTTTTTAAAGAGAAACAGAAATCTTTCCCTTACCCTCAGATAGGTAAATCAACTTTTATTTTCGTAGAAGTGTCAATTTATAGCATGGATAATATTTAGGTGGACTAAAGTGCAAGATCGCCATTGACTGATGTAAGCCAAAGGATCGTATACAAGCTTTCGTGTCGGGATGTTTTGAAGTTAAGGCACATGCAGATTTGCACAACATTTGAAGTTCAAGGAGGTAAAACTTCATCTGGACAAGAAGGGGAGTTTATTAATAGCCGAACTACATAATTCTTACCGCTTAGCTGACCGAAAAACAAGACTTTAGATTGTGCAAGGATATTAAATATATCAATTTCCAGGAGATCCTAGATTTTTATATGTAGTGCTGAGTAAAACTAAGTGGGTCATATTTATGAGAAAAATAATAGGAATCGGTGAATCGCCCTATGCAGTTATGTTTGGATGTACCGCCAGGTTGGGTTGGCATCAATATAAGTTTACCACAGAATGACCAGGATGAAGACCGTTTATTTGAGTAAATTTTATATTATAGATAACTACGAGTATTTCAATACAATATACATATTACAAGAACGAAACACTAGATATTAAAATTTTAATATGTATATAAATAAATTCAACATTATTATTTGCTGGTAGTTACATCACCTTATTATACAACAAATGCCTAAAAGTATAATTCCTTGAATAATTGAAAATAGAAAATACTCTCCGTTATTGTTCAAAAGCAAGCAAGAATAAAATCGACATATACCAGAAACATTGAAGGAAATTTTGAGTGAATAATTTAACATTAACATTAATATATTTTCTTCATGCTATATATTTACAGTCTTATTTAATATTGTAATTTTAACTATTGATAAATATACCATTTTCTCTTTGCTAGTGGTTATAACATCACCTTAATATTAAAAAATATTGTACTAAAGTACGAGCGTTTCAAATTTATATTGTGAACTATTTCTAAATTATATATATATATATATATATATATATATATATATATATATATATATATATATATAAATAAAACTTGTTTCTTTATTGATAATTATAACATCACCTTAGTATTATTATTCAAGCCACACTTTACTCAAAACTCAAACTCTGATAACAGCTGTTTTGCTCAAGAGAGTTTTCGATGTCTTTGACCGATTTCGCCAGACGGAGGAGGTATACAATTCGGTTGTGTTTGTTTTTTTTAGTATTAAGATATTTGTATACCTACACGTATTTAAAAATAACATGATTATTGAAATTTAAAGTCCGTGACAGCTGACCGATTTCCAAAATAAATCCATATCCCCAAAAAACATTCCCAATGTAAAAATTTTGGAGGTGAGAGCTATATGCAGCAAAATTCAACAAAAAAAAACTCAAATCTTTCGCATATGCTCAGTTAGAGCTGAACCACACCGATACAATTTTTGGTATGTTGTTTTGTATAAGAATTTTGTTTGAATGGTACATTTTCATCAAGTGATTCTATCGCTTCTCACCGCCCCCAAAATTCCTTCCATGAAATTACAACCTGACGTATTATATTCATAACCCACATTTACAGTAAATCTGGACTCGAGTATTTCCATTTCCTCACCAGCCTGCATTTAAGATTCGCATTATTAACGCATATTGATCGTCATCGTCAATTGTAAATCTTTGCAACTTCCTTCTCTTGCCCCTGGTCAATAGTAACAAGTGCAATTTTAGAAAAAAAAAACAATTATGAATATAATACGTCAAGTCGTAATTTCATGGAAGGAATTTTGGGGGCGGTGAGAAGCGATAGAATCACTTGATGAAAATGTACCATTCAAACAAAATTCTTATACAAAACAACATACCAAAAATTGTATCGGTGTGGTTCAGCTCTAACTGAGCATATGCGAAAGATTTGAGTTTTTTTTTGTTGAATTTTGCTGCATATAGCTCTCACCTCCAAAATTTTTACATTGGGAATGTTTTTTGGGGATTCTATTCACAAAAAATTAAATACCTATCTATACAAACTCGAAATAATCCGTTATCAGTTATAAACAATTTCACCTTCAATGCAACTCGGTTCGCAATATAAAAACAATATATGAATAAAAAACAAATAAGCTTGTCAATGCTAATGTTAATTCAAAGATGACACCATTTCACAAAGGTTGTTAACACAAAACAAGATTGCCAGCAGGCAATTCACCTTCCATCAACAAAATAATCAATAATTCTCTTGCGACACTGACGCCATATTTTCCACAACACACAATTCAAAATAGGAGGAGGAGGATAATGAGTATTTTCGCATTCCTCAATGAAACGATTGGATTTTCGCAACGCTCTATGGGCAAACAATAATATCGACCTTCACGATTATATCTAATAGGCTGGCAAAATGATGAGTGTTATAAATCTCAAACGAAATCTCGTAGCAGCTGTTTATAGAGAAAATAATAAATAAACGAATTAATAAATTGAGCAAATAAGTAATCGTGTGTAGAATGTATCGATGATGGCGGCAGATTGTCATCAATTTTGCTGCGGTTGTGGCGGATTCCAGGTACCTATGTACCTACGCTCGAAGCAGGTAATGATCGAGATATGAAATATATTTTTACCGACTTTCAAAAAAGGGCGAGCTTCACAATTCAGTTGTATATTTGCTTTTCTATATTTTTGACTTATTTTGATGATTTTTGATTCATATGAAAGACGAGAGTTGAGAAATGATCCCATATTTAGAAAAACTCTGAAAAAATGTTTTCTCGAAAATCGAAAATCTGAGACGGCCAAATTAAAGAAGAGATTATTTCTAGCAACATTTAAATTGGACATTTCTCAAAAGAAGTAACGGTTTTCAAGTTACAGCATTGTTAAAATCTGAAATATGTGTATTTCCGCCGCGATATTATGAAATATTTGAATAATAACAAGTACAAGCGAGGAATATATATGATTAATAGGATACATTTTAAACAAAAATTGGACCGACTTTGTTAGTTATTTGTATTTTTCAGTGTACCATCTAAGCTTCAGAAAAAAGATTCAAAGATTAGAGATTGTTGATTTGCGGAAAGTTAGCTAGAATAGCTAGAAGACTGAATTTGCTCTGTTCATATTTTTCGGTATTTCTAAAACAAAAAGTTACTTTTATAAAAATTATACATTAACAACACATAATAAAAAAAATCATAAGGTTTTGTGTTTTTTCAAAAGACGATGTATCAACTATAGGTAGATACAAGGCTCTTGGCACCAACTTCAAAATTTGTATTATTTTATAAATTTCTAGTGTTACTTATTTCACATTTTTGTGTTATTGTTTTTAATAATTCTGAAATTGTGCTCTTGTTTGATGATAGTATATAAAATAGAACGTGAATTGAAGAAACGAGAAACGAGAAGGCAAATTTTATGATATGATGACGTGGGTGGGATTATTTTCGACAAGATATACTTTGGCCCATAAAAAAGAAGCCATCATGTATGCTTTGAGATGAGATAGATCAGTTAATATCATTCTTATGTAACATATCTCAATTTCGGGACACTCTAATCCTCTAATCAAAAATCCATAGTTTAATAAAACCAAGTATACAATCAAAATTTGAGGTTTATGTGAAAATAACAGCGCATGTCCAGAATTTTCTAAAGTCTCATTTCGTGGTGGAACCATAAGAACAGTACTAGAACTATTTTTTATTGCATTCAGGTGTACTGGAATGCAGAATTATAATTTCCATGTTCCTATTAGTTCCGAGAATTCCTTCTGGAACACATTTTCTGCACTGCGCATGAGCAGCCAGTGCTAGAACCGTTCTCTTACTTTGCTGGAACATACTTATTAACCTATTAAAAAGCTGGGATACTCTTACTTTCCCACCGCTAACCTAAGCAAGTAATGTCAGGAAAGTATTGTTCTCGCGTATACAATCTTTGGTGTCCGGTTTTCGACAGACATTTCAAACCTACCTTAATAAGAACAAAACATGTTTTCAGCCATTGACCTATCTGTCTGCCTATCGGTCTCTAGGGCAAGGTCATCTTTGGAATAGATAAATCAAGTTTGTATTTTTTTCTTTGTTTTGTAGGGTGCCGCTACTACTCGCCTGTGACACAGAATGAGTATCCTGCTCGCACAAGTTGGCAGCTAACAGATGAAAAGCTTGTTTTGCTGATTATTATATAGCACGGAAATGATTTTGAAGAAACTTGTCTAAAAAAAATGTTTCTGAATCTTTTTACTGCCATCTGAGAAAAAGCAGTAATGAGATTTCATTTGTCGCAATTATTTGATTAGTTCATAATCAAAATCAGTTCAGCTGTTAAGTTTAGGAACAGATTAACTAATTAACATTACTATCGAGCTATCAATGTCTGCACGGCCCATCGTTATGTTCATGGAAATGCTGGGTCCTTGAAGCAAGGTGAGATTCTGCTGCGCGAAAGCTATTCGGTTATTTCGTTTGCCCTGGGCGACGACATATTGTCGCAATCCGCTGCACAAACGTGCAGAGCCAGGCAAGCAGATGGATGTTGTGCCGTGGTAATTTTGTCGCGATTATCCATGACATGCCATGAAATATGACACGAATATCGTTGGTAAATGCTCAAATTATCCTCTGCTACAATGAAAGCGAGAGCTATTGGATCGATCGTTCGCGCTATTATAGATACACAGTAATGAAGAAGAAATACGTACGATGAAGATTATTTTTACATACCGACCGAAATGTCAATAATTGGTAAAAGATTGAAATGGTTATGAAGGGAAACGAAATTGTGTAATAACATCCATATGGGGCAATTCAGGAGACCTTCATACAGAAGAGCCTCCTTGTTTTGTTGAAAGACTTTCCAAAAGGAGGAGGTATACAATTCGACTGTCTTTTAAATATTATATTCTTCAGTTTGTAGCATTGGGTTATTTGGATAGCTGTTGTACTTGTATTTCCTCAAAACCAAAATTTAGAAAAGATCAGTTTGAAAAAAAAAAATCGCAATATCTGCTCTTATTGGACTATTGTCAAAATGTGGATTTTCGATATTGTATTCTATTACCGAGGTCATCTAATCTAAATCTTCACAATGAAACTAGGTACGCAGTTTAGTTAGATTGAAAACTTTTGGCACCAACTCTACAAGTCCAGCACCAATAGAATTAATATTATTTTGTACTTTTCAATGCACCAACTGATAACGTCGGTCCAATTTTTACTTTCCTACGCTACTATAGTATCGAGATTTTTACAAATTTTGACGTTTCAGAGTTTTCTAATAAATATATTTTCAGCCATTGGTCTGTCTGTCTTTTAGTCCGTCTGTCTGTCTGTGAAAATCTACAAATCTAATAAACATATTTTCAGTCATTAGTATGTCTGTCTGTCTGTGACAGCATTACCTCGGGAACAGATCGGTATATTTCGTTGCTTTCTTTTTTATTTTGTTTGGAACCAATATCACTCGCCGGTGGCACTGAATGAGAATCCTGTATACACTAGGTGTTGAGCTATAGCCAAAAACGTGATTTGCTCAAGACGATAACGCGTAAACGGCTCTAATGATTTTGATTAAACTTGCCTAAAGTATTCTTCTGAGAGTCCTCTACCACCCATATATAGCGCCATCTCTGAGAAAAAGCACAAAAAAAGTTATGCTTGAAAAAAATTCCGTATTTTCCACATGTTCCTTCAGATTCTGGGTAAACGTTTCATCTTGCGAAAAAATGTTACATGACCATTGTTGTTTATCTTGACATGCTGAAAAAATGAGTGGTAGCACGATTTGACCAGAGGATTTTTACTTTCCTACCGCTATTATCGTCGCTATGTAAGGAAAGTATTGTAATAGTGTAAAATTTTTCAATCACTGGAATTTGCCTGCGAGCGGTAGGAAAGTCGTGTGAGTGGACACACCAGATTTTTTTTTTAATATTTATTTCACACTTTTGAGTGTTACATTTGTCAGAAAAATCGTTGAAAGTTCACCATTATCCATGTGTGCTTTGCTTCTATTTGCTATTATTCAGAAATCTAAGAACATCGTCGCGGAAATACGCATATTATAAACTTTACCACTGCTGTAAGTCGAAAACCGTAACTAAATGGAAAAAAATTCAATATAGATGATGCTACAAATAATGTGGTCATTAATTTTCAATCAATTTGCGAAAGAAATTGCCTCTTCCAAACAGCGAATTTTCGGACATTTTGTTATCTTTAATTCTGTCATCTCGGATTTTCAATATTCGAGAACATTTGGCCCCTCCACGCCAATTGTGGGCGATTTTTGGATTTGCATTTTTATCAATATGGAACCATTTCTCAAGTCTCCTCTTTCAAATGAATCAAGAATCATCAAAATCAGAGTACTATATAAAAGAAGTAAAAAAACAGACAGTCGAATTGTAGGTATACTCCGTTTGGGGTTCGTCGGCCAAAAATGGAAAAGGACAGGTTGCTGGGCTTGATGGACCGAAAGTATTCATAACATCTGCCCTAATCATTTACTGCCTGATAACTGCAGTACTCTAATTTGAAGGTACTGAAACACTCAGCACCACTCATGTGGCTTCAATCGGGAATGATTATTTGACAAAATTTGGTTGGAACTGACTTGTATCCGCGTGCTTTACATAATTACGGGGCACTAACATATATCATTTTTCTTATTAAAACAGTGCAGACAAACAGTCGAGTTGTATACCTCCTCCGATTGGTTCGTCGGTCAAAAATTAAATTTTTCAACAGTTCCTAGAATTTAGAACTGTTTTCTTTTTTGTATTTTTTTTAATTCTGGAAATCAATTATTCTCATGTCACTACTATAGCAAAACCTTATCTTCCTTCACAAACATCCCCTTGACTTGAACCGTTGACTTTTATACCGGAAAAATCAACCCAAAAAAAAAACTGTATATCTCTTCTTCCAAAGCCAAGGAACCGATTCTCTATACTCACATACAATATAAAAGTAACTGTTTCTCACACATGGGGTTAAGCATCTGGGATATATCTACCCCAAATTGCATAAGAGTGAAGAGTGTGCCCCCCGTAGACTACGATCTGCCGATAAGCACCAGATAAGGACCTAGTGGACCACCCCGTTCACACGCAAAAGCGCTCCGGGGGGGGATAAACGGCAGAGGCGCCCTCTGTTTCTCTCCTCCTTACAATTTGCAAACGTCTCCACAAACTTGAATCGGTCCAGATATAAGATCAACTATTTCATTATAGATAAAGAAACAATATATTTCAGATAAGAAATGACGTTGGTTAATACAAATGCTTAGGTACAGATTGGAGTGAAGAAAATCATTTGACACCCTACGCCCTGCATACAAAAGGCGGTCATTATCAAAACAATTAAATTCTGAAAATTAATTTAAAAAATTTAATCACTAATAGGTACTTCCTACAGATAAATGTTGTTTATTAGGTATAAGTCTACCTACTTATCAACATTTTTTAACAGTACGGATGATCAATTCATTTGAGCATATCAAGCAAATAATAAAATCGATTTTCATTTATTTTATTGACTTCTATTCAAATCAGCGATCACAAAACATTAACTCCGCGATATAATTAAAACACGTATGGGACCTCATTTTTCACCAAGTATTCAAAAGTTATTAAAAGCTCATCATAAATTAGTATTTATAAACTAAAATGTATAACTCATCAGTTATGATATAAAAAAATTAAGGCTAATCAAAATAAAAGTTCATGTGTACCTAATTAATATCTCAGATGTCGACTCTGACCATGCAAAACTACTTTTGACACGTCCCATTGGCGTAATAGGACAACATCACTTGAAACGACTTTCGGGACCATTTTTTATGAATTTTGGATCTTTCTGAATCATTTAGCAGGCATCTTCATTAGATAACCAATATCTGATGCGAACCACCCTATCACGAAATGTCGATTATCGTCTATATTTATTCACGATTTCCCAATTTTGGATATTCTGCCATTCTCATGTAAAATATGTCATTTTGAATAGGCTAAATATACAAATGCAAAGGCTGAAACACAATTCTAGGCTATCCAGGGCTATTCTTTAACCAAAATGGGCCTTAAATCTAAATAATTACTCTCTTACCTGCATCCAAAAATGTGAAGGCTCGATTAAAATCCATAACGTTAGTTGCTATTCCGTAAACCAAAACTAGGCGTTAAATTTAACTTCAGTCATTAAATTTAACATATTGAGAAAAATGTTTAATACTTGCTTATTATTTGGTCTTAAAATATTCCAGGGGCATTTGGAGATAGTTTTCTCTGCATTACAGATATTAATAAATATTGCTGAAGTGTCCTACAAAATTGCTCAAAAGGGGTCTCGTTTAAAGTAGAACTGCCAAACCTAAAGACGATCTCGCCCATGATTAAAAATCGCATTTAAATAATAAGAGCTATTTTAGTACTAAAAGTGGATCTTGAATACGTATTTTTATAACATCGCTTTTAAATGTATTTTAAAAGAGCTCTTTCAACTAAAAGAGGATGCTGATCGTTTATAAGTTCTAGGTATCTGTTTTTCATTAGCATTGCAAAAAGGTGTAAGTACCAGCCTAACACCTATTATATTTCCTATCACCTATCACCATTCGACATCTTTTTTCGTCAATCTTCAGAGCCCTCTGACGGCTAAACGAAGCTGCCATTACCTGATGTCCACGTATTTTCCGGACACCCTCCATATTGTAAAAGATAATGAAATATTTTTATTGAAAAGTAGGAAAGTTCAAAATTTTTAAGAAATATGATATTCTACTAAACAGGCTCAGCAAAGGAACTAAATATATACAAACTAAATGAATTAACTACGTTTAGCCAAAACTAATGTAAGCAAAAATTAATTGACAAAGTTTGTAATTGCAAATGAATTTCATTATATTAATAACCTTTATACCTCATGTACATATTTTTCAACCTCGGCTCATCATATTTTATCAACAAATATTATGTCTAAAGTTGAATATGGGCTCTCATGGAAAGAGTTCCGTACTTAATTTTAATTTTTTTATTGGAAAATGCAGGCCTATATACAGTTTTTTTTAATTCAACGTTCAGTAGTTTCGAAGATAAGGGCGTATGGTCAATTTTTGTATATTGTCCTTAATTATAAGCCGCTCAATGTAGAATAATGGAAGAAAAAACATATACTTGAAGCCCCTTCATTCGATATGTCACATAGTGTGCTTGAAGAAGGGTCACATTTCTTAGATGTATATCTTCTAAGCCGTTAATTTTAAGATAATAAAGTAAATATAATTGACTTTGATCAACAGTAGATAAATAGGTAATGCTATTACTGTGCCTACCAACGATGAAAACAACTACTCAGGGAGCAAACTCTCCATCCCGCCTTGTAATACAGCATAGTTGGTATGTACAATATGATTGAATATAAATATTGCAAGAACTTCTAACCCTTATGCTTTTATTTCATTCGAAACACGACTCAGATGAATCAAGTGTTTATCTTGGTGAAAAAATAACGAGAGACTAATTTCTGAGAGAATTTTTTGACCGACGAACCCCAAACGGAGGAGGTATACAATTCGACTGTGTACTTTTTTTTTGGTTTGTTTTCATATAGTAATCATAATCCGATTTTGATGATTTTTGATTCTTTTGAAAGAAGAGGCTTGAGAAATGGTTCCATATTTATGAAAACGGGAATCCGACATCTCGTTCCCTCTGAAAACCGCCCCCGAAGGGGGTGGAGGTTTCAAATTTTTTCGAAAATTGAAAATCTGCCTTGTTTAATTACAGATAGGACAATATCCGGAAACGTTTAAATTGAACATTTTTTCAAAAGAGTAACGGTTTTCGAGATAGAGACATTTTAAATTCTGAAATATACCTATTTTCGCTATCTGGAGAGGGCGATTTCTGTCGAAAATTGAAAATCTGTTTGCAGTACATGAAGGACATAATTATTTGTAGCAACATTTATAATGAACATTTTTCCCTTAGAGTTACGGTTTTCGAGTAAAATCGGTGTTAAAATGGTAACAACTAAAATATTCAAGCGTATTTCCGCAGCGATGTTCTGAGATCTCAATAATAACTACAAGCAAGGAATATACGTGGGTAATAGGATAAGTACTATCTTGATTGGTATTAGTGAACGTTCAACGATTTTCGTGACTAATGTTACACTCAAAAGTGTGAAATAAATATTTTTTACAAAAAATTGGACCGACGTTATTAGTTGATGCACTGAAAAGTATAAAATAATATTAATTCTATTGGGGCTGGTACTTGTGAAGTTGGTGCCAAAAGTTATCAATCTACCTGCAGCTGCACAACTTCAAAAGTAACAGCACCAATAGAATTAATATTATTTTATACTTTTCAGTGCACCAAATAATAACGTCGGTCCAATTTTTTGTAAGAAATATTTATTAATAGAAAAATCGCATTATATGGATCCCGTCATATTTCAATGTCTATCTTTATTTCGCCTTACTTCCTAAATTCAATCCAGTGTACCAACCAGAATAGCGACACGTCATCAACTAAAGCTATATATTGTGCCGGTGTTGCAGTGGAACATCCAGATTTTTAAAAAAAAATTATCAGGGTTTGATTAACAAGCTCCTGAAAAATTAGTTGCTTTCATTGAGGAACAAAAGAGTATAATGGTGTTCGTTGATGACGTCACTGATCAGTATGCTGGATCGAATTTAGGAACACAGAGCTTATCCTAACTATACTATTGTGAATTGTTTGCGTAACTTCCAATAGTGTAAAGATATAAGATAATGCAAATGCCAAAAGTACCAAACAAATATAATATGTATTCAGTGCAAATCTCTAAAATCACTAATATTTATTAATAGTTTTACTAATGATTTAGAAGTTTTATAAGAAGAGTTTCATAAGAAATGAGCTGAAGTCTTGGATTGAGACAGAAGTATCTAACCCACATTGTATTGTATATTGTTAATTCAGAGAGAAATTCGCACTGAAATAAAAATTTCTCAATATTAAAGTTCTATATTTTGATTTTTGAGTTCTTTCATAAAGTATTCTAACATCATATGTTTAATTAAAATGCAAGTAGTATCCTTATGTGTACCAGACCTACAAACATATATCTAACATGATAACATATCTGGGATGTACCTAATCATATTTTTCTGGTTCCATAATTAAAAAGAAGACAAGTTGAGAAAAAAATACTTTAATAATAATAATAATAATCTTTATTCAGGTTAACATACAAATCTTGATTAAAAAATAGTATGCTAATAGATTGTCTGACTTAATAAAGTCCAACAATCCCCTACCGAGATGCAAATAGTAATAGTAGTAATAGTAATAATGTATTAAAATCTACAAGCTTAACATAATCTAAATATACATATTAATATACAATAAATAAACAAATAATAAAATTAAAATGCAACAAAACTATAAATACAACTACAAATGTAAAGAAAGACACATGATATAGGAAGTATTAAATATTAAAACAGATTTTTTAAGTAATATAATAATATCTATGTATATTATAACTTCAAATTATTTAAAATCCAACTCTTAATATGAAATTTAATACGCCCTCTAGAGAAGTTTAATTTTTTTAGATTGTTATCTAATCTATTGTAGACAAGCTTGGATCGATGTAAACTAGTTTTTTGGCCAATATTTAATTTAGTTTTACTTACTGTAAGCGATTTGTGTCTAGAAAATAAACATGCTTCAGCAATAGTATACTCTTCCCGTAGATTACAATAATTATTTATTAGTGCTTCCAAAATATATTTTTGATTGATGTTCAGCAATCGTGTCTCACTAAAAAGGTTGTGTTGTTTACCAAAAGTTAAAATTTTGATAGCACGCTTTTGTATCCTTACTATCGACCCTAATGTATTTGAATAAGCTGAACCCCAACAAATAATTCCATAAAATAGGACGCTACAGAACAAAGCATGGTATAATTTTAATAAATCATTTTTTTCAAGAATATATCTCATTTTATAGAAAACAAAAAGAAGGTATCTTACTTTTTTAACAATACTAAAAATATTTTTCTTCCAATTCCAATTTTCATCTAGTATAACACGAAGGTATTTAACTTCATTTACCCTTTTCATTTTATCACATCCACAGTTTAAGTTATTATAACAAACATCATCATGTATTGTGAGTCCGTCTGTAACAGGGAGCTTATCCGCATATAGAGACACATATAAAACACTGGATTTTGACATATTTAAAGACACTTTGTGATAATTAAACCATTTCCTTATAATTTTTAAAGAATGTTTGGCATTGGCTGTAACTTCATCCCAACTCTCACCACTACAAATAATGACTGTGTCATCCGCAAAAGATACAATAACACCCGGTAAATTAAGATTCAATAACCCATTAATATAGGCATTAAATAATAATGGACCCAAAATTGAACCTTGAGGGACTCCACAAGTAACTAAGCTGTAAGAACTTTTAACACCATTAATGAGAACACACTGAAATCTATTTGATAGATAGTTACGCATCAAATCATTAACAATCCCTCTTATACCTATATCATTCAGTATAATCAATAGAAGTTCATGTACTACCGTGTCAAAAGCCTTCGCTAGATCGAGAAATATTGCTATTACCGATCTGCTATTGTCAAGTTGGTTACATATGAAGTTATTGACATAATTTAAGGCATCATTAGTCGATTTATTCTTTCTGAATCCGAATTGTCTCCCATTTATCATTCCCTCTCCCTCTAGAAAATCATTAAGTCTTTTGTGTATCACTTTTTCAGATATTTTCGCCAAATTTGATAAAAAGGATATTGGTCTAAAATTACTTGTTGATTTATGATCACCAGCTTTATATATTGGTACAACCTCTGTTCTCTTAAAATGATTAGGCCAAATACCAGATAGCATAATTAATTAATTAATTAATTTTCTTTAATTTATAACCACGTTTAATGAAAAGTTATGAAAAAATACGTATATGTTGTGTCCTGAGTAAAATAGTTTAATGATTTATATTGGTAAAATGCTTATTAAGTATTTGAAAAATAAACCAAAAACTTCAAATTTTCTCTTTAATTTACTCGCCATCTTCTTTTAATCATCTGCTTTTCATCCAGACGCATTCAACTCATTACAATCGTACACGGTTATGATAACATTTAGTTTTCAATGAGAAATATTTAAATTTCAGCCATTATAATTTGAGATTTAATCGAAAGCATTTTATAACGTAATATTTTAATTATTTTATATCGGCATTCTTCCATTTAATTTGTATTTCTCAATTAAAAACAGAGAGTAGTCTTTGATTTGTTTACTCTGTTAATTAAGTTTATAAAACCTGTTTAGTTAATTAGTTACATGTGAATAGACAATTAAATTACCTTCTTAAAATATGTTTAATGTTTACATATAGCTGCCTATGATAAAACACAAAAGTATATCATATTGGTAACTATTTATGATAACAAGTTACAGTACCTATTGTCTTAAATTATAAGTAGTCTTTAAAAAATCAACATATACAGGGTGTAATCTTGTTCTGTTATCGGAAGATTACAACTTTATGGATAAAGATATCAAAAATACGTTTTCACTAACTGTATCTGCTTTTTAACTTCTATAATCCAAAAATATTTTCAATTGTACCAGGTGCGTCCAAATAGTCGGATTCTTTTCATATGGAACATGTATATTTCTTAATTAATTAAATTCTCCATAAAATTTTGATGCCAGTTGTATAATAAAACATTATGATAGATAGATTTTGAGTTATAAATGTTTTTCTAAAAATTTTGACAGATCAAAGGCATTTTATAAAAATGTATATCTCAGAACATGTAAAAGAGCAGAGAAGGAAATTTTCATCAGTCACACATAATATTGGAGATTATTATGAATTGGTTAAAGTCCCTTTATATTATACGAGACGTGAACAAATTCTTTTTCTGAAAGGTTGAAAAAAGTCATTTTTTAAATGGATTGGTATATTTTTTATTGTCTCACTGGAAAGAGGAAAAAATTCTAAATGTGATCTACCAAAACTATTTTATAGTTTCATAAGAGAAAAAATATAATATTTTTGGATTCCTATAAAAAAAATTAAACTACAAATAATTTTGGGTAGATCACATGTTCAATTTCCTCTTCTTTCCAGTGAGACAATAAAAAAATTCCAATACAAATTATTTTCTGATCACGCTTCGTATAATATAAAGGGAATTTAACTAATTCATATTAATCTCCAATATCATTTGTGAATCTAATAAAAAAAATATTCTCTGTTCTTTTACATGTTCTGAGATATTAATTTTTATAAATCTAATCATATCAGTCATAAAGTTTGGTTATGCAACTGGCATTAAAATTTTATGTAGAATCTAACTAATTAATAAAATAAACATGTTCCATGAGTGCAATTCCGACTATTTGGAGGCACCTGATACAGTTGAAAATATTTTTGAATAATAGAACTTAAAAAATCAGATATAGTTAGTGAAAACATATTTTTGATATTTTTATCCATACAGCCGTAATCTTGCAGATTCCAGAACAAAATCACACCCTGTAGAGATATTCATTAACCAAATACCTACTAACCTAAAACAAACATCAGCTGAGTATCAATTCTTATTGAATTTTAAAATCAAGTTTGGCAATTACATTATGTTTTAAATTTTGTATGAGAATGGTTTTGTGTTCTGTAGTAGATACCAAATCATCTATTTTCTAATACGAAAACTTGATATAAAATTATTGTTGCTTAATGACCTGATGTTAATTTTTGTACGTCTTTTTCTACCAAAACATCCATGATATTATCCGTTATTAAGATAATTACGCCAAGTAACTTTTGAATAAATAAGCACAGCGATAAATATCCTGATTTATTATAGTAAATTGCCGAGTAGACTGTCTTGAAAAGGTGTTTATTTGATCAAGTGAGCAGCATGCAATTTAGGTACCTATGTACCTACCTATATCCATGTAAGATGCAGAATAAACAATGAGCTCTCTGTGGAGGATTCTCAAACTAGTCATTTTCCAAGCCAAATTGCTTATTATTAGCAATAAGATAAGATGAAAATTATCTTATGAATATTTCTTCCACTAGGTAGGTAAATGTCAATAGAAGAAGACATGATTAAAAAGCAATAGACTTTAAATATATAATTGGAGAGTATAAGTGAATATTGGCTTCATAACAAGCTTATAGCGATCGTTCGTTAGGAGTAGTAATTTTAATAAATGACAGACAAGTAGTATCAAACCATATTATTAAAAGTTGAAAGATAGTTTATTGAAAAGCAAGCACATATAACGTTTACGAAGGTTATGCGTTCCAAACGATAACAAATATGATCTTGGAAACACATAGAACGACAGAAATGGAGATAGTGATCGAAATAGCATAAAAGCTAGCTGGAGAACATTTGACATTGTAGGCGATACATTTTTTTTTTTTTTTTGCGGCGGGTTTTAGGAAATCTTCAATAAAACGAACCGATCGGAACAATGACGGTTTTTACCGACTAAAACCTTTTCCCCTCCGTTCCTACTTCGCTTCCTCATGGAAGCTTGGAAGTTTGGTGTCCCTCGTTGCGTCACCGCCGTATTCCCCTGTCCTTCATTTTTATAGTGACTTTCTTCTTGCTTTGCGCTTGTCTACTCCGGATTTCTATTCGGATCCTCCGGTGATTTTTCACTCTTCACCCTTTATTGACTTATTTTGTACCTCTTGTACTTTTTGTACTTGTCGACTAGTCGCCCGTCATAGTCGACTAGCCTTTTAAGATTTGATGGTTGGTGGCTTTTTCCAACCTATTCGTAGCAATCTTTTTCATTTTTTCTAGGGCTCGTATATTCTTCTATTTGACATGTAGTATGGCGCGTTTAAAGCCATTCTTAGGACTTTGTTTTCTTGGGATTGGGCTTTTTCGTTGATTCTGTCATACGTAGCCCCATACTACAAACGCGTATGTCAATATTGGAGTAATGATCGCTTTTATACGTGCCAGCTTATTCTTTAGTGACATTTTGCGTCGAGTGGAGGGTATAGCTTTATTCTGGCTCCAGTTGCCTTCTGGACTGTTGCGTTCACGTGGTCTTTCCATATGAGACCTTGGTCAATTGTGACTCTTAGGTACTTTACATTATCACTCCATATAACATCCCCCCCCCGGTAATTTTGATATTTCCGGCCGGTTTGATGCACTTCCTTTTAATTTTCCATTTCCTGCTCCAGTCTTCAATAGTTCTGCTGCTACGGAAATTTGCAGTTTTTTTGTAATAAACTCTGGCTTTTTCGAAAAAGATGTGATCGCGAGTTATGTTGTGCAAAGCCGAAATTACTTTTTTAAAAAGATTTATTCAACTTATTTATACACAACAGACTTATAAAATGTAACTTGTCAATACTTTCGATAACACGTACAGTATGATGCTCGTACAAAATTACAAGTAAGCGAGGCTCACTTGCGAAAAGACTTTTATATTGAAATAAATGTTGAGTCGGCGTTTAACATGCTGACTCTTAAGAAATCAAGCGAATAAGTCGCTGAGCTTAAGGAAATTAGGCATATAACTCGCGGTGTTATCTGCGTATAATGACATTACAAAATTGTCTCCTCTTACAGATAGAATACAAGAGATTATAAATTATATCGATTCTTTTGGTACTGATAATTTTTATTAGGTAGATAGAAGACTTCTGGCACCAACAACAAAAGTACCAGCAGCAACAGAATTAATATTCGTATTTTTCACTGGACTGACTAATAAAGTCGGTCCTAGCTCGTGTAAGTTATCTATCTCACATTTTTGAGTGTCAGCAGAAAGAATAATAAATATTTAACTTCCAAAACCTAAATATGTACTAATGTAATAATTTCGCATTTATTCTAAAACTTCCTCTTGTCTTATTTTGAAACCGTTGAAGTTTTTGAGAAATCTTCAATTCAGTTATTTCCGGAAATAGTTTCTTCATTAATTATGCCGCTTCAAATTTTAGATCTTTGAGAAAAATATCCCCTCTACTCCCTTTAGAACAGATTTTTGGATTTTCCAGGAAAAAAACATGTTGAATGAAATTTTTCCTAATGGTGCTTTTTCTCAGCACTCATTTTTCGAATAAGAAATAATTATAAAAATCGAAGCACGTTTATTATACGGAAGGTGCATTTATGCAAAAAACATACAGTTGAATTGTAGATATACATAATTCGTTCTGGTGAAGTCGCTGAAAAATTTAAAATGGATTAGATAAATTAATTCAATAACCAAATTTTATGAGAAAAAACTTGTAGTTAATAGCATTAATAGATTTCGAGTCCATTTATGCTGAGCATGTTTTTGTTATCAGAAACCCTGTAGTTATATGATCATTAAGATAATTACTACGATTAGGTGCTGAAGTTTGGACGCATCCTTCCAGGTCCACACTATGGACAAAGATTAACTATGGACTTGCAAACAAATTTAAAACTTCAAGAGCACTTCTAATCATAAAAGTGAAAAATATCGTAGCAGTAAGTACGAGTAGGATTTCTTCCCTGACAGTTACGCACTACTGTACCTATAGCAGTGAAATTTCCATCGAGTGCATTAGATTCATAGTTTTTATTTGGAAAAGTTCATATTCGTTCTTGCATAGGCGGTTGATAGGTATAATTTTCAGAAAGCGGCGATGACAATTCAAATTAAAATAAAACATTTAGTTTATATTTTTCTGCTATTATTTAAATATCAAGTCCAAAACATAACCGTAAAACCCCTGTAAAAGCTAACAATAATTCTGAAGTGGATAAAAGATCGATTATATTAACAGACCTGTGTATCTACGACATATTACCAAGTTATAAAATGTATAAAAACAAACCGACTAGTAGGGGGATATGAAAGAAGCAAAAACAAAACTGGAAATTTCTATGACACGTGCCCGCATAGGTATAGTAGATATACCTACGTAGAAATTGCATTTTGATAAGTCGTATACAGGTGGCTCGCGCGTTCTCTGATGTTCTTCTCCTTGTCTCGCTCACCTATCTATATGTGTCCTTATCTTTTCTATTTAGACGCGGCGCAGCAGACCTCTACGGCATATTAATTCCCAAGTGGCTAGTCACGAGCCATTTTCATTTTGTGGCTTGGTTTCGTTTTCCTTCTTTTTCTCTTCTGTTTCTCTTCATTTTTATCAACTACTATATAGCTTGGCAATTAACCCATTGTATGTGTAATATGTGAGAGTGCTCCAGCTGTAATAGACCAAGGGCTAGCAACGTATTTTCATTTGATATTTGAAAAATCGTGACAATTTAGTTGCTACAATCTAAGACTGTTCCTAAATACAAACCATTAGCCTGGTGAGGCCTAAATTATGTCATCAGTCAATGGCATATTCCTATATTAAGTCTATATATCTGTCAATTTTTGACGGCCACTTTAACCCTTGCCAGGCAAATGGTTTGTATTTCGGAAAGAAACATAGTTAACCTTCAGATCAGATACTTAAACATATTTTAATTCAATAATAATATGAAAATATTATTTTATTACTTTATTAGTTTTTGCACTAAAAACTTCAAAATAATATTAATTCTATTGGTGCTTGTAATTTTGAGACATTTGGCAAAAACTTCAAGAGTACTCGCCCCATAAAAGTATGTCCCATTTTTATATATATTTTCTATAAATTCATTTCACATTTTTGAGACATTTACTAAGAAATGCAAATTGTTGAATGTTCACTTTAAAGATAAGGCGATAACTTTCCCAGTGCTGTAACCCGGAAACCTGTGATTATTTTGAAGAAATTCCAATTCGAACATTGCTGGAAATGATCTTTTCTGTCTGATAAAATTTAGAATTTGCAAAAAAAAATAGTCCCCTTCACACCCTTGGGTTGGTTTTGGGGGAAGGAGATGTTAGATTTTATTTGTTTTAATACTGAATCATTTCCCAACTCTCTTCTTTCCATTGAAACAAGAATCATCGAAATCGGTGAACGTTTACTAGACAAAATGAGCGTAGGTAATACCTACAAACTCTTCGAATTCTGAAAATAAAAAAGTAGACAAAAAAAATTAAGAAGATAATCAAAACTACTTTAATTGTATAATCATCAGTACATTCAGTTACCAATTTCGAGTTTTGAGATTCGATGAACCAGATGATCAGCGCGAATGCAGGATTAATAATATCAAATATCAGTGAGACTATATCAGTTTCTGCTTATTGCGCCGTCTCCTTTTTTTTGGAAACTGCAACACGAAAGATTTCTGTAGATGAACGATCAAACCATCTTCTCAGGTCCTTTAGCAATGAGTTCTGGCGTCATCCTTTTGATCTTTTATCCTGTATTTGACCCTCCATTATGAGTCGAAGTAACTTGTATCTTCCATCTCTCAGCACATAACCTAAGATATCCAATCTTCTTTCCTCTCTTTGATGGTGTTTGTAGTAGTTCTTTCCGTTTTCTCATGTCTTGGAGTACCTCGTCGTTGATGACCCTTTGTATCCATGAGACTCGCAGCATCCGTTTGTATATATATATATATATATATATATATATATATACATTTCGAAGGCGTCTATTCTTTTTTTCCGTTTGAGTTCATTGTCCAACTTTCGCATTCATAATATAAAATAGAAAAAACGTAACATCTGACCTTTCGAGTTCTAAGCTCCAGGCTGAGATCTGGTCTTGTAAAAAAATTGTTTTCCTCGCTTGTTCAATTCTTGATCGTATTTCTTTTTTCGGGTCACAAGCCATTGTGACAATAGCCATATTGATATTAGCTCCCAGATATTTTATGGAAGCTATTTGTTCGATTGTTCATCCTTTGACCAGTTCTTGATACTTACATATAATCTCTTCTTTAATTTGGCCCTCTCATATTTTCAATTGCAGATAACGGAAGTACACCTATAACATATTTCAGGCTTTATCATTGTGGTAACTCAAAAACCGAACCTGTTTTGAAAAAATGTTCAATTTAAACGTTTCCGGATATGGTCTCATTTCTAATTTTCAAATCTCGAATTTTCGACTCTTGGAAAAAATTGCCCTTCCACATAGCTGAAATAGATATTTCAGACTGTAACGCGGAAACCTGTGATTATTTAAAAAAAAACACTTCCGGATGTGGAGTTTTCTTTAATTCTGCTGTCTCGGATTTTCCATTTTCGTGAAAAATTGCCCCAATCATCCCCTTTGGTGGATGTTTTTTAAGGGGAAGGGTATGTCTAAAATTGATTTCAATTGGACCAATTATTAGTGCGCCTCTCTCAAATAAAAATAAAAATCATCAAAATCGGAGAAGGTTTACTATGCAAAAGTCGCGAACAAATATAAAAAAATGCAGACATACAGTTGAATTGTATACCTCCTCCATTTGGTAAGTCGGTCAAAATAGAATCAACAAATAAATAATATGGCGACTAAGAGCTGAACAAATAACAATAAACAAATTACCTTGTAGTAAAAGAAGTGATGGAAGTTCAAGAAAACGTGATACTGATAAAGGAACAAGCTGTCACCTATCATAGCACATGGAAAAAAAGCAAATCACTAACAGACGTATTCATAATCCAATCTTAGTTCGGTACTAGCTAGTACCGTATTAAAATTAAAAAACAAAGCACTCTCCTACCATAACACTGACATAAGAGTCCTAACCTAACCTAATTTAAGGTTAGACTACCGCACTTAATTTAGTAGCATATTAGTTTCGATTGTTTCGATTATGAATACGCTTGTATGACTTTCATCATTTTTGTAACAACACGAAATAAGTTACTGGCTCCTGATCTATAATGTTTCTATATATAAATTATCCTTTCTGGAAAGGTAATTCATTACCTATAAATTTTATTACATGAAATACTGTCGGTTATTGTTCGATATTGGACGTTGAAGTAAATTAATGATTCAGATTGTGTCGCTTTCCAGAATAAGGTTCCCTTCTCTTAATTTCCACAGCTATCTTCTGCTCGTGATTATATTTTACCTACCCTACACCGAAACAGATAATAATTATTGATACACTTAATTACTGGATTTTGTTGAGAAAAAAATAAGTAATAATAATTGTAGCTTACTGTATGTACATGGAAGATACTCTGTATCATTTTTTAAGATCTGAGCTCTTCTTGTACCCATTTAAAAAGGTCTAGAAATATCCATTTTGAAGGTCCGACATGCGCACTACTTGTACGATTTGGGTACTAGAAACTTTATAAACTCCAGCAGTAGCAAGTGTATTCCTTTTAATGAACAATATACTAACTACACTGCAAGAGTATATTTTTTTTAATTTGACGCTCAGAAAAATGTCTGAAGTATCCGGTCACTTTTCCTTTTGTGTTTTTTTTTGAGAAACTTATACCACCACATTATATCATCGAATATGAAAATCGTCCGATTGACTCATGCGATCATCAATTTTTTTGCGTGTCCCAATAAAAAAACAACAATGTTCATCTTTAATTCGTTCATAGAGCGGACAAAAGATTTATGAATAAAGAATCAGAGGAAGAAGTTTATTTAGCATCAGTGCTACAAAAATTACAAGTATACTTTGAATTCAGTAAATTAGAACAAACTTATACATCCAAATGAATAAAACTTATTGTTGAATATAATAAAAGAATATAAAATTGTTAAGTAAAATTTAAAGGCGACAATAACATAGATAACTACTAATATTTACTCAAAATAAGAAAAAACAGAAAAGCCTTTTAAAATGGTTTGAATTATCAGAGTTTTTGATAGATACAGGTAGTTTGTTAAACTCAGTCAAGCCTTTGTACAAAACAGAGTCGTGCATTTGGTTTGTATTATATTCTATCTTGTAAAATAAAATATGTACAGTTTCTTGTATTATAATGAAGTACCTGTCTATATATACTTTGTTTGACGAATGTTGGCGTCTGCCTTGAAAACACGAAAAATGGATCAATCCAACTGACGGGAGTAAATCAGTGGCGTAACGATTTTGAGATAAGATATGGCATTTAAGGAAGTTCATATAATTTGAGGAAAAAATATCGATTGATCAATTAAGCAAAAATAACACAATAACACAAAATACAAATTTATTGCTTGAGTAGGTATGAAATATAAATTTATGCACCTGAATTATCTGAAATGTCACAATGACTTTGAGACGCCTATGAAATAAAGATTGCGTTGCCTTCGGACATACGTGCAGCGCCCTATCATTGTATGAAATGAGATAAGCTTGACATACAGATGTCGTAGCTTAGATCGACAAACGTAGTAGAGAATTTCATGATAATGAGATGCGATGAGACGTACAGCGATTTCTGCCAATCCGGATTAGGTATAAATCCAACTTTTTTTGAGAACTTCTCATGCATTAGCAAGAAAAAAGTTTTAATAATAATAATAATAATAATCTTTATTCAGGTTAACATACAAATCTTGATTAAAAAAATAGTATGCTAATAGATTGTCTGACTTAAAGTCCAACAATCCCCTACCGAGATGCAAATAGCATCTGTGTGTAGACCTGAACTTAATAATGTATTAAAATCTACAAGCTTAACATAATCTAAATATACATATTAATATACAATAAATAAAAAAATAATAAAATTAAAATGCAACAAAACTATAAATACAACTACAAATGTAAAGAAAGACACATGATATAGGAAGTATTGAATATTAAAACAGATTTTTTAAGTAATATAACAATATCTATGTATATTATAACTTCAAATTATTTAAAATCCAACTCTTAATATGAAATTTAATACGCCCTCTAGAGAAGTTTATTTTTTTTAGATTGTTATCTAATCTATTGTAGACAAGTTTGGATCGATATAAACTAGTTTTTTGACCAATATTTAATTTAGTTTTACTTACTGTAAGCTATTTGTGTCTAGAAAATAAACATGCTTCAGCAATAGTATACTCTTCCCGTAGATTACAATAATTATTTATTAGTGCTTCCAAAATATATTTTTGATTGATGTTCAGCAATCGTGTCTCACTAAAAAGGTTGTGTTGTTTACCAAAAGTTAAAATTTTGATAGCACGCTTTTGTATTCTTACTATCGGCCCTAATGTATTTGAATAAGCTGAACCCCAACAAATAATTCCATAAAATAGGACGCTACAGAACAAAGCATGGTAGAATTTTAATAAATCATTTTTTTCAAGAATATATCTCATTTTATAGAAAACAAAAAGAAGGTATCTTACTTTTTTAACAATACTAAAAATATTTTTCTTCCAATTCCAATTTTCATCTAGTATAACACCAAGGTATTTAACTTCATTTACCCTTTTTATTTTATCACATCCACAGTTTAAGTTATTATAACAAACATCATCATGTATTGTGAGTCCGTCTGTAACAGGGAGCTTATCCCCATATAGAGACACATACAAAACACTGGATTTTGACATATTTAAAGACACTTTGTGATAATTAAACCATTTCCTTATAATTTTTAAAGAATGTTGTACCCAAATATTTAATTTCTTTATCATATGAAATTCTTTAGTCATGTAGGTACACTAATATGCATATTTGTACATTTACAGGTCCCATTCGAGATTTTTTGGCAAATACTCAAAATTTAGATTTACCTACATTCAAAATTAATTTATTTGCACATAGGCACCTAAATAAGCTGTTGATTTCATTGTTGATATCGGTTAACATTTGATGTACGTTCTTGCCTATGACACTGCATTGTATCGTCCGTAAACAAAACAATTTTATATTTTGGGCCACATTCACCATAACATTAATATAAAACAAGAACATTAATGGAGCTAGAGCTGTTCCCTGTGGTACACTATGATTCATACTTTGAAATTCAGACAAATATTTTTATACAGTACACGCTAGGCTCGTCTACACAAATATGACCTAAACCTGATCAAATACTTATACGTAACTCCTAAATACTCTATTTTTCAATAATATCTCAATATCTACTGCCTTAAGAAAGTGAAAATATAGAATTTCCCTTGCTATTTCCCAGAGATGTAACTTGTAGCTTTTAGAAAAATATTATTCGCTTCATCAGAATTCTTAGACTGCTTTCGTTTTTTAGCGAAATTAGTTGTTCGGTTCTTACCATCTTGTGCCCGAAAAGTGGGATTTCGGGACCTTACGAAACACATCTGAAAAGTAAACATTTCATCTACAACATATTGAAAATTTTAGTTGATTACACCATTTTCCTACATATATCCAGTAAAAATACAAAAGTGAGGACTACTTTTACAAATTCCATTCAAATTTTTCAGTGAACGATTTATTGCATTTTTTTAAAACGCAAATTTGTCATATAGGCATCATAATATCCAATTCTAAATTGCGTTCGCCTTAGGGATATTCCATATTACAACATAATATAGATGTAGCCATCTCGTTGTTCCAGCAGTATCCAATTATATTCAAGATTCCGCTCCGGGATATCTTCTCTGGGGATCGCGGAAGCTCTGCCGCAGATGAGGAAGGCCATGCCACGATGATGATCATGATTATTACCATGATGATGATGATGATGATGATGATGGTGTGAGAAGATGATGGTACTTGCAGAGAATAGACAAGTGCTAGACGTTGGTGGGTTAGGTTTGTAGGTCTCTGGGTAAGCAACATTCCTTTCGTCTAGGAGGCTGATCTCTCGTCTGAGTGTCTCCCTCATGATGGGTGTTTTTTTTGTTGTCACACATTCATGCTGGTTTGTGTAGGCTCACGTAATATATGCTAGGAAGTGTGTATGAGTCCTCTAGATATAGGCTAGAGAATAGAGCTTCTTGACCGACTTCCTAAACGGAGGAGGTATATCTACAATTTGTTCGCTCATTTTGTATAGTAAACGGGCACCGATTTTGATGATTCTTTTTTCATTGGAAAGAGGGTTGAGAAATGGTCCCACAATATATCCTTCTCCCTAAAGTAGATAGCCCCCAAATAGGGGTAGAGGAGACAGATTTGATCGAAAATTGAAAATTTAATATGGCAAGATTAAAGAAAAAAAAATATTTTAGAAATTTTCATGTTGGTCATTTTTCAAAAAAGTCAAAGGTTTCCGAGATACAGTACTAAGAAAGTGCAAGATTGTTACTGCTTCATATCTCTCAGTATGACTGAATGTTCAACAATTTTGATGAATTTTGATGTATAGAAATATTTTTATACAAAAAATGGTGACGAAATAATATCAATTTTAATGATGCTGATACTTTTGAAGTTGGTGCCAAATGTGTTCTAGCTTATAATAATTTAAATTGTATATGTGATAAAATAAAAAGTGTCAAAGAAGTTAAATAACTTGGTGTTATACTGGATGAAAATTGGAATTGGAAGAAAAATATTTTTAGTAGATATTGTTAAAAAAGTAAGATACATTCTTTTTGTTTCCTATGAAATGAGATCTATATTCTTGACAAAAATGATTTATCAAAATTATATCATGCTTTGTAGCGCTGTCACTTTATTTTATGGAACTATTTGTTGGGGTTAAGCTTATTCAAATGCATTAGGGCCGGTAGACATAATACAAAAGCGTGCTATCAAAATTTAAATTAGCAAAACAACGTTTTTAGAGAAACGATTGTTGAATGTCAATCAAAAATATATTTTTGAAGCACTAGTATATAATTATTGTATTTTACGGGAATTGTAGATATACTATTGCTGAACCATCTTTATGTTCTAGACATAGATCGCTTGCAGTAAATAAAACTAAATTAAATTTGGACCAAAAAACAAGTTTATATCGAATAATCGAATAATCTAAGAAAATAAACTTTACTAGATTTGGATTTTAAATAATTTAAAGTTAAATATAATATAATGTTATAGTATAGAATTTCTGTATTAATATATTTTATATCATATGATGATCTGTAGGTACATTTTTAGTTGTATTTTCATTTTATTTGTTTATTTGTATTGTATTGGGTAGTATATAGATTTGATTGCTATTAAGGTTGTAGATTTTAATTCATTATTTAGTTAAGGTCTACACACAGATGGTGCTGTCATCTCGGTAGGGGTTCGTAGGGTTTATAATAAGTCAGATATACTTTTTTTATATTTAAGATTTGTCTGTTACCCTGAATAAATTATTGTTATTATATATAATGTCTTAACTTCAAAATTATCAGCACCATTAAAATTAACGTTCTTTCGTATTTTTCCAGCCGTTCCTATTTTTTGTACAAAATATTTTTCACTGTAAGAATAAGAGTTTATGGCTTCAAGTGTGTATATATGTAATGAAAAATAATTTTACAATGTTACATTTCAAGCGAATACTCAGTGCGGACTCACTCTAAGGATAAACAATTTCTGATCGCTATTAGTGAATAAATCTTGACTCCTCCGATTTTTATGAAGTTATTTGATCATACCAGGGATATAAAATTAATATGGCATCCGATTTCTACAGGCAATTTAAGAAAAATCTTGTAAGTTTTGTGTTAGATTATAAATTGTCACATTGAAAAACAAATAAATGTTACATAACACAAAGGACATATGGTTTTATACATTCCTTATTCACAGAGTAACAGGAATAAATTTTTTTTATTCGAAAAATTTAATATGTCTCGACAAAGTAATGGCCATTGACACAGGTACAGTTTATAACAAATAGATTATATAACAAAATCTATACAAAAATATGTAAAAACATGGACTTTACATTAAATTAGTTTGTATAATTGACTGATCTTTTAGGAATTTTATTAGGGCACTGTAATCACTGGTGGTATCAAGGATTTTCTTTAGCGTTCCTTTTAGGGCATTTTGTCTTCGGGCGTATGTGTATTTGGTAAATTCCAATAAAATATGACTAATAGTGATCGGTTTGTCGCAGTCGTCACAACGTGGGGGGGTTTCCAGCACACATTAGATACCCATGTGTTAAACTCGTGTGTCCTATTCTCAATCGATGGATGATTGCTTTCCATCTTCTGTTCAGGCCAGGTACTCTAAATGAACTGATGTTAGGTTGGATACTGCTGAGTTTGGAACATGATCTTTTCCATTGATCAGACCATTTTGTCGATATGATATTCTTCATTCTCCTTCTGAGGTCATTTTCTACTTGTATGTTATCTATCGGTAGGTTTGATGAAGATGTTAATTTTGCAATTTGGTCTGCTTTTTCGTTACCACAAATTCCTACATGTGACGGGACCCAGATTACAGTAATAGAATAAAGAGTTAAATCATTCCTTGTAAAGTTATCCTTGAGAATAGAGTTTGCTAAAATCGGCCGTAAAACGACTTAAGATGATAAAGCATACTTATTTCTTTTGTTTTAATATACCATATCAATTTTGTATATCTATAACAGAAGATGATAAGAGTTTTGATATGGCAAGTCAATCTAAGTACAGATCTAGCAGAGGCTGTATAAGACAACAAAAAGTGAAAGAATAAAAATAAAAATATGTATATAGTTGCTTGATGAACTGGAATCCATTTATCAATGTCATGTTGGGATGGAAAACTCCAATCTAAATATATCGAAAGTATACAGGGTAGTTCTCCGGGAAAGAGATCGATCAATTGATGGCAAACAATAACTACAAACACTATCAAAATTTGGTGACATACTAAAGTCACTGGGGGACATAGGTATAAAATATTTTCATGTTAGTCGCATTTCCGCTTATACGGAAGTAGGGACTTTGTTATTTTTAATAGAATACCTTGTATATTACCACATTTTTAGAACAATTTTGAAGACATTTTGTCTAACCGTTTTTGACACATTTCAAATTTTATATCAAAAATTAAAATTGCAGTACAAAACATAAATATCAATCTTTCCTATCAGTAGAACCCTTAATATTTAATTTGTTTTGATTTTCTTGTAGAAGAAGATCTACTATATCAGTGTTTTTATTATATTTTGATGATAATTTGTACAGAGTGATCAACTACGAAGCTTAAAAACTAGATCCACAAAAACGTCAAAAGTATTTGTTTTTAATGGAAACTCCCGTTTTTTCTTATTTCATTGCATTAAGCAGCAAAAATAAGAGGAACTTTGTATAAGGTTCTCTATACCAAAAATTAGTAGTTTTTAATAATTGGCAATTTTTAATTTTTCTATGTATAAATCCTCAACAATGTTTGTTGTTTTAGAAGTGGGCAATGATTTCATTAAAAAATAATAGCAATAGCCAATCAAGCGTCAAAAAGGTAAATATGATACTTTTGATTTGCAAATTTTGAATAAATATCATGCCGAGAAGACATTTATACAAATGAAGATTATTTGAATTTATTTATTATATATGTAGAATGTGATTAACTTATTTCAAGAACATGTTATACATTCGCTATGCGATATCTACAGAAACAGCAACCAACACCAAAATCTGTTAAGTTAATTATAGAAAACTTCAAGAATTTTGGAACTATAAAGGCTAAAGTAGCTGCGTAGAAATTATTTTGAAAAATACTAATTTTTGGTATAGAAAACCTTATATACAAAGTTCCCCTTATTTTATTATGCTGCTTAATACAATAATATATTAAAAAAAAAATACTTTTGACATTTTTTTAATATAGTTTTCAAGCTTCTTTTTTGATCACTCTGTACAAATTATTATCGAAATATCATAAAAAACACTGATAAAGTAGATCTTCTCCTAGAAAACAATAAACCCTAATTAAATATTAAAAGCCCCCTTATAGGAAAGATTGGTAATTATGTTTTGGACTGCAAACTTAATTTTTGACATAAAATTTGATTTATGCCAAAAACTGTTAGACTTTGGTATAGTACATTAGATATACATAAAATGTGTTAAAAAATGTGTACGAGAAATCTAAAAATGTGGTAATATACAGAGTATTCTATTAAAAATATTAAAGTGCCTCAGTGTCTTAAGTATGTCACTAAATTTTCAGATTGTTTGTAAACATCATTTGCTCACAATCGATGGATGTCTTTCCCAGAGAACCACCCTGTATATCTATGAACGTCATGTGTAACATCCTATCGAGTTGTTTTTGTTGCTCAATTGTAATTGATATTAATCATTTTGCAGCGGTTAAATAAAAAATAAAGGACTTGGCATATATATAGGTATCTATATCCACTTGCTCATATAGCTATGGTCCAAGGTATAGTGAGTGCAAAAACATTGAAAAAAAATGTTTCATGAAAACATTTAATTTTCTAACTAATTTATCCATGATACCACAACTTTTCACAAGATACGAAAAACTAATTACATCAAGTACTTAAAGTGTCCTGGTTTTCTGCAAAGGACATCGAAGAGTTCAGCGACATGACTGAAAAATCAATGACGAATAATCATTACTACCCGTATGAATTATTATCCATGGATAATTATTTGATATAATAATGACTCTTCTAAAAAGCTTTCAATTTTGCATATTGCGATAAGAGTTAAAAGTTATTAGCACGGAAACATTAAATGATCAATACTCTTCATTAGAGTGAAGTATTATTTAGAAACTAACATTTATGTATTAGAAATAAGGATAAAAGAATAATTATATGTAAAAGCCCTTTTTTCAAAATCGGTCTGAGAATGTAAATAGTACTTAAAATGTAAAATGAAACTTAGTTTAAATATTTGACGTAAGTTAGGAAATAATTTTTTCAGAAAACTCTCACAAGAATATTTGATTGCTTTATATTATTTATGAAGTTCTAACAATCTAATAAAAATTAAATTAAGAAATTGATGGCTTAATAATGAATTTGAGTTTCTAAGATATTTCCAAAAAAAATTTTCAAGTCATTTTGAAACTAACTACCTACTTGAGAATTCCATTGATAGTCTTCTCTATGACTAATTGATTTATATTTGGCACTATTAAATCACAATATTTCGAAAAACTAGCTACTTTATGCACTAGTGTATCAAAAATAAGGTACTTAGATGTTTCAAAAAGTAATAGTTCTGTAACACCTGGCTTAAAAATTGAATTTTGTGTACTGAATATCGTGTTGAGTGTGCTCAAAATCCACAGCATTGATGGTAATGTCAAATTTTAACCAAACTAATGCGTGAAATAGCTAATTATTACGAACCACATTAGTCTGGAAAGTAACTAACAACGCATACTCTTGCACAGTGTACAGGTGTCAGTCAGACGTAGAATTGATACGGTCAGTTTGCGTCATTACTGTTCTCTAAAATTACCAAAACGTCAAAAGTCACTCAATTCAAAATAACAACTGCTGGTTCAAAAAATAGTAATCGTTTATATAGAACAAGGAATAAAATCTGTTCTATTGACCCTCCGAACTAATAATAATAATTTAGTTTATTAAGTGCAAAGTTTACCTAAATATAATAATTGTACTTACAAACAAGATTAACCACGTAGGTTGCCTTGTCGGTGGTAATCCATTTATTGCCGACGAACCCCGAACGGAGGAGGTAAATAATTAGACTGTCTGCTTTTTAGGTAAATTTCTTATAGAAATGTACCTATTGCGATCGTTCACACTTTTGAATTTCGAAAAAATTTCAACGGCATGTTGTTATATGTCTATAAGTTAGTCCAAAAAAACATTTGGTTCAAAAGTTTATATATATATATCTCTCAAATATCTCGGTCGAGTTCGTTATTGGGCAATATCGGGTAACTAGTTTCAAAATGGCGACCGTTCAAACATTTAAAAAAATTATCAAAAAAGAGCCGTAGTGTAAATATCATCAAAAATAATTTTAGGTTATAGATATAATCAGTACCTACAACTTTTGTTCAAAGTAATTTTTCATAAAATACACAGGTAAAAAAATAAAAATTAATAAAGAAAAATAACAAATATTGATAAAACATGAACACTCAATATAGATTTGATGTAATTGTACATTTTCTGGAGATCTTAATATAGACCCTGATTAAAAAATATATAGTATATTTATTGAAAATAAATAGGCGAAAAAAAAATTCTGCTTTGAAGTGGAACTCGAACCATGTCTGCTTTATATTCAACAGCCAAAACAAAACCTCTAACCGCAATGCTATGACACATACGACAGTTTTATGTAATAGCATGTAGGTATACCAATGAAAAGTTTGTTCAAATTTCAATTCAATGAATTTTGAAAAATTTACCTTTCCGCTGACTACAGGTCATTTGATCTCTTGAGTTATTTCCAATCCATTCTTCAAGTGCAAGTTTAAAATGTTTTAATGTTTTATGTGCCAGGTCAAGTAATTAAAGACTTTTGGTGCAAGAAAAATGTGACACCTTTGACCAATTATTATTTTCCTCATCGTGGGAACCCTTAACCAATTTTGTTGCCTATTATTAAGAACAAAATCATTTTTATGATTTTTCTTAAAAGCCGTTATAGCCAATTTTTTAAAAAAATAATTGTCTAATATCTAGTATTCTATTTTCTTTATATACTAGATCAGAGGTTTATTGAATATAATTTTAAGTAGCCACTTCTGGGAGAATTCAAGTTTCAATGCTCATATTAAAAATAATTTCGAGATATTTTCTTTGTTTAATGGATTTTATTTTAAATTCATTTGATATTGAAAGCTCTTCATAAGCTGGTATAAATTTTTCGTATGAGGTAAACGGCATAGAACGTTTTTTCTGCCAGTTAACGGTTACTTTTTTTTGATTAAAAAGAAATCTGCAAATTTTCTTCAATCTTCTTCTAGCAATAGTTTTGATTCATCCCAGTTCTCTCCCATATAGAAGCAAGCTTGATTATCAGCAAAATTGCTCACGTCTCCAGACGTACTTATCTGAAATATATCATTGATATACATTTTGAATATAAGAGGTCCCAATACCGTTCCTTGCGGGATGCCATAAGTAACTTTTTGAAAACTGCTGATCACTGACTTGATCTCAACGCACTAATGCCTTCCAAAAAATAGCTATCCATTATAATAATTTCCCTGTTTTTTAAACCAAAATTATGCAATCAAGAAAGCATATCTTTATGACATGTGGTGTCGAAGGCCCATGGCTCGTAGTGACATTTACCACACTTATCCTTCACTACACAATTGTATCATAAACTGTCATTGCCTAAAGGTGTACCTTATATTATTTAATAAATGAAAGAAATAATAATCAACAGATTAAAAATACACACGACATTTTATCAAGATGGGCTTCCGCTTTGGGCATCTACCCAGGGTTGGAGGAGAAGCCGCCATTAATCAATTTCTGCTCTCAACACTTTTTCGCATTTCATATCTTCATCGAGTGCTTTTAATTATAAGTAGACGCCTCACTAATTAGCACTCATTTCATGGTATTAAGACGAGATTTTTGCACACAAAGTGAGGGGCATGCCATCGATGTACCTAAGTAAATGCATAATTTGCATAAAGCAGCACCTCGCTGCTCCCTCTGTTTCTTCTCTTGGCACTCGTGTCTTCTTATGTACCTAATTGTCGCCTGTTAATTTGTAAATTATAACCGGTTTTACTCGAAGTCATCCACCATTGGCGCATTGGAACAAAATTGCTTGTTAGTGCTATTACGTTTTCATTAATAAATATTTTTACAAAAAAATGGACCGACGTTATTAGTTGTTGCACTGAAAAATACAAAATAATATTAATTCTGTTGTTGCTGGTACTTTTGAAAATGTGCAGTTGCAGTTAGATTGAAAACTTTTGGCACCAACTTCACAAGTACCAGCATCACTAGAATTAAAATTAATTTGTATTTTTCAGTGCACCAACTAATAACGTCGGTCCAATTTTTTGTAAAAAATATTATATCACACTTTTGAGTGTAACATTAGTTACGAAAATCATTGAACGTTCACTTATTCCATTACCCTTGTATATACTTGCTTGTACTTGTTATTATTCAGAAATCTAAATAGATCGTCGCGGAAATACACATATTTTAGACTTAACAACTACTGAAATTCGAAAACAGTAACTCTATGGAAAAAAATGTTCGATATAAATGTTGCTACAAATAATTTGGTCTTTAATTTGGTGGCTTTAGATATTCAATTTTTGAAAGAAATTGCCCCTTCCACATGCGAAAATACGTTTCTGGGTATTGTACCATCTTTAATTCTGTTGTCTCAGATTTTCTATTTTTGATAAAAATTGCCCCCTCCACCCACTTTGGGAGCGTTTTCTGGAGGGAAGGATATTTCGGATTTGAATTTTTACGAATATGGGACCATTTCTCAAGCCTCCTCTATCAAATGAATCAAAAATCATCAAAATCACCAAAATGAAAAAAAGCAGACAGTCGAATTGTATACCTCTTCCGTTTGGATTCGTCGGTCAAAAAATAAGAGAGATTTGTTATTAAAATTTTGTGGAAAAATTTGCATTATAGAAATTGGAGGAGGAGCCGAGTCAATATACTATTGAAATTTGAAGGAATCTTTACTGAGAACGAAATCTCTACTGCTTTTTCTCAAAATTTTGTGATTTTATGGAAAAACACGATTTTTCTCAGTATCGATCTATCTATGTTAGGTAGGTGTATTTAAAATAAAATAAACATGTATGCTTAACATAATAAACATATAAAATACAAATAATATTTAAACAAGTTCGAAGAATAAGAAACAGCAAAATTTAATTAAGGTTTTCCCAAAAAAAAGACAGTTTTTAGTTTGTTTTTGTGCATCATTTCCTTAATCAAAGGTGTAGATGGTTCACTGTATACGGTGGTCAATCATAATTAACAGACAGATGACATAAAGCGTGGCTGCAGCGTTATGCAGTGTCACATCCAGTATACAATTTTAATAGATATTACCAGAAGCCTTACGAACTATGATGTAGTCGGTCCAATTTTTCGTAAGAAATATTTATTTCACACTTTTGAGTGTAACATTAGTCATCAAAATCATTCAACGTTCACCAAAGAAGATAATACGTTTACGTAGGTACTTATTCAGAGATTTCAAAGCATCGTGGAAATACACATTTTTAAGATTTTCGAACTGCTGTAACTTAAAAACCGTACATTTTTTTGAAAAATATACAATATAAATGTAGCTATATATAATCTCTTCTTTAATTTCGCCGCTTCATATTGTCAATTTTCAAAAAAATTGCCCCCACCACATATCGAAGATACACATATTTCAGACTTTACCACTGTTGCAACTCGGAAACCTATGATTTTTGTAAAAATGTCCAATTTAAACGTTGCCGGATATGGTCTCTTCTTTAATTTTGTCGTCTGAAATTTTCAAAAAAAAAAATCATGAAAATCGGGGCACGTTACTTTTACTACTATTACTACATTAACAGTCGAATTGTATACCTCATCCGATGGTTAAAAAGCGGTCTAGTAGGAGTCGGTCTCGCGAGAAAAACCGTCTGTTCTTATAATTTTCACTTAGGTTCTGCTGTGAATTATGCTGTATATTCCTTATTATGTTTTTACTATAGTCGCCTTCCACTTAACGAGGCCATTGATAATTTCCGAATCAACATTAGAGGTTCTAAACAATTACGTTATATAATAACCAGTATGGTGCATTGGGAACAACTGATTTTCTATAAGGTTGAATAAAATAGGTTAAAGATTACTTCAAACTGACAAGCACCTAATGACAGATTGGCAACGACTTATATTATTTAAAGTTGACAGTGAAATATTAAAAAATAGTTATTTATTATACAAGGGAAACAAGTATTAGATTCGTGGTCGTGTTGAAATCTTTTTTCCGGTCACAGAAAAAACTATTTTTCTGGCAACTAGCACATTTTTGTAGCCTCTGGATTTTTTTATGCTTGTCTCTCTCTTATCCATCAAACATGGATGTTCTATCGTTTTAAAAATACGGCTGTCCTTATGACATTATTTTTTCCAGGATCCGCGTAACACAGCACAGATTATTTTGTTGTAGATAAATTCATAATCCGCCTCGTTAAGTGGAAGGCGACTATATCAATAGTACTGTGTACTTACTACTTTTTGAATTGTGAACATAATATGTATATCATTGTCGATTGATCGACAAACAATATTATTCCAGATTTGACAGTAAGTTAATCTAAAATAATATACATAACAGGTTCACAATAGAAACAAAAGAATCATATAATATACTGATAAATCTTGTTTACCGTATTATACCTTCTTAGATTAGGTGTAAAAAAAATTATCTTCATATAAGTTCTCTATACTTCTAATAGTTTCAAAATATATACCTATTTAAAAGAACCCTTCATAAATAATAATAATAATAATTTCTGCTGCCCTGATTTAAACACCCAAATGGATCGCCAATGAATTTAATAATGTTTCTTCGATGATTCTATCAATTTATTAGAAAACATATTTATAAAAAAAATAGTTTAGGATATGGTTTTCATTGAAATCAATAACAAGGTACATAGGTATACCTACCTCTTGCTACGGCACTGGATGAAACAATTTCAAAATGTATAAATAAGAAATAAATCAATCTGCTGCTAGTTAACATGCTGCATAAGGTGTTCCAAGATGTTATCTACCTTTCTATACGATCCAAATGAATGAAGTATCTAGACGTAATGGTATGTGGATGCTGATAAAGAGTTCATTTACCACAAAACAAGCAAAAAACCAACAGTTAAGATATATTTTTTTAATGATGATGATTTGATGCTACCTAAGCACGCGATATTATAGATGGTGAAGTCACTTTGTTGCATAGAACCAAGAAAATACTAACATAAGTACAAGACTTTGATTTTCAAAAGCTAGATGCTGCAAAATATGTATGATAGTTTATGTACCTACCTATTCCAGAATTAGATTTCATGTTTGGTTTATAAGTTGATTTAATTACTTTACGGTAACATCGTTACCGGTACGAAAAAATTAGGAAAGGTCTATATATCAATTTGAAAAGCAACGGATATCCGGTAACTACCTGGTCTTCTGCCTAAATTTATCTTTCTGTCGAATACCGGATGCATTTAAACATTCTGTTACAGAATTCAGCACCAATGCAATTTTGTGCTTGCTTTATTTCAAATAGTAGAACAATAATACCTATAGATAAAGAAGTGCAGAAATCTATAAAGGCAGATTGTTGACCAATTCTTATAGGCAGATCAGGATGTTGCAGTGAATCAGCCAGCGTAAGCCAATGATTAAAATTCAGATTTTCAGATTATACAGGTTTATTCAGTAATACTATTACAATATGAGATTATTTACATGTGTCAAATGTTGATAATAATGATGACGGACCAAATAGGTCCCAATACTGAACCCTGCGGCACACCAGTGCTGAGGTCCCTCTCCTCTGACGTCACTCCCCTACACTTCACTGTTTGACGTCTGTTGTCAAGGTACGATTTTAATCGTAATCACCTGTTCTGATTGACATTGTACGATTTAAACATCCTTATCACAATATCGTGGTCAACAGAGTCAGAAATGTTATTGTATGGGGCTCATTCAAAAATAATACGTTAGATAAGATCAAAAATAATATTCATGTTTTCGTTATACAGTGTGCAGTGTATAAGATAAAATTCATAAAACATACATGGTTGATTTTTAACAGATAGTTTCGAACATGCTGGTTTCTGGACTAAGCATGTTTTGTCTTTTTCAGACAACTAAATATTGATAAATGCCTAGTTCCATTTCTTTTCTATTTTTATCCCATTTATTTGAGATAGAGTATACAATCATTCCTTGTAGAAACACATTCCAAAACAAATGTTTGTATTATCTACTAAAGTAATAAACTTACGGGACATGGAGGGTGTGAATAGCCTTTGAATTGCCACATTATTTTTTTATTTTGACCTTTGATTCGGCAAACTACGCTGGCTGATTCACTGTAAACATGCCCTGCGTTTCGACAATGTTCAACATTCTGTACTTGGATTCATTATTGCTCCATTTGATATCAATCAATCAAATTTGCACTGGTGCTGAATCCTATACCAGAACGTTTATATATGCTATCCGGATAGCAAATATAGACTCAATCTCGGACTCAATATTCAGCCCGATATTCAAAAACTACGTTATCAACAGTAATAAACGGGACAAGTACGAGTTGAACTCGCGTGAAGAGGGTTCCGCACGATGGTATCTGTCATGTTTTTAGTGCAGAAAATATTGCGTGATTTAAAATGTTATTTTCCGGAATCTATAAGTAGTAGAAAACTAATTTCTGTATTTTTTTCAAAATTCTAGGTTCAGTAGTTTCAGAGATAAGAGGAGGAGGGCAATGGTCAATTTTCAACTATTTTCTTGAATGAATAACTTGGAAACTGTTTATTATTTATATATTTATTAATTTTTTCGTCTATTGACGTCACACCTCTGTGTTTGGGTCACAGAAATTGATATGTTTAGCAAATTTCAACTTAATCGATCTTGTAGATTCAGAAAAAAATGACTGTCAGACGGAATGATGGACACAAGAGTGATCCTATAGGGGTTTCGTTTTTTATTCGGACGTAAGGAAACCTAAAGATAGTTCATAATTATAACGGCTTCTAGTAAAAGGTGAAAAAAGTTACATTCTGATATATTCTAGTCGATGGTAATAAATAGAAAATATTTAATCAAAATATTTTTACAAAAAATTGGACCGACTTTATCAGTTGTTGCACTGAAAAATACAAAATAATATTAAGTCTATTGGTGCTGGTTCTTTTCAAGTTGGTGCCTACAACAACAAACTACAACGGCACAACTTCAAAATTACTAGCACCAATAGAATTGATATTCTTTTGCATTTTTCAGTGCAACAACTGATAAAGTCGGTCCAATTTTTTGTAAAAAATATTTATTTCACATTTTTGAGTGTAACATTAGTCATGAAAATTGTTAAACGTTCACTAATACCCAAAAAGTTATAGGTAGGTTTAGCTTGTACAAAGCGGAAATACGCATATCACATATTTCAGACTTTACCATTGCGAAACTCTTAAACATTGACTCTTTTTAAGAAATGTTCAATTTATAAGTTTCCGGATATGGTCCCCTTTTTAATTTTCAAATCTCGAATTTTCAATTTGCCTCTTCCACATAGCTGAAACACATATTTCAGACTGTAGCGCGGAAACGTATGATTATTTTTTAAAATGTCCAATTTAAACATTTCCGGATATGGAATTTTCATTAATTCTGTCGTCTCAGATTTTCAATTTTCGAGAAAAATTGCCCCCTCTACCCCCTTTGGGGGCGGTTTTTGGAAGGAAGGAGATGTTGGATTTGATTTTTCTCAATATGGGACCATTTCCCAACTCTCCTCTTTCAAATGAAACAAAAATCGTCTAAATCGGAGTACGTTTACTATGCAAAACACGCGAACAGCCATAAAAAAAGCAATCTTACAACCGAATTGGTATACCTTCTCCATTTTTTGAAGTCGGTCAAAAATATTTCGCAGAGTACATACATACTATAAATAATTTTTACAAAAAATTGGACCGACGTTATTAGTTGATGCAGTTACAAATACAAAATAATATTAATTCTATTGTCGCTGTTACTTTTGAAGTTGTGCAGTTGCAGTTAGATTGATAACTTTTGGCACCAACTTCACAAGTACCAGCACCAATAGAATTAATATTATTTTTAATTTTTCAGTGCATCAACTAATAATTTTTTGTACAAAATATTTATTTCACACTTATTCTATTACCCAAGTACATTCTTTACTTGCAGTTGTTATTATTGAGATTTTCATACATCGCTGCGGAAATACGCATAAGTATTTTAGATGTTACCATTTTAGCACCGTTGTAACTCGAAAACCGCAACTCTAAGGAAAATATGTTCATTATAAATGTTGCTACAAATAAGTAGGTTTCTCGTGTAGTACCAACATATTTTCAATTTTCGAAAGAAATCGCCCTCTGCACATTTGAGAATTTAACATGCCTATATCTCGAAAACCGTAACTATTTTGAAAAAATGTTAAATTTAAACGTTTCCGGATATTGTCCTATCTTCAATTATACTACCTCAGATTTTTGATTTTCGAGAAAATTTGCCCACTCCACCACCATCGGGGGCGGTTTTCGGAGGGAAGGAGATTTCGAATTAACGTTTTTATAAATATGGGACCATTTCTCAAGCCTCGTCGTTCAAATGAATCAAAAATCATCAAAATCGGAGCTCGTTTACTATATAAAACGTGCGCACGAACCAAAAAAAAAGCAGATAGTCGAATTTTATACCTCCTCCGTTCGGGGTTCGTCGGTTAAAAATTAGTAACTTGAATAACGAATCTAATCACCATTATAGTAAAGAAAAAGATTTTTAAAAACAAAAAATGATTCTTATATCCAGCGGCCGAATATTGGGCCATCTGGTCCCTCAGTTATAGGTAGATATACAATTACTCGAATCAAGTTGGCCTAGCTACCTTTCTGGTGAACTCAGAAGCCAATTATTGCACATCAACTTGCCAACAACTGAAAAATTGCAAATTCCTCATAATTTATAGCATTTCACATTCTTCCAATGTGAGCATATTCAAAGCATTGCCCAAAAAAATATATATATAATCCTGACTTGTTCAGACACTAAATAAACGCGTTTAATATTTGCTAATGCGAGTCGCCTACTGGGACCCAAATGATTTACTGTAGGACATACATAGGTAAACACCGAGCAGAAATAATTTATTTAGCCGGGCTTCATACAGATACCTACTCATCCAATGCATTACGTAATTAGTAGCAGCTCGACTAAAAGAGAAACAAAATAAGGTTACATAATCGTATAGTTGTTTTGGAACGTTTGAAATGTTGGTAGGTATACTTAATGTAAGATGAAGTGTTGTTTATAGGCATTTAAGAAGTAGTTGGTCAAAGGGTGTCCAGCAAGGAATGTCACTGATGCATTATTACATTGAACTTGTAATATATTCCTTTCAAAAACATGCATTTGCTTATTTTAAGTGAATGTGGACGTATTGTAATTTTCAGACAAATAAAACTGGTCCCTTAAAGTATGATTTAATGCTGCGTTTTAGATATCAAAAATTACCCTTGAGACTTCAGTCAGAAATAATGGATGCAATTGGGCAATGAATCATATAATATAATTTTATTACAGCAAAATAAAGATTATTTTATATAAGTGATCATTTAGCGCACAATAAATATTTCTTACAGAAAATAGGACCAACTTTTGATGGTTAGTGCATTGAAATATTCAAAATAAAATGAATTCTGTTAGTACTGGTAATTTTGTGAGTTGTACCAGCACCAATAGAATTAATATAATATGGTATTTTTCAGAATTGTAGCTATAAAAAGTCGATCCTATATTTACTTTCATTTTTGAGTCGGTATTTCATTAGCTATTGCATTTGTGAAACTTTCAGTTATAAGTATTCTGCGATTTTTCATAATGTTCTAACTCGAAAAGCGTTGTTTTTTAAAACTTTTTTACAAAAATTGAAAAATACAAAATAATATTAATTACACTGGTGTTGATACATCAATAGAATTAATATTATTTTATATTTTTCAGTGCACCTACTAGTAAAATCGGTAGGTACTAGTTTTTGTAAAAGAGTTTTATTTCACAATTTCGAGTGCACCATTAGTCATGAAAAGGAGAATGATACTTATTATTATTCAAAGATCTCAAATCATCGCATCGGAAATACACATATTTTAGAATTTACCACTGCTGTAACTCGGAATCCATTCATTTTTTCTTAAATATCAAATTTAAATGTTGTTGGATATAGTGTCTTTTTTAATTTGACCGTCTAAAATTTCTGATTTTCGAAAAAAATTGCTCCCTCCACAGAACGGAAACACACATATTCCAGGCTTTGCCATTGGTTTAAGTCAGAAACCGTACATTTTATTAAAAAACTCTCTTCTTTCAACTAAAAACAAGTCACACAGTCGAATTGTATATCCTCTCCGTTTGGGTCGTCGGTCAAAATATCTCCAATTTAAGTGTTGCCGAATAAGATATTTTCTTCAATTTTCGCGTCTCAAAATTTAGATTTTTGAGAAAAAATTCCCCTTTTGGGAAAGCTTTTTGGGGGAAGGACATGTTCTATTTCAAATTCGATGAGGCCAACTCTCAACACTTCTTTCAAATAAAAAAAAATCATCAAAAAGAGTTCGGCAGTCAATAATGAAAACATTGAATGCAATTTTACGTGTATTTTATGAAAACAAAATGTTTTTATTGTCGCAAATTCTATTCGCCCTGTATCTTCGAAACAAATGTATTTTTAAAGAAATCATCATAGGTCAAAATATTCCTGTACTTTAAACTAAAAATATTTCTTACCAAAAATTAGACCGACTTTAACTAATGGTGCACTGTAAAATATAAAATAATATTAATTCTATTGATGCTGCTACTTTTGAAGTTGTGCAATTATTTTAGTTAAATAGAAGACTTTTGGCACCAACTTCTTTAGTACCAGTACCAACAGAATTAATAATATATTGTATTTTCCAATGCACCAACTAATAAAGTCGGTCCAATTTTTCGTAAAAAATATTTATTTCACACTTTTGAGTGTAAAACTCGTCATGAAAATGGTTGAATGTTCACTAATACCAAAGAAGATAGTACTTATCCTATTACTCATGTATATTCCTTGCGTGTACTTGTTAATACTCAGAGATCTCAAAACATGGCGACGGAAATACACACATTTCAGACTTGACCACACCTGTTACATGAAAACCATAGCTTTTTTGTAAAATGGACCATTTAAATGCTGCTACATAATATAATCTCTTCTTTAAATACATATATTTCAGTCTTTACCATTGCCGTAATTCAAAAACCGAAACACTTTTGAAAAAAGGTTCAATTCAAACTTTTCCCGATATGATCTCATCTTTAATTCTGCCGTCTCAGAATTGCGATTTTCGAGAAAAATTGTCTCTTCCACCACCTTCAGGGGCGGTTTTTAGAGTGAAGGAGATTTCGGATTTGAATTTTTCTTCTTTCAAGTGAATCAAAAACCATCAAAATCGGAGAACGCGTCTACTATGCAAAACGCCTTTTTCGGAAAGTCGGTTAAAAATATTCTGAAAAGCATCAATTCATTCAAAAACAAGCCTATTTCTCTCACAAAGAAAAATTGTATTCTTCAGTTTGATAAATATTCTACAAGCATTTAACGGAATTACAAAATAATTATTTGTAATATCTAAATTCATAAAGCAATTAACATTAATGCAAATGGAAATTACCGTCGATTCCTTTGGGATTTACATTACCCTCACACCAAATAGTTTGATCTACATCCATTCCAAACTATATAGCTTGTGTCCCATTAATAAATAGTATTCACACAACCCAACCAAGGAACAATGATCACATATCATAGATGACCAAAAACAGTTCGATATTTTAGATTGGCCTTTGTCACACAGCTAATGGCAAATATCGCTGTGATTAATCGCTGGTCGCTGTATCACATTAATATATTTTAATCCCTTTTACAAAAAGCTGTGGCGTGGCGTAGCATGGCACGAGTGACCATCCAATGTGTAGCAGAATCATCAGAACGAAGAGAGTGAGCAAAAAACAAAACAGCAACCCCTGGACACATCTCAGCAGGTTGCCTCTCGCCAGCATATTGTATCGTGCGCACCCTTACACAATTCAAGGGTGTCGAATCACAGACCAAAATCACCCTAACGCTAACACAGAATAAGAGCTTTTGCGTGTTGAGTGCGATTTAGCCCCGCGAAATATAATATAGTAATGATTCACTTTTGTTTTTTAGAAGTGCCATAAACAATGGGTAACACTAAACCACTGTTTTGTATGGTAATGGAAATAAAAAAGAGTGAGCAATAAATAATAAAAGACGCGCTGTGCTCCACACACAAACAGCCCGTGGGAAATATATTGTTTCCATTTTGGATGCAACAACATTGTTTTGATCATTTCACCGGCAGTGGCCATCATATTAGTGTCGTTAATGAAACCATTTTCAGTGATATTGTTGTTTTGGTGTATTGTTCTTTTGATGGGATCTGGCTGCTTCTGAATGGATTTTGCCCGATTGTCGCCGACGTACTTATCAGGCTGAGAAAAGGTGAGGTAGGTTATATAATTGTTGCTATTCATATGTGTGAGTATTTCCGCAGTGGTTTTCAAGGATGCAGGTAATATTGTCGTTAAATCTTTCAGTTTATTGTTTCTTTTTCTTTCGAAATTTCAATGAATCATTTTTATAAATGGAAATCTAATATATCTAGGTAATTCATAAGATATAACAGTAAATTAATGGACCAACTTCGAAAAACGTACGTATTTTTAATTGCCTCATGTAATAAAGTCGATCCTAATTTATGTAAAAAGTTATTTAACATTTTTGAATGTCAACAGAGTCGCATAAAACTTTCAATAGATATATAAGTACAATGATGTAACCACTTAAAAAACTTTATCTCTGAAACCGCAGAAGTTTTTTGAAAAATTATCAATTTTGGAAGGTTACAAATAGATATTTTTTACAAAAAATTGGACCGACGTTATCAGCACTGAAAAGTAAAAAATAATATTAATTATACTAGTGCTGGTACTTCACAAGTACCAGCCCCAAAAGAATTAATATTATTTTGTACTTTTCAGTGCACCAACTGATAACGTCGGTCCAATTTTTTGTAAAAGATATTTATTTCACACTATTGAGTGTTGGCATTTGTCATGAAAATCGTTGAATCACCATTATCCAAATGTTTCAGATAGTTGTTCAGAACACCGCCTCCATAAAGTAAGTGAGATTGTATCAAAGCAAAATACATAATTATCAAATGCTTTCTTTCGAGAAACTTTTTCATATATTTAAATTTGCCTAGATAGTACCTCAACTTTTTTATTAGGTTTTCCTGGTGGATATTCCCTTCACGATTTGAATCTAGATAGATTCCTAAAAGTCTGACCGATGAACTTGATGCGATTCTCATTTTGTCCCCATTGTATTGGATGTTAATTGATGTGTACTCGAGTAGGTTGGCGTTGTAACTCATAAAGGGAAGATAAATGGTTTTTTGAGATTAATTGAAAGTAGTTTAATGATAAAGAACTCTATTATCATGGGAAAAGATCTTGTATTTTTTCTTTGAGGCTGGCCCAAGGATCGTCTTTGTAACAGATGACCGTATCGTCAGCAAAACAACTTATTTCCCCTTCGACAGGTAAGTCAAATATAGTGTTCAAGTATATGAAAAATAGTATAGGACCTAGAACTGTTCCTTGCGGGACTCCAAAAAGGACTTTTCTCGTTTTACTAAGAGTGCTATTGGTTTTTTCACATTGTTCTCTTTCTTTCAGATAACTTTCCAATAGTGTATAAGCGGTGCCCCTGAAACCGTCGTATGACCACGAAAATCTCGAAAATTTCTTATACGATTTCAATATTTTTTTTTATTATTGACTTTTCTATATCTGCGCGGGTGACATAGGCTATATTTTATGTTCTTATAGCTTTTCCAAAATAAATAATTAAATAAAGATTGGGACTACTTCTCAGCGGCGAAGGCGTATGTAATGCCTAGCCATTGCGTAGCGACAGGGTCTCTCGACAGCTAACAAAAAACGTGATTGCTATAGCAAATAATGTCAAAGTGACATTTTAGAGAATTCGAATGAATACATTTATATCTTATAACTCAAGCAAAAGATATGTATTTTATGTTTTTGAATTATTGTTAATAATAAATCTTTTATATAATTGCTTATTTAACTAATCGATGCTTTTTAAAATCGTCACGCCACTGATTTACACCCCTCGCCTGAATTGATCCGTTTCTCGTGTTGTCAAGACAGACACCAGCATTCGGGAAACAAACTATACGTACCTGACATTTAAATTATATGGGAACGTGGAGTAAGGCACAACTATTGTTCACTTCGACGTCTTTATTCTGAACCAGTGGTCGAAATTTGACCGTAATTCATATTTTGTTCTAAATTCAAACATTATTGATTTTTTTTGTTAAAGATATAATAGATACATATATTTTTTTTAATTGCGTCAATTACAAGCGTAAAAATACGGCATTTGCGTGTGTTATTTGCCTAATTCTTTACACTACATATTATGAAAATTTAAAATTTAATGTTAGTAACAGTTGAAAAAACACCATAACACTTTTATTTTATAATACAATGCACTGTCATGTTTCCATTTAACGCCGGTAATATTACTTTACCCTTACCCAACAAGAGAATGCAGTCCTTTCACAAATGTGACTTCAGATTCGAAATGTGTAAATGCATTAATCCACTATCAAAACTATTGAAAATTCTTTCTCACTTTGTAGACTATTCACAAAATTTAAATTTGCATTTGGTTTATTATCATTTCGTCTTACACGAGCATTATTCCTATTTCTTTTTCTCTTATTTCGACCCAAATAAAGCAATCTGATGCCCCGGCTCGTTGACTTCACATTGCAATTGGGATCGCTATGCAACACACAATACACTTATAGCAGTTTTTGGAATTTAATTCATTTTAAAATATTAACACCGAATGCCGAATCTCATACTCCTCCTCCTGTTCGTTCTATGACTTAAAAATCGTGTACAATCATGTATTAATATGTAGATCTGACCTAATTTACAATTATCATGGTATTATTTATAATATTAAGGGCCGATTTCATAATCAAATTTAATCTTCTATTAACTATAATCCTAGATGAAAATTTTCATACATTTTTTGGTTGGACATATAATTTAGTTACTTTAAAAAATGCGAAAGATAAGGTGTAACTGACGTAAAAGTTATTGAAAATGCACTATTTTTATTCCGTCATCAAGATATGAGTTAAACAAATTGAAGAATTAATTAATCTCCCATTAAGGATTCATAATGAAATCGGCCCTAAAAGTGCTGACTCTTAGAAACCATGATCTGGTCGACTTTATTAGATGAGAAAAATTTCCAGTAAAGGCGGTTCAAGTTTTTATAAAAAAATATTTTTTTTTCACAACGTATTATAGAATCCAGAAAGACACCCAAGAAGATCGATTACAGTCGGGTTTTCTGATATTTTAACCGAGACGTAGGTAACTTATCCATCCAATATAATGACAACGTAAACTACATGCAAACGATCTTTTGATCATGCTCGAGCCGCACGAACGCAAAAATAATGCTTCGCATAATTTCCAATAAATTTAATACAATTTTATTGACATTATGCAAAAGATTCAATTATGTGTGTTATACACTACAACAAGTTACTATATATCTATCTATATATATACCTATATAGATACTTTGCACATACCTACCGCGGGTAGGCTGATAAAGATCTATATATATTCGCCGGCAAATACAAGAAATACCAACGCTGATAAATAATCAAGCTTTTTTGCTAAAGCCAGCCACTTTTTACACCATCCCCACGTATATAACAGTGTACATACATGCATATATACATACATACATACATACGAACATTGGATGGAAGATATTATATATCAGATAATTTTGAAGGATCTCCCATCAAGGGACATCGACAGCTATGTGATGTTAAATCTAACTTTATGGTTTGCTGATGATGAGATTTGACTTGTTTCCATGTTTTTTATCGGTCCCGGCGTTCAATATATTTTGTTTGTTTTCTGTGACAGGTTGCTTGTGTAAAATGATATACCAGAGAATCGTTTTTGACAGGGAAGAATAAATATCTCAAACTTTTTCAAAAACATACATTCTAAAAACGTCAACCGCATCTTCAGACGTCGAAAAAAAAACGTTGTCCTTGCCATCATTTACTTAATCAATGGGATAATGAAGAATTCATTGTTTGCCGAAACAGAACTGTAGCGGGGATGACCTATTAGTTCAGATATTCGAAGAATTGCGATTGGATTTTTGAGTAAATACATAATTCTTTCGATCAATCAAATGGTTTGGGATCCAAAGCAGACAATTTTGTAAAATTTTAGTGCAATATTGAATAATGTATGCTTATCTCAGTAGTGCATTTTTTGAAAATAGAAAATTTTGGTGAAACTGAAGAAAAAAATGATTTCGTGAACATTTACCTAAATTGTTTTTTTAAGTTTAACCATTTTTGACAGTCGAACCAACCGGAGGAGTTCCGACTGTTTGTGTGCATGTTTTTTTATGAATATTCGCGCATTTATAAATAGTAAACGTGCTCCAATTTTCATGATAGTTTTTTTCACCTGATAGAGGACTATTGAGAAATGGTCTCATTGAAAAAACAATCGACATTTAACAAGTCCTTCGCCTCAAAAACATTCCCCAAAGGGGTGGAAGGGGCTTTTTTACGAAAACCAAAATTTTGAAACGACTAGTTTAAGGAAGAGACCATATCCGGCAACATTGTACATTTTTCAAAAAAAAACATAGATTTTCGAGTTACAGCAGAGGTAAAGTCTGAAATATGTGTGGCTCAGATACGTATTGAGCAAATTTTCGAAAATTGAAAATATGAGAGAGCCAAATTAAATAAGAGATTATATGTAGCAACATTTAATTAGGAAACTTTTCCAAAAAAATTACGGTTTTCGAGTTACAGCAATGGGAAAGTCGGAATCATCCTTAGAAATTCAGTTGATAATAGTCAGTCTGTGGAATCAGATGTTAATAGTAGTTGAGTCCGTAAAGACACAGACAATTTAGTTTGTCAAAGTGACAAGTGGTGACAGTTGTACTACAACAGAAGGTCGTGTACAGAGTGTTCTAATAAACCATTGGAAGCAATTTACGAACTTTTGAGTGTTACGCAAGTGAACTCACCCCACAACGTTTAGCACAGTTTTAAACGTTACAATATATATGACTCTTGGTCGGTCAGCTAGTCTAATATAAACATCATTCATATCCTTTTTTTCACTATCACTATAACACACGAGTTTCTACAATCTTTGAATTAAAGACTATCTTTGGAACACCAAACTTCAGAGTGAAAAGATTTTTACCGTCTTTCGAGTATCAATACAGTCCGCTAACGAAATAATTTTGGCACAGACAGAAAAATGGTTGAAAATGTGGTTTCATGGTATCCGGGATCCACAATTACAAAACTTTCCTTACTAGGCTACTTAGGGTAGCCGTAAGAAAGTAAAAATCAAGCTGGTCATTCTAAGCTCTATGTATTGCTTTTATTATTAATGAACATTACCAAAGATAATAGATCTTTGACATTAACAACACAAGTTGAAATTAATTATTGATTTAATAAGAGCTACATTACGTTTTTTTCTATCTGAAGAGCTAGGTATTCTCTGTATTTTTTTTATTACACCAATCAATTAAATTCTTATATCTTTGATTTTGAGATAAGCAATCATGCAATTAATTCGAATAAGCGTCCTTCTTGTACAAGTTGGCATCAGGCTGGTGTAAATTATTTGTGGTCTAATCTGCATTTTTGATCTCACATGGTTAAATCAGATTCAATTAGTGAGCGAATTCAAATGAGTTTACTGAAGGCGTGTGATGAAGATACCTACCTACTGATCCAGCTATTCCTTCTTCACTGCTTGTAAGAGCAACCATAATCTACATCAGTAGCAAAGTTTACAAAATCGTTACAAATTGTTCTAATAGACCTACGTGAAAAATACTTCATGGATTTTGGTAAAACTGGTCATATTGTAGCTTAGGTAGGTATCTCCTGAGGCAAACTCTAGGATAATTTATCGTGTAGGAGATAAGTGTTCTCACAAAAAAGAATCAGAAATAAGAATAATTAAATTGAAGGAATGGTACCTGTAGCGATATCTGTTGTTGAAAAGTTAACCTACAAGCCCACAAAACAATAGGGCACAACTAAATATGGATTCACACCGCAGATTAAATACATCCTAACAAAATTATCATCTTGGACACAAGTTCTAACAAAGCAAAGATAATCTTGGTATAAGCATTTATTAAATATTCCAAAGCAAACTGCAAACAGTTATTTCTGAATGTTTGGAAAAGGTAGGTTATGTTAAAATTTCGTTCACGCAGATGTCAGTTTTTTCGACAAAATTTTCTAATGACTGGATAGGACAGCGACGAACCCCAAAGGGAAACGGTGCTCAATATTGGACACACGAGGAATCCTAAAATTGGATATCAAAAATTAGACACTCGTATATAGACAATTTTAAATTTATCATTTCTACAGTCTGTTTGTTTTCAGTAACATGACTAATCATGTTAAGTAGGTAGGTTCTTCTTCTTATCACGCCCTCTCCTCACAAGAGTTGGTGATCCATTTGTCTCATTCTCTCAGTCGAAGTACACCAAAACCATCTTCTAACGTAGGTACACTCACATAAATAATGGAAAAAAGAAGACGTGAAAAATTCCATAAACATTGTTAAAATTAAAGAAATGGGATATTTTAGGGCGTCATAAAGTTTTATGTTCTATAATCAACCCCAGAACCAAATCTATGACTCCTGGAAAACCCTTAAGTGGAAAATACATGCTAAAATCGGTCGAAAACCATTTTTTTGCTAGGGGATGAATTTTAGATGTTCAAAATAGAAACGCCAGAGCAAAATGCTCTTTTTCTTTCCAATGGGCACCTGACTTGACAAAATACTATTTTTTACCCTATGTGGGAAAGTAGATCTTTTCCGGGCTGAAAGATGAAGATTTTGTTCTCATGATGACCGGAAAAACCGCTTTCGCATCATGGACTTAGTAGCATATCTATTCTTCACAATCATGGATATAAATATATAAAGGTTCAGTAGTCTCTACTTGCTGCAGTTGATATGTCATATATGTAGCTTAAAACGTTTTAAAGCTGGCTACATATTACGCGCCATTTTGCAAAAGTACTCATCGATAGAATACTTAAAATTATCTCATCTAATGGAGAGATGCTGTGGTCCTTTGTGGTGTAATTATTGATAAAGATAAAAGGTCTTGCATATACGGTCTTGGTATTGGTCTTGGTCTTGCTGCAAGACTAGCAAGACTTTGCAAGACTCTTGCAATAATTTTCATCTTCTTATAAGTGTGAAAATTCGTTGCGATTCTAAACCGTAAGTAATTAATTCAAATGAAGAAGAACCCTGCAATATGTATGGGAAGTATGTAATTCATAATCTATAAGATTGCCTCTACCTAATTATATTATCATTCGAAATGGATAAATATCGACCGTATAAAAAAATTGTCATTGTCCAGAACAAACAGGCCTGGTATTGTAATGGTACCAAACCAATTTAGAATAAGTAATAGTAATGAGAATAAAACTAGGTGCGTAGAATTAAGTTAGGGCAAGTGAGATGCGTAATTAATTAATAAAGTTTATAAATTAATAATCACCATTCAGATATGAGAATCGTATCTTACTAGCGCGACTTAGTCTGCTTGTGCTTTCTTGGTATCAGCCGTCGCAACTGAGCACTCATTTTACTACATGCATACATACTTCTATTTCGTAACTCATTCTCTCGCTCATTCTACAATGGTTTTGTACCAGTTTCTTTGATAAAATAGAAAGCGATTAAAAGTATTTCTGGTTTATAAAAATAACATCAACTTTTGTATAAAGCTTTTTCCAAAAAAAAGAAAATTAAAAACAGGTAGAGATTTGTTAATACGCGCATTTATAAAACTAGGTATCTATTTCAAAAATCAGTCTTGTGAATATGTCAGCTGAGTTAGTTAATAAGCATGATCGAAAAAATAGTTTCAAAATAAGGGCAACCTAAAATTTCAAAAATCTCCAAATGTGGCTACTGGATAAATGTCATCAAAAAGATATCAGATTTATAGATGATTTGTAACGTTTGCTTAAAACATTCTGCGTGATAGAAAAAATAATAAAAATAAAAAACCGTGTAGTTTACCTTCCCCTGGCTGCGAACGTCGGGATTCTTTGAAAACAGCTCGTTAATGAAAATCCTAGAAGGGTTGAAATTACTGAATAGGGTATTTCAGAATTTTTTGAAATCCGGAAATTCTAGAAGTCTAGAATGAACTTCTAATTCAATATTTTTAGTATCTGTAAAATAAATATCGATAATAGGGGAGTTCAAAGATTAAATCAATTAGGTTATTTACTAACTTTTCTTATCTAATCATCGAGCAAAAAAATATGTTTCCTACCAATTTGTTGTTTGGTTACGGAACTGCAAGAGTCTTGCAAGTCTCGCAAGTCTTGCAGCAAGACCAAGACCAAGACCAGGTTAGTCTTGGTATTGGTCTTGCATCCCAGTATTGATCTTGGTCTTGGGTCTTGGTCTTGCATAGACGGTCTTGGTCTCGGTCTTGGTCTCGCAATTTTGCAAGACCAAGACCAAGACTGCAAGACCAAGACCAGTCTCGCAGCATCACTACCCGCCATACGCACAAGAACGTATCGGTCTCCCTCGCCCTAATTTATGTTTGCTTACCGTTTTTCTACATCATAACTAATTTTTTTGGAAAAAATTGTGAAAATGCCGGAAGTGTCTGTTGTGGACATTTGCCAAACATATATTATAATCTCTTCTCCATAATTGGGAACCTATATTTTACAACTTACATTTCGCACGTAAACTATCCTTTTTGACCGACGAACCCCAAAAGGAGGAGGTATACAATTCGAATGTGTGCTTTTTTTTGGTTTGTGCGCGCCTTTCATATAGTAATCGTAGTCCGATTTTGATAATTTTTGATTCATTTGAAAGAGGAGCCTTAAGAAATGGTCCCATATTCATAAAAACGGGAATCCGACATCTCCTTTCCTCCGAAAACAGAAAAATCTGAGGTGATATAATTATAGATAGGACAATATCCGGAAACGTTTAAATTGAACATTTTTTCAAAAGAGTTACGGTTTTCGAGATAGACGCATGTATAATTATCAAATGTGCAATGTGGAGAGGGCGATTTCTGTCGAAAATTGAAAATCTTTGGGCAGTACATGAAGGACATAATTATTTGTAGCAACATTTATAATGAACATTTTTTCCTTAGAGTAGTGTTTTCGAGTAAAATCGATGTTAAAAAGGTAACAACTAAAATATTCAAGCGTATTTCCGCAGCGATGTTCTGAGATCTCAATAATAACAACTACAAGCAAGGAATATACGTGGGTAATAGGATAAGTACTATCTTCATTGGTATTAGTGAACGTTCAACGATTTTCGTGACTAATGTTACACTCAAAAGTGTGAAATAAATATTTTTTACAAAAAATTGGACCGACGTTATTAGTTGGTGCACTGAAAAGTATAAAATAATATTAATTCCATTGTTGGTGGTACTTGTGAAGTTGGTGCCAAAAGTTATCAATCTACCTACAACTGCACAACTTCAAAAGTAACAGCACCAATAGAATTAATATTATTTTATACTTTTCAGTGCACGAACTAATAACGTCGGTCCAATTTTTTGTAAAAAATATTTATATACTTCACAACTCTAAAAACCGAAAATGACCATTTTCTTACCTAGGGTTGAAAAGTAGTTGTCCTTTTATACTACTATAGATGGCGCTCTTCAATTAATAATACTTAAATAATACATAATACAATTTATACTTCCACAATCTATTATTTATTAAAGTATATAGTAGAAATATAATATACTTATCGTTATTTACATTTATTATGTTTATCAAAAATTTAATTTAATATTTTCGACGCCATAATGTAATTTCTAACGTTTTCAGTAAGATCGAATGTCTTGTCATTTGTTATATGTCTTTAGAGCTTAAGCCGGCTACACATTAACATTACGCACTATTTGCAGAAGTTATCAGAAAACAATAATTAATTACGCATCTCGCTTTGCTCAAATTAAGTTTGCGCAACCAGATTTATCCTCAGTACTTATTCTATAATGATTTCGGACCATTCCGATCCAATATTAGGCGACTTTCCTCTACTGTGTATTTATGACCGACATCCCAAACGGAGGACTTATACCTACAAGTCAACTGTATGTCTGCTTTTTTATGTATGATCGCGCGTTTTGCGTAGTAAACGTTAACATATTTGGATGATTCCTTTTTTTATTGGAAAAAATAGTGATGCTAAATGTTCCCGTATCCTTAGAAACTCAAATCCAAAATCTCCTTCCCTCCAAAAACCTTCACCGAAAGAGGTGAGAGGGCATTTTTCTTGAAAATCGAAAATCTAAGACGACAGAATTAAAGATAGGACAATATTCGGAAACGTTTAAATTGAACATTGTTTCAAAAGAGTTGCGGTTTTCGAGTTACTGCAGTACTAAAATCTGAAATATGTGTATTTCCGATCGTGGAGAGGGCAATTTCGTCCGAAAATTGAAAATCTGAGACGTTCAAATTAAAGACCAGATTATTTATAAGAATATTTTTTCATAGAGTTGCGGTTTTCGAGTTACAGCAGTCTAAAATATGCGTATTTCCGCGGCGATGTTTTTACATCTCTGAATAATAACAAGTAGGTACAAGCAAAGAATATATGTAGGTACATGGGTAATGGTATAAGTGAACATTCAACGATTTTCGTGGCTAATGTTACACTCAAAAGTGTGAAACAAATATAAAAAATAGAAATTGGACCTACTTTATTAGTTGATGCACTGAAAAATACAAAATAATATAAATTCTATTGGTGCTAGTACTTTTGTAGAATTAATATTATTTATATTTGTCAGAGCAGAGAACACCAACTCGGTCCAATTTTATATAAAAATAAAAATTACACTCATGTTATTGTTTTTAAGTTATAAATAGAGACATTTCAATGACTTATAGATAAATGCAGATTATAACAATATTATTGTGTTAAATTATCAGATATCTATCTACAAATTCTTTCATAAAGCCATAATAAGACGCATACCTTTTATGTGACTGTATTTACATGACAAGATATGGGCAAAAGATTAAGAATATGAAAAATTGTTTACGTATAACGAATTTTTATTACCTACTTAACTGAACTTATTCAAAATTATTGCCCAATTGGATTTCTTCTATACGATAACTTGTAAGCAAATATTATATAAATATTTTTTACAAAAAATTGGACCGACGTTATTAGTTGGTGCACTGAAAAGTATAAAATAATATTAATTCTATTGGTGGTGGTACTTTTGAAGTTGTGCAGTTGCAGGTAGATTGATAACTTTCGGCACTAACTTCACAAGTACCACCACCAATAGAATTAATATTATTTTATACTTTTCAGTGCACCAACTAATAACGTCGGTCCAATTTTTTGTAAAAAATATTTATTTCACACTTTTGAGTGTAACATTAGTCACGAAAATCGTTGAACGTTCACTAATACCAATCAAGATAGTACTTATCCTATTACCCACGTATATTCCTTGCTTGTAGTTATTATTGAGATCTCAGAACATCGCTGCGGAAATACGCTTGAATATTTTAGTTGTTAACATTTAAACAACGATTTTACTCGAAAACCGTAACTCTAAGGGAAAAATGTTCATTATAAATGTTGCTACAAATAATTATGCCTTTCATATACTGCAAACAGATTTTCAATTTTCGACAGAAATCACCCTCTCCACATAGCGAAAATAGGTATATTTGAGAATTTAAAATGTCTCTATCTCGAAAACCGTTACTCTTTTGAAGAAATGTTCAATTTAAACGTTTCCCGGATATTGTCCTACCTGTAATTATACCAACGCAGATTTTCAATTTTCGAGAAAATTTTCCCGATCCACCCCGTTCGGGGGCGGTTTTCGGAGGGAACGAGATGTCGGATTCCCGTTTTTATGAATATGGGAACATTTCTCAAGCCTCCGCTCTCAAATGAATCAAAAATCATCAAAATCGGAGTACGATTACTATACGAAAGGCGCGCACAAACCAAAAAAAAAAAAAGCCCCCAGTCGAATTGTATACCTCCTCCGTTTGGGGTTCGTCGGTCAAAAAGGTTAAAAAAACTTTTTTTCAATTGTGCACCATTTATTGATGTGGTGGAACCTTTCGAATACACTAGTTGGTGCGACCGCATACCTACTCTTATTTATCTCAAATGTCTTCCATCACAATAGATTGTTGTGACAATATTTTTCGCACGTGGGAAACAACCCCAAAACTATAAAATTTTACGACTTTTTTTAACTATCCGTGAACCATATTGAAGACTAGCTAGAAAGTGACTCTGTGCCCATAAAATTCGAGGGGCTACCGTTTGAATTTGAATTTTATGCAGGATCGGCTCAATAACAATTTGCATTCTTATTCTATATTAATAATATTGAATTAATTGAGTAAACAAACTCTTTGTGGGTATATTTTTGTAGACTATTATCTAGAAATAGTTGAGAAGATGCAACATTATTAATGCGACAACCTGTAGATATATTATGGCATTTATATGTTTCTTCCGAGAAAACGATTCCAACAAACTATCACACTAGTGGTCTAAAACGGCTAATTTAAGAACTACAGGTACTTCAATATCATCTGTCCCACGACGATAATGACAAATGTCTGAAACAAGCAATTGCCAAATTATTTAAGTCTAAGGTCACACTTTGTTCAAAGTTTACTTCCTCAAGATTTTGTCATTTTTGACCGACTTCCCAAAAGGAGGAGGTATACAATTCGATTGTGTGCTTTTTTTTTTTGGTTTGTGCGCGCCTTTCATATAGTAAACGTAGTCCGATTTTGATGATTTTTGATTCATTTGAAAGAGGAGGCTTGAGAAATGTTCCCATATTCATAAAAACGGGAATCCGACATCTCGTTCCCTCCGAAAATCGCCCCCGAAGGAGTTGGAGGGGGCAAATTTTCTCGAAAATTGAAAATCTGCGTTGATATAATTACAGATAGGACAATATCCGGAAACGTTTAAATGGAACATTTTTTCAAAAGAGTAACGGTTTTCGACATAGAGACATTTTAAACTCTCAAATATACCTATTTTCGCTATGTGGAGAGGGCGATTTCTGTTGAAAATTGAAAATCTGTTTGCAGTACATGAAAGACATAATTATTTGTAGCAACATTTATACTGAACATTTTCCCCTTAGAGTTACGGTTTTTGAGTAAAATCGGTGTTAAAATGGTAACAACTAAAATATTCAAGCGTATTTCCGCAGCGATGTTCTGAGATCTCAATAATAACAACTACAAGCAAGGAATATACGTGGGTAATAGAATAAGTACTATCTTCATTGGTATTAGTGAACGTTCAACGATTTTCGTGACTAATGTTACACTCAAAAGTGTGAAATAAATATTTTTTACAAAAAATTGGACCGACTTTATTAGTTGGTGCACTGAAAAGTATAAAATAATATTAATTCTATTGGGGCTGGTACTTGTGAAGTTGGTGCCAAAAGTTACCAATCTACCTGCAACTGCACAACTTCAAAAGTAACAGCACCAATAGAATTAATATTATTTTATACTTTTCAGTGCACCAACTAATAAAGTCGGTCCAATTTTTTGTAAAAAATATTTATTCGAATAAAATTCTGTGTAGTGACGAATCGAAATTCCATAATAACGGAATAGTTATTTGACATAATTGTCATTACTGGTCTGCTGAAAATCCAAAATAGGTGAGAGAAACTAGATTTCAAAGAATGTGGGGAATTAAGGTTTGGTGTGGAATGTTTAATGGACGTTTGATTGGCACTCTGACTGGAGAGAGGTACCTATGTGATTTTTTTACAGAACATTCTTCCAGACTTAGGTACTTCAATGGGTGGTTCCCCTACTCTGCAAAAAAAATATTTTCCTTGGCCTTATTTTCTTCTTGTCTATGGTACAACCATCATAGTCCACAAGACCTCTTAGGATGCGATTCCGCTCTTTCCAGAACTTTGTCGAACCTCGTTGGTGGCAACAAGATGGTGTATATTATCGATGCATTTTCAATGTCAAATGATGTGAGAAGGTCAATAAAAAACAGTCCGTAACTGATGACATAATAACATTGTTCATTTAAATAGACTATATATACCTAGGTATCTCGAACAAAAATTTGTCTGAAATGTCAGATAAAAGATCACCTGCTTTAATTTAAACTGTTAGACAATGGACAATTTTTATTCTTATACCCTACAAATTTTCTAATAATTTTATACTTGAATAACAAAAATATTTTTTCTTAAAAAAATTATTAGAAAAATTAATCTGCCCGTTTGTCTCACCAGAATGCAAATTATGACGATTCCGGTCCTGTATAATTTGCTCCAGAAAAACCGATCTATTAAATTTATTGGTCCATAAAGAATATCTGGTGAATAAGATTTGTTTTCGCCACGAACACTTGGACTTTTTGTAGCTTATGCAAATTTTCTACCACCCATCGTGGTATTCACATAATAATAATATATATGTATAGCAAAAGTAAGTAGCTGGGTATAACGCGCAAGTAGCCTAATTTGAATTTTCTGTTGTTCAAAACTTGCTGTTGGTTGATGAAGTGTCGAGCATATATTTCAGTTGTCGGAATAATCATCTTGGCTGTATACACTTACGTGAACAGTGAACGATGAGAAATTGCGAATGCATAGTATAGGCAAAGATTTAATCTTTGTTATATGAATGTGGTTATATGAATAGGTACTAATATTTTTTTTCGCTTGGCTAAGATGTTTTGCTTCTAACGGATTGTATTAAACAGCGTGTTACAAAAATGTCAAATCAATCTTAGTATCTTAATCTTTGTATACTATTAACAGGAATTGGCTAAAATTTAAACGTGTTAGTAATATAAGGGCAAATGGCGGAACCCTGGTATTACATTCACCGATACAAGTTCTAAAGTTTATTGATTTTCTTTCTTTATTATGGGATTCCCTGTATATTATTCCACAAATTAACTCCTCGAAAATAATAATAGTAATAAATACATTTATTTACCAAAAAATAATCAACAACTTTAAATTCTGTAGTATAACATGCCGAAATCAAGCTAATTCTTTGATATTCGAACTCGAAAATTGACTAAATTGTTAATTACTTGAAGAAAAAAATCTGTTGTGTCCACTCACACGACTTTCCTACCGCTTGTAGGCAAATTCCAGTGAATGAAAAATTTTACACAATTACAATACTTTCCTTACATAGCGACGATAATAGCGGTAGGAAAGTAAGAATCCTCTGGTCAAATCGTGCTACCACTCATTTTTTTGAGTATGTCAAGACAAACAACAATGGTCATGTAACATTTTTTTGCAAGATGAAACGTTTAGTCAGAATCAGAAAAAAACATGTGGAAAATACGGAATTTTATTCAAGCATATCTTTTTTTTGGCACTACATGTGGGTGACAAAGGGCTCTCAGAAGAATACTTTAGGCAAGTTTAATCAAAATCCTTAGAGCCGTTTTCGCGCTATAGTATTGAGCAAATCATGTTTTTTGGCTACAGCTCAACACCCAGTGTATACAGGATTCTCATTCAGTGCCACCAACGAGTGATATTGTTACCAAACAAAATAAAAAAGAAAGCAACAAAATACACCGATCCGTTCCCGAGATAATGCTGTCACAGACAGACAGACGGACGGACAGACAGACAGACCAATGGCTGAAAATATGTTTATTAGAGAGAAAACTCTGAAATGTCAACATTTGTAAAAATCTCGATACCGACAATTTCACACGATTGCAATACTTTCCTTATACAGCTACTATAGTAGCGTAGGAAAGTAAAAAAGGAATTTGAACGGTGCACCGTCCTGTTGTAGTCCTCCTACATTGGTATTTCCCACGTTGTCTTGATCCTTTTCTATCAAATAATAGATAGAAGAAGTAAGATAGAGCTTCTTATTATCCAACTACAATTACATTGAATTCAGCATATCATCAAAGTTTACAGAACTAGTATTCTATAAACTTTGATATTATCAACCAGTGCAGAGACCAGCGACTGCTTAGTAAACAACCGCTTTACGTAATACGATTGTTTGCGACTAGCTACCAGTTTACCACTGCAACGCGAAGGTGACCACAATGCTATAGCAACTGGGTCGCTATATTTACGTAATAAACGTGCGGTTCTACCGGAACCGGAAGTCTATATTACCTCTCTTATTTCAAATGGAACATGCTACTTTTTGTTTAATTTCTGAATTATATTTTCGATAGTTTTCGAGGACTAGATATTTTTACAAAAAAAATCTAAAAAAAGTACATTTATCTAGATCTATTTCCGTTAATATTTCATAAAGGTATATGAAATATTTTAATATTTGGAATAAGGGAAAGCTATTGAAAATTAGCCAACCAGTTTGTATTGTATTTGTATTTTTTCTCCATGTACATTTTATTTCTCTTTAATTTGCTATTACCATTCGTTATACCTACCTAAATTTAACCCCTTTAAATATACCTATTCGTATTTTACTGCTCAGATAACATTTGCCCATCTAGCAAAACAGTTGGCTGTGAAATAACTTATTTGAATGTTACAGCATCATTTATTTTTAAAGTTATAGTCATTGCTGTTGAGTGATTGAGCCTGTTAAGTTTCAATTTAAGCAAGTGCTGGTTGGTTCCAAAAGTCTTCTTTTTATCTATTACACAACTCCACCAGTACCAATAGAATTAATTTTATGCTGTATTTTGCATTGCACTCAAAAAATCAGTTTTATTCTCTGTAATAAAATATTCATTTAAATTTCATTTCAGTGTAGGTATAAATTATTGTAACAGAATAAATAAACCTATGATTCAATCTTCAATAAAAGGAAATTAATAGAGCTTCGTAAAAAATGGAACTTCAGTTGATAGCTATAATTTAGGTATTCTTTAGAATTCAGTAGTTAAGTTATACTACTTTATAATTATTTACTCCTAATAATTATATATTCATTAATCAACCGCTTTTGCCATAGTCCCTGAAAGTGCGTCAGCCATTTTTTTAAAACTTTCAGTAAGTCAATAAACCGCAGTCTTAGTGACATAAAACACCAAGACTGTGTTTTAAAAGCGATTTGTTGGTTTTAGCAGAAATGCTAATGGAACTGAGGAAAAGTTTTGTGTAGACAATAAGCCTTAGGTAGCCTTATTAGAGGAGCTCAGTGTCCTTATTTTGCTCACAACTGTTTTTTAACGATATTCATTTATTTATTTTTATGATGAAGAGAGAAGACAATCCAAAAACCGTTGGTCTAAAGACATTCCGATGAGTGCTATAAACGCCTTGTGGAAAGGAATGGCAATACAACGTGTCTTCGTCAGCATTCCACTGGTTTCATGGGAACAGGAATTTACCCCTGAACAATTTAGTATGCAATTGATTGAGAATGACGTCTCCCAAGATGAAAATGCTCTTGGTCTCCTTGATTCCACCATAACTATAACTAACCAACCATAACCAGGGTTTCTAATAAAAGGAAGAACAAATTGAATCGACCTTTGTTCCATGAGCAGAGATCTTCGAAAGAAAAACAGGAAAGACGGAAAGATCGTGGTACTGCTTTATTTGTACTGAAACTAAAGATATAAAGGACTATTGGTGCCCCAATTGCGAAATTTGCACCTTCCTAGTTATTTACTGACCTTTTTCACTTATTTATTCAATAAAATATTATTTGGGGATGATACTCAACATTTTATTGAGTGGGCTCTTTCCCAGGCATGGCGATTACGATTACCTATAACACACACTGCCCATATTCTTGTATTTATAGAAAACTGAACGTCCCTATGTGGTGGGTTCCGTACCTGAAAGTCTATTTCTGAACTCTATGACTGTATTTTTATTATCTTTGTACCATGTTTGCATGTAGAATGTTATTAGAATAATCTGGTAGTGGCTTAAGTGTGACTGGGTCTCCTAGGTGGAGGGTTCCATGCCTGTAATACCTAAACAAGTTTCTCTGAGCTCTATGGCTGAATCTTCACTATATTTGTGTGTAGTATATCACTGGACTGTTTCGTGAGAGTCTGTCAGAGCGACTGGGACTTAAAGGTGGAGGATTTCATACCGGAAAATCCATATGTAGGAAAAATTATCATGCTGTTCTCTGTGGATGGATCTGGGTTGGTTATACGTGCAATTAGGACCCTGAGGTAGAGGGGCTCCATACCCAGGACTTTTATGGCTTTATGTTTTCGTACCACAACCTACCAAAGTGTTGGCCTGGGAAGAGCTGGGTAAAACAGCTAGTTTCTTATAAACTAAACGTATCGATAAAGAAAGGGGGTGTTATGGATACTATTAAGATTTGAGAAGAAAGTTGTTTGTGCTTGCATCTTAGTAGGTATGTAATGTACATTATCGCTCGTGAAATAATATACTATTATTCCGTCGTAAGTCAGAAATATATAAGTACCTATTTACTCCATATAAAACTCGAAATGATACGAGCTGTTTTTTTTTCAAAACAAATATATGATTTTTTCTCGATAATAGTAATAACAATGCAATCGTTGAACCAGCATACACTCCATAGATTATGCAGCATATATATATACAAGCTTCAACTAAGTTGTTCATAGACAAATCTATTTCAACATTTTTATTTAAAAACAAGTTCAGTTCAAAATGACTCTCAAAATCACATGTGTACTGATCATCATGGCAGTGTCCATAGTGAACTCAAGACCAACACACTGTGAACGCCACAAAGGCGATACCCAATTCCGATGTGCCAAAGATGATTATCGAGCAGACAGTGTTCTGGTTCGCAATAGAGCCGGTCGTTCTACTGTGTCATTCAAAGTGGCCAAATGGTTATCCAAATGTGGACAGAACGGTGTAAATTATTCCGATGAAACGTTTATTTTGCGTCCAAGTCGTAGCAAGAACATTACTTTCATCGCCGTTGGACCAGGCATTTGTAACGAAATGTTCATCTACGATTGCAAGATTGACAATCTTGGTGCTAAATGTCTTGATGCAGTTATCGTAACACCTAATATTTAAGGGTATATATTGGTTATGTAAATGTATAAGAAAAATTATATTATAGGTACATATATTATAAAATGTGAATCAGCCAAAACGAATAAATTCATTATTTCAATTACTGAGCTTATTTATAAAAAAATCTGGAAGGTGGACTACACTATATTCCTAGATACTTCTCTTAAACGAATTTCATGGAATATAAGAATCGACCGATCACGTCGTATGACCATCATTTTTTTCAGCGCGCCCAAATAAAGATCATATTCATTTTTGACGTAGGAAGGACCGTATAGCCAGTAGGTAGGTACCTAAATATTTCAAAAAATCGACAGTTCAGTAGAGCATAACTTTATTGCTTTTTTCTCATTTGAAGGCGCTATATCGTAGTAAAGGGCTTAAGGTAGAGTGTTATTGAGCAGTTTCATCAAAATTGGAGCCATTTTCGTGTCACCGTCTTTAGCCGTTCCGGATATAATTTTGGCACAAACTGACAGACAGACAAATGGCTAAAAATATATTGTTTGCATACAGGGCCAAACACCAAAAATTTTACATGACAATACCTTCCTGAATAGGCTGCTTGAAGTAGCGGTAGGAAAGTATAAAACCGATACACGTCAATTATCTCTACATACATTGCGCGTCAAAGTTAACGCACCACTAAAAACTGACCATAATTTCATAGTTTTGAGCATCTACAGGGTGCAAAATCAAGGGTGTTTTTCTCCCTAAATTTGTAGCCCTCCATGGGGTGCAGCAGCAGTAAACGGGAGCGTCGAATAAAACCAAATTTTAATTCCATATTTCCTGAACATTTTGTTTTTTGATTCAGGAAGTTATCTCTGTTATTAAAGGAGATACACACTTCTCAAGGGAACCGGTTTATTATAAACACTTTTCAACAATAAATAAGGAACCTTAAAAACTTAGCTACAATAAGAATGACAAAGATCAGTAATATTAACATCAGTATCAAAGAAAAACCGTTACAATGCGAGCAACATGTGGTATTGCATTATCATGCATTCAGATGAGCCCATCTCCAATGAAATGGAAAATTGGGACGACAACTTCTTGAAGTATGTCCGCCACATACCTATGAGCATTTAGTGCAGCATTTTCAACAAAGTCAGTACATACATTTCAAGAAATACCTGCCCATACCATAACAGATTCTCCATTGAATGACAACCGTTCAGAAATAGTGCAGTCAATATACCTTTCGTTTGGTCTCCTCCATACTCTTTCTCAGCCGTCAGGACATCGGAGGCTGAATCGTGGTACATCTGTAAACAGAATTTCACTCCACTGATGCAAATTCAAATTTTGGTGTTCAAGAGCAAATTGAAGACGTGCACTTCGATGTATGTTTAGGAGTTGGGGTGCTGTAGTAGGCCTCCTTGAGGTCAAACCTTCTTTTGCGAGTCTTCGCCTGATCGTTATTTCACTGGAATAGAGGCCTCTTGTTATTTGCAAGCGGTGTTGAAGTTGAACCGCTATTGTTCTACGATCCCTTAGAGTGTTGAATACCAAAAATAATCGTTTCTTGCGTTTGTTGCCCGCTTTCTTCCTGAACTTGGCCGTCTAGTATATGTACTAGTCTCCAAATATTGATTACAGACATCTTGAATGGTAGGTAGTACGAGGAATTCCCAAACTCGGAGAAACATAACGTATGCTACGACCATCCTCTATAAGGGAAACCCTAGCTACGTCTTCAATACATAAGGGCATTTTAAACACTCAAAATAATAGTCATATACTAATGATAGATTTAAGTGACATAAGCCAACTCGCATTTTATTCTGTATTTAAAGTAGACTTAGGATTGAAATAACACGTTATTATTTAATTCCCTTTATCTTCTGTATAAATAGAGATATTCACATAAACCAGAAAAGGTAATATTTAGAGAATATCATTCCACAGTTCTATTCTAAAATTACCTTATTATTGTTGCTGCTATTCTACAGCATTCATCATGAATCATAATTAAAATCAAAAAAAGAATCATGTAAATTGGACCTCTACTTAGAATGTATGTTCAATTGCATTTTTCGTAATGTTCAGTGGCCTCCAAAAATTAATTATGATGTAACAAGAACATTAATTTAGCACAATTAAGCTTGTTGTCATGTCAATCCCCCTTCAATTTGTTTAAATGATAGCTAGGAAAAAAAAAGCCATGTATTTTGGTTTTTATTTATTGCACTTGGCAGTTATAAAAATGGTTGCAAATATTTCACGATTTGCTAAAAATTAATTGAATCCATCCTTAAATACGATATATAGAAAATAACAACACAAATTCTATACACTGTCCTTACCAACAATACTCAATAATTAAGGTACATATGATTTTTATATTTGGAGAATAAATCCTACTATACGCGAGAAAGTCCATACCACTCGTACAGACTGAACAAGAAAAAAAATAAGGGGAGAATTACACAAAATTATCACAAATAAAATAAATCATCAAAGAATCCATTAACTGAATGAAGAAATCCTGTCGAGCACAATTCCCAATTCTGAACAAACTTGGTGACCACTAACACTATTCAAATAGAAGTAATTAAGACAAGAAGAATATAATATGATTAGTTAAGAGCAATAATTATTTACAAAGCTGTGAATGTGAATGGAAAAATTTCGTCAGAATAACGGGTTCTCGATTTTTCGTGCGGACAGAGTTTATAAAACAATATGAAGTCAAATACATACTATATAATTACCTAATATCTATATGCATATAATATACTCTTAAAATATCCATAATGAGAAGAGGATGTTCTTAAATCGAATAAATTATTCTCGAAATATCAAAACTAACCTATTACAGTATCTTAGACTCTATTCTCAATCTTCTTCGTTAAATAAATATCTAAAATATTTTGATCTAACATTTATTAAGGCCATTCAAAGCAAAGACAGAATATTTTATAGTAGAAAAAAAAACAACATCATTCGTCACCATAATATGAATTCCAATATTCTGTCAGCTAGTTTCAACAAATATTTATTCATTTATTATACTCAGTAAAATCTCACCAAAAACTTATAAATATAAATTCTAGTGGTAACCTATGAAATCAATACATTGTTATCTATTTTATATGTCATACTTTTTCTCAATATAAAATATACAAACACAATTTAAGATCGTATCACATTAAGAAAATTAGGAAAAAGAAATATTATTAGAGCTTATATTTTCAATTTTGTCGAAAAAAAGGGAATATAGTAAGCAGAAACCTCACTTATCACCTACCTGAATAATCTCACTATTATGTTTCTAGCAGCAAAATTGTATATAATAAATGATTGGATTATTTATACAACTAATCTAAAGCTGTTGACTTTTAGCTTCTAGATATAGTTTCACCACATCATGGCTTCTACATTCCTCTACCTGCGTTCGAAAAAAAACAGTCTTGAAGCTCTATAGTTCAAAAAAAATTATATTCCGTATCATTTTCTAGAGACTTAAATTCAGAAGTATTTTGATTGTTTTATTTTATTGTTTTACCCAACACCTATGTGTAGATAAAAAGTAGTAAGAAGAGAATAAGAAAAAAACTATTTCAATATGTTTCAGTACATGTTGAAATAATGCGTGTTTTTATAATTTATTATGGAGCGTGATGGGTTTAGTAGTTTCATTAGTTTGCACCGTCATGTAAAATTAATAAAATGTGAATCAAACAAACAAACAAGTATCAAACCATTTTCTGACCACAATAAAAGACATTTTTTCCGTATAGACTATTTCATCAGATTTACTTTTTTACAATTCACATTAAATGTGATTATCTGCATCTTTTGGTATTTTTGTATTGTCTTCTAAAGCAACTTCAAGCTTCTTCACAAACAGGAAACTAAAAATTATCTTAAAAAAATCCAAAATTCTCCAAAATGTCTTGAAACTGTAAAAAAGAACAAAACAAAAAAAGATCATGAAAATGAAATTTATATTCAAATAAACTACTTAATCAAATTACATCCCTCAATATATTATTTACTTTTAATATTAAAACGGTATTTGGTATTTAAATAGTCTCAACACGGTCAGAAGATTGTGATACCTCATCTCACTCAAATCAACTAATATTACCACATATCGATCTAAACAGTTTTAGATGATGATCACTTCTATACTAATGAAAATCAATTAATAATGATGTTAATATCTACTCTAGTTTCTTGAGAATAATTATGCCAAAAGGAAGAAAAAACAACGCAAGCTTGTGTTATTTATTATAAACTAAGGCGCTATATAGTGCTACATACTTTTTAAAAATAAATCCTATTCCGTATTGTGAACGCTTTTAGCAAAAACCCTGCTGATCATCATCTCTAACCATGTGCTGCTTATATAAGTTCGCTGTCCGTCTAACTTGCCCTCGTACATCATGGTCCTATCAACCAATACTATTTAGTATAAAAAATCATCATGTGCTAGCTAAAATGTTAACATCCACCATGTTACTGAACAAAAAGTTACTGAATCTCTATATTTTAGAGTTTATGTGGTCAACGTTACCAAGAGATAAAATTAGAATAATTGAATCTAAGCAAAATCAGCTAATTATATCGAGCAATCCAAAAAATAAAAGATTTATTCGAAATATGTGATATAGAAATGAAGATCAAGTCTTTACTTAAGTCAGTATCTCCAATTCATAAACGAATGTAACATACTAAATGCATTCAGACAACTGAGATAACATTGGTTGCGTTCAGCCAACGAGTTCAATTTGATTCATAAACATCGAATAAAGTGTTTATGTCTCTTTTGTTGAATTTGTTTTCCTACTTGCTTGCTCTTTATCACCCTGTTCATTACATCTGGTGCAGGTTTGTAAATTGTTTTCAATGTTGGACAAAAAAGATTCTGGATCCTAAACATGACGAATTTCAACATCAAAAATTATTTCGCAGTAGGCCTTCGAAAATGATGAACATGTGTTTGCTAAACACAGATAGGAAGCTAAAAGTGACGAGTGATGTTTCAATCAATATAAATGCAATTGCAGAGGACTCAAGTAATGACATGTTCTAATTTTGAAATGCCTACTGGGGATGAGTTTTTTTTGGATCGCTCGATATTAGTTTTTGATTGCTGGATTGCTGATTTGTCATAGTCAATTTTCAAAATATAAAATAATTTCCCTGTTGGAAAGTAACACGAAAATACTAGAAAATAAACCTAAACTCATTAAGCAATAAATCGTGACAGTCAAAAGATTTCAAGGACAATTCTAACGATGACTTGCACATCTTGTTGAAACTGATATATTTCAACATCGATAAATAAATAATCAAACTACATAGTTAATGAAAAAGTAATCTAAAATGTATTGTTTTTATTTTTTAAATTATATTTTAATTTCGTATACTGTATACGATCTATTACTAACTGCACCAATTTGAATGAAGAACGTTCCACACTTTGAATGATCAGTAACAAAGGGTGGACATTTTAGCTACACGATTTATACTTCCAACTCCTAATAAGATAATCAGACAAATCATTCACTCATACAACAACTAAAAACTAGATTGTGATACAAAAATAAACAAAAACATCTAGAGCTTAGATACTAATATTAGTTGGTCTTTAACCAGGACATGGTCGAAAAAGTTACTGCTTACTTCTCCCATCTACATACATATACTAAAGTTTCATTCGCATGTTAATTAATTAAGAACACGTTTAACAACACCATTCCATCATACACCTCTATAGAACAAATATATTATGTACAATATACAATTTTGTTTTGTAAGTCCACCTTTCTATTATATGATATTGGTGTAATAATTATTCAATTATCGAACCTACCGATCACTGCTTTCGCTACCATCCTCATCTTTTAAGGTGTCATCCAAGGTGCCGACGATGGCCTGTTCCACATTCGTAACGATGCCACTGTCTTCTGCAAAGTGCTTTTCGACACTACCATCAGCTGCCCCGAATATGTCCGTCATACCTACACTATTTCCTCCATCTGGTTCGTCCCGTTCCAGGATCACAGGATGGGTACGTGTTGGCGATGTGGGTAATGACTGACAGCTGGATTTGTCATCTGCAAGAGGCTCCGAGATGCTCGATATTGTCGACTGTGATTGTGACATGCGGTTGAGATCCTGATTTGAAGATTTTGGTTGGTAGAGGCTTTGTGTCAACACAACATCCGCTTTGGATGTTGATGATGAACTCGATGGCACATTTAGAGACCTTACTTTCACTCTGAAGAATTTTGTACCCTTTGGTACTTTGTATCTGTTCTCCGTCTGCAATACAAGAAAATTAAATGAGAATCTTTCAAGAAACATCGAAATAAGTGAGTGACTTTTGTAAATACATTTATAATTAAAAAATCAACACTCAAGCTATTTCAAAGACGTCAAAATGTGTCTGAAATGAAGAGAGAACAAGTTATTGCATTTTCTAAGCTCGGCAGTTTGATTTATTGCATCGGTATTGGCATCTACGTCACAACCAGTAATTGTAAAACACTATTATCAGTGGCGTAACCAAATGTTGTTGCCAATGATAAATATATTATGAGTAATTTATTGATATTATGATCATAGGTACGAAATCTAAGCCCTAAACAAATAGATATCTCCTCAATATCAATATCACTCACATTTTGTCATCTCAGAACGGTAAACATAGCTAAGTATTTGACATACGTGTCGTAGAATTTATTTTTATAAACCCTTAGGGCGGTTTTTTAGTAACGAATTGTTTCTTTGTTAAGCGCATTACATATTCCCATATCAGAGTGAGATTTTGTTATCAATAACCATATATTGTAAAAAATAATAACTCACTTTTCTAGCGTGGCAGTATTCCTTATCAATAACTTCACCTAAACAATATAGTTTATTTGGTTTGCCATCGATAATCTCCAAGCCAAGCGAGTCCAAATATTCAGAATGCAAAAAGTACATGTGCTGCTTGTTCTCCTGTAGGATCATGAAATTTTCATGGGTGGGATCCCAAAGAACGAGTACTTGATCACCCGATTTACAAGTGTCTATATTGAGTCTACCCACCCTTGTTGGTGGAGCAATAATTTCACTTCGAGACAAAATTTCCTTTTGTTTCATAGGACTGGTTGTAGCATCTACTTTACCTACAAAATGGTAGAAGCATTATGGTTGAAAAAAAAAAAATACGAGCCATTTACGATTAATTTTATATAAAGTGCTACTTTTTCGAAAATCTGAGCGATGAATTCTTTTATTTGATGAGATAGATAATACATCCAAAAGCAAAGTTTTACGTGATAGCTAAAATGAAAAAATCCAAAACAATATTTCAGTGTTGCCAAGTTCTTGAGAATATACAAAGCCCATATTTTTTAAATGATATCAAAATGTTTCTTTATAATTATTCAGCAGATCTAAAAATTCTTTATCAAAAAGGAAGGAATCTTTGGTAAAGGTACTACACTCCCTATCCTTAGCATTCTAGTTTTGAAAACGGTTACAAATTATACAAAGTATATAAAATACACTTATGTAAAATTAATGTAAGCAAAGGTAATATGCTGTGTAAATATTTAAGTTTACTAATATTATAGATTATCAGCATATGAACATCGAATCTCACAAATATTACAATCGATGTGTTGCCGGCTTGTGCTTGTTTAATATACTGCACATTAACATCGCATATATGTGTTCAACCTAACACTTAGAAATGATTAGTAAGGTAATAAAATAGAAAAAAGATGAATAATAGCGTATTATCACATTTCATCAAACGTTTAATAAAATAAAATTGTTTTGGGTCCCTTCTGTAATCTGGCAACATCGATGCATTGTTTTGATGTTTTTTTTCTTAGATAAGCTTCATACAAGTCTCTCTTTAGAGGTACTCGTCTACCCGTTCAAAAAAAAAAAAGAATTGACATATGCTAGGTTTTAAAAATCTCACAGTATTTAAATAAGACCAACTATTATTTTCTCCTTTATATCAAGAAACAGAAACCTTGACTGTTACACATATAAAAAAATTGATTTTTCATATAATTCTCAATAATTAAGGTTTCTTACCTTCAACCAAGGCTACCGACGTTGTTAGGTCTATAGTCTTCTCTCTAACTTTTTCCAACTCTTGAACTAATAGATCTCTCTCCTTCTGCAACTCAGTCATCCGATCAATTAGTTCAGTTTCACTCTCCCTTTCGCATTCAGCAAGCTGTTGAATAGTGTTTCGATGTTTCAGACACTCCAAATTCAAATTCTTCTCCCTTTCCATCAAATACTCGATTTGTTTGTCCTTTTCATCTGAAACCTTTTGAAATATTTCTGCAATCAATGCATCTTTTTCTTCTTGGAATTTTTTCTCCATATCTTTCTCTTGTTTGTCAACCAGTAGTTCCCATTTCGCACGCTCCATTTTGATGGCTTCGTTGACTGCCTTCTCTTTGTCCATTTCAAAGTTCTCAGTCATCTGCACCAGCAAGGTCGTATGACTGGGCAAGCTGCTAAAGTCACAAGATTTCTCCAGGCTGGTATCAGATGGACTTCGCTCCATTGTCATCAGCTTATAGCGAGATCTGATGTTTTCGATGGCGGCTTTGTGTTCTCGGTTTAAGCGATCAGTTGTTTCTTTTACAATTTTCTCACATTCCACTTCCTTTTCTTTGAGTTTGTTTTCCAACTTATCGATCAACAGCAAATTTTCTTTGTTATTCATATTTTCTGCACCCAATACTTCAACACGTTCAATGTATTCTGCAAGTCTAGCTTCTAAATCTGTATTTTTAATTTTCAAATTGTCAATGAATTCGGTGTCTTTTTCACGCTCCGATGTCATCTTATTGATTTCAGCTTGGTGTTGTTCTAAAATACCATCCAAAATTTGTTTTTCTTTTGCAGCATTCTCTTCCAGCAGACGTTGAAATGAACTAGCTTTGCTCTTCCATTCCTCAATCATTACCTGCTTTTCTGTACAGATTCTATCTTTTAGATCTGAGAGTTCTAATTTTAACTGTGATATAGCTTCATTGGCTAGAGCAAGCAGCCTCACGAAACAAGATTTTAATTTTTCATGTTCGCTTCGTGACATCTGAAGATTGTCCTAGAAGAAACACCATATTGACATTTATTTATCTTTAAACATTATATGTAAACAGGATCATGCAGAATATATCAACCTATTGGGATGATTTTGGGCCACCAACTAATTATTAAAAAAAACAAAGGTATTCGGTAGCATGCCTGATATTTTTTGCAAAAATATGTCCAGCATTACTATGGATTTTATGTTCAAGGCAAAAATACAATTTTTATCCAAAATATCTATAGAACCTCATAAAGCGTTACATTTTGATAAATTAGGTTATAAAAGAAATTCCTTGATCTGTAAAAGATTACAATTATGGATATGTCTAAGATTCGCCAGCATTTCCCCCTACTTCTTGCTATTAACAAAACGAAATTACCCGATCGTTGCAGATTGTAGTCGTGTCACGGGAATTTCGAACTAGCGCCCTACTCCAAGACATATCCATATCGAAATTACAGAAGCTGTGGCTCAAAAAAGAAAGGGCTCTAATTCATATTTAGCACGATGTATAGCAAAAGAGCTCTTAGACAAATAATTTTGATTTATTGTAAAATTTCCTAATCGTCTAATTTACTAATTTATTTAAAATGAAAACAAAATACTTTGCTACGATAAATCAACAAAAAAGTGCATCTAAACAAAACAGCAGGCGGAAACTGATCGCAAAATACACAGTAGATTGAGACAATACATTAAGAAAGTGGCATTGATCTAATAAATGAACAGTCTGATAACGAGGAAAAATTAGACAAAAAAACATAACTTACCAGATATTTTATCCAGGGAAGATAACAATCCCTATTAATGACAATAAAAATACCCCTGTCAGCTGATCAAAATGAACACAAAAAGTTGTGATAATACTCAACACAACTATAGAGAAAAAAAATTATTCACTGAATTATTCATTACACCGAAATAATAGTTTATCTAGTTTTTTATACTAACATGGAGATACTCATTTATGAAAAAAGTAGCATTTTAATAACACACTGAAATTCTATTTCGCAAAATTTTTGGAAGGCTGTTCTTGAAGTTTTATAGAAAGTCAAAATTTGAGACCATCTTAACGATCTAAATTCTGCAAATGAAAGTCCTTAAAAGGGTCCATAAACTATAGGCTCATCTTGACTGTTGTAGTCTACAGAAGGGCACCTCTTTGTGATGGAATGCGTTAGAATATTTTTAATACATAAGAAAAAATAAACGAATTTAAAAACCCGTAAACCAGCCTTAGGTTTTTACTTTCCTACCGCTACCCTAAGTAGAAGGAAAGTATTGTCATCGTGTAAAATTTTCGGCGTCCGTTTTTTAACAGATATTTACATTTCAGAGCTACCTGAGCCCAAACAAATAATTTCAGTCACTCACTGGTTTGTCTGTGTCAAGATTATCTCCGGAACGGATAGACCAATCCAGTTGCTTTCGTTTTTATTTTGTAGGATATCGATACCGTTCGCGGGTCACACAGATTGGACATCATGCTCGTTAAGGTTGCTAGGCAAGGCATATTTGTATTTCAGGGCGGTGTTGATTTACAAAAATATTATGAAAAACGTAATGCCTACTTGACCGGCTGACAAATACCCTTTCATATTCCTAATTATGATCTGAAATTTTCGTATGCGCATGCGCCTCTCTTGTTCTCCATAGATACCCCTATGGAGAAAAATATGAACACAATAAATATGGACCAAACTATTACTGTCTATTACCCAAAATACACAACCTGTTGAATGAAATTAGGAACTCCAACTTCCGTGCGACATATTGATAAGCTGACGACAGATGGGGTGTCTATTTTATAGCAAATAGCATTAACTTTTTATTGTCCAATCTACCGTCAAAAGTTGTGGAACCATATTTATTACCAAAAAAAGAAACTGCTACGATAAGAAAAATTTAAAGAAAAAACACTGTACAGGCTGTCCAGAATGAGATTCAATACCCCTTATCAGGGAAACTATGAATGATACTAAGATACAAAAAAGTATAGAGGTAAAATCTTTGTATATTTTTTCGATTTTTTATTTTTATTCCTGTCATGTTCACAGGGTGTTTAGTATTTCCGATACAGGTATCAACTTTCTTATTTTAAATAGAACATCTTATATATTTTCAGATTCTGAATAAAATTTTAAGTTAACTTTATGTAAGAAACCCTATACCTAGTATTTAAAGTTACCGAGATTTTGTCTTTTTGATAAAAAAATGAAAGTGTAAACAAGTGAAATTTTTGAAAAAAAATTAAAAATAGTTTTTATTGGGCATTTAAGATTTAAACCGTACCGATGAGTACCTACTATTGCTATCCTTTTCTCGATTTCAACTATACTTATGTATATGTGTTTGCCAGCAACAGCAATTCCATGACAAATTACTGTTTGTCTACCACAACACAAAATTAAACTTTAAATTAACAATAACGTCTGACGTCTGACAATTGAGACATAACCATAGACGATCTTCCAGAAAGTACCTATATACCAGAGAACGAGACGTATATATACGCTCTATGCTCGTGCGTAATTCCAGTGACGGATCCCATTGTCGTTCCATGTTGTCAAAATAATGATCCTGGTTGAATGAGATTGAATGAGATAATTATAATTACCAATATTGGATCACACTTGGAGCTTAACAGGCGGCGAGATGTCTGCGATCTAAGTACGAATTCGAAATTTCAAGTCTCTAGACCGTATGCGGCCTGAGAAATCGCTGCGGAGTCCATTGATACAAGAACCGAAAGTAATAAAAACTATTTAAAAATGAGGTGCACATTCGTTAACGTAGGGGAAAAATGAAATTTTATTTTTAAAATTAAATATCAGACTGTCACTTGTGTGTGCTTTTGTAGAACCTCAGCAGTTTATCATAGTTTTAGAAAATGTATTCTGAACAAGAAAGGTTTGATTTGTTTGAACATTTTATTAAAAACAATAATTGTTTAATTTTTTAGAACCGCAAAAAAGGTATTCTTGCTCTATTGCTCTAAAGTAATCCGTTTTCGAGAAAAAAGTTATTTTATGATCAAAAACATACATTTTTTATTCTATTTTGTTAAAATACTTTGTGTTCATAAGCTAGTTCTTTCAATGTTAAAATATGGAAATTTTTTTCTTTTATGTTTTTGAGCAATAGAGCAAGCTACCTTTTTTGCTCAGAAATCATTGGCGGTTCTGAATAATCGAACAAAACCTTATTTCAACCAGTGCCGTTGAAGTTAGAAGGATTTAATTACAAAATATACACAATGTCCACGACACTGACTTTAAAAAAAAATGTCTGCACATTAAAATAACATCCTGTGAACATGAGAGCAATAAAAATAAAAAACTCGAAGAAATCAACAAACATTTTACCTCCAAGACTTTTTTTCGTATCTCTCATTGTTTCTGAGATAGGGGGAGAGATAGTGAATCTTATTCTGGACAGCCTGTACTGAGAGATGTTGCGTAATATAATATGTATATATACGTTAAAGATTTTTCTCACATATATAATATGTACCTGTAACAATGCCACTACGCTATTTGCCGTATCGAGCTGCTTAACATATTCACCCTGACTATGTCCCGTCTCAATACTTAAGCTCGATGGTAGACTTTCGTCGATATAATATTCATCGTTAAGGAAATCATTGCTAGAATTAGTAGCAGTAGTAGTTGCAGTCGTAGCGATAGGAGGGTGTGGTTGGTGGCCCAAAAATGATGGTGAGTTAGAATAATCGTTCACTTGCTGCTGCATACTCTTATTATGAGGAGGACTTTGGAGAGGGAGAATGGAATTTGGAGAAATTGATTTGGATCTTGACATCATCATGTTACTGGACGACATATTGTTATTAGTATTATTATTATTTTGTTGGATTGTTGTTTGGTGGTGGGAATTAAAAGAACTTTCAGAATTATTGGAAGTGTTTTTGAAATACGAAATCTCATCAATGGAATCGAGTGAAGGGTTTTTGATGTTTGTAAAGCTATCGGTGTTATTGCTTTGCGTACTACTGACGCTCAGCGTACGTTGCAACAACATAATATTCGAAGATGATGAAGGATCATCAAAGGAAGGTGCGTGAGATTTTTGAAATGTTCTAGGGGGTTTTTTAGGTGGGACGACAGGACTTCGCTCACCAACCTCTGTCAATGTTGAGGCATCTTGTGTTTTAGGAGTAGGCGGTGGCATGTTTTTGTCGAAATTCAGCTCCAACGGACTTTGGCAAACTTTTTCAAATTCTTCTGTATCAGTTTCGGATTCACAGCCCCTAGAAATAAAAACAGTATTTACCTTTTAATTTTTTTCTATATACAGAATGGTCCGACTTATAATGGAGAAACTTTAACAGCGTTTTCAGCAGATGAAAATAATTAAAAAAGTTCATATAAACTTATCTCCAAAAATACTTCGTTTTGGAGATAAGGGGTGTGGAAATATTGCGAAGAAACTGTTTTTTTTTACTTTTAAGATTTTTTTTTTGATTTTGCTTTCAAACTAAGTAGGTATTATTGCCACTTAAAAACAGTTGTATAGCATGATAAACTTGTTTTGGTTTTACCAGTGGTGTTCGTGAGATAGTTTTAATCAATTTAAATAATAAAAAAATGGTACGCCAATGGTTTATCGCAATTTTGTAAATGAATTTAGATATCAATTCTACACAAAAATAGTCTCTTTAGTCTTTTCGAAAAAAATAATTTTTGTTTGCATGTGCGTATAATATATGAGGTTTGAAAATTAAATTAAGATAATTCACGCTATTTCAATTCGTTTTTATCTGCAAAACATTTCCAGAAATTATATTAATAACTTGTAAATTTAATATTAATTAATAACAACAACTAAAAAGAAATTAAAAATAAAAGATATTAATAAAAACATTAATACATATACTTCAACACCCCGTATCTCCGAAGTATTTGAGAAGATAAGTTTATATAAACTTTTTTAATTATGTTATGTATCTGCTAAATACGCTGTTAAAGTTTCTCCATTTTAATTCGGACCACCCTGTATAAATTCGGAATAAAGTTTCAATGAAATAGGTTTTACATTGAGCTTAGAGACCTTTACGGGCCAGTCGACCATTAAGATTCTAAATTTATCTAGTTAAATATACCTGATAATCCATCGTGTAATATCTGGTAAATGTTGTACTGGACGACTGGCTCGCGTGGCTCTCTTTTTAACTCAAAGTAAAACCTATGAATCTGTATATTCATCACGGTATAAACTAACTATCGTGTCAATATATAAGTTTTTCTAATTGTATTTTTGACCACCAGGTGGCGTCACCCCATTTTACAAACCTCAAAATGGTACATAGTGAAATATCACTCACCTGTCAACATCTTTCAATAATGGAATAGCAGGTGGTACAATACCAATAGCTTTAACATTTCCCTCATCTAGTGCTGCCACCACATCCTCTTTTTCATTTACGCTTTTATCTTCAATTGACTTTTCCTCGTCCCTCTTCACTATTGACTTCATTAGAAAGAAATTCGTCACAGCCGATATGTCAGGCACATTTAGATTTTCCGCCAAATCGGGCAGCTCGTTACGCAATCTATCAACATCTTCTTGCGTTATTTTCGGCAATGTGCCATCAAACATAGATGGGGCCTGTGTGGCAAAAGATGGGGGCAGATCCTCCATGCCCGGAAACAGGCCGTTGAGAAAATGGCCTTCGAATTGGCTTTGGAATTCTTTTCGGCGTGTCACCTCATCATTGTGTATGGTCAACAGGTGACAAGCAAGTTCTGAGGCCCACTGGAAATTTAACCATAGAAACAATTTTTAGAAAAAATCAAATTCAAATAGGTATTTAGGTTGATTTTCAATCAACATTTTCGATTATTTTCTTGGTACCAATTAATTTACCCAGAGGCGTATCATGGGGGGTCATAATAGGTTAAGAAGCTTACCAAAAGAAATGATTGAGAAAAACTCCTCCTTCTAACCACTTCAGCTACGGCACAAAGATATGTGGCCGGTGCTAGATGAATTTGCTGCAGCACTTCCAAATGCCGACGAAGCCTCTTTAGATTTTCATGATAGATAACAAGATTTTGATCAATCTCTAGTATGCGATCTTCGAAAAACATCACCCATCTGAGACGATGATGTATATTGGCGCACAACTCCTCCTTTGCCTTGGCGCAACGTCTTTTAATATCGAACAGCTGTTGGTGATTGTCAGCCATCATTTGCAATTGCCTTTTGTGCGATATACACAAGTCTGGTAATACAGACAGATCGTTTGTGTTGCTGGCTCTACTCTGATTCTGAAAACAAAACAATAAAATATAATCAAAAATTTATTTATTATTTTAAATAACAACACAATATACATATCATAAAGAGTTTGGAGTTGATTAAAAAACGATTCAAGGTAGTTGGCACCAACTTCAAAATATTTTAAATTGCATTGTCTGCAGATATATTTGGTTTTATTCACGCCATTAGCATGCTGTTTTTGGCAAATATCAAAAACATTTGATCAAAATTATAATTTTTTGTTTCATTTTAGTGAACAGACTAATTTAAAGTTTTTGAAAAGAAGAAGTTGAGTTACAGGAAATTATTGGACCATTCATCGGCATTCTTTAATGAAAAAAAATCATCAAACTCGGGTCATTTTTACTAGGAAAAAAACCTTCCTTTTTTGGAAATGATCAAAAACAAAAAAAATACTACTCACATTCAGAAATGATTGCGCCAATTCAGCTTGTTGACGTACGAAATTCTTGGCTTGTCTCATTAAATTTTCCAATCCAGACAATCGTTCTCCAAGGCCTCTGACCTCCTTCATTTTGTTCGTTTCCGTTCCAGTGGTCAATTCATCAATTTCCTTTTTTATACTTTGTAATACCTTTTCATCCATCTGAATTCAAATAAATAACAATGATAAAAATAATATCAACACAATGTTTCAAAAGAAAAAAAAACAGACATGTAAATTCACCTGTTGAAGACTCTGGACGCACAGTTCATACAACTGCGACATTGTGCTCTTATCATCAGACGAGGAGATCCAATCGAGCAATGAGATTTCTTTATTGGTGATATTCTCTTGAGATGTATTTGTATCATTCGTATTCTCATCTGAGGTTTTCGATGTTTCTGAATCGAGGTTAGCTTTTTCATTTTCAATTAAAACTGGTAGCACAGGTATTCTTTCCAAAACTTCCAAATCGGAATTGAAACTAAAAAAAAAGATAAGAATTGGTAGCTTCAAGGTTACTTCTATTCTTTTCTAAGAAGGATTTGAAACAAATGTTAAGATATGTTCATACAATTTTGTATTAGTTAATCCTTATAGTGTCAAGAGTTAAATTAGCAAATTAGCAATGAGTTTGCCCCATTTCAATTATATTTGAATGTAAAAAAGTATATATTTTGGAAGCAAGGAAATTAACTCTGCTGTCAAGGTATAACAACAATTTTTTGAATCCTTTGAAAATAATGGCAGCCATATCATAAAGAATATACTCAGTATCCACAAACTTGATGATACCTAATCATTTTATCACATGAGTGTATGCATCTTCAGATGCAATGACATTAGCTCTAACTAAGGTTTCAGTCGGAAAAATCGGCTTGAAAACATCCATTATAATTATTATGACAGTAGAATATGGATACAGCAATTCTAAATGTCAAATTCCTATTGAATTATTTACCGTAGACAAAATTCCACCGAAGAAAATATATCACTGGAATTGTCAATAACTGCGATGCCTAGAAAAAATGTTAGCTCGCCTTCGGCTCCTAATCGCATATAACACACCATCCCCACATTAAATTTGGCATATTTAAATTTAGATTTGAAAAATTTAACACGTGTAATAGATAACAATAAACGATAAAACAATCAGTTAGTCTTCCTCGAAGAAAACAACATGTCACTAAAATGAAAGATCTTCAAGATACAACTTGCAAAATGCTACTACACATTCCAGAAATTTATATTTATGTTTAGAGCGCTATACAGTCTTCAAGTTACAATTTTAAAATCGTTTTTTGTAATAAACTTTGTATGGCTCATGGAATTTGGCTGATATTTGGTAAGGTAGCACTGTTATGGTTTGTTAGGTCGATTGTTGAAGTAATACAAGGGTAGTTGTCGTCAGCCTTTTTGTATGTCCACTAGTGAACAGGCCTTCACTGCCTCGTCAGTTTTTGCACATGATAAGAGTAACTACAGTTAAAGGTGGAATCCGAACCACCGGTATGTCTCTAAGATACATACCATTCAATCAGATCAGAGGATTTTAAGGCGTATCTTAGCACGCTGCCTAAATGCGGGTTGGTAAGGGGCAAGTTTTTGCCGATTTATAGCGATTCTTCTACCCCCCGGATTTTTTCCGGAAATTTTAATTTAATATAAAAGTCCTTGACCTAGTTGGGCTCGAACCCCATACCTCTCGCTTAGAAGACCAGCATCTACCAACTAGACCACCGGTGCAAGGGTAGTAAACAATAAATATTTAGTCGGTATATTTCAATAAATATGTTTCCTTCCTTTATTTCTTGTAGATTAAAAAAAAATATGAACAGTAACAAGACTTTCACTCTGTGGTTACAAGAAAGTGGTGACGGAGATTTTCACATTCATGTTTATTGTATTCAATATTCAATGTTTAATAATAATAAAAAAATCATCACTGCTTTGATTTTGCTTAATTTGAACTGATTTTTTAACGCACAAAACCAAATTGAAAGGGAAAGGTACACGGGATGGTTGCCACAGGAAATAGTTAACTAGGTATGTATAAATAAATAAAAAAATATAACAAGATACGATACTAAAATATAATGTCACTTCTGACAAAAACTTTGGGTTTTTGTGAGCCAACCCTGGTGATTTATAATCGTTATCATTATTTAAGTTTACGAAAAACGTACCATATATTTTAATCCACTGGTAACTGAATATTAATGTAGATTTTGTTACGTCTTCTCTCTTTATTTCCGAAATATCCAAGACCGAATAGAATTAGACTTTACGGTGGCAAGTTTAAAGTCAAATCAACTAATATCAAAGTTCTCAAAAATATCTTGCCAATGGGGTAGCACTTTTAATATTTAATTTAATACTGATCAGCAGCTAATCAGGGGAATGATATTCAATAAAATAATTTGCACACTTACTATTCAAGCAACAGCATATAAGAGTCTCGTGCCTGCATATAATCTTCGTAACTCTTCTCAAATATATCACATCTCTTTTGAAATTCCACCGAAATATCATCCAAATTGGCAACCACAGCAAACCATCCTTGTTGCATGAGATGTTGATCGTGTACAAGATTCTCACAATTCAAAAACAGTTCCTTGGCCAATTCATGGAAATGTTGAGCTAGAGTGGCCCTCTTCACCACTGTATTCAATGTTACCGGCATATCACAGTGTTCTCTCACCTTAGCGTCCATATCTTATTGAAAAGCAATAATTTTAATTCAAGGTTTATTTTGTCTCTTATACAGGGGAAACGGAGAGACGTCAACGGTGGATAGAGGACACAACAAGGTAGTTGTGAATAACATTTGTTGAATCCCATAGGTTGTATAATTGAATTTTAGGGTTTTTAATCAATATTGCTCATTTGTTTGTGTTCTAACGTGTCACCCAGTATATTTCTTTTATATTTGGTTCACACATTCTCCTACTTATACCCAAACGATATAGCTATATATTCAGGTGTATAATCCAAATCTGGATTAACCAAATTTAATGTTATTTGTTGATCCTCAAAAACACCGTGTATTTTCGAAGTTCCAAAATTCGCTTAAACATTTTAAAATAGCTCTTTCTCTACTTAATTTATGAATATGAATGAAAAGTTTTATGAATTAGGTGTCCATAACTTAAATATTTGGAGTTCTTCAAATTGGATTATAAAAATTTTACGATTTATCAACTATTCCTATGCACTTGTACTTTGTTACATATTTATTGATTTATCCAAACGCTCAGTATACGTGAGCGGATTTTGGAAAATCGAAAATACAGCATATTTTTTGAGTACCAATAAATAAGAAACAATTTAGTTAATCCTGACCTGGATTTTTCATCTGACTGACACATATCCAGCGCCGACGTTTTTCCGTTTTCAAATAGAACACCCTGTATACATTTTCAAATTAGATAGGTAAGTGTGTCCAAGATAAGGATATTTCATTAAGCATTTCCTGTTGAGAAAAATTGTATGCATACCGCTAAAACCACAAAAAGGGCGTTTTTAGTGAAAAAACTAATTGGCATAGCATGTGATTCATTGTTAATTTGTTTGCAAGCTCTATAAAATATAAAAATCATTTTTTATAAAACTTGGACCAAATTTTTATAATAAATATTTATTTTACACTTTTGAGTGTAACATTAGTCATCAAAATCATTCAACGTTCACTAAGGAAGATAATACGTTGCTTATACTCAAGATTTCAAAACATCGCGGATATACACAAATTTCAGACTATCCCACTGCTGTAACTCGGAAACCGTATTTTTTTAAGTTTCAATTTAAATGCTGCTACATAATATAATCTCTTCATCAATTTGGCCGTCTCATATTTTTAATTTTCTAAAATTATTGGCCCCACCACATAGCGGAAATACACATATTTCAGACTTAACCACTGCTGTATCTCGGAAACCTATGATTTTCTGGAAAAAGTCCAATTTGAACGTTGCCGGATATGGTCTCTTCTTTAATTTTGTCGTCTCAAATTTTCGATGTTCGAAAATCATGAAAATTTACCTACCTATATAGTCAAATTAAATAAGCAATTGGATGACTATCAGCTAGGGACTTTTTAGTGACTTATTGATTTTTCAGTATCATTTGACATTGAGAAAGCATAGATCCATTCTATACCTTATTGAATTTTTTTAATGTAACAATTTAAATCGTAGTTTTCAAAGCGATTAATTATTGACGTCTATCCTCCTTTTCATGTTTGTAGGTTATGTTTCCTTTTTAATTCTGACGTTACATGTTAATATTAAACCAGTCACAATACTTTTTCGTTTATTTAATGACAAATATTTAGAACGTTGAATGTGACATAAAAAAAGTTAATCAGCTAAGCCGGATTAGTTTCGATTTTACTAGTTGATTACGTCGGAAGTTTCCGTCATACCAATTCATGTGTGAAACCATAGCTATATTAAATTTCTGTGAACATGATACAAAAAAGGATCAAATTGAAAAACTTTTTTCCTATTTAACCAACGATGTATCTATTCCCGTTTTCGAAATTCTAATGCTGTCCAACTCTTATCTTGAACACACTGTATATACAACGTAACCTAGGGGTGCAAGAAAGCTCCATAACTTTTTGTCTATTCCAGTTATCGATTTGATTCTTTTTAAACGATAAGTCCAAAATTAAAGCATGTTCCTAAGTCCTAATATATTCTTATTCATATACATAAAGTAAGATAAGCAGTTAAATTCAGTTTTTTTTAATGACAACCCCCCATCTTTTGTACATTTTTAGATTTGTCACTAAATTGTCGATAGTTTTTAACGTATGTCAATTTTAGTATCAAAAAAACTGCATACATAGATTCACAAAAAAACTCATAAAAATAATTAAAACAACTGTTTGCAGTCGATTCCTTAAGATTTAGATTATTTTTTGAGATATAATTAAACGAAAAGACGAGGTTCCATCACTTTACCTTGGCCAGCGCGATCCCCAGACCTTACCTTATAGATTTCTGTCTTTGGAGAAAATGTTTTCAGAGATTGTTCAGCAAATGAAGATCTTAGAAATGCTATGCAATGATACAATAAAATACAGGGTGTTAAATTTGAAAAATTTGAGTAACTACCATTAATATTTTGTCTTAAAAAATGTAGAACGACTCTTAGTTCACTTATATATCAAAAAAACACTGAAAAAAGTCGATTTACTCTATGCACGGAGCTTTTTTGGCAGTACAACTGATATAAGTGAAAAACTAGTACAAATAAGTCTGGGTGCGTTAAATTCATAATTCAATGACAAATATAAAAATTTAACAAAAATGGGGTCCGCCATTAAAAAATACTTCTCTTATTAAGTGAAGTAAAAACAGAATTTAATTGTTCATCTTACTTTAGGACACCTTGTATATAAACAAAAATAAGAGAGTGTGAGAGTGGCTTTTAAAAAAATCAAATGAGTAGCTTGTATAAAAAAAAATGTTATGTAGCTTTCCCGCATCCCTGGGCCACCCTGTGGTATATATATATATATATATATATATATATATATATATATATATATATATATATATATATATATATATATATATATATATAGATTTTATCACTTACCTATATCTGACCCATGCTCCAAGTTTGGTATGGGCGGTATGAGCGATTCTAAGCAAGCTTTACTAAAAAGAAAAATGGGGTTCGTATCAGTGCCAGCTGAATATGAACATACCCTTTTGTTCGGATCTAGGCATTCTCCACCACTTATAAGAAGTACTTGTTTATCTGCTGGTATCTTGAAGGCATTCTGTATGTGTTGCTTCAAATTGCTGACGCTGCAAGGTAGGAAATAAGAAACAGCTTTAAGTGAAGGCTTTTCAACAGATAACATTGAACATGGTTAAGGTAAAACGCTGCCAGATTCAGATAAAAAAATATATATTAGAGCCGATTTATAGACCACCAAATTAGGTCAATGAGATATCAGTTAATTGATGATATCCCAAAGTCTGGTTGTGGATCACTACCATAAAAATGTCATAATCGAGGTCACGTACAAACATTCTGATATCAAAATTGAAAAGAATCAAATTTGTCTAGAGATTTGAAATTCCACTACTACATAATAATATGTCTATTCAAAACAAAACAAATAAATGAGCAATCAGAAGTATACACATATATATTGCTAATGATCCTCGAGTGAACTATTTTTATCAAGTACTATATATGATGTATATGTGTACGAAGTAAATTAAGACTTGCGATAAAATTAGAATTTACCAAATTTATCAGCCGTTTATAGTGATTGTTCTTGTATTTTAACGTATTCCATTTATTCGATTTCATTGATACTATCTTAACAGTTTTATCCATATTGATTTGATGAGAAAAATGGAAAAATCTTATTCCAATAAATGTAATTTAAAGATAAGCATTGTTTACAGTGGGACATCTACCCTTCGAGTTCTCACTCATTTTTGTAGTGAATGAAAAAAAAACAGTTTCTAGGCTCAAAGAAATCCCGATATCACTGTAGCCAGTATTGAATATTATTTTTAGAAAACGTATTATTAGACATACTCTATTCTTATCGTAACATTAACCTGTCAAATATTTTTGATAATGTATAAAATTCTCATTTTTTAACAAACACATTCGAAATTACGGAGAAAATGTTGAATTTAGAAACTGGCACGTGCACAATCCATTTAAAAGCCAAGACGCCGTTACAAGTATTAAATATATATACCTATGTTATATGCACATAAACTATACATACAGTTAACCTTGGTGCGCTTTCATAACAATATAACACAAATAAAAACAAATGGCAGAATTTAATGATAAATAAGAGTATTTCTCATTATATTTTTTTATAAAAAACTTACCTTTCGAGGGCCAGATTCATGTCGAAAGTCCTCATCATACCATTATCAACGTAAAAAACGTAAAGCATCTTCAATTATTGTTGATTAACTCTTGAGTGAAAAAACATTTAATCTGCTTAAGCATAACTGTAAAAAAATTCGAAAAATACAATAGAGTCAAATCAACTTATTAAATTTATTATGGTGGCAATCAGAAAATGAATATCTCATCAAATTTAATAAATAAACATAGAATCCTTAAATTACACCAGAAAACCGCAACGATTTGTGAGAAAATAACAATATTATTATGTTGATTGTGATTGTTTCATATGGATAGCAAAATATTTTATATTTACTCCTACAATATGAACATTATCTAAATTATGTTTTTTGAGCTTGAAATTAAAATTATACTACTGTGGTTGGGTTCAAACACAAATTGCGTTTGAGAATATTCCGATGTAGCTATCTGTCTTTAGATTAATAATATTAGGAAAAAGTGAATAAATTCAAAACAATACAATAAATACAAAACTTATAAATAAGGTGCAAGAAATGTCATTCCATTGTCGATTGTGTTTACCTTTCCACGAGCAGTAAACAAAGAAACCCCTATGAAATAACATGATAAACACATTTGCTCACCTTTAACAAATAATTTAGATTGATAAGCTTCAATTTTCAAAACACTCACAACAAAATAATACCAGAATTATTATTCACAACGAATTTGCACTTCTTTTCAATCATCGTTATGACAGCTTACTGACATTTTTACAGCTGATCCTGGAGAGAACCAGGACTTTATCATTAATTCTCATTGTTTTTGCTAATACACAAATCACTTAGTCACTATCAACTGAACAAATTAACAGACGCCATTATTACATCTTGAAATAATACGTAATTTAACATTTAACCATCAGCTGACTAGGAAGTGTTACTGTCAACGATTTGCAATTCATTAAAAATCAAGGATATTTCCTTGAGGTTTTGTGACCGACTTCGTGCATAGTTCAGCCAACCAACAACAGAATAATAATCACATGATCACATTACATTAGAATGATTCGTTCAATCTCTCACTTCACAAATTCAACCAATTGTTTCTGTTAACGGGAAACCACGTGACCATAATTCTGCGTAAAGTAGAAGGGAGAAGCAGATGTTTTCGGTGTAGAAATTACACAGGACAAGACAATGAACAGACACAGATCAGAAGAATAGAATCTTTGCTTTGTCTTTGACTGACACTTGACACTCCGACACCTGTCCTGTCATAACAGAACACAACTGACAACTGTTATCTGACAGATAAGTAAATAGAAGAAAGTTTTTGGCTAGAATATATACTAATTGAATAATTGCTGTTAAATAAACTGTGTGTTTAGATAAGATATTTAGAATTCTCTAAAATTCAACCAATCTATATTGAACTTTTCGTTATTGCAAATTAATCTTCAATTGTTTACAATAGACACGTCAACGACAGCTGTTATCAAAAACATTTTTTTGTAAAATCACAGGTATAAAATGTCGCTATCGCCTCTGTTGTTGGAAGAAGATGTTGAGCAAGGTGGAAAAGAATACCAAGAAAACATAGAAGATGACTTTGCGTACCGTAATAATGTACTCCAAGCTTCGAAAAGCATCAGATTGGCCTTCATCAGAAAAGTTTACGGCCTTCTCACCACCCAAGTTCTATTGACTGTAGTTATAGCCAGTATCTGCATGTTTACGCCACCGATAAGAAACTTTGTCCATACAAAGTGAGTAGCCGAGAGTTTAGGATTCAATCACCCTTGTACTTTTTTTCATTAGATATATTTGGCAAATGCCTCATACCTGGAATTCCGTTGAATAAGTTAATCAAATTTGCTATAAGATAATAAATTACCGAAATTAACTTTCGTCGTGTATTATGTCTTTCTCTTAAACACCTCTTTTTCATATTCATATAAAATTTCATTGCGTAAACCAGTTTACCCTAAAAATTGTAAAAATTACCAATATACTGCAAGCCATATCTCTATGCTATGACATTGTATTTTTGCAGAGTATTTTAGTGCTGTTATTTTCTAGTGATTGGATGCTTATGGTGACATTCTTGGGAAGTATTGCGATTTTGATACCTCTACATATCAAAAGAAAGGAATCCCCGGCAAATTTGATCCTCCTCGCAGCTTTCGTAAGTAACGTAATTTGCTAAATCTTAACTCAACATTTTGTCTTACCTTGTATTCTCAATAGAAATACCCCTAATTAATTAATCTTATTTCAGACTGTAGTCCAAGCGTACACTATAGGAGTAATTGTTACCTTTTATTCACAAGCAGTGGTCATACAAGCTCTTCTATTGACCTTGGTTGTTTTAGCTGGCCTTACCCTATTTACATTCCAAACCAAACATGATTTCTCAGCCATGCATTCTGCGTAAGTAGCCTGTAGAATATAGAGAGAAAAGTATATTGCAAGTCGTATATTTATAGAATATGAAAAAACAATAAGTACTTTAAGTGGATAAGTTGTAGTATTTTCACTTACTTGAATCTCACCTGATACTTGCAAATACTCTTATTTTCAAAATAATACTAATTATTTGTTAAATGTTGCTAGGACAACAAAGCACATGTTACTAGATATGAAACGAATTGAAACTACCTAATTATTTCACAGTCATCAGAATTCTAAATTTTAGTCATCGAATTTCCCAATTTTAATGTCCTAGAAGTCTAAACCTAATATTTGCATTTATTGAGTTTTTTCTATTAAATTGTTATATATTAGTTTGTATATCGAAATGAAAAGGAACAATTTGGCACTTATTTCAACCAATTAATCAAGTCTCTTAAAAATATAAATGAACAAAGTTAAAGTTATCTATCTTGTGGTAAAAATTGAGTTCTATGGTTTAATTTCATTCATATGTCATTCGGATTTGACATTCTTCATAAATATATTTTCATCTTCATTAATATGTTTATATTATAAATAACTTTGAAATATCACAAGCCCGGCTAGCTCAGTCGGTAGAGCATGAGACTCTTAATCTCAGGGTCGTGGGTTCGAGCCCCACGTTGGGCGAATTATTTTTTCTTGAATTTTATTATGTGAATAAATATTTTTAAAATCTTGAAAGAAGTATTTTCGCATAAGAAGTTCAAAATAGGATATCATTCTTTTTTTAGAAACATTGCCAAATTATAATACTGATTTAGACAGCTGCTACAGTTGTATTCAAATACAGCAAGTCTGATGAAACTACCTGTTTATAAAGCATAATGCAGTTGCTTAGCTTATTCGGCAGAAATAATCTTTCCGAATTTTAATTCTAGGCCATAAAATCCTCTCAATAATCTATAAGGTCGAGCGTGACGTATTATGTTTCTTTATTTCGAGATATATTTTACGCTTCCATTGTTCCTGTTTTCAAAGAAATCTGTCTTTTTGCATTTATGGATTGAACATCTCGATCGAGTTTTGATTTAAGCCAGTAGTTTCAAATTGTCTACATCATTCCGCATGACTAATTGATATTGGTACTATCCAGAAAATTATCTTCATCGATAGATATAGTTTGAATAAAGTATATTAAAAAGCACATTATTCTTAACAATCCATCTGTTCTGGAAATTTTCCACTGTACTCTCAAATCTCTTTTGCTGTCGTCATAATTAGTATAATCTTCAGTTCAGCTAGTCTGTCGAAAAGGATACGTTGAGAGTTCAGGTAAATTGTTACAGCACTAAAAATAAATAACTTTAGGTCTTTTTACCTGATACTCGTCATTTTCAAAGCTCACCCTATTTTACATATTTCTTTGTTAACTCTAGAGAACATTAGTTATACTTTATTTATATTAGTCATACTATTGAGAACGTAAAACTTTTAATATAACTTTGTTTGCGTCAGGGGTTAAACAAAACAAGATAATATTTTCTATATTGTTTCTCGAATTACAGCTAGAGGAATATTAGAATGAATTTCCAAACAACACTTTATGTAGAATTTTTTCAAGATTTTTGAGTTGTGCAAGAGTTTGTAGAACAATCATGGCATAACTATAAATTGTTTGTGATTTGAACATTATGTGTCATTTGAAAATAGATTTATTTCATTCATGAAATATTCCTATTTTTTGTAATTCGAAAACGAATGTATTAAAACTATTATTTTGTTCTTTTCAGAGGAAAAATCTGATTATTCGTTTTCTTTATTAATTTTTAATCAGAAGGCATATGGTTTGAGAATTTACTGTACAAAATCATATAAACTTCCAATAAATACAATTATTAACAAATTTCTAGAAATTTCCCTCCTGTAGAAAAATGAAGTGGTGACGTCACCATTCCAATAAAAACGGTGTTGCGTTTGGAATGGTGACATCAGCAGTTAACTAGTCTATTCTAAACCGTTAAAGTTTTAAAAATGTCCGAAGTTTGTTTAAACTGATTGATTGCCTTATTAAAGTTTCAATTTTTGACGAAAAATCTTTCTACGGTCTCGGTTCGGAAGAAGTTTTTTTTTATTTTTATATGAAACTATTTCTCAACAATCCTTTTTCGAAAAAAAAAATTGGTGCAAGCTTACTATACAGGATACGCGCACGGGAAAAGTGCAAGTTGAACTCGCGTGAAGGGGGTTCCCTACGATGTTATCTATTACGCACAATATTGAGTGATTTACCATGTTATTTTAAGATCATGAACTTCTTATAGGTTTTCCCGAAATCTATAAGCAGAAATATAATTTCTATATTTTTTTCAAAATTTTAGGTTCAGTTGTTTCAGAGATAAGGGAGGGATGGTCAAGTTTCGTCTATTTTCTTTAACTTAGAAACTACTTATTTTAATATGAACATTCCTTCTATTACGAAGTAATTCAAAAAACACATCTGCTTTATGGTGTTTCTTTGGTTATCCAGGATAAGTATAAATTTATTTATTTAATCTTACTAGAGAATTTGTCAATTTTATTTCCATTTTTAACTTCTCCGTCAAATTAGATATAATCTAAATGTTAATTCATCATATAAAAAACAGCTGACTACTTTCCACTAGCACATTTAAAAATATACTAAATATAACAAAACATAGGAATATACCATCATATCCTACGTCATGATTGTAAAAATGTAAACAAAGATTCCAAAAAGGGACACTTGGTCAGCTGTTGGTTGTATCTGTGTTTATTTTTAGTAGCTCGTGCCCCTTTTATTACCTTAACAAATGTCTCGGTATATTACTAGTAAATCTATTATGACCTTGAAAATTTTCAGCTACCTGCTGCCTATTATACCCTGCCGGTATTGGCTAAAGTTCGGTACGTGGAAAATCCCCAATAGTGTCATTTTTACGGAATTCGCACTTTGATGCTTAATGCTAATAAAGCCAAACTTAAAGGAATACTTCCATTCTTCTATCTAGACATTGCTGATATATTTGAAATTTCTTTTTGACCTTTTTCCCCAAAATGGAGAAATTATAAAATTCCTTTGTGTTGCCTGCTTTTTTGGTATGTCTCATCGCACGTTTCACATATTATAAACCTACTCTGATTTTGATAATTGTTTGTTTATTTAGAACAGAATTTTTGAGTGATGACCTCATAAAAAGGAAACCCAACAAGTCCTTCTTCCCTAAAACTTCCCCGAAAGGGTTGAAGGGGGTAATCTAAAATTAAAAATATCTGTCAGTATTAAAGGAAAGATTATTTCCAGCAACATTTAAATTGAACATGAGGAATACATATTTAAAAACAATCAGACCAACTTTAATAATTGGGGCACTGAAAAATACAAAAAATAATACTAATTCTGTTGGTGCTAAACATCTTATATCGACCTATAACTTTACAATTTTTGAACTACCGATACCAATATAATTATAATAAAGCCGGTGTTATTTTTTGTGAAAAATATTTTTCGTGGTATTTCAAAATAAAACCAGTTTGGATGCGACTCTTGAGGTCCTTACTTACTAGATTTAGCCGAGTTTATAAGGAGTTGATCTCGCATCTTAAATAATAATTGGTATATTTATAGCAAATGGAATTAATTAAATAAATTAATGGGATAAATTGAAAAATAATGAAGAATATACAGTGTGTCCCAAATCTCAGTTTTTGCTGAGAGTTGTCATAGTCTTAATCTGTTTTCCATGTTAAAATCAAGACTTTTTGTCTTGTTTTTTGTTTCAGAATTATAATTGTACATTTGTTACTTCTTATATTATATTCTAGTATATTATGTTGGATTTTCATTCGCTGAATTAACTTTGAAATAGCTTTCGAAATTATTTATTAAATGTTATTTTTGTCTTTTACCATCCATCTTGAATTTAAATGAAACATTATTACATAGTTTTGGAAGGGAGAGTTTTTGAGAAATGTGTAAATTATAGCAAAGATATATATATCTAAAGTTTTGTGATTTTTTTTGTTACTCAAAAATGTGGAATAATTAACTTAAACGTTATTTTTTCATAAACTGAGGATTTAGATTATTTTCTTCTGTTTTTTAAATTGATTTAACTTTCAACAGTTTATGTCCTTCGTCAGGATAAACTACAAAATAACTCATAAATATATATAATTTTGTACCTATTTTACCTTACAGATTATTCGCCGGTCTGTGTATTCTGATAGTCGGCGGATTGATGCAAGTATTCATACAGTCCACCGTATTTGAAATAGCAATATCTTTGGGTGGCGCTCTGGTGTTCTGTTTCTTCATCATATTCGATACCCAACTGATTATGAAAACACTTTCACCCGAAGAATATATTTTGGCTACAATCAACCTCTACATGGACATCATCAATCTGTTCCTGTACATTTTACGTATTCTACAAGCATTGAACAGGCAATAAATTCTTTATTTTTTGGTGATAGTTTAAAAAAAATATTTTATCGATTTATTTATATTTAAACAATGTATTAGTAGAGTTTTTTTGTTGATAAGTTTTCCATATAAACTTGAATATTTTCTATTTTGCGTTATTTCTTAATAGTTATTTAATGTTGAGAATTTTACACATAAAATGTGAGTCTGGACAAGAAACGTAAAAGTATTCTTCTAAAAATTTATAAGGTTAGTTCTGGAGAGCTAAAATAGTATATTGCAAATTATAAATGTGATTTGATTTAATTGATTGTGATAGATAAATAAAACAAATTCTAGAGTATTCTTATTGTTATTTTGGTGTAAGAGAGCATGCAAATATTTTTCAAGTAACTCCTGAACAGTGAGAAAAAAGCGGCAATCCGCCTGTCAAAACCCGAAAAAGATGCCGTTTTTGATCCTCTTTTTTTAAATAACAAGACTTTTACTTGGATTTATCAGAAAATTATGAATGAAACCTATTCCGCAAACTTCTGCAGATCCAAAATCAGTTGGGGAAAAACCCTACCAAACCTGACTGTCAACGTTTTGACATGACAATGTAAAACTGTTTCCTTTCTAGTTTTCGTATCAAGTTTAGCTTCAATTTCATGTCTCTATTACAGACAAGTGGATTTTTTTAAAAACAAATCAAAACTGTTTTTATTAGGCATTTCAGATTTGAACCGTACCGATGAGTACTATTGCTATCTCTCCTTTTCTTGATTTGAACTATACTTATCTGTTCTGTTTACCAGCAACAGTAATTCCATAACAAATTACTAACACAAAATTAAATTTTAAATGTGTTATCAACGTCTGACAATTGTGACAGCTGACAGTGAACAGCGCGACATAACCATAGAGTAATATATACCTATGACGATCTGCCAGAGAGTACCTATATACCAGAGATCAAAGACGCTCCATGCTCGTGCGTAATTCCCGTGAAGGGTCCCATTGTCGTTCCATGTTGAAGAAATAGTATGATTTGCTTGAATGAGATAATAGAATTATTAATCAATATTGGATCACACTTGGAACTTAACAGGCGGCGAGATGTCTGCGATCTAAGTACGAATTCGAAATTTCAAGCCTCTAGATCGTATGGGGCCTGAGAAATCGCTGCTGAGTCCATTGATACAAGAAACGAAAGTAATAAAAACAATTATAAATACAGTAGAGTCTCATTAGTCCAGCACTATTAAAAATTAGGAGGTGCCGGATTATTGGAATGTTCGGATTGCTGGATTGTATAGAAAAGTTCATAATAAAAAAAGTAAAACAGTTCGTAATGGGAATATATTCATATTCGTTTAATGATGGTGCCGCAGGTGGGGTGTTCCGGATTATTGGTCATACCGAACTAGTGAAGTGCCGGATTAGTGAGACTCTGCTGTATAAATGAAATATCAGAAATTTATAACCCTCCTTATCTGCCAAAAATATGCAATTTATAAATTAAATAATAATTATTTTAAGTAGCTCTTTTATTAAAAGTTTACATTATAATATCAGATCACAAAAATATAATTCGAAAACTATACCTACATGGTTGTAGACAAGAATATTTCAGTCGGCAATTATGCCAATTATGGTTCGACTATCTTAAAAATGATAATATTACAACTTGATAATAAGATTCAATATATATATATATATATATTGGTAACAACCTTAAAGGTATTTAAAATTTGTAGGAATATTTATAACAATGTTTTTTTACATTCAAATCATTTTCAATATGCCAACAAACATATTTGCTAATATATAACATAATGAAGACATTTCAGTGATTATAAAAAATAAGTATTTTTGCAAGCCTTCTACTAAAACATATTCATTCATCTCTTTTGAAGAATATACTAATTAAGGGCTGTCGTTACCCTTTCAAACAAATCACAATTAGAGGTTTTAATTGGTTGACATATGAGATTATGTTTTATCTGAACCAATTTAATTGGTTGAAATATGAGATTATGTTTTATCTGAACCAATCAAAAGTTCATACTTTTGTTTGGAATGGTGACTAGTCCATAAATTTACTTTTACAACACATTTCAGTATGCAAGAGTGTTTTTTAGTATTTTATTCATACAAATGTCTGAGCTTTTTCTCTCTACCATTGACGAACAATAACCAAAAATCACTAATGGAGGACATTTTATCACTTCCGATTTGGATATTGTCTAGAAAAAAAACTAATAAGCATCAGCTGCCCACATCTGGTATAATACAACAAAAAATATATTTTGAGTATCTATACGAGATAACAAAACGAGAGCAAAAGCATTTTTCAATATAAATCACAGCAAAAAAAAATCTCAATTATTTTGACATCTTCACATTTTATATAAATATATTCTTATTATGTAACATTTAACATACTCTTCAACAATTGCGATAAAAAATAAAATCCAAACTATGAATTAAAACAAGTACAGGATATCTGATTAAGAGAGGCTGTATCTCCGAAACTATATATCCTACAGCTTAGGGAGAAAAAATTGTATAACATATTCGTTTAAGAGAAAGTCCTGGAAATTATTTTCAAGTCTCTTTCTCTACCGCAAGGGGGCCTAATTTACAAAGTAATACAAAAAACTGCCCAGTAATAGTACCATAAAAGTTAAGTATTTGTAATTCACAGATCATTTCAGGTGATAATTTTTCCTCTATGTTGTAAAATAATTGGTAGGGGTGAGTGGGAAAGCTAACTCAATAAAGTTGTTGTAACTTTTGTACTGCTTTATGGATTTTTACAAACTTTATATTGTTTGAAATGGAACCCATTTCTCAATATATTTTCGTTTCAAGCCAGTTGTTTTAACGTGAGCTAGATTATGTGAACAATTTTTTCATATTTTCTTCGGATTTTTCAATCATTCGCCTGAAAGAGTATTAAATTTAAAGGAAAATAGTCCAAACCGCATTTCAATATCTATTTTCTAAGTGAAATAAGAGAAAATAATGGTATAGGTAATGTACCTACTAGTGCAATTTTTTATAGTTAAATATACTGGACTAAATATTTTTTTTGCATAATTTTGAATAGTAAATAATTAAATTAGGCTATTCTACCACTAATAAACACGACCGCCCATATTTTATGTGTTATTAAGATAAATAGATTAGATAGATATTGAAAAAATATTTTAATCTATCAGAGTCTAATGGTGATATAACCTATAAAACTACTACATATTTTGATATGAGGACAAATTCCTCGCTCTTGTCTTAACAACTTTCAGGAAATAAAGAAATTAACTTTACATTTAAGTATATTTATAACAAATTGCAATAGTATATTTATCACCTATACTTACCTATATTTTCTCTTATATCACTTAGAAAATTGAAATTGAAATGCGGTTTGTACTTTTTTCCTTCAAGTTTAATGCTCTTTTAGATGAATGATAAAATATATTATGAAACATGAAAATATAAAATTGTTCACATATCGCCATCTAATGCTCGTTAAAACAACTGCCATGAAACAAAAATGAAATACGAGTATATTATTGAGCAATACAAACAATACAAAGTTTGCCAAAATCCATAAAGCGGTACAAAAGTTAGAACGATTTTATTGAATTGGTTTTCCCACTCACCCTTACCTTACAAGAAACATTATTGGAGCAAACTTAAGTGAAATGATCTGTGAAATACAAATATTTAAATTTTATGGTACTATTACTGAGCAATTTTTTGAGAAAAATTAGTTTTTTCTGTTATTTTGTAAATCACGCCCCCTTGCGGTAGAGAAGGAAACTTGAGAATAGTTTCCAGCACTCTTATGCGAATTTGTCATAGGAGTATTAATTCTATGGAATTTGTCATACAATTTCTCTCCCTAAGCTGTAGGATATATAGCTTCGGAGATAGAGCCGGGCATCTCTCTCAATTAGACACCTGGTACATCAATTAGATCACAATTAAGTACTTAAAATTAATAGTTATTTGGTATGAATTAAATAAATAAGGTGAATACCATATTTAAAATATTCTCCATATTTGTTTTAATTTTTTTTTTCAGTTAGCATTTTTGTAAATCTGGCAAAAGACTAGATAATATAGGAACTCAAATAGATTGCGGTGAATTGGGAGTAGCGTTGACATCGTGATGAATCAATAGATCAAAATCACTGCCCGTTAGGGATTTGCTTATAAGACGATCCCATTGTACTGGTGATACTGGCGCTTCATCGATATCTCTTATTTTTTCCATGGCTTTGGTAGAAAATCCTAAATAAGATGGGTATATAAAATAATTACCATAACTTTAATAAAGAATTTTGTAAATTATACTAAGAAGTCAATGGAATCTATTAGGTAGTGAAATAAGAGAGTTGATTAAAATATAGATATCTAAAATGATTAATTTTTATAGCACAGAAACTAATCAAACTCAAATCAATACGTACTCAATTTCCCAGTTTGTGCCCTCAATGTCTCTTGCTTTATTATGATTTCATTGGTGATGTAAGCCTCCCTTCGTATTTGGTCTCGAAGATCCTGAGGAATATCGGGAATGCACCACTTTACGATGATCATCACCAAAACGACCACGTTTTCGAATATCACAACAAAAGCCAATCTGGCAGCTAGTATTTGATAGAACATTGAGGTATGTTCGTATTCATTTGGAGTATCGGGTGCTTCACGATAGTCTGGGTATCTGCAAAGAATTTTCATCTAGTGATATCCTTACACCTTCGAATTGATTGATCCAAACTTCCATTCATAATTGGAAAATCTTGCTTGCAAAAGAATTTTTGACTAGTTCAATATTTGATAAAAGAGATTTTTGTTGGGGTTGCAGTCATTTAATAAATAAAATTCATTGGATTAAGCCGAGCTTTCGAAAATGTTTATTCTCTTCGTCAGGGCAAAATACAAATCATTACCAATTATCTCAACAAGAAATAAACCGTTATTATTATTATTATTATTATTATTATTATTAAATCAATTATGGCATAATTACTTGTGAATTTAAGAGAAATTTACTACAAACAGGAAAGATTCCATAACCATCAATCAGAGATGTCATTAGTTAATTAGACATTTCATGGTAACGGCGTGTCTAGGTTTGAAAGTATCTAGATTATAGATGTTATAAAATATCTTTTATGAATGATCATTATGTTTGTAGCTATTTAAACAAGTCATACCTTAAAATTGAAAATATTAACGCAGATACAGGTTCAGTGAAAATGAAAAAGTTGATATTTAATTCATTTAGGAATACATATAATATATTTATACGTAAATAGATACCCTTTCTTTGCAAGATATATTCATTATTTTTTGATATATTAAACATTAGGTTGATGTAGGTGAATCATGTCAGTGTTTTTTATTCTTGCAGGATTGCATTTAAATACTAGTGATTTTTGTAAGATATATTACACTTCCTTCCTTTAAAAAGCATGAATTATTTTTGAATTTTTAAATAGAACTTATATTTTCTTTATGTGATTTGGGTTAAATCCAGTTAAAATATGTACAATAATCAATTACCCCTGTACATGGAATATAATTAAATAACTTAAAATTAATCAGGGCTCACCTACATACTTCTTGAGAATCCCAATGATGAGGCCTGGAGGAGTTTTCAAAGTCCGAAGTTTTGAAATAAGATAGAGAATTATTCAAATAACCATCCAATGAATGATGATAGCTGACATACACGAGCTTTGGTATAAAATCCGATGTGAATGCTATGATAAAAGCCTAAAATCAAAATACATTTGTCAAGCAATCAGTTTTAGATTATTTACAGCAAAGATTTGCACTCACATTTGTGACCACTGAAAGCTTCCCGATGGAATCCAATATCCTATACCAAACACCAATGTCCCGTACTCTTTGCGATACCGGTTTTCTATAGTAGGTCAACAGCTTTTGGGCATCTAATCTCATTTCCAGTATATTGTTCAGAAGAGCAAAGAATGGAGCCAGTGGGAAGGCTGCCACGAAAATGGTCACGAACCCATACTGCAATACTAAGCCGACTGTTACTAGTTTAAATAGAACGCGAGTTGATATTATTATTGATAAATTATTCTTTGACTAGAATTATTTGCTTGATTACATCATTTTTTGGTTATTGTCCAGTGAAGTTGTCTTCCGATATTTACTAGCCAGCAAGAAGGTGTAGCGAAAAGGGGTTTGAGTTTGAACAAAACAGTAAGATTAAATATGACCCGGGTAAACAGTGTAGGTGGCATTTGTTTAGAGAAATGTGCAGAAGAAATCCTAGGCGAGTACCAAGGCGGTTTCTGAACAGGTCGATCAACCATACACAAGCGGTTTACCTACCACCAGACAGGATCATCAAAAAAGCAACGGAGTTCGACGTCGACACCCCCATTTACACGATATTCGTAGACTTTGAAAAGGCCTATGACAGTCTGAATAGAAATACTCCAAGAATTTGATTCCACGCTTTAATCTGTCTATTGAAAACGTAATACGGGACTCAAAAATAGATGCCGACAGCACTTTGGTTACTATAAGGATTTCAAATAATTGGATTCGGAATATTGTGGAGCGAAGCTTAACGGACACAAAATATGCTGGAAATGAATGAAAATATAATAAAACTCACGACTGTCAACAGTAATAGGAGGTTAGGGCAGGGCTGAAAGATATTGAAGTTGTTACGGAATTTTGAGTACTTACGACTGCATCTAAGCAGCCAAAATTACTTCTTCTTCAAAAAGAAGATTACTAGCAGCGAAAAATCTTTTTTCTTTCTGAAAATTGCTGAAGAGATGAAGAAATTACATTTGGTGGGCATGTTCTACCAATAAATTTTTTTGATTCCATTTACGAAAGATTGTATTCAATTTTAAGAATTAATTAAGAAACTATTGCTTCTACGGACCCAACAAAAGAGTTTAAAAAAATTTGCAATAAATTGTCCTTTTCAACACCTATTTTTAAATTCATAAATTTTATTTATTGAAACAGTTCTGATGAAAAATGGAATAGGGGTGCATGTTTCACTCGTTTAAGAGATCACAAAAAACTTGAAAAAATATTCAAAGGTATCCTTTTTATTGGTAGAACATGCCCACAAAATACCATTGCTTCATCTCTTCAGCTATTTCCAGAAAGAAAAAAAAAAGATTTTTCTTTCTCATTTTTGGAAGCGTGTAAATTTTCAGGGAAAGGTTTAAGAGGTTTTGTTTACAGACCCCCTTTAATTTTTGACAAGGATTGAAAAAACTTTCGCACTTATTTGCACACCCTGTATAATAGATTTAAGACATAAATCTTGAGATCAATGACGAAAAGCATATTGAAGAACTTCAAACTTGGCTTTGAAGGAGATGCTATAATTATCCCAAGCTAATTAAATTCCTCAGCTTGTTTCAAGGTGATTACTAAACATCAACATCAATTTGAAAGTCCGTTGCCAACTCTACTGAACAATTATCGTTTTTTTTTTAATAAATTGAAACATACCCATCTCCAAATATTCGGGAAATAGACTTCTTGGTCCCCATTCAACTAATTTGTAATCTTTCAACCATTGCGGCTGTGATCCTTTGTCGGATTTTTGCGTTTTGCTAAGACCAGTTTTAACTTTTAGTGTATTCAACCATTTGAAGAACAAAGGGAACACCATCTCCAAGACAGTATTCATTGCTTGTTTTCCAATCATTATGATGCCAAGTTGTATGCAGAGTTCCATCAAACAACCTCCAGGGCCACACTGGAACGTGAATATTTTATTCACATATATGTATGTATATACAGGGTGTACCACAACTAATGGCAAAAGAGTCGGGAGAGCATACAGTGAGCTAATAGTAGCACTTTTTATAAACTTTTAAACCGTGTGATTATAGAGCTTAAAAAATCAGATATAGTTAGTGAAAACATATTTTGGATATCTTAATCCATAAAACCCTAATCTTCCGATTACAAAACAAAATCACACCCTGTATACAAGCAACGGTTACAATAATAGTACATAGTTGTTGCTCATTGTTATCTCACCTCTTCTTGCCTGTACCCGTATATCTTGTTGTACGTCTTTGGATAGCCTACAAATCTGCCTTTGAAGAACGCAATATAGAATATTGAAGCATAGTAATTCACAAACTGCAAAAGGTAAATTTTCAGTGTAAGTGAATCATCAAATTCCGTTTGTGTTCTCAACAATTCAAACTCAGTCAGATATTCAGCAACAAATGTATAGATCTGAAACAAAATTTGCAACATTTTAAATATAACAACTGAATCGACTTTAGACATTATGATAAACTCACGTAGTTGAAAATAACAATGAAAACCAAATTTATACATGCTGCAGTACAAGTTGTAAATAACATGGCCGAACTATTATCCACAGTTATTGGTGAGGATTGATTGATGGCTTTCAAAGATACCAGCACTGACATTCTGTATAAAACTACTGCCACAACAGTTGCTAAAGCAAGCGTTACCTAAGATGGATAATGTTTTACAAATTTAAAATGTGTTTATAATATGTTGAGCAATGATTACCAATAACAAAACAACGGAGAAACTGAGTATCGTCATGGGTACACGCAACTTCCAGAACGGTACATGAGGTTCCATCGTATTGGTGACAACGTTAACATGCTTCCGCTTCACATGCGCCAAACGAGCCAAATATTGTGGCCTCGGATGCTCCTCTTGAGCATCGAAACCGGTCAAGTCCCATCTGTGGGTGATCTCAGCTGAATATCTCTTCCACATTTCCAAAAATAGTGTCGCTATATAAGATTCATAATAATACATTCAAAATGCTAGATCTAAACAGATGCGATAGTGTGTTCTCACCCCATACAGACATAAAGACTGCAAAGAACACAGTGGTGGCATTATCGAATAGATAAGTTATCCTGGCGTGGACACAGGATTCTTTAATGTCCCAATAATCACACCAGACATCACACAAGGGACACATCTTTTCCTGCAATTTCTGATTGCAAATATCTTCGCTGCAAATTGTCAAAGTACTAAGAGATTGGCATAACAATTTCATACTGATATCTCACCTGGGTATATTGTCATACAGGGTCGCAATGGAATAGATGAAGCAAAGTAAACCAACAACTGCAGCCGGTACAAGCATATGCGTGTAAAATCCCAACCAAGCAAAATATAGGGCAATCTTGACACCAAAATATTCTTTCACGTAATCCAGCGGTTGATATCTGAACCATTTTTTTAAGGAAGCCCATTCCTTATACAAAAGATTTCTACACGATCCAGGTACCCGAAGATCACCCTAATTCAATCGGTTAATAATTAATAATATTACGTGCAAGGGGGGTACAGCCGCCGGAATTGGACCACAAAGTGTCGGCGTCCTTTTGATGCTTATGCGTGAGTCATGGGGATCTCGAGAGCGGCCGCTGTCAAAGAATGCGACGCATGTGCTCACTAGGATGCCGACAAAGGATTTCGAGAAAAGTCCAGTGACGGCTAGCATGATCTGGAGAGTCTTTTTCGGGTATATATTCGGGAGAATTGTCGGCATGAGGGACAGTGTAAAAGAAAGTGTGCAAATAGACTATTTAATAGAAGAGTCAGAGTAAGCTAGTAAGAATATTCATAAGTAAAGTGAAGTTGTAATTTCTATTATGCTACTTTCGAGTGTAAATAGAGTTTATTTAATAATTGTAAATAATTAATGTTATCAACTATTATAGAGCTTCATACTTACATCATGAAGAGGGTATCCAGCAATGTAGACTTTTTCATTCAAAAGTCTTTCAATGCCAAAAGCAAAATCATTCTGCGCGTTATTACTAAACCTTTTTCTATCGAGAATAAATTGAACAATACGAGAATGTATTGCTGGAGTGAAAAAACAAGGCGAATCGACATCAAACCTACAAATTTACATCTTTAGTTTATAAAATATGTAATCATTTACGAATACTTACAAATATTCCCTATCTCGACTATAGATTGCCGTAAATCTATGCCCTTTATCGGGAAATAAACTCTTATCAACAAATATTAGATATTTTAGTTTTTCCCATTGATCTGTTATACCTTCAATGATAAAATTTGTACGTCTGGATATCTGCCTTAATGCAGGAATCTAAAAAAGTACAAAAACCTCATGTTCCACATAAACATATAAATAAAAACAAATCAAAGACTTTCCTTGATATAAACTCATTCCCAACAAAAAAAAAATTAACACCTCTTGTTAGTAACAACCTGTCAATCTGTGTTAGTTACATAATCTAACAATTCATTCTGAAATACCTTCTGCCTAAAATTTTCGAACATGTTAGGCCGTTGAAACTCTCTGGGGTATTTACATAATTCCTAAACAAAAGAAAATAAAATAAAAAAATAAAAGTACAGTCATGCAAGCATTAGTAAAAATAATATCGACAATTTGACGAAAACATACATGTACCTACGATCTAAGGATGATTAAAATGCTCCAAGACATAATAAACATATAAAGTCATCACAAAGTAATGATTATACTGTTTAATATTATCAATTTTAAGCGCAAGGATTTGTCAACGAATTTCGTCTTTAATAATATACATCTAAAAACCAGAATTGGTGTAGTGAAATGAAATTGGTTTTGATAGCAGGGCTCTGCAAAATAAAACAATACCGTAATTTGATCAGAAAATTTGAAAGAACAACGTCGATAACAGACAAGTGATTTACAACTGGCAAACCTTCTTCAGGAGAATCAAAATTTGTGGTAATTCGTTATCAAACTATTGCAAAGGCCATATACCGTGGTTTGATTTTTTTACGGAACTGCTCCTTGAATTAAAGGACGTAGATTATCTTTCTAGGTATGATGTTTCCTTACGAATATTAGGTCAGATAGAAATAGAAACTGAAGATGAATACAGTATTTCCAGGAAGATGAGCTCCGTCAACAACACCGAGGGAAGTCAAGAGAGCAGAGTATTAAACGGATGTTAGGATAAAGCCAAGCAGTAGGACTGCTAAGTGCGCTGAAGCGCAAGGTCCCTCCAAGAAAATAAATCTAATATGATATACTTATTTTGAGGAGATACAGAATGGACAAGCCGTAACTGGTGAAACGATCTTTTCAAATGTTCCAAGATTAAGGATACAAAATGAGCACAAAAGAATTGAGCCATCACATTTACCGACCAGTAAAAGAATTTTCAACGGCTGTTTTTCATAATCGTGTTATAAGGAGGCATTTTCATTACCTTTGAAATTGCATGATTATTTTCTTCTATTAGAGAGTAAATTGCTACAATTCAACAAGTATAATGGACGACATAATGAACATTTGCTTTAACCAATGACTTAAGACATCCCATTAATAAAGCAATCGAATTTCTTTCATTATTTGTTAAAAATATGTAATAATTTAATATCAAATACATATCATTTACTTTATGACAACCTTGTATTATGGCTACCAAATGAACGGTCATTTAGAATTTAGATGACTTTCGATTCTATTTCTTAGTTTATTTAACCATATTTACCTCTTTCATTGGCATCCTCAGTTTCAGTATCTCGCTATATCGCCGCAAAACTTCTTTTGGGGTATGGATCTAAAATAACAAATACGTTCAATGATTACTTGATTGCATTACATGATATTTTTTATCTAACAATTTTAAAATATCGTTTCAAGTTTCAATAAGCAATACAAGTACATGCATAATGAATATTTAATAATTCAGATATAACTAAGTACGTCACCTTGACGAAATTGAGTCCACTCTTCTCCTGCGGTTCATATTCGAGTTGTAATCCTTCTTTTTGTAAATTTGTCTCAAAAATTTGCCTTTTTGCATAAGCTTCTGGTAATAATGCATCATCGTCTTGAGCATCCCAAACCAATACAAAATCCACAGATCTTACACCATCTCTGAAGAATATCTTTGGTTTGGCACATTTGACAGCATTACAACGGATACTTGCTCCTTTAATTTCTGCAGCTTCATTGCAAGGGCACTCACAATGATTTTGAGTAATCTTCGATTTTCTTTTGCCTTTTTGGATAACATTTATAATTGTTTTAGATTGGTTTTGTTGCTCCTCCATGAAATCTCTAGAATATAAACTGCCCTGTTATAGCAACGTTTGTGTGATATGCGTAAATTTACAGTAACATTAGCATGACCGAATGTAATTAGATAATCAAATGGACTGCCGATGTGGGTTTTATAAATTAAAAAAGAATGCCAAAAAAATCGATATGTTCATCATACTAATTGAATTGTGCTGTTCTCCTGAAGGAATAGATTTTTTTAATTATAAATTTATTTATAGGAACTTAGCATTTGACATATTTTTTACAAAATGTAGACCCGACTTTATCAGATGATGCAATGAAGAATTCGAAATATTATTTATTCTATTGGTACTAAAATTACAAACGAAATGTACTTTTACATAAGTAAATGTAATATAAAAATCATAAAGATTTTGAAGTAAGTTATAGCCGTTAACATTTTTAATACCAAATCTAAATAGAAAGATAATGAAAATTTGAATATCTAATGATGATCGGAAATATAAACTGCGACTGAGTTTCTGAGTTGAGAAGTTTTCGAAAAAAAAACATAAATCTCACAATTAATATTTTACCACGATTAAAAATGTGAAATAAAACGTAAAAAAAACTCAATAGTTTTCAAGCTTAAATTTGATTTATTACGATCCAGCACTGGGCAATCTTGTAGTTATTAAAATAAATATTGAATCTATATGTGTAAAAAATATTAATTTGGACTTACCTATCAGTGTCCATTTCGGTTTCCAAATTATCGTTAAAATATAAGCTTGCTACCGACATAGCTGTGAGATCATCCTGAGATCGTTGTTTATCACAGATTTTCTTGACGAAATTAGATGTACTCGGAAGTATTTCCTCTGGTATGACATGATCATATTCAGTTTTGTTGTTTAAGTGAGGTAGTTTCAGTTCCTTGTGGTCTTCATTATCTAAGTTATGCGCCCTAAACGTAACTTGAGGGATTGACTGATCGCGTAGAAGAGGAGACAAATCTGTTGATTGCGATTTAACATGTTCTATATTTTCAACGGACATTCCAACCAATTATACATGCATATAGAAACTGAGGAAAATAAACAAATGTATGATCAATAATTTAATTGATAAAAAAATGAAATAATAATATAATTCCGACTTTTTTATAGGAGAATTCAAGAGCGAATTTCAAAGAATTATGACTAAGCGATTTTTATAAATAATTATGTGATTCTTAAATTATATATAGAGAAATGGAAGCTCCATTACCTGAAAATATTTAAACAGTGGTTATCAGCAAGATATTTTATTAATACTACCTATTTATATCTTTACCAAAATACATTCTGGGAGAAAGCAACGAAATATTCAACAATCATGCATTACTCACCTGTCGCACATCTAAACTATAATAAAAGGCGATTTCAAAAAAGCTTTCTTCATGTAATTTAGTTTGAATATTTATTTAATATTTACAAAATCATTGCAAGTATTTGAACCTTCGACCTACCCTACCATCTATCCGAATCCTACCCTAATCACAATACCCTATATTCTATCTAAACTTTCCGTGAGTATGGAAATCGTAATTCGTGGTTAAATGAACTACTACTCTGTCTTCTGTAGGTGTTCTCTGGTTGAGTTCACTGCAGAGAACACCAGAGAGTCCTACCTGTTATCTCTGGTCCTACTGCCTAGTGCCCTTTATTCTTTATATTAAAGTAGTCTATGGCAGAGAGAAGAATTATGTTTTATTTTCTCTCTGGTCTAAGGTGTCTGTCGTAATGCTGCATGTGATTATGATGTCATGTATGTGATGGAGTTCACAAAAAAAACTATTTTGTATTTTCAATTTACCCACAAAAATGAAATAAAAAGACGCTTTCTATAAATTAGAATTTGTATGAGAGTGTATAAATACTCACAAATTCAAATTCTATGAAAAATATTTAATTGACAATTTTTAATATATCATTGGTCATTAAGAATATAGGTATGTTATCATTTTTCCAGCCAAATAATTAGTTCAACCCAGAAAATCTTATTGTCATAGTAAATTTGGGTTAATAATTATGTGCGTTCCAAATAAATACATATTTTCTATGCTAATTACCAAATACGTGCTAGTTTGAAAAATAATAATTAGTAGAAATTCCACCCCCACTCCCTCATTCATCATTTTAAAAACTATAGAATGCATTGTCCACAGCAGATACCTGCTAGCTGCTAGCTAGCAGGTTAGCAGAAATCTAAATATACTCTTGGACACAACTTTGGTTTGCGATAAGCTAGCTATGTCATATTAAAATTCAAAAATGTAGGTAACAATGTAAGAATGTAAATATTTTTTACAAAAACTAGGACCTACTTACTAGGTGATGCACTGAAAAATATAAAATAATATTAATTCCACAGATGCTGATACTTTTGAATTTGTACAATTATATTGTATATCATTATAGTCATGAAAATCGTTGTACGTTCACTTATAAAAACCATAGAAGATAGTACTCAATCCTATTACTCATGTGTATTATTTTGCTTATCGGTACTTATTATTATTATTATTCAGAGATCTCAAAATATCGCGGAAATACACATATGTCCGACTTTAACACTGCTATAACTCGATAACCGTAACTGAAAAATGTCCAATTTAAATATTACTACATATAATATGGTCTATTCTTTAATTTTGCTACCTCAAGTTTTCGAAAAACATTGTCCCTGCTGCCTCTTTGGACATGGCATCGATTTTGTCTTCTTTCAAATAAAAGACAAATCATAAAAACCATAAGACCTGCGTTTACTATACGAAGCGAACATACGAACATTAAAAAATGCAAACAATCGATATCTATACCTCCTCCGTTGGGAAGTCGGTCAAAAATACAACGTTGTAACAATATATATATATATATATATGCACCTAACAATCGCCCTTTTAAAGATCATATTCACATCATATGTGTACCGACAAAAAAAACAGCAAAAGTCAAAACACATATCTCTATAATTATTTATTTGAACTGATCTGTTTTGTTCCTATTTACTTGTGCTCATCGAATTTTGCAATATTTCATATTTACTTTTTGTATGCCACTATATAATTAATTGACAACAATAAATGTTAATTTCAATAGCATGTTAATGAATCTATCCTAAAGTCCAGAAGACACCATTTTTAATACATTTTGTTTCTCGAAACTGTTAACATTCAGTCTCGTGTCTCAGAAAAAGTGAATAAAATATGAAATTTTAGCTATAATTCAAGTTACTAGCGATGCAAAAACCTCAGTTAACTATCAACATACCAAAATAAGAATAGCACTTCACACACACATTTCAGCTCTTAAATTTTTCCCACAAAATATTCTCCTATTTCACAAAGTTGCTGGATGTTTGATCAACAGAGAACTAAATAAATCTTCTCAAAGTCGGTTTAAGGATTAAATGACATTGCCCCACTTTTCCTCAAATATGATTGTTTTTCTACCTTTATATATAGTATCTTTTTAGGTCAGCCATGTATTTCGTATTATCCATTGGAAAAAATAATCCTAAAATGTATACTGGATTGATTTTTTTCTAACTCCATAAAAATCAAAATATATCAAAATTCAATTCCTATTTTTGTAAAGTTTACGTTTTTTAATATAAGATAGTGGTCGTCCTGTGGTCGATATTCGCAACCATAATTCATTATTTTTTAAATTCAAATGTTTTTGAGTTTTTGTTTTCTCAAAGATATAATAATTGCATAGATTTTTTGAGAATTTTGTTCTTTTATACGTCAGTTATGCAAGCTTGTACAAAACGGCATTATAGTGTGTGTTGTTTGCCTAATTCCTTACAACAGATATGAAATTTAAAATTTAACTTATTAACAGTTTAAAAAAAACCAATGACAGCTAGCTGTAATTACTTAAAGCCGGTAATATTACTTTATCCTTAACAAAATGAAGAGGAATGCAGTCCTTCCACAAAACTGACTTCAGATTCGAAATGTTTTGCATTGCAAAACCTGCGATGTAAATGCATTAATCCACTATCAAAATTATTAAAAATTTTTGAAATGACATTGAGTGCACATTTAAATGTATTCCTCAAAATAATTACATCACTCTGTATACATTATTCCCAATATTTAAATTTGCGTTTCACCAGGGTTGTCATTCACGAATAAAACAATCTGAAATTCCTGCTCATTGACTTCACATTGCAATACACTTCTACCACGTAAACCATATTTTTTTAATTTAATTTAAAATATGAACGCATAATACATCAACATTTTAACTGTGTGCACTATAATTCACCACATAAACTTTCGCTATGCCAAATCGTCTACAATAACATAAAGATTATTAATTATTACTATAATATTGGCATCTAAGTTTTGATAACGTACTTATAATGACCTATTTGAACATTTCCCTTTATGTGACCGACTTACTAGACATAGGATTATACAATTCCCCTATCAATTCCCAAAAAAGGAGACCGTAGACTGGTTGGTCCACTGAAAAATCCAAAATAATGTTAGTTCTATTGCTGCTGGTACTTTTACAGCTGGTGCCAAAAGGATCCTATCTATAACTGCATTATTACTTCAAAATTAATAGCACCAGTTGAATCAAATTATGTATATTGTATTTTTTTAGTACACCAAGGTCATAGTTTTTGTAAAAAATATTTCATTACATACATATTTGGAATTTTTGAACAAAATTGCTCATCCAGATACTCCTTTAAAGATAAAGTATTACAATTATTCGGTAAGTGCTCGAAAAACTGATGTTTGTAAATAATTCACAATGATTGAAAATTATTATTAACAACTTCAGAAATAATGTTTTTTACTCATTGTAAAAAGTACCTGATATTATTATTATTATATCTGAAAAATTCTTGGGAACGTTCCCCAGATTGAAGCTGCTCGAAATCATCGCATATTCTAAATGTGTTGATCAGTAGTTATCTTTCCAAGTTTCTACATACTTGACGTATAGATTTTCACGAAAATCTATTAAATTAGGGGAAGATAAACAAAAGAATTTCCTTTATCTTCATTAAACAATAATAGTTAAAATTTTAGTAATTGTTGTAGTTGTATTAGTGAAATATATGTTATATTACTGTATTTTTTAATCAGCTTTGTGTATCAGCAAAAAAGGATTCTTCAGAAACAGGTAGGAGTCATCCATAGAAGATATAATTATCATATGTTCTTTAATAGACAAAGTGGATATAAATTATAATTAGATAATATTTCATGTCCGATTATACGTTGTCGTAGGATGGACGATTTTGGTTTTAAATTTGTTGACTTTTTTTTTGATAAGTCTAATTAATTAATTTTTTTTAATTAAGACAATTTTTTTCTTAAATTGTAGGTCTCATCACAACAACTATGTTATATATAAACGATTCTACCTATCTATCAGAAAATGAAATAAAACCCACTAATATATATCCAAGAACTTCAACGCCAATACCTGACCATCCTGCGAATCCAGTTCATTTCTATTTTGATTTGAAATACTGGAAATTTGTGCAGATTCTACATCAACCTCCGAATAAACTGAAAGTTAGAGGTATTCCAGTACCTCCTCAAGATTTTATTGCAGGTCATATCGTTCTCAAAGGATCTTGTCCTTGTCAAGATACTACCGACCTGTTTGAGAGGATTTGTCAACAATTGAACGAGAACATCTTGGACGAAATCAATGACTTGGAAGGACTGGAACAGTCATTGTTTCGTCAAAGGTTGGACTCTATACTTAAGCGTAGCAAGGAATTGGCTGAAAAGACAGCACAACTTTTTAATAGAAATAAGAAGGGGCGTAGTAATTCCTGTGCTTGTAAAGATGTCGGCAGTGGTGTTAGAATTATAATACTAAATGATAAATTCAAAGGGTTACACTTATAGAAATTCCATAAAACCGATCCCACGGACGGATATAAAACATAAAATAAATAATTTAAAATCTACTCTAATACTTTATCGACAGAATCTTGTAATAATTTTTAAATGTTTTTAAATATCTGATTTTACCAAAGTTTACTCTTACTCTATTATTGTTAAAGAAGTCGGCAGACATAAGACTCGATATGCTAGATTCTAGATGGTGAATTCAAAGGAATTCACTTCCATAAGATCACATACTCGTACATATCTCACAAATCCAAATATACTGAAGACAATCTTCTCATTTTTTTTTTGTTGGTACATATAAATAACAAAAATTTAACAGTCTTAATAAAGAAGACAAGGTAGTACCAAACATTATCTTTATTTTAATTTTTAAATTATTTTAAATGTTAATTAATTTTTATTATTGTTTTTAACTAGACTTAAGGATTTTCTTAGGGCGTCCAACAAAAAATTAGTAGCTGTTTTATACCTAACTATAGAGGAAACTTTTGAAATAATCAACTTATTTTGTAAGACTAATTTAGGCTAATTTTACACAGTAGAAACTTGAGAAAATGATTTTCAGTAAGTATTAAGTATATTTGTTATTAAAATTGTGTGAATTAGAAGTTTGTGATTAAGGATTTATACCATGTGAGATGTATCAAAAATAAAATAATATGAAGTATTCAAAAGGAATTTCAATTTGGCAAAAAATGTTGATAACTTATGTACTTACTTTAGTTGAACTATTAAGTATTGAGTGAACCAATTTAGAAAAAGCAGATAGGCAAAGCAGGTACTGGTAAGTTATTTAGTTATTGTTAGATAGAAGTACCAGCATTACTGGAATTAATTAACATTATTTCCTATTTTTCATGCACCAATTATGCCGGTTCTATTTTTTGTATTTCACTTTTAGGTAAATTTCTTATAGAAATGTACCTATTGCGATCGTTCACACTTTTGAATTTCGAAAAAATTTCAACGGCATGTTGTTGTATGTCTATAAGTTAGTCCAAAAAAACATTTGGTTCAGAAGTATATATATATATATATATATATAAATATATATATATATATATATATATATATATATATATATATATATATATATATATATGTGGGATATGGGATATTACGAAATTTGTTAACACGATAGAGGTCGCAGTTTTGAAGGTATCAAGTTCAAATTTGCTACAAAAATCAATCTCTCAAATATCTCGGTCGAGTTCGTTATTGGGCAATATCGGGTAAGTAGTTTCAAAATGGCGACCATTCAAACATTTAAAAAAAATATCAAAAAAGAGCCGTAGTGTAAATATCATCAAAAATAATTTTAGGTTATAGATATAATCAGTACCTACAACTTTTGTTCAAAGCAATTTTTCATAAAATACACAGGTAAAAAAATAAAAATTTATAAAGAAAAATAACAAATATTGATAAAACATGAACACTCAATATAAATTTGATGTAATTGTACATTTTCTGGAGATCTTAATATAGACCTTGGTTAAAAAAATATACCTATAGTATATTTATTGAAAAGAAATAGGCGAAAAAAAAAATCTGCCTTGAAGGGGAACTCGGACCCTGTCTGCTTTATATTTAACAGCCAAAACAAAAAACTCTAACCGCAAGGCTATGATACAAACGACAATTTTATGTAATAACATGTAGGTATACCAATGAAAAGGTTGTTCAAATTTCAATTCAATGAATTTTATGAATGAAATTTACCTTTCCGCTGACTACAGGCCATCGGGATTTTTTTATTGTTCCAGTAGTCATTTAAATTGTGGAAATTGCCTATTTTTATCCCCATATTTGAACATTTCCTTGACCATTTACTAATGGTATAAGAAACACATTGTAAAGGGGTACTAGCTAGGTGGTATGCAGTATCCCTGAAAAAGACCCTTCGAGGTTGTGAATATGTCTGATAGACTTCGACTTATTTTCACTGAAGATGATGTATTGTTATACCTACAGATCCTAAAGGATCTATAAATAGTTCTCACATAATTTTGGTGTAGGGTCAATGTGCCTGTTCTCGGCCAGTTAGTGAACTGAGGAGCAGAAATCAATTATGAAATATTTATTTTTGCAAATATGGTACTCAAATTTTAAATGTAATGGTTAGAAATCCTTAGTCTACTATTATGAATCAGTATCAGTTGAATAACTAATTGCTTTCACCTTCAAAACTGATAAAAACGAAAATTTCCTCATTTTCCCGGTTTTCGGCCACTAGTTTCTCAATTCCGGCCAGTACGATACCACTTCTCGGCCGGCGGCCGGAAAATAGGAATTTGATTTGCTGGATGACCGGCCATGACATACCTCAATGAATACACCACGGAAAATACAAAATCATTTATAGGTACAAAACTATGCTGCATATACTTTGGTAAGGTCTAAAACATAAGAGAATTTAGTCACTCGTCATCACAAAATATAGAAACTCAAACAAAACAATAGAGAAAACGATTATTCTTGAAACAAGTTGGTACCCCTACATTTCATGAACAACACTCGCACTTGTATTGTTCGTAAGGCGTTCCGAAAAATTATGTACACCGTATGTGATTGCTTCCTATGTTTTTCCCGTCTTCATCTTCAGCATCGCTGAAAAGCTCTTCTGAACAACTGCCGCAACAGATGATCTTCTTTTCAGGTTCTGATGGCGGCTGCATGTCAACTTCTTCAGCTTCTTTTAATTTTTTCCTGATGTAGCGTCTCTTCTTCACTGCAGTTTTCTGCTTCTATTGTCTTGTTGTCCTTTCTCTTTAAGGTCTTGTTTTCTTTCAAAACATCTTTTTCCTTATAGAATTGTTTCCATGCGCTTGATGATATATATATTTTTATGAGCTGTGGATAATTCAGGTGTTTAGCAAAAGGGTCTTAAGATGTAAGTAGGTTACTAGTGCTGTTATTAATCTCTCCTAGAACATCCACACAAGTTGGTAAAACGTTCGTTTTGCTGGCATTTTGTAGAGGGTCATCTTCAGGTTCCAACACAGGAATTGCTCCAGAATTTACACTATTATCTCCATTTTCGCTGGTAATTGTTAGATTGTTATCACTAGTGTCCTGAACAATTTGCAGCATTTTTGCCGGGATTTACCAAACTTTTGCCATTTTACCTATCTTGAATGGTAGATTTTGGAACACCAAAATTGCTTGCTGCCCAGAAGCCCATTTTGTTTTCTCGAATTTCTCTTAAAATTGTCAGAAGATTTTCATGGGAATATTTAAGAAGCTGTTTTTGTTTGGCTTTCTTCAATTTCAAAACGCCTTTCTTTGTTTTTTTTTAAATTTCGGAGTCATCTAGAATAGTTATTAGTGATTTTTAGTACTTGGCATAAGGCTTTAATGCATAAATATAGAGTTGGCCGAACTAATGGGGAGCAGGTCAACCCTTTCTCGGCCACAAGTTTCAGTCACATTTTCAAATATTTTGGGCGAATAAACTGTGGCCGGAAACCGGCCAAAAGATTTAAATATCATTTCTGACACAGGCGGAAAAAGGACAGACCCATATAATTCCGCATACATTGAACAAAGACATCAGAAGAAACAATAGTGTATACCGGTTCTCGGCCACCCTGGCCGAGAAAGGGCTATGACAAATTTTTGCTATACCCGTTACCGGCCACTTTTTTTTTCAAATCCAAAATTGATTTTAGGCCGTTTTCTTGCACAAATCGAAAGATTAATATGTAATAAGCGACATCAATCGCAAAAAACCGATTAATGGTTGAGATGTAATATATAATTTGCTATTTGCGCTGTACCCAGACACTAAAAATTTTGTAACTGCTGCTGAGATCTGCTATTCACACGGACATGGCCATCTTGTATGTTTTCTTTTAGTTCAATATTCCACCTTAAGAGAGAACCACTTTACCATTCACTAAGGGAATAGTGGCCGAAAATCGGGCAAACGACAGTGAGTACTATTATGAGATTAGTGGGTTATTTTACATGTTTATACATAAAACTGGCCGACAACAGGGACTGGCCGGCTAACCGGCGAAATGACCCTAGGTTGGATCTAACTGAAACTTCAAATAAGCTGTTTCATGGTAAGCTATCTAATGATTCCTTTAAATCAATGAACACCAGATGTGTTTCCCAATTTCTAGCATGGTGTTTCTTTTTATCTCTGAATCCGTTTTGTTTTTCAAAATCATTTCCACTCTTTCAATCGAGCTTCCTTCTATCCACTATCTTGGATATTGGTGTAATGTATTCACCTCGGGGTATTGTTTTCTGTCCTGTCAAATATCATCAAGATTTTTTGCTAGAATTTCTTTAACTAGGATAGGGCTATGTTTTATATAAAGTAAATTGAGATGCGTTCAGGGTCATTCTGTCAACGTTTCCGTTTCCATACAGGCTTAGCCACATTTCGTCCTTTACCTTTTCTGTTTCTCTTTTCACTTCATTCGTATTCTTGAATAATTCTTTTGATGCTCTACTTATTTTGTACTAATCGTTTATTGTATGCTTCATTTATATCTCTCTTAAGTTGTCGTTAATCCGTTCTAATTTTAACATACTTATCAAGTTCGTCCATAGAAATATAGTATTTATTATATTTCTGTGAGTTCGTCTAAGGATTCGTATGCTGCCTCGTGCATTTTTTTGAAATTTTCATATTGTTTTTACTCCCTACCGAGATTTTTTGTAGGTTGGATCCATCTATATTTATAAATCTCTTCACAACGAGAGTTTGTTCACATAAACTGATCAGATGATGCCCATTGACATTTATAACTAGTTCTCCGTATCACCCTATAATATTTTCACTGAATTTCTTTTCCGTTCTTAGATTTAGATCTCCTATCATCAGCAATTCTTTTTTATTTATTTTGGAAACATCCACGTACGTGGCCCTTTTCGAAATCTAAGTTTGCATCATCTGTAAGAGTATACCTACGCTGTTGAATAGGTACCCCTTTATTTGCAGGTTTACTCTTTATATTCTTTAATTAAAGACTGGGAGTCTTTATTAGATTTCCATGGATGCCTATTGATACTCCTGCTTTGGCTCGTTTGTATCTGTAAACTTCACTGTATAAATTTATGTAATTATTTCTTTCTTCTATAGCTACATTGGCATTTTTTATTAGTTTCTCTGAGGGCGCAGAAATCTAATTAGATTGTTCTTCTGAGCTAAATTCAATTCCTCGAATCTTTGACGTATTCGCCGACAATCAGTGATATATTATACACATAATAGAAGATCGATTTTATCAATAGATTTTATTGAAATTTATGGACATGTTTCATACGAATGATTACAAAGAAAACTTACACACTAGTCTTTTTTGCTGTGCTCTGACTTATTCAAAGAGAAATCTAATCTAACATAGATAATAACAACAATAAATAACAAGAACAAAGCTATTGACACTAGAATTGGTTCATGCAGCAACAAAGTTGGTGTCCAATCATAGGTAATTTCCAAATCTTGAATGTGTTGCTCCACCAAATTGGTTTTTCTCAATCTGATGACCTGCCTACCACGGTTGTCCAAATACTTGTACGTGACACCATCAGGTAGGCGTTCCACGCTGTAAGGTGTTATAATTTTCACATTTGTTACACCTACAGGTAGTACAACCGAGGTTTCCAATTCATCTACTTGCATGTCATCGTAGACATGATCAATCAGTCTCATTTTCAGTACATACTGCCCAGAAGGCTTCTTGAAAAGGTACTGGTAGCTGGGTACGCTATAACCTAAGATGTAAGAGCTTCTCCATCCACCAAACAGGGGAAACCTGGGACGCAGCTCCAACTCTATCCATTCTTTTCGTGGACGAACTGAGGATGTCGAGATATTACCGTTACTGTCTCTATAGTAGATACTATGGGCAGTTACTGGCAGAATGGTACGGTATGATTTGATGCTGTGATGAGTGCTGCCAGTGTCACGCTGATAATCGTACCTAGAAAATGGCCCCTTCAACTTTGCTCCAGTGTGAAGTATCTCGATGTTCTCTTCGACGGCAATGTTACCCCAGTGAGATAGTTCAATAAAACGTTCTAATCGAGTCACTGTCAAGAATGGGGCATTGTTTTCATAGTGCACGATCATTTCGTCTTCTGTAAAAGGTTGAATGGCACTGTAGGGACCGTAGGTAATAGTCGAATCTCTTTGAGTCACTGGTTTGACTTTGGTGTAATTTTCAACATTCTTGGAGCTTAGAGTTACTTCTGTCTTTTGTTTGTTAGTGACATATGGGGTGTAGAAGTAGTGGTTGCCAAAATAGCGTACAAGCTGCTTATCTTTCTGCGCTATGCTATGAGGATAAGGTACTAGGCTCTTAGTATAGACTTCTTCGAGATAAACTGTAGTTGTTCGACCAGGTTCTAACGGCTGGCTGAGTATAACGTTGTAAAACTTGCCTTTTCGTTGCTCTACGTCCACAGAAGAAACTTTCAGATCACTCTTAGATGAATCCTTCACATTTATATATGAAAGAATGCCCACAGCTTTTGGTTCCTCAGCAATTAAGAAGTTCTTAACAGCCTCTTTGCCGGTGTTTTCTAAGGTTATACTTGCCGATATTTTGACTAGCTGAGACTGGAGGTCGATGAATCGGTCAACATTCTTGTTAATCAGCAGACTATTAACTTTCTCCGATGAAGATAACAAGGGAATACAAAATAATAAAAAGATTATTTTAAACATGGTTTCTAAGTCAAATCAGCCCTTTACAAACTCGAAAACGACATGACACATCGACAATTTTTGGTTGTTAGTTGGCGTTGCATGAATCAGAGAAAGCATGAATGCATGAAATGGAATTTTGACTTTGACAGCCAGCAATGTGGAAATGAATGAGAAGCGTTGCCAAGCCAACTATTATTTCTGAAAATCATTTTCTTTCAATAAACGTTCCTATTGGTTCTTTCTGGTAGAAAAAATAATTCAATGGCATTTGAAAATTATCAATTTCTTAGGAAAGTAAGGCACTAAGCAGATAGAGCTATATCTGAAAATTTAATATGATGCAGTTAATAATGTTATGTTTGTAAACTGGGTGTTGATCAGAATTTATTAGCATTAGAGATATCTCTGTTATATCACTGGCACTATATACATGATTTTCTCTAGACCAAACCTAAAGCAGAGTCTTACCACAGTAGCACGGATTAGACATAATCTGTGTTTATACTGTCTTATGGTCTTTGTGCGCTGTGCCTAAAGTAAAAAGCAAGAGCGGCAGCGCTGCTATTAGCTCATTAACGTCACCATAAACGTCAATTCTCCCACCACCACCACCAGGAAGGCAAATACGGTGATTAAAAATGGTGTTTGCGTTTATTTATTGATATTGATAGTAGTTTTTTGTGCTAGAATCATCAGTGAAGTGCTTGAACATTATCAAATCCGGTGTTTGATCGGCACGTGAAATTGTCGAAATAACCTAGAGACCAAACTTTGCTTCATATACATGGTAGGTCAAGGTTAATATTAGAAAATGAAATCGAATGTGAAGTTCAACCTCCCCAAGTCAAATAATCATGTTTTGCGTAAAAGAAAAAAGAAAATGACCAGAAAATCAGGTAGGAAGCATGCAGTACGTGCTCTGACTAACAGCTTTATTCAATATTCCAAAAATGCCTTGGTTTCTGAGCACATAATCCAGCATGCAAGTCTGGAGCGATAAATAATCATTTACCTATTGCTAGAAGGGAGAATATTTATGCAATTTCTTTTTAATGCTTCAATAGTTGCCATGAAATAATTTAGTCGTAATACCTATATATTACGTAGTTCCCTGAACGTTATATTAAAATTCAAGCAACGATTACAGAATTCTTTATTCAAATTTGAGTCATAACTATTAGCCATAAAACAATTGACTTATAATTAAAACAATTTAAATGGCAATAGTTAAAAAGAATCACTATCATAAATAAATCAATTTTCAAATGGGTTTTCTATTTTTCCCTCTTAGTAGTTATCCAATTCCATTATTTTTATATAATTACCTATACTTACTTTCATGACTACAATGCAATTTAATTAAGTATTGAATTGTTCTCTTAGAATTTAAATTTGATTGCACAATCTATTTCATTCTAATTTAACTTTATTCTATATTCGAACAGCAAGGACCTATTTGTTAGATGTATTTTTTCCTTTGATTCTCGCAAGAACATTATCAAAGAAAATGTTTATTAAATAGGTGTATTTATTATTGGCTATTGGAGATTGGAGACTACACACATGTTTCACTTAACATTGTGGAAATTGAAGATACAAGTTTCATTCAAATGATTCTAGAATATCGATTTGTTTCAAAGTTTATTTGAAATATGTTTGAGCTGACGCATGCTTCATACCTACCAAGAATGGAAACAAAACTAACTTTATAATAATTACATTCTGATTTATTAAGGCTAATATTAAAAATTAAAATTTATTGAATTGTCGTTATTATGATTAATTGAAGTAAACCCGCATAGTTGTTATTGATGACAAAACATCTTGTTGTCATTTTCTAATCCAATTCCACTCTATTGTAGAACAAACTTATTTATAGATAAATATCAATTTGCATGCAATACAAAATACTTGAGTACCTACTAACCATTAACATGTACGGAATTCTTGTGGGCATTTTATTAGAAATAAACAACGTAATACCGTATATTTATCTTAACTATCTGAATTTTGATATATTAATACACACACAGATAAAAATATTAGATACATACCTTTATAGGTATTATGTTTCTTTCTTTTCTTTCTTTTTGTGTTAGTATTTTTATTTTTAGTTGTGAGTATTTTTTGTAAGCAAAGTAAAAACAAATTTGTTTTTTATATTTCCTCCACTAGCTCTAGTGATGGCGTGCACCACTCTAAACATGCTCCGCCAGAAGATATTTAATAGTAGTAGGTATCTTCAATTCTGTGCTCATGGCTTATATTCATCGTTTTAGGTTGTCCCCAGAGAGAAGGTAACAATATCAAAGTCCCTTAGATTTTCAATGGCATTTGCGTGAAAACACAGTGTTGGTCGCTGCAGTTAAGCAATGTCATCAACACCTTCATGTAATTGGACCACTTCTTGCAGTATATGTGTAATTTGTGCACATTTTCCGAACCCAGCAATTCCAGTATAAAGTCAGCATTTTTCCTTAAATTCGCCGTAACGAGCTTCATGTGATTTTCCTAAGTAATTGAAACCGATATTATGAAACCACCACTATAGCTTAAATTTATTTTTTAGATACAGTGGTACCTACCTACATTTTTCCGACTACATATTGGATTCTCAAACATTATTTTCGTTATCATTTTACCATATTATAAGAAATATTCTATTAAATTTTCACAATTTCGCCCAATATCGTTTTTCCTGAAACCCTCGGGTGTTGAATAAAAGAAAAACACCTAAAGTATTCAAGAACGTAATAGTCCAACAGCTAGCGCTGCGGTATGAAAATCATAGACCTTTGAAAATTGCCAGTTTTGCCCGCATGATAAAGTGCTATGGGGTAAGGTAACTGGTCGTCACCCTTAATAAGGTAATTATTGTAAATATCACGAGAGACGACTGTTGTTTTCGACCGTCAATGTTCTGACACTGCAGGTGACCTAGACACAGCCTGCCTGACATTGACTTCACCGATATAAATGGTGTCCCATTAAGACCGCCTATTTTAAAATGTAAAAAACTCAATGTTCATTTAAAAAGTTTAAATATTTTAATTTGAATAGAAAGGGTAAACATGGAGGTTATGTATGGAACACAATATCTGATAAATGGTCGCCTCGTGACTGATGGCACACGTTGATTCTTTTGACAAAATTTTCAATTACATTTTGGTAAAGTGCCGGCTCAAATTCACCAATGGCGCGTCGAATTTCGTTTTTTAGTTCAGGAACAGTTCTTGCGTTATTGGCATACACCTTTCCTTTCTAAAAACCCCAAAGAAAGAAATCTTACTGTGTTAGATCACATGGTCGAGGTGGTCACATCACATCATCGCGACGATAATTCTTCCTTCGAATTCCATGATTTCGTTCCCTGTATGGCAGGTTGCACCGTCCTATTAAAACCATATGTCTGCGAGATCCATTTCAGTGATTTGAGGCCAGAAAAAGTTGTGTATCATCTCACGGTAACGAATGCCGTTGACGGTATGACCGCATTGCCAGCCGCATTCTCCATAGTCCAATCACTCCGCCAGCCTAATATGCGCACCAAACTGACTCGTGCAGGATGCATGGGACGTTGAAGAATTACTCTTCAATTCTCAGTTACCCTTAATGCGACAGTTCTGCTTATTGACATAGCCATCAAGTTGTAAATGCGCCTCATCAGTGAAGATGATTTTCTTTAAAAAAAATCGGTTGTTGCTGTAAGATCCATTCTGTGAACATTTGGCGCTGTGCATGGTCGCTGGCTTTAAACAATCCCTATGTTCAACACACATTTAGCTAAAAAAGCGCTGCAACATTTTTGACAGATTTTTGTAGAAAACACTTGCGCTCTTTAAGCTGCAGCATCAGAAATACCCCAACAGTTATTTTTAAAAGCTTCTTTATAAACCAGCTTAAGAGCGCAAGACGTCTAACAGCAAATCCTGCCAAAAATGTTGCAGCGTTTTCTTAGCTAGATGTGTGTTGGACACAGGTCTTGTGCCAACAGAATTTTGTAGTGCTAATGCAGATCTTTGGTCAAAATTCGCTGTAAATTGCTTCGACAGAGTCGTAAATGTTGGAAACGGTGACCAAACTTTCACTTACTGCTGCAATATTTTCAGCAGACCGAGCTGCACGAACGCGGACAGGTCTCTTCTGATTTTGAATTGACCCAATTGTTTCAAATTTCTCGATCAATTGGACCGCATTACTACAAGAAGTTGCGTTATGGTGACCGAAAAACCCCCGACATCTTCGAACCGTCTTCGCAAAACTGGATTTTCATAATTTCTATACCTTGTGCGTCCGTGTAATTCTCCATGACTTAACCTCAATGACAGCTGTCCAACGACAACGCACAACGCTGTACAAATGACACAAAAAATGGCGCCAAATTTAAAAGAGACAGTCTTAGTGGGACACCCACTATATTTTCTCTCATCTAGAAGTGAGTAGAAGTAGTAATAATGATAGAATAGTAAGTATACAGTAGTCTATAGCAGAAAGAATTAATATAATGTATAGGTTCTATATTCAACGACCCGTTCCTTGGGACCCTAAAAAACAATCAACTTGAAATATTTTTTTTTACAAAAGTATGGCGTAACTTCAGTTAAATCATGGAATAATTAGACCTGCCCCCCCACCTCTGATTTTATTCAGTACTGGGTGGCCCATTAATAAAGGACGCCGACTATATCTCAGGATCCGTTAATCGGCCGTCCCTGAGAAAAACATTTTTAGAAGTAAATTGGCCAAAAGAAAAAGCTGGATAATATTTATAAGTTTCTAAGTCTACCGCTAGAGGGCGTAATTCACATGGAAAAGTAGAAAACACTGTTTTAATCAAGATTATCCCAAGTTAACCTATATTGAAAATATTTTTTGTAACCTACTGAAAATAAGACATCTTTTTGTATTAAAGTTTTTTCTCTATCTTGTCAAATAAGGGGTGGGGGGAAGAAAATGTTGGTATAAAAAAAACCGGATAGGTTTTTATCATTATGACCTATTTTGAAATAGTTTTATTTCATTTTAAAGTGGTTTTTTGGGCGTTTCTACTAGAATAATAACATTTTGAGTTGATTTATTTTCTGAGTCGGTAGATGGCGCAGATTTTTATGATTTTCTCGAAAATTTCAAATGCAATGGTCTTTTTATTTTTCATTAGGAAGCAAGAGCGTGAAAAATTACAGTTACTGGTGAAAACCGATACTCTATAATTTTTATTAAAAGAATATTTTCTACTTCGCGGTGTGAGTAACGCCCTCTAGCTTTTTCTTTTGGCCGATTTATCTTAAATAATTTTTTTTCAGGGTCGTCGGATTAACGGATCCTGAGATATATCCGACGTCCTTGAGGCCCACTGTATGTGAAATCCTTCTTAATTATAAATCTCATGAAATTCATTGGATGTGAAGTCATATGCGGGCAAAAATAGTCAATTAGAAAAGTGGCGCCGTCTATTCGCACACACCACGACATCAATGTATTTTTGACCGACTTCCCAAAAGGAGGAGGTACAATTCGACTGTGTGCTTTTTTTTTTGGTTTGTGCGCGCCTTTCATATAGTAAACGTACTCCGATTTTGATGATTTTTGATTCATTTGAAAGAGGAGGCTTGAGAAATGGTCCCATATTCATAAAAACGGGAATCCGACATCTCGTTCCCTCCGAAAACCGCCCCCGAAGGGGGTGGAGGGTGCAAATTTTGTCGAAAATTGAAAATCTGTGTTGATATAATTACAGATAGGACAATATCCGGAAACATTTAAATGGAACATTTTTTCAAAAGAGTAACGGTTTTTGACATAGAGACATTTTAAATTCTCAAATATACCTATTTTCGCTATGTGGAGAGGGCGATTTCTGTCGAAAAATGAAAATCTGTTTGTAGTACATGAAAGACATAATTATTTGTAGCAACATTTATACTGAACATTTTTCCCTTAGAGTTACAGTTTTCGAGTAAAATCGGTGTTAAAATGGTAACAACTAAAATATTCAAGCGTATTTCCGCAGCGATGTTCTGAGATCTCAATAATAACAACTACAAGCAAGGAATATACGTGGGTAATAGAATAAGTACTATCTTCATTGGTATTAGTGAACGTTCAACGATTTTCGTGACTAATGTTACACTCAAAAGTGTGAAATAAATATTTTTTACAAAAAATTGGACCGACGTTATTAGTTGGTGCACTGAAAAGTATAAAATAATATTAATTCTATTGGGGCTGGTACTTGTGAAGTTGGTGCCTAAAGTTACCAATCTACCTGCAACTGCACAACTTCAAAAGTAACAGCACCAATAGAATTAATATTATTTTATACTTTTCAGTGCACCAACTAATAAAGTCGGTCCAATTTTTTGTAAAAAATATTTTATTCATACGACTAATATTAATATCTCAGGCCCTTCTATTATTATAATACTAATAAAAATATTTTTATCTGTATGTGTAGTTATATAAAATTGGTTCTTGTTCTTGTTTTCCGGTAGACTACTACTACTATCTAGCGACCCAAAAAAACTCATCCCCAGTAGGCCTTTGAAAATGAGAACATGTCTTTGATAAACATAGATAGGAAGCTTAAAGTTACAAGTGATGTTTCAATCAATATAAACGCAATTGCCGATGACTCATGTAAAGAAATGTTCTCAGTTTCAAACGCCTACTGGGGATGAGTTTTTTTTTGGATTGTTCGAATTTTTTTCCTTACTCAATTTTATAATAATATATTCATTGGGTTATTTATTAATAGACTGTATTATTAAGACATTTTTATTGCTTACCTTTCTACTAGTTTTTTTTATATTTTCTTGTCCAAAATAATCAAAATGATTTAGGCCAAAGTAATTTGTTAATATCATTTTACAGATTTTTTCATAAAGATGCTAGCAGTGATGGAGGCATCACAGAGTCCTGCTGGATCAAGCAACTCTGTAGGTGGTAATGCACCTTCGACACCAGACAGTTGTAAAAATGAAAAGGAGTTTCTATCTTCCGGTCGAACAGGTCGACGCAATGCATTACCCGATATATTAGGTTAGATAGATAAATGAATCATTTTATCTTATTAAGTATATATCTGATTTTACACAATCCTCATGTCTGTCAAGTTGGCACAATATAATTTTGTCAAAAAATATTGATGGGTAGTTCTGTACAAGATGATTGGATATAGGAGAATAAACTCGCCCTAAAAATCGTGTAAAATTTCGTCCGCATATCTTTTGTAAATACGGAACTCGCTTGAAAACGACAGCAGATCATGATGACGAACATGGTACAATAAGTCTTATTGTACTTTGTTTCATTTTGAAGCACTTTTTTGGCGCTTTTACTAGAATAACATTTTGAGTTCAATTAGGAAGATGGCGCCTTATGAAGGAATCGCAGATTTTTATGATTTATTCGAAAATGTCAAATGCAATGGTATTTTTATTTCTCATTAGGAAGATTGAGCGTGAAAAATTACGGTTACTGGTGAAAATCGCTACTCGATATGATTATTCCTTATGGACTTATTTTAAAATATATTTAAACCTTATTTTTTACGTAACAAAATGGAGAGCACTTTGAGTATCAGTAATTTTTATTAAAGTTACCTATATTTTATATAACCTACTTTGACAATAACAAAAATCTTCTTCTACCTATGTCGCTCTAGATGGGGTGAGTTAAGTTTAGTGTAATTAAATGAGAATTAAACACAAATAACTATAACAACAACCTAGTCAATTATTTTACGATTTTTCTCTCGACGATATCGGTTGTTCCAAAAACGAATCAAAGATTTTTCCATGAACGCTCTGCAACCAGATGCGGCGTCGCAAGGGTCAGCTCCACTCCGCTCGAATCGACCGAGGTTTGATTTTCAAGTTACGCTCCGCTGCCCCTAACGCTTTTTTTCTTTAAAAAATGACGGAATAAAAGGATACCTATGAAAGGTAAATTGGTGACTGAGCTGGGGTCCACTACGCAATTGGTTGCCGACCCCCTCGGACACCACTTCGCTCCGTTCAACTCAGCACAGCTCAACTCCGCTTTTCTGCTTTTGGTGGCCGGTCGGCCTAATAAAAAAACTGATACTCAAAGTGTCCTCTAATTTTGTTATGTAAAAATGAAGGTTTAAATATATTTGAAAATAAGTCTATAAGGAATAATCATAACGAATAGTGGTTTTCACCAGTAATTGTAATTTTGACGCTCTTTCTTTCCTAACGATAAATAAAAATACCATTGCATTTGAAATTTTCGATAAAATCATGAAAATCTGCGACATTGTCATAAAGCGCCATCTACCGACACGGAAAATAATTTAACAGTATTTTCTATTCAATATATTTATAATGAAAAAGATTATGTGGTAAACGCGTTAACCGGAAAGATAGGGGAATTATTGGGAAATAGCAGAAACAAAAGATAGGTTATGTTACACTATTGTTTATTGATAGCTATCATATTAAAGACGTCAACTTTTTGATTACTAAGCGATTGGTAATCAGCCACAGCTGTGGATACTATCAATGATCATATTTAATTTTGACGTAGGGGATAGCGTTTAGCCATAAAATATGATTAAAAAGTTGGAAAATTTGACAGTCCATTTGAGCATAAGTTTTTCCCTGCTTTTTCACAGTGTTAAAGATAAGCGCTATATAATAGTTTTACACAATTTCATCAAAATCATTGGACTTGAACAAGCTTTTCAGTTACTGTTTAGCAACTATTGCGTGTGATGTAGGACAACAACAAAAAATCCCGATGGCCTGTAGTCAGCGGAAAGGTAAATTTTTCAAAATTCATTGAATTGAAATTTGAACAACCTATTCATTGGTATACCTACATGTTATTACATAAAATTGTCGTATGTGTCATAGCCTTGCGGTTAGAGGTTTTTGTTTTGGCTGTTGAATATAAAGCAGACAGGGTTCGAGTTCCACTTCAAGGCAGAATTTTTTTTCGCTTATTTCTTTTCAATAAATATACTATATATTTTTTTAATCAGGGTCTATATTAAGATCTCCAGAAAATGTACAATTACATCAAATTTATATTGAGTGTTCATATTTTATCAATATTTGTTATTTTTCTTTATTAATTTTTATTTTTTTACCTGTGTATTTTATGAAAAATTGCTTTGAACAAAAGTTGTAGGTACTGATTATATCTATAACCTAAAATTATTTTTGATGATATTTACACTACGACTCTTTTTTGATATTTTTTTTAAATGTTTGAATGGTCGCCATTTTGAAACTACTTACCCTATATTGCCCAATAACGAACTCGACCGAGATATTTGAGAGATTGATTTTTGTGGCAAATTTGAATTCGATACCTCCAAAACTGCGACCTCTATCGTGTTACAAATTTCGTAATATCCCATATATATATATATATATATATATATATATAAATAAGATGAAGCTCTACACCTTTATGCTTTTATTTAGTCGGACACAACCACCCACTAGAAGCGGATCACGTGATTTCAAGCTTGTTAGCTTTCATCAGCGCCACATAAGTGGAAGCTGTATCCAACTAAACAAAAGCAACTGGAAGTAGTCAAAAACTTTGACACATTATCTAAATAAAAGCATAAAGGTGTAGATCTTCATCTTATTTTTTTATGTTTTATATCTAATTCATTAATGAACTAATAGATTTCTTTAATTATATATATATATATATATATATATATATATATATATATATATATAATATAAAAATGAATCTCTAAAGGTGTTGCTAAGCGGAAATCTCGAGAGCAGCTGAACCAATTTTGCTTTTTCTTTTTTTATAATATTTCTTGAAGTACGAGGATGGTTCTTACGAAGAGAAAAAATTAAGAAAGTTGAGCGGAACATTAGAAAATTTAAGAAAACTCAACGACAATACATACAGTTGTTTAACCTAACTGTCAGTTGTTTGAAATAACTGTCAGCAATTGACAGAACGCGGTTGATAATAATTTCATTTCAATTTATCATACAGTGAGTTTTTGAGAAGTGTTTATTCATCTCGGTAAGTTAAAATCAATCACACCTAATATGATGAAAGAATGAAACCCCTGGATTGTGTTGCGGGAGCGGTAAAGTCAAATTGACGACATTGGTACTGCCACCAGAGCCTCTGCAATCATTGGTTTACGGAGATGGCACAGATTCTATACATTTTTAACTCATATACAGGAATACAGTAATTGCTTTCAAATGAAGTCATTTGGCGCAACAAAAGTTATTCAAGACAATTTTATGATAACTTTCAAGGTAACTATATTGTAAAACAATAAACTGTTACCACCAAGTAGCGGTTTGTAGCTGTGAAAGTCACATGGTCTTACAATTTTTGCAAATTTATTTAATGGGCGATTCAGCAAAACAAGTCGATCAGCGTTATGCACACAATAAATCGGTGAACAGACCAAGAGTGGATCAACTTCAAATGTTCCATCGGACAACGAATTGGTTGTATTATTCAAGACTGCATTAAACCGCATGCCATCTGATTACCACAAAATTGTCAGCAAAGCCGATAAGACGCCTTAGGACAACACGCAAGACGCTATAATACGGCAACAATTGATGAAGCTGCTATTGTTGTCATGGTTAGAAATTTAGAGAACCAAGATATTGTTTTTGCTTTTATTAAAACAGGACAACGTCTGTCGGGTCAGCTAGTATATATATATATTTAATTCAAGATTATCCTGTACCAGTCATATTATAATATTTCTGAATATGAATTCAATTGGTATATAATCAATATGATTATATAACATAAGCCGTTACTGGTAAATAACTAGATTACGCTAGGACGTCTAACTGTGCCGACAACAACTACTGCGAGGGCAAACACCCCTACCGCCATTGAATGACATCGACAACTGTTAGGACAATACGTACAATTTATTACATTGTCACAATATTGCAAAATACCACTATAAATGTTCAATCAGATTGATTAACAAACAGAGCACCGCCGTGTTGTCGGCACAGTTAGACGTCCTAGCGTAATCTAGTTATTTACCAGTAACGGCTTATGTTATAAAATCATATTGATTATATACCAATTGAATTCATATTCAGAAATATTATAATATGACTGGTACAGGATAATCTTGAATTAAATAATTCCACTTGCCGGGTGTTTATATCCACCCACTATATGTGTGCATGCAATGCATCGCTCATATTAGTCTCCACCGTCTGCGCCACGCTGATGATTGATACTAATATGAGTTCAAAATAAGGATTGATTATCAGACACGGCTCGACGCTCTGCGGCAAACTGAAGATAGGCAACAACCTTGAAATCATGATATTTGTCTGGGTGGCGGTGCTCTGTTTGTTAATCAATCTGATTGAACATTTATAGTGGTATTTTGCAATATTGTGACAATGTAATAAATTGTACGTATTGTCCTAACAGTTGTCGATGTCATTCAATGGCGGTAGGGGTGTTTGCCCTCGCAGTAGTTGTTGTCGGCACAGTTAGACGTCCTAGCGTAATCTAGTTATTTACCAGTAACGGCTTATATTATATAATCATATTGATTATATACCAATTGAATTCATATTCAGAAATATTATTAATATATATATATATATATATAAACTTTTGAACCAAATGTTTTTTTGGACTAACTTATAGACATATAACAACATGCCGTTGAAATTTTTTCGAAATTCAAAAGCGTGAACGATCGCAATAGGTAAATTTCTATAAGAAATTTACCTAAAAACAACAAAATCGGTGCATGTGTTCCCGATAAAAACTGGGTACAGACAGACTAATCGCTGAAAAAATATTTATCAGAAATTCTAGAGTCTTGGAATATGAAAAGTGCAACTAAAACTATTACTTTTTTTCAAAATTTAATATATTGTGCCAACTTCACACTATGATTAATAGTCATACCCCATAACGAATTAATAAACTGAGGGAAATTCAATAATTGCCAATTTGGACAGGAGACAATAATTATTGAATTTCCCCTAATATAAACTACGTTGGACAAAAGACTACCTGGTATTAATGAACTAATTTCATTTTCAGGTCAGCATTCTCTTGTCACCAGTTCAGATCTAAGTTCAAAATTGCAAGCGCTCACAACAAACGATCAAAACGAGAATCAGAATCAACCGGGTAGCAGTAAAAGTGAAAGGTAAAATCAGAATGCAGGAGGCACATATTTTCTGGCGACTATCATCACCTTTTATTAGAGGCAAAAATGTTTTCTTCAAATTTACATATTTGAATTCAGATTGTGTATCTTCAGTAACGAGATATATACCTATATATGTATAAAACAAATAATAATCTTGTTTGAAAAATTCTATTCTAAATCAGCAGGAGTATGTGTAGCATTGCGCATCTGTCTTATTGATTTTAGTTGTATGCCATTCATTTGAAAACATTGTGTAACATTGTATTGAATGTATTCTTCGATATCTGTTTTGATAGTTTGCGGGACAACATATAGAGAAAATAAAAGACTGTTCAGAATTATTAACATTGGAGAGATGATGTTATACAGTATGATAAAATTTAACCCAGTTTAGAATCGAACGTATTTATCATGTAACTTGAATTTGTCCGGTAGAAATGTAATTTGTTGATTGGATTGGATTTATTTGTTCACATCGATACTAGAAAGATTGGATAAGAAATAAAAAACTACTTTGTTTCAAGCGTTGTATCGAATCATTACATTGTAATGTGGGATTTTTCTTAGATTGTCATAGAGTATGAGTGCTTCAATATAATCACTTGACTTAAACTATTTTGTACGGAATATGTTGTGTTATACACAAATTTCGTTGCAGCAACGAAGAGAAAGGTTGATCGCGACATCTTGTCTCTTGGATAGAAGCTTCAATCGAGAGGCAATTTTGCTTTGTATACCAAGTGATTCAGTTTGGTATTCACAGCCTTGTATTTTTTTTTCAACAGAAAAGTTTAACAAAACATTATACTTAAAAAAAATTGCCTGCCTTAATCTATTAATTATCTGTACGATTACCTGCATATTATGTATGAAATTATTTTCTACATTCAGCTATGTATGTAGAAGGAATACACGAAAAAAGATAATCAATATAACTGTTATTATCACTATTATTGTTTCGAACAAATAAATTACTTGACACAAAAAATATTGGCAGAGATATCAATAATTTTGTCCACAATAGTACCTATATATTTAGTATCAAGGATGGTTTACTTCTTAATGCGCTCAGTCTCCATAATATGGTCTGAAGCCAGTACACCCTGATGCTTATACTATTTGTTGTACGGCCGATATATGTACAAAAGAATTCGTATCTGACAACTGAATGACAGATTGATAAATAAATCTATTCATTTTTATATCTTTTAAAATGTATGAATTTACTTACTGACGAGCATAGCAATCGGTAAACCCAACTTACTGACATCAAACAACAACAGTCAAAAATAGTACGGTCCTTCAAGAAATTCTGGAACAAAATATGTAGAATGTGATTAAAAAAAATTTTACTATCGCATTTTTGACATATTATTGTCATGGTAGATTTACTTGAGTTTGAAATGTTTATTGCAATTATTTGTTATTTGAAAAAATACCAAATTGAATCACCTGGAATATATATTTCCAGGTCTCAAATTCAGTTTCTTCGAAATAGTTTGAAAAAAATATTGTTCAGAAGAGAGTCGTGAAAATTTGAGGTCTTTATAAAATGTATAACCTTTATATTGAACTTTTCCATTGTACTAAAATATATATATATACTCGACTTTTAAACGATAATAATACCTGAATTAACTCTGAAAATATTTTACTTATTCCACTCTACAAGAATGTATTGAGCTACTGATTGACAGAATTATATTTCATATTATAACTTTTAGTTTTATCTGTTCATGTTAAATTAAAAAAATACATACATCTATAGTTTGATGCTGGAACCAAATATGTATACATTTTTTTTTGTAAGTGCGTCTATTGATTTGGAAATTCAATGAGCTTTATTTTGACTATTGGTAGCTCAAGCTTTATTTTGACTATTGGTAGCTCAAGCTTTAAGTTATAATGACGTTTGTAACTAAGTTATTATAATACAGTAGAGTCTCGATTATTCAACTTTCCCTTCATCGGTGCTGTGGAAAAAGGATCCAGTTTTCATTCATATATACTGAAATTTAAAAATTATTTAACATAATATTTACATAATCCCATTTGCATAAGTATTTATTTATTTGATTTTATAATTTCAATACTTCGAGGTAGGCTCGGATCCCATCCACCTCGAATTATCGAGACTTTACTGTAACACCCTTTCTAAAGGGGTGCCCATTTTATGTAATGGTTTACACTTATTTACACTGTGTGTTTCATCAATTATTATTATACTATACATATTCGTCCTTTTGAGAACTATGGTCAATTTCTATAATAGAATAACCTGATTAACGAAAAGTTTCTCGTCTAGAATTACTTTAATGTACTTTGTACATAGAAATTTGAACAGCTGGTTTTGTGTTATGTACAATTAAATATTCTTCCTTACATTTGGGAAAAAAATGTATAGGGAAGAGATCTCCCTGAAAAGCTAACATCTAACTTGTTGCTGATATCATTTCTTTTTCAAGTTTGTTATGGTAACGGTTGCGTTATATGTTGATGTTGTATATGTTACGGTTAAATTGTTAACTTGACTAGTTTAGTAGTAGTAGTTTTAGTAATTAGCCCGAAAGTGAGCCCAATGTTTTGTTATTTTGATTGAAAATAATCTTTATGTTAAAATAGACATTGATTCAATTGGAGGGAAAAGATAAAGAAGCGGCTATATCTGGAAACATTTAAAATGGACATTTTTTATAAATACAACGGTTTCTAATTTCCAGCAATAGTAAAGTCTGAAATATGTATGTTTTCAAATCTCCGAATATAAGTGAACGTTCAATGACTTTGATGACTACTGATACGGTGGTGCACTGAAAAATACAAAATAATATTAATTCTACTTGTGCTGGTACTTTTGAAGTTGATGCCAAATGTCTTCAATCTATTTATAACTGCAGTACCTTAAATTACCACCAACAGTAGGGTTAATATTATTTTTATTGTGTGCTGCTCCGACTAATAAAGTCAGTCCTAGTTTCTGTAAAAAAATATTATAGTTTTCATTCCCCTTTATACCTTCCTCCATAATATTGTTAAATCAAGTTAGCATTTTAACTGTAATATTATAAACATTTCAGATCTGTATTGGTTTTATCTTTATTTCCATTGAGACGCGTGGATGGCCTTTCATACCTTTGGCAACGATCATTGTGATATTATTTTATTATTTATTTAAAATTTCACGGAATTTACCAAAATGATGCGGCAAAAATTGTGTTATCATCAGATTATTATGTTTAATGCCGCCTGTGTTTTAGGTTTAATTCCTTTTGCTTTATCGATTGTATGTGATAATTTAGTTTTAGGTTTTTCATGAATGTTATCATTTGTATGTGGTCAATTAATTTGCTTTATTGAGATGTTGTTGTAATATGACACATTCGTAAAATGTCACAATAATTAATTTATTGCCATTGTTTGGATGTCTATTATTTTATATCACCAATTAATTATTATTAGTTTTTCTGTTGATGTTCATACCCAGTGATGTCAATTTCATTAATACTTAGAAGATCCAGTGTGCAATTCAATATTAGTTATGTTTAGCATAAAGGCACAATTATTGCAACATGTTTTTTTTATAAAAAGGCCAAAATCTGAATTGAAAATATTGTTAATCTAGCATTTAGTTCTATTTATTTTAAATTATTATGTATTTAACGATGCAGGATTGTTGAAATAAAAATTACTGTAAACCACATGATGTTTTAATTCTAAATACCAAAAAATCTAGTGTAAAGTACATAAAATCGGCGCTTGTCGAACTCGCACACGAAAGGTTTCGTACCTTTCTGATAGACGGATGGATAGACGCGGTATTTGTTGATATAGTTCACAGACGAACGGACTTAGTATTTGATGTTACTGCGAAAATAGAAATACTGTGAAAATTTCAACTTTCTATCTACGCTGACGTAAACATGAGCATCAAAATATTTCCAAATAGCTAGATTGATATTTCTTTATTTCTTGTCCGATTCTTGAGATTTTTTTCAAAACTGCTGGTACAATTAAGGACTTTTAATATGTAGTTTCTTAATATATTTTAAACCCCCCATGATTTAGACATACTTCACAAATTTCAAATAATATTGGTCACTCGCAATTTTATACAGGGATAATAGAAATATCTATTCTGTCCATTCTGAATTGGTACTCGTTAGATGTGAAAATAAATAGGCTTGTACTAAAATGAATTGATAACTCGAAATGAAAACTGATATTTTGGAATAATTTTCCAATTACAGCTCTTTAATTGATCCCCTAGTCTTACACCACTATTAGAAATAAATTCATACATAAAGTCAAATGCGTGCTGTGGGCCGATTTTAAATTGTTTCTTTTCAAAATGTCAATGACATTGATAGCACAAAATTTGACCCATGGTTTGTATAGTTACCTGATATGTTGTATTACCTTTGGAGCAAACTATTACTGAGATTAAAAAATGATGTCTGTAAATAGAGGTTTTGATGAAATGATCTGGGTATTAAAAAAACAATAAATATATTTTCAAAAATCACAATCAATAAATAAAAATCTCACATATAATTATTGCTTAAAACATACTATTGAGCAACTAAAAGTTTCTTGAGATTCAGCTCAGTCGATTTCATAGTAGGATCCAACTGAAGTGCTTTTTTGTACATTTCTCTGGCTTTTTCAATTTTTCCCCATCGATGATACAGAACACCTGAAAATGCAGATGAGTTTTCTTTGATGTCGTTTAAATACAAGCTTACAGGTAGCATTTTCGAGAAAATGGGCCTAAAGAGGACTGTCAAAGGCATATTTCGCTCGCGATATAATACAGACACCAGTGGGTAAATGAAAAGGTATATTGAAATTTTATTCAATTAAAATACTTTTCTGACCTACCTGATACAAACATTTATCTGGTATGGATAATATTTTTCGGCTGCCAAGTGCCAAGGAATCGATACCGGGCATAAATTATTAATAAACCAAGTATGTATCTATTAAAAATATTAACCTACCTAGGTTTGAATAATAGAGAGCACTTTTGGGATTCAAATTGATTGCTTCCAAAAAATGTCCTTCAGCCTTCTCAAATTCCTGTATCTTTCCCAAAGTATTTGCCAAACTAAAGTGCAATGCAGCCGACTTGGGATTATGCATCAGTGCAGTCCGTCCCAATTCTAATACCTCCTTATATTTCTTCATATTATCCAGTAATACCAATGTATTGCTCCAGGCCGCCACATGCGAAGGACGATACAAAACAGCCATCTCCCATGCTGTGAGGGCTTCTTCGTTCCTTTTCAAATCAAGATACTGGAAAATTCAATGGTAGAATACGAATCGTGATCATTTGACAAGCTATTACTTAGTTGGATAAGTAAAAATATCTTACCAAATTCCCTAGATTATAGTAACAGTCCGGATAACGGTTTCTATGCATTATAGCCATCTTATAGCAATGCTCCGCTTCCTCAGACTGATTAAGATTCGTCAAAATAATTCCCAGATTCATCCAAGCCGCAGCGAAATTTGGTCTAAAAACAATTATTGAGTTTAAAGATGATAATGTCAAGATGTTACTGGCAATAACAAATACCGGAAGCCTAATTCTTTTGTTGCTAGTAATATCAAACGTTGATTTAAAACACATAAAGATAAATAAATTAGTTGTGGTATAGGTACATAATGCGTTTCAAACTAAGAATGCAGTGTGGAGACTCATTCTAAAATTTGTAAAGAGTTTTTGGCGGACAGTTTTTTATACCTAACTTCCAAGGCTCTGCGCAACAAGACCTCAGCCTCCTTGAACTTTCTATCTTCCCGCAACAAATTGGCCAGATTATTCATCGCCTGTTCGTATTTAGGGTTCAATTCGATGGCTTTGGTGTATTCTGCCAAGGCCAAATCTTTTTGATTTCTGTCAGCAGCTATTTTCGCTATATTATAGTGCACTTTCGCGTTCATCGGGCATACTTCCAATGCCGAAGAGAATAACTTCTCTTCGCTCAGCCACTCGATGTTGCGCACAATTGTGCGCAATGCAAATATCACCAGAAGAATGTAAAAACAGAGTGACACCACCTAAAATTAATATGCGTCAAGCTATATTCCTGTAATTATTGTTAGTGCAAATTGAAATACGTGCGATAGATCACTGGATTCGCCATAACAGCTAAAGTACTTTTCAAACTGAGAATGCAGTGTGTAATCTTATGGAGAGCAACGATGCTAGCGCGTTGTTAGGTCCGGCCTCTGGCAAATTTCTTGACTTGGGTTTAAATTTTATAATAAATAACTCGCAATAATAATCATGAATTTCAAAATTACCAAAAAATGTACTAGAGTTTCGATTACAGGTCCCGAAAAAAGTGTTAATGTATTTTGTAGATTAATAAAAAATATTGCCATTAGATAAATTAAAAAAATAACCTTAAAAAGGGGAACATTTACAAACATAAATTATTTCGCCTTGATGAAACCTTTTGACTACGGTTATTGGTGGAGTAAATCAATCTACGTATCGTTGTCAAAATAAGTTTTTGTAATTATTCTTAAACTTCATCTTTACCTACGTAGTTTTCTTAGTCAAGTGCCTAGATATATAATACCGTAATTTATTCATTTATTAATATTTAGAAGCACATATAGAGGGATTTTTTATTGCAATGGTCGATTTAAATTCCTAACAATGAATGATAACTATTAAGATAATGTTCAATATTATTAATCCACGCTAAGTAACTTTTTTCAAATTTCTCTTACGCCAATTTTACTGTGTAATTTCTAAAAAATCTACAACTTCTTCTTGAAACTTCAATTTTTTATAACTTTTGCTAGTGCAAATGTGGGGTTGTGAAACTTTCGACTTTTTTTAAAGTTGTTTTTACGAATCGAATGATCTGAATTTGTGTCTACCTTTTTATTTTCGTAATAACGTTCGAGCTTTTTCATTCCTATTGCAATCAATAAACAAAATCCTGCACTGGGCAGCAGTAGGGTGCGTTCTGCTATGACAAACCCTACAGTAAAAATTAAATTCGATGCTGGTAGAAATGGCAGAAGCATTAAAAACACTGCCATTATACGAGCATCCCTGAAAATAAAAACGTTTAGGTTGTTAAAGAAAAACTGCAGTTTTAACAAATACTAACATCAGTCCGCTACTGTAAGTCTTTTTCAATAACATGGCAAGTGCAGAGATTCCGATAATCCAGAACAACAAAACGAAAATTATGCGGAAATCCGTTACGGATTCGATCAAAGGAATGCACCCCATGGACCAGTCAAAACAGAGCCACTGTGGCCATATCATCAAAAGCAAATTCAATAAATATATGTAATTGTAAGTAAATACCTGAAAATTTAACATCTTTATTATTTGACACATTTTCGAAGGATATAAGTATTAACACTTACTCTGGTAAATAAACGTTCTGAATAAGCCGCCGGATTATCAATACTAGTGAAAATGGGACCTTCAAAATTCATAACCTTGAATCGATAATACATTATAAGGACCCCAAAAAGGATTATTGTGACATAGTTCACTATATACCAGAAATTCAGCATACCCCACCAGGACATAGATCTTCGTTTCTGACGATATACATCATATACTATAATAATCCCCTATAAGAAAAAACTAGTAAAATTTGTTGCAGTATATAAAAAAAGAACTTTTTCATGCACATTAACAACTAATACTTGGCACTTACAAGAACTGTTATAGCTGTTTCCTTACAAAGTACAGAACAGCCTGTTAGAAAAATCATGATGATAAACCATACAACAGCCGCTTCACCTCTGGCGTTTCTGAATTTTTGATACAACAAAAGTACGAAAAGAAATAACACTGAACTGAGAATATCCGCTCTTCCTACTAGACCGGCTACTGATTCAGTATGTACAGGATGGACAGTAAAAAGTAAACTAGCAAAATATGCAGTATCGTGCATATTGGTCTGGTATTTTGATTTGCGGAGCAACAATTCGTAAACAGGTACTGTTAAGAGGCATAGAAGTCCATAGAGGATAACGTTCGTCGCGTGGAACTGAAAAGCATCCAGTTTGTTGTTCGAATATATGACATTCAACCTAGAAAGCATATATTTTAGATTTTAGCTTTGGAAACAATCATATTATCTCTAGTCTTTGGACTTGAAGGTACTCTGAACGGTAAGTATTTTAATAGTTGAGACAATGAAAAAAATCATTACAATCAAATTGCTTTGATGAAACGAGTTATTCAATACCTGTAGGAAAGTATTGTCAGTGGTCTGTATGATTTGTGACTGCTATTCAATGTAATATCGGTGCCCCAAAAGTCATTTCGGAATATATCTCTAAGTGGGGTATGTGGCATAACATCTTTATTTTTGACAATAGCTTCACTGTCGTCAAATGCAAAAGAGCCCCATAAGGTATTGCAGTAACAAACAAAAGCTGCTATAGATATCGTTATATACTTTGAAGATCTATCCTACAATGAAGATTCAATGAATTGGAAGTAATTAAAATTGTATTATAAATACCCTACCATCTTTGTTAGACAATATACTGTTGTTTAACGTTTAAATCATGATGGGCTCCATTCATAAAAGATTAGTTATTGCCAAATTCTGAATCTATCGATACATTTTCAAGCAATTAATCAAAATAAGACACTTGATGATTTATTTCTGTCACTTGGACAAGATAACCTGATAACTACAATCAATAATGTCATAGAACCAAAAAAAAATGTATGCGTTCCAACATTACGAGTAGTTCAGCAGTAGGTAGACTAAGAAGCTATTTAGACAGGAGATGTAACACGTATGGAGGGGGTGACGCTGAGAACGACTGCAGGGACTTTACGGCAGGGTCGTGAGTCGTGGCCTATAATCGGGGTGTGCGCATTACGAAAGTGCGTACCTTGACTTATCTCGCTGTGAAGTAAAATAGTGAAATTCAAATAAGTTTAGAGAATTGAGATTTTAGAATGAGTCAAGATCAACATAAACTTTTAGAATATTACATTCCTCATTGTTTATTGATGATTGCTTGTAAAGCATGCTATATTTGAAAATTGACGCGCTGAACTGCACTATAAAACGGGCTTCAGAAAACTTTTAAAAGTACCTATCAACAAAAAGTGAGCGAGTTTTTTGTCTTTGGAGTGACTTAAAATGTGGTAGACCGGCGAGTATGTAGAATATGGACGGATTGCAAATCACCTTCACGTATTTTATCTGAAAATCATTTGGATAGCATAACGCAAATGACGAAAATTGTTATGGAGGTAAGATCTGCTTTAATGCTCTTTGCTCATAAAAGTAGCGTCGTTGGAAATGACCCTAATGTATTTATTGTGCATATCTATTTCAGGTTCTTAACTAGTGTTGTCGTTCTCACTCAATTTGCCTTTAATCACTTTCTCTTACGGGATACAGTTATTTCATCACCCTCTCTCAATATTGTTATAGAATTATTTGGTTCAAAGCAACTGTCCTCGAAATGCAGATCTCAAATAAACAATTTTTTCATAGCTGCTCTGCCTTTTTTGACATGTTTGAAATGATGACCAACGCAAACCACGTAAGATATTTTTCAGAAATCAGCAGATTAGTATTAAATATTCAATATAATACAAAAATACTGATATAAAGATTTTTTTTAACAAAATACCATTAGTTCATTCATAAAGTTGAAATCTTGTAAACACGGAAACGGCAAACAATAAGATTTGACTTGACATGATTTTGAATTTAAAAATATATTAAAGGCACATGACACGTGAGCACTAACGTAGCGCGCTACCCATTTTAGCAATCGTTTGCGGAGTCAGCGCGTCACATGGTTTTGTATAGACAGTTGAATCTCCTGTCTAAAAAGCTTCTTAAGGTAGACTCAGAGCAAGGTTAGTACAGAGACTCAGAGAACGGTAGACTAAATGTGACCAGCACTACGCACAGACATATAAACAAGGGAGACAGAACTTTCCATTCATAAATTTCGTTTGTTTACAATCAGACATCTTTTCCAAACATAAACGAGTTAGAAAGAGATCGCTTTAAAAAACGACAACACTGTAACCCTAGCGTCTACTGTTGAAATCATCTCTGCCAATGGCGTGCAGTTTTTAGGGGTTAATAAAAAATAGAAAAAACATTTAGCATTTTATTCATAAATCTACGTACATTTGTAGAGAAACTAACTCAACATGTTATGTATATTTCTATAAAACAAGGAATCAATAAATATGCATATCTTTAGCCTGTTCTTAAGCAACTTCAAACTATAGATTATCGTATTATTTAACAGATTAGAATATGCCAAAAAAATATACGTACATTTGTTTGCATTAAACTAGGATAATTGCAATATCTAGAAAGAAAAACATTTTACTGCCTAACTCTAGGAACTCTTGTGTTCAGTAATATGCTTTGTTTAGAAGAAATTTCTTTAATTTTGCTTTTAATTGTTCCAATGGCAGTTTTAATTGCAAGAAAGTTTATTTCAAAACTTTCTTGATGGAAAAATCAGCATTTTTTTATGTAGCTAAATTATATTAAATTAATCTTTAAATCTTGTTTTTAACCATGTATACCTGTGCTATTTTCAAACAAATCGGTGTTTTTCTTAACAAAAATAATAGATTCTAGGATATAGAGACCATAAATTATTGTTGGTACTTTATGTTTTGTGTCACATTAGTCAGAAAATGCTTACAGTTCAATGCTGGCATAATTGTAACTTCTTCGACATTTGATGGACCACCTACAAATTTGAACTTGGTAAAGACATTGGAAGCAGATTTTACAACTCTAGTGGAATTAAGAAAAAAATTTAAGTATTCGATCACGAACGATGGTGTATATATTATATATACCTATATAATTTATAACTCGTTTGATCAAGTGGAATTTAACAAAGTAAGTGAAAAATATAGAAGTAGGTACTACACGCTGCAAATAAAATTCGGATAGGCAATTTTAGTAGAAGCCATAAAAATTCAAGGTTCATTTAGCAACCTAAACACTTACCAAAAATGTTAGCGATGCTATAAGCTTCCTTTGGGAAAAATTCGATAATACCTGATTTTAAGGACACGGCAATATCGGTTTGACGCAAAATTCTGTAGATGTTTTGATCAACTGTATTGCTTGTAAGAATAAAATATCTTTATACTTACAAATTTGAGGGTCCAGCAGTATTCTGATCAACGGGGATTTTAGGCGGATCAGAAAATTTCAGATATGAAAATGTCTATAAGAACAAAACATACAAGTATAAAATCTAATCAAATTTAATTGCACCTGGTTGTAGTAATGAGCTGTTTCTAGAATTGGACCAGTATTTTAATACTTTATATACTTTTCCTACAAATGTATCCAATATCTTGCAAAAATAATTGTTTATTTTAAACTCTTGAGTTTACCATATACAACAATGTAAAATTAACTTACCAAGAGATTTTATATATGATAACTCACTGACGGTTGAGTCGGAACTAAAAAAATAAATAATTTCATTAAAATATACAACAGGTAAGGAGTGTTTTTTACCTGAAAGACAAGGGCTGAGTAAAAACGGTGGTATTAAATTGGGGCTTAGCAGTTGGTCTTATTTGTCTTCGCCCGGTTATCTCAGTAGTAATTATATCACTTTGATCAAAGTGATCTGAGCAAATTTGGGCAGACTTTATTACATGCTGGTTACCCAACTCTAAGATTGAAATCCACCTCGCTTTGCGTTCTGCATTTACAGAAAAGCTACAATAATTAACAAAAAGTATTATATTATTTTAACTCACCCCTAATTACACAAGGTCGTTTAATAATAATTTGAAGGCCCCCTAAACGTGCAGTAATACAATATTAGCATTACACAACTATATTGAGCTTTTAGGACTGACGTTGATGAAATAACGCAATAATTATATTATTGCAGAAAGTTTCTGCAGGTTTGAATTTATTTGATGCAATGATTGCGAATCTGGGTATTTATAAGTTTTTAAGTACATATTCAGATTCAGCAAGATAATAAAGCTACTATGACTTGCTTAACTAACAATATAAATATTGTGCAAAATTTATTAAACGTCTTGGAGGCCCTTTAACTTCTTTGTAACTACACCACTGTTCATATGTATATGATCTGACTTACGCGGTTGGAATATCCATTTTTCTTGCACACCATATTATCAAATTCACCACCATTGTCACTGAGAAACTCTTTAACCTGGTGACCCAGTGTTCTGGCTTTAGCCAGTACCTCACGTAAAGCGTCCTTGACTGCAGACTTCTCTTTTGCCACGAAACAATAGCGGTACCTTGAATAATGATCCTTGATAACGATCAAGTAACGTCGATTATTGAAGGAAGGTTCAAACGGTCCACAGACATCACCTGATAACAGTTCGCCAGGAGCTGAAGCCTGATTTCTAGTACCAAACGGTAATCGATGTGCTTTACCAAACTGACACGGTTCACAAAGCTGATTATCCATAGGAACTTTTATACCGAGTTCAGAATCAAGCTTAGATCGGACATAACGTTTGTCCATGTGGCCCCATCGCTCATGGTATAGCTGTAATGTCTGTTTATCTTCGGTTATTGCTGCACATACCTCTGCTGGTGGGTGAGCGTGAAATGATGCACAATACATCGTTCCACCTGTGTGTCGAGTTCCTACAAATATTTGCTGACCTTTAATACTGAATCGACAATTGGTATCCGTTGACTCAAACTTGCTGCCGGGATTCCGATCATGAGCTGCAAGAACAGAGACTAGATTTAGTGATATTGTGGGAACATACCATACATCGTTGAGTGTGAATGTTATTAGCTTGCCATTCACACAACTAGCAACTTTAATGGTTCCACTGCCAAGAGCTTTAATCATTTCCTTTCCTGCTGTTTTTACGGATGCATTGATGCTTACGGGGAAGGGCTTGTAGTCCATGTACCAGTTTAAATTCGAGGTGATGTGACGAGTTGCACCATTGTCAATCCACCACTGGTCGTTCGTGGTTGCTACATTAACATCACTGCTGATAGAAACCAGAGCAAGACGAGTTTCAGACACGACTGCTTGTGGGTTTCTCGATCCACCCACAGAGCTTGTCGTCGAAACTGTGGTAGATCCGCTAGCACGCGCTGGAAATGGAGGTTTGCCGTCTTCTTTCCATTTTGGACACTGTCGGATCCAGTGACCCTTCAAGTTGCAGTACTTACAGTTTGTGCTGTTTGAAATGATTTTCTTGTTCTTCTTCGGTGCTTTGTCACTTTTAACATATAGAGCTTCACCTGATTTCGATGCAGGCGCGACATTACGCTCATGCAGTATAAGTGACAATGCGAGGTCTTCAACTGATTTATCATCATTTGCTTTCATCAGAAGGTAACTTGATTTGAACGATTCGAAACGTTTAGGTAGAACATGCAACACTTTAGAGACAAATAGCAGTTCAAGAAAAGCTTCAACAGTCTTGATGTTTCTCGTTTTAAGACCAGCAGCGAATTCACGATGTTGATTCTTCACTCTTGATAATACAGATGGAGCATTTTCGGTATCATCCCATTCCATACCAAAGAAATCAAGACATTGTCGAAACAACTGATCTTCTGCTTTATTATCAAACTGTTGTACTAGCACATCCCAAGCTTCCTTAGCTGATAATCTTCCAGAAATTCTCTGATGAAGTTCATCACTCACACATTGAGATATGATAATTTTGGCTTGTGCAGCCGACTTATTAAATGCACTTAGCTGTTCTTGTTCCGTTACAGTTGGAGTATCCGATAGTGTGGGCCTTACACGTGTCCCATCTACTATATCAACTGCATTGAACAGCTCCAAAACATCCATTACTCGATCTTTCCAGAATGGCCAATCTTCAGCACCCTTTAGTGGTTTTATACCTTTCGCATATTCCATTTTCAAAGCGAAAGCGTATTCTTTTAAAGGAGATTCAATTAAAAATCTGGGCCCATAACCTGTTGTAGTTTTATATTGTTGCAGATATATTTTTAATTAATTAACTTCGATAACCGATATCTCTTGAACCTTTTTTATTATTTATTATTCTATTTTATTTACAAGCCAAGTTGTTGCTAGCCATGTTGATTCTTGTTGACTGCTGGCAGATAGTTCGTGCGACGTTGCCAAAAATGAAAAATAACAAATTTCAACAATATATTGATATAATATGCCTGAAATAAGAAATATAAAAATATCAAGACAAATTTATTTTTGTAAATAGGTACACCTAAAATATTAATTTTAAAACACATTTAAAGAACAAAAGCTTTTAATTAATAGTAATGTCTATTTCAAGAATACCTAAGTAAGTGGAATCCTCACAAGTCCTGCACAGTATAAATAATAAAAACTATTGACAGAAAAAAAATTTTGTGCAAGGTAACTAGTTATTGTTAATTTTATTTAAATTAATAAAAATTTGATTATATGCAAATGTGATCTTAATGTAAATTTTATCTGTTTGTTCTCATGTTTGTTATGTTTTCTTCAGCAGAGAACTCTGTTCTCCAGACTCCAGGTGCCATATTGACAGATGTTTGACATTTGACACTTCGTGGAAATACATACGTGAAAATAGCTATGGTATAAGATTATTATTTTAGGATTCCTAATTTGACGTAGGCAGGCCGTCGATGAAATGTCCAAGCGTGGTTCCAAGCTTACTGTTTTACTTGTCAATGCTGGTAGGTCAAATAGCGTATAACAGAACATTAAACAGATGAAATATAGGAGAAGGATATTTCTCTTGTTTCATAAGTACTGTGAAATTTAAATCCAAACATAAACATAAGTAATAAAAATATACCCTAAGGTCCAAAGATGAAAATGTTATTGAGAAATATTGAATTTAAACTTCAAATCAAACATGTATGAATGAAATACATAGGAACAGGGCTTCTTTTTAACATTTTTGATGGACAAACAATTAAAAATCGTATTTGATTTGATGAGCCGTAAAATACTGCCGGTTTGGCCATTTCTAAATTATTTTATAATTTTAATTCCATACAGTGTTGTCTCCTTCAAGGATGTCATATCAACAATTTTTAACGAATCACAGCTCTCCAAACAACTATTTCAAAAACAGCAAAAAAAATTCATATTTCTGAAAAATGTAATCAACAGATCAACATGGCACACAATTTTGAATGCAAAGAACATAGGACCATAGTAATTGTGTATAGTAATAGCACGAGCACGGGACGTAAACTAGCGCAGATTCCGTGTAGGTTTATATTGTTCTATGGCGCAGATAACTTGATGAATTAAGAGAAATTAGAGAAATACATAGACATCTGAACACCTAGACCAAGCATTTCATTCATAACATGTATCTAAAGACGATCTGTTATTGTTAGAGAATTGTTTTGGTATTTTCCATGTGTAAGAGAGACAAAATTTTCCTATAGGAAATTTTGGCAACAGTGCACCTGTGTAGAAGCGTATAAATGTGTAAAACGTAGTAGCAGCACTCAAACTCAAATTATGAATGGACAATATTCCGACTAGCGACGAATTCATACGGACGCCTAAATTATATATTCCTGTCTTGCCGCACTTAACTCAGTCGATCGATATCGATTCATGATCCTCTTCTTTCACAAATGAAAAATAATTATTTCGTGTTGTAAAATATAAATTTTTTACATAATTTAATCTGCAGATGTGTCTGAATAATCAATTGTAACTATTACAACGACCACCTTTTAATTACGTCTGAGTGTATTTGATTATTACTTTATAAATCAGAAGTTGCCATGAAAAATAAGAAGTTTGGCAAATATGTTAATCGTATCGGGCGGACACGAACCATTATAGACCAGAAGAATAGTGGTCTTGAGATGTTGGATGGATCGCTCTGAAAGAGGCTATGCGTGGTAGGGATGCGCATTTTTTCCAAAACATCGATGTTAAACATCAAATGATACATCGGTAACAAACAATCGATGCACCGAAAAAATCGGATAGGAAATATCGATATTTATAACATCGATGTTTCTAAATTTTTTAGTTAAATTGAATAATAACAAAAAATATTAAATTTTAAGCTTTTAGAAATACAAAGAACATTACTTCAAGTTTAAACATTTTATTAACAAAAATACGAACAAAATAACAAAACACAAACATAATCAAAACAACTCAAACAGATGACTAAAAACGGAATTTAAAATTATTAAAATATACTTGAGTCGCAGTTATTAAGAAACAACAGCTGTGAAAGCCGTTTCCCTACAAGCCTATTACGTTGCTGGCTTAATATTTGCCCAGCATTTGAGAATAATCTCTCTGAAGGAACTGACGTTGCAACAACGCTCAAAAATTTTGGAGCCATATTTGCTAGCCTGGGATACACAGTCTTCATTTCCTCCCAAAGTTTTAGAGGATTGTCGTGTAATTTTGCTATGGGGCTTTGAAGATAATGAGTCAACTCGTTTGATTTATCATCTCCTTGGCTATAACTTTCTAAATTTTGTTTTACCACATCGTGATGATGACTCCAAATGCAATACGATTGCTCTAAAAAATAAAAATAAGAAGTATAATTATTTTCAATTGAATGTCTGTATATGATTTCAAAATTATATTTTTACCTGCTGCTTTATCTTCTTCTGGTCGAGTGTATCCTGCTTGACTATAATTCTTTTGTCCAGTCTCAGTCGCTTGCAGCATTGTGTTTAAATATGAAATAGCTCGAGAACAGGCTAATGGATTCTGGAAATGAATCCTCTTGAACCTTGGATCTAGTAAGGTAGCTACGGCTAATAAACGTACTTCCTCCATATGGCCAAATCGTTTCTGTAATTCAAATTCTAATGCATCTTTTAAGTTGGTGGCCAACTCTAGTTTACTGTCAATAGCTTGAATTTTGCTTTTAATACAATAGACCATCGGGATAATTTTACTGGCTGTTACATATTTCTCGCCACATAACTCCTTAGTGGCGGCTTCTAAAGGCCTTAGAAGTTTTAGAATCTCTTCTATTTGCTGTATCTCCAACGCATTGGTCATCGCTGGAGCTGTAACATGGCGGATAAGAATATCATTTATCTCCGTTGTCAGTTCACTGAAACGTTCCAGCATATAATATTTGGAGTTCCATCGTGTTTGTACCTCTTGGATTAACTTTTTTGATGTGTGTTTTCTTAATGCATCACTTGCCACTACACTTTGTTTGAACCATGTGACAATATTTTTTACTTTCCCGATAAGCGCCAACAAGTTTGGCACAGAACTAATCGATTTGTCTGCTACTAAGTTTAAAGTGTGAGCGCAACATGGTACATGTGCAATCTTCCCAAAGGATGAATCAACTGCCTTAACAATATTAGCGCCACTATCTGTTACGACACCTATAATCTTTTCTTTATGTATATTCCACTGGTCGCAGATTTCTAATAGTTTTTCAGATAAATAAGTCGATGTATGCCTTTCCTCTAGATCGAATACTCCTAAGGTATATGATGAAATTTCTGTTTGGTCTGCAAAGTGTACTGTTACACCTAAGAAACTTCGTGTTTGCATTGTATCGCTCCAAATATCCGTTGTGATGGTAACTGAATTAATATGAGATAATTTTTCCTTGACTTTGATAGACACTATCTCATATTTACTATCCAGCCTCCGTGTGGATGTATCTCTGCTGGGTATCTTGTATTGAGGTACAATAGTTTTCAATAGATGCCGAAACCCTTCATTGTCGACTACATTTAAGGGCTGCATATCTTTACAAATCATAAATAAAATTGCGTTTGTAATATCCTGGAATTTTCTTCCACCTTCTCCAAACGATGTTATATTTTTGAACATTTGTTTTACTGATGGCTGGAGCTGGAATGTATTTAAATCTGAGGAGTCTTTCAAATAACTACTGCTACTTGTTGTACTTCTTGTATCTTCAACAGCTTCTATGTCCATATCCGTAGCAGTTTCAGTTTCTATCAATTCATTTTCAACATCCTTTGATGACCCAGCAACACCAATCATTCTATTACATCCAGTCCCAGTTAGATTTCTCTCATGAATCTTTATTAAAGTCGAGTTTGCTTTTTCTTGAGGTACTAGCAACTTATGTGATCGCACAATGTGCCCCATCAAATTTGAAGTATTCCCCGAAGTTTTCAGCCTTTTGTTACAATAGGAGCACGTAGCTGTTCCATTATTATTTCTAGTAAAATGTTTCCACACATCACTTTTTAAGGGAGCCATTAGACAATTCTAAGGCAAGGCTCAAGGCAGCAAATTTATCGCTCTCAACGTGGATAAGAGAAATTCAACTGGTGCTCATGTGCTCAATATGCATATATGCAATGCATTCCTATATATACTTTTTCCTAGAATCTGTGGGAATTCCCGGATCTCTTAATTTGTTCTTATTAGTTACATTTGAATTTTCTTTTCACTATACAAAATACGAAGTATTAAAAATTCAAACTAAATGTTTTATGTTTATGTACATGCTTATATGATGTTTATGCACTTAAACTCAAATTCTGTTCTGTGGCATTCGTGATCCAAGCGTTAGAATACAGCATAGGTATATGCAGTGGTTAGAACTTAAACATAAGACATAAAAAAACTAGAACGATAGAACGTAGAACGAAACGCCAACTGCACATTACCCTAGACTTACTAATTACTAAAAGCAACGCTCTACTAAAAGTAGAAAATAACGGCTGAATAAATAAAATCATAGACATAAATGTAAAATAGCAAAATATCGGAAAAACATCGAGAGAAAAAATCGATACTGACTAATAATATCGCTTGAAAAAACATCGATATAAACATCGAAAATCGAAACGCAAAAATCGATGTTTTCTAAACATCGATACATCGTGCGCATCCCTAATGCGTGGTCTAGGTGTTCAGATGTCTATGGAGAAATATGAGTTTAATTTTAATTTCTCAACAGAGAAAACGTTTCTCCGGAATGCTCAGCACATAACATTTTAGGTGTTATATGGTGGTCAGGTTGAAAGATATCAGCTGGCAGCAAATTTATACAGGAGTTCCATTCTTCTCCGTATATAAATAGTTTATCTAAGGATATCATAACCTCAACTTTCACACCTTTGAATATTATTATCGTTTTATTTGATTTGGCTGTAGTCGTAGGTTCCACTTTAGTATATCGTGGGATCTACGTTCCACAAATTAAATCACCCATAACCACCCATAAGAATTATTTGTATTAGAAATGTCAAAGAAACAATATACCTGTGTAAAAAGATTATTTACAAGTCATTAACAGAAAGTTATCACAAATTATGTAGCAAATCTTCTGCTCGAACACCGTTATTATCAAAGGCATCTTTTAGAGAAGGAGAAATGTTCAGGAGCTGTTGACATATATCTTTATGTTTATTTTCAGCAGCTCGATGCAAGGCAGTCTTGCCATCGGAATCTTTTTTATTCGGATCAGCTCCGTTTAAAAGTAAAAATTCTGTAATATTCTTGGCACCTAAGAAAAGAGATTGCACCTTATAATAAATTTGATATTTCTTATTCTAAAATCGTCTTCCACTCTCACCAATAGCAGCAGCTCTGCACAGTGCAGTTGCTCCACCTTTTGTTTGAGCGTTTATATCTGCTCCATTCCTTAACAGGAGTTGACAAATTTCAAGATGACCATTTCGGGATGCATAGTGGAGAGCAGTGTAAGCAGCAGAGTCTCTTTGGTCAGGATTCACACCGTTTGCTAGGAGTGTCTTCACCCTCTGAATGTCACCGTATTGAGAGGCATACCAGATACCTCTTTCAAAGTCCATTTCATCTAAAGACTGGCTCACTCCGGTACTGTGGCACTGGCAATTGTGTTCACAGCTCATTTTCTTTGCCTGTCAAAACATCAATAAGTTATCATACCGTATAGAAAACTATCCTAACAGATGATGTTCTGGATTAAAAATGATCCTAATAGGTATTTAAATGCAGAATAGGTAGACAGGTTGCTTTCCTAAAGAATAAAACGCTGTTTTTTTCTGAGTTTTATATTTGGATAAGCAGAAAGAAGCTTGAATAGTTATAATTTTGAGGTAGATTCTTATCAATAATATGAGATGATCTTATATCTTCGGTTCATGGCATTAGAAAATATTTAATTTAGCAAAATAGTCATCCAAAGCAAACAGATATTCATTTCTTTGTCATTTTGAAAAGGTATAAGGTAAACAAATCGAACTACACAATACGCAGTTGTATGTACTCAATCATTCAGTAGAAATACATATAAAAAATACATTGTTTTTTATAAATTAAGTACATCGAAACTATTTATTTCATCTCATAAAATATAGTTGCGAATATAGGTCTTAAATATACCGATTTTAAATTTATCTTAGAGATATATTATATAGATTATATCAAAACTTGCAGAACTAGTTAAACTAGAGTGTGATATGAAGATGTATTGCTACTACTTACTATAGATAGGCATCACAAATTATGATATATATAAATAACCTAAATCCAAATAAAACATACCTAGTAAAATAATTATTTCTTTTGTCTCAATTTTATTCCTAACATAATTCATTATACAAAAAAATAAATAAAAGGATCTCGATCATAAACAAAGAACTCAACGCAAACGAGAAGCCTGTGAAATGAAATCAATGATTATTATTCTACGGATTCTATTCTAAATTGGTATCAGATGATTTTTTTCGCTATAATAAAAACAAACAATAACACCAGGTACCTCGTGTATTATTTTATGCTGCCAGAATTTGAAAAGTATTATTTTTTTTCATTTGAAGGAGCAATATACTAAATACAGGAAAAATATTATTATAAGAGAATTGCACCTATGAAACTATTTTAGCACTGAATAGTATAGGTACATGATTCGCAACATTGTGAAATACTATAATTCCATATGAAGAAGAAAAGAATTACATTTACAAGATTTTTTATGAGTAGCATATGGCAAACCTGATATTCGTAAAAATACTCAGTCTATTCTAGATATCTCTTTGCATTGTCCAAACTATCTCTCCTTCACCAGTCGTAGCTACTACTCGATACCCAAGTTGTCCTAATGCATTCACAACTTCCATTGGCGAAGCTTTTAGCAGCACACCATTTATCACTTCTCTCTGGTAGTTTGAAAATTTTTTCACAAGAGCTTTGATTTCAGCTTCATTGAGTCCAAATACTGAGCTGTCGGAGGCATGAAGTGAGCCTTTCACAGCCACGTATCCAAAAGTTCCACTAGACATGAGTAGACTGGCAGGTATTTCCATACTTAAAACCAAATATAAATATAGTTAAACTTCCTCAGCACCAGGCAATACCTTCGCATCAATGTTGTGAACGTATTCGGTAGGAGATACGGTCGCAGGATCAGGCTCAGAAAAATCTTTACGCATAGTCCACATATACTCGTTGTAATCCTGTTTCACACTAGTAGAAGAGGATGCCACCACTTTGTAACCAAGCACTTCTAGAGCTGTGAGGATCACACAGGGATGTTGCATATAAACGATTGTACTATCATCGCAATATCCTCCAGATGCGAACCTCTTGAGCTGCTCTATATCGCCAGATTTCAAACCAGATACCAACACTCTCCAAGGGTATCTTTGTCCGTATGCAGCTAGATTGCCGCGCACAAGGATGTAGGGCATTGATAAAGAATATTTCAACTTATCTATCCGTCCGAATTGTATCTTATCGATTTGTTTACTTATGCTTATGATCTCATCGTACTTCGTCATATAAAATAACTGGTTGGATTGAACACCTGAACAGTCGCATTAGGTTTGTATAAGTTTGTATTTTGTATACGTTAGCAGTTGCAGGTTGCAGTTAGCAACACCAACACTGTCACTGGTCACTCACACATCTATAGAAAATAATTAACACCTACGCCTTTTCTTCACATTTTTCACAGATCCCGTAAGGATTAAGGACTTGGATTTGATAAGTAACAAGTTGCTCCGCCTATTTAATTATCTCACCTGTTTTCTTAACTGTCACGGTTTTGACGGATGATCATTTAAAATTTAAAGTGACATAAATAATAAAATAGCTAATAAAAAATAAAAGTCTCTGTCCTCTGTTATTGATTTATCAGTTTTTATTTGAGCAGCTTTGTAAATAGAGAAAAGCGTTACCTGTTAATGAAATTATTATTATGGAATAAAGAAAGGCAGAGAAAAATAATAGTTTTTATTCAAGTTCTTATTAATTATTATTTGGATAGTTCTGCAGCTGTGTCTACTGATTGATAGGTGACAGTGCGTTCGGAAGAAAATTAAAGTCCATACATACCACGGTCTGACCGTGCATACGTACAAAATTCTCTTGAAAAAATAAATACTCAAATGGATTTTCTATTTTCAAGGGTATAAATCAGGGTACCTACTGATTTTTGGGATTCATGAAATTACGGAGTACTGCAAATATTGAAAATTTGACAATGGAAAATTATAGCAAACGACATCCACCAGATGTCGCAAGTATCAAGTATACTTGTTTCATTGGAGGGGGAAGGGGGAAGAAATGTCAAAATATATGAGTATTCTGTAATTCTGGTGTATGTGAAAAAAATATTTATCAAGGAATCAAGGGTTTTAGCGATTTGAAAAACATTTTTTTGGATTAGTAACCAATTAAGTCTCGTTTATAGAATGTGTGACAAGCAGCCTGAAAAATTATATCTGAAATATTGCCCCGGCTCTTTAATGTGGGTATACCTACCTTTATCTCAGCAAAAAGAATACCGATACCAAAACTGATACTGAACCATGAATCCTTGAACATGTCATTTTCGATAATCCCAACACGTAGAAACAACCTGCAATGTTCCTTTTCCTCATAACACTCTGTTGTTACTTTATCTAATATCACCGGTTACGCTGGATTATAATTTAAAATCCATTATGGATTTGAAAGAAAATACAAAATTAGATTTTTTGACTCAAAACTTTGGAACTAAAACTAAAATTTATTGTAAAATAAAGATCGTGCCTGATATGTTCAAAATCTTATCATCCGTCGTTCACTTGACCTTCAGCAAATTATCAAAGTGACTTTCTCACTATTAAGTACCCAATGTAAAGAGGGGGACGGCAAAAACCAAAAAATTCACTCATCGACTCGTCAGCCGAACAAACCGCTGGAACAAATAATACGGCGCAGCACGATTTTAACATCTGAAAAACGATTGTGCGTGATACGAATTACGAAAGTGCCTGAATTTCAGTTCGTGTAAACGGTTTTTTAAGTAACTAACCTAAGAACTTAATCAACAGGTTGCAATAATGTCTGGGTAAGTTTGTTTCCTTGAATTATTGCAATTTTCGTCAATTTAATACGATTTCTTGATAATCCTGAGCATACATTTTAGCTGTGTCATGATTATATACCGAAATTTGGTATTTGTAGACGTAATTTATGTGAGGATTAGCTAGCTATTGAAATCTAATGTGTTTGCTTTCAGCGATCGTGTTTTCATACATTACTCTTAAAAGAATCACCTCAATTTTTTCTTCTAATGCGACTTTACCGAGATTTTATTTGGTCAAGGTTGTAATCAAATTTGTTTGTCGTTATTCAGTTGTTACCGATTTGAATCAAGGAAATTTGAAAGTATGTCATGAATTACTCCGGTAATGTTAGAAAGATTCAACCCGAGACTATGAGACTAGGTATACAGATACAGATAAATCGAGAATTCTATCGCTACAATAAATGATAATCGAAGTAAATCAAATCATAGAAAGCTCATTTTGCTTCTTTTTTCTGAATAACTGCTGGATTGTCCTATGAAATCTTACCTGTACAAATCATCAAATCATGCATTTATTCTTGGATACTGTTACAGTAAAGGGGACATCGGTTTGATAGGTCTTGCCGTCATGGGCCAGAACCTTATTCTAAACATGGCAGATCATGGTTTCACTGTAGTCGCCTACAACAGAACTGTCGACAAAGTGCACAAGTTTCTGGCTAACGAAGCCAAGGGAAAGAGCATCATTGGGGCTGAATCTCTACCTGATCTGGTGTCCAAGCTCAAGTCACCAAGACGTGTTATGATGCTCGTTAAAGCTGGTGATGCCGTCGACAACTTTATTGATCAGTTGGTGCCACTTCTTGAAAAAGGCGACATTATCATCGACGGGGGTAACTCTGAATATCAGGACAGTGAACGAAGAACCAAAGATTTGGCTGCAAAGGGCATTCGATTTGTAGGATCTGGAGTATCAGGTCAGAAAGAGTTTCGGCAAACTCAAACTTTCTTATATTTTTTTTAAATGATTCTATGAAAATGGTTTCCTGATACATATTTGTGACAAAAGAATGATTATAATGAAGTTGATCTTTTCTCAAAATATTCCATGACATACATTTTTGTATTTTCTAATTATCTCTGTAAGTTCAACAAGATTACCGTAGGTAATCAGTGGATATACAATCGCGGCTTCCATTTGATTATTTCCAAAAAAAGATTTAGTAATTAAGTGTTGTTTTTGATGATATTTATCTCGCTTTTGCCAGTTTTAAATTTGTGTTATCAGTTATTGCTTGATTATGTGAATATTTTTTAGGAGTATGGATTATTTTCGAAGGTAAAATTATTGTACAGAGATTGATGAAATGTTTCTACTCGGAAAGTCATAAAAACAGATAAGACAGTATACCTCAAAAAAGTTGAAATAATTCATTAGGCTTCATTTATATTCCTATATCTAATTCGTATTCTGTTTGAATGAAGTTTACTTATGTCATCAAGTTCAAAGGTCAATAACTTTTTACAAATACAATCGTTCATAATTAGATGATTTGGTTGATATGGTAATACTTTTCTTTACTGATGATGATTGCGGAAAACCTATTTCGTAATATAAATATAGAGGGTTGGTTTGAGTGAAGTGGGTTACTAGGGCTGAAGAGAAAAAATATAAATACTGCTGCTCAAACAATGAAAACATTTTTCCGCTTAAAATCGGATGGGGCATGATTCATGTTCAGGTTAAACCAATATTTTATCATATGAAAATTATTTATTCAATAGAAAACAGTTTGTATGTATCGGAGAAGTATCTGGTTCAGAAAAAAACAGTATTATGTGGTGTTCCACATGGGTCTATCCTGGGACCAGTTCTTTTTCTCATATATATAAATTCGTTGGTAAATTTGAAATTTAATGGAAAAATAAATTTGTTTGCTGATGATACTACTAGTAGTATAGTAGTATATAGTGAAATTAATTTACAAGAAATCAAAATTAGTATGATGTACGACATCAGCAAAATTTCCCATTGGTTAAAATGTCATAAGCTAACACTAAATTATAAAAAATCATCTTTCACTTTTATAGTCAGGAAAAATATATCTACTGATTTAGAGAATCAAATTAAATTTTATAATGACAATATCAAATACTCTTCTATTGTAAAGTTTCTTGGATTATTCATAGATGAAAATCTATCAGGGTCAAAACACATTGAACAATTGAAGAAACAGATAGCTCCAATAATTGGAATTCTATTTAAAATAAGAAATCATTTACGTTTAAAATACTTGAAATTAATATACTTTTCATTAGTGTATTCAAAACTTCAATATTTAATTTCAGTTTGGGCCTCAGTTACAAAACCTTTACTGAAACCTTAAAAAATACTTCAGAATAAAATTATAAAGTGCATATTCAAACTGAATTACAGAGAACCCACAGTTACTTTATATAAACCCAGGGCATTATTTAATATTTGTTTCTTATATAAAATTAAAATTTGCATGTTCATTTATCTTGTCATAAATAATTTAAGACATTCAAATTTATTTTTCGATGTATTTATTATTATTATAATTTTTTTAAACTTTCCCTTTTATAAAAATTCATGTTTCTTGGGATATAAAGCATTATTATTATTATTGTTAATTTTTATTATCAGCATTATCTATTAATTTCTCCAGGTGGCGAGGAAGGTGCCCGCTATGGACCTAGCTTGATGCCTGGTGGTAACAAAGAGGCATGGCCCTTCATCAAGGACATTTTCCAAGGTATATCAGCAAAAGCTGATGGACAGCCCTGCTGCGACTGGGTGGGTAATGATGGAGCTGGACATTTCGTCAAAATGGTGCACAATGGTATAGAATATGGTGATATGCAATTGATTGGGGAAATTTATCATTTGATGTCTGCGATGGGCATAAGTCAGGAAGAGATGGCAGATACTTTTGCTGAATGGAACAAGGGAGAGCTGGACAGCTTTCTCATCGAAATCACCAGGGATATTTTGAGATACAAGGACACTGATGGTAAAATACTCGTATATTCCTCAAAAAATAATTTTATTACTTAAATTTTTAATTTTCTCCGTAACTACCTGCTAGTAGTTGTCGATGTCAACCCTAACGTTGTAAACTTAAAATCATTCTTCGTTCGTGTTCATTATTTCAGATAGGTCTTCCCATCATTATCATTATTAGCTCTCTGAATCTTTCAAAATATTTAATATAACAGTAAAGTAACAGAGAAAATAACGAGAATTACGTGAATATATCAGGTACCGGCCATTCATTTATTTAAAAAAAAGTGATTAAGTAAGTAATATTTCAGGTCAGTATTTGTTGCCAAAGATTCGTGACACAGCCGGTCAAAAGGGTACTGGCAAATGGACGGCCATTTCAGCATTGAATTACGGTGTCCCTGTAACGCTAATCGGCGAAGCTGTGTTCAGCAGATGTTTGTCGGCTCTCAAGAGTGAGAGACAAATTGCCAGCAAGAAACTACAAGGTCCCACAGCGAAATTCACCGGTGAGAAGAAGCAGTTCTTGAATGACCTCAAGCAGGCGTTGTATGCCGCCAAAATTGTATCCTACGCTCAAGGGTAAGGAAGTTTTCGATTACAGTTGATTTAATTAGGTCATAAATAACTTTTTACTAAAACTAGAACATACTTTATTTAGTAGATGAAGCATTGAAAGAGAACGAGATAAATTTTCTTTTAAGGCTGAAGTTGTTGTTATGCAGGGCTCGACAAACCATCAGGTCCGGCCTCAGGTGGATTTTGCTGCTTGGGTTTAAATATTTTCTCAACAGTTTTATGTTTAATAATTATTTATAAAGAACAGTCAGTTTCGAAATCACAAAAAAATAATTTCAGTTAACACGGTAACACTATTTTTCCCATTTCAATTTCATTGCCCCTACCTGGCCACACTGTATTCTCTGAGTGAAACGCAATCTAGTTGTTTTTAAAATTGATGATGATTATCTACCAATCTTAAACATACAGCCTTAGGCTCAACTAGAGTGCATAAATATACTAAAATGTCAACTGTTTTACGTTATCCCTTTTTGTTTGTTTTTCCTCAGATTTATGTTGATGAGAGAAGCAGCCAAAGTACACAATTGGGAATTGGACTATGGAGCGATAGCTCTCATGTGGAGAGGTGGTTGCATTATCAGATCCGTTTTTCTGGGCAAAATTAAGGAGGCCTTCGACAAGGATAGCAACCTGAAATCATTATTATTGGATCCATTCTTTTTGGATGCCATCACTAAAGCACAGTCCGGCTGGAGGAACGTAGTGGCCACATCAGTTACTTTGGGTAATTTGAAAACGAGGACCATACAGTTCAATGTTTCGTTAAAGCTGACATATGCCCATTGTTCTAATCAAGACTGGTACTTCCAAAGACAAACTTGCAGTTGGTAACTAAGATGAAAATAAATAAAATATATTCTGGTGTTGCCAGATTGCAGAATATACCCAAAAAATATTTTTTCAAATGGCAACACTGTTTTTCTATCATTATTCATTATTAGATGTAAGAATTCCTTAAAAAAGAATTAAGAACCATTTTTTTTACTCGGTTAACCACTTTTAAGCAATTTGATCTTGAAGTAAATGTTTTCCGTAGCGGTAGATTGCGGATTATTCCAATATGTTTCGTCCAATCCCTCAAAAACGTTCAGTCAAGTAGAAAAATGATATATAATTTGTTTATGAGTGATTTTTGAGATCTGTTGGATAACAATGAGAAAACACAGGGTTGCTATTTTAAAAATATCGTTGGTTCGGTTTTGAAATCTAGCAACACCGGAGTCACTGTTTTAATATTGTCATCTTGAGTTTTGTCCCACAATTTTCCTTGTGGAAGTTATCGTTTCAACTAAAACAATTGGCATATTTATCAGACATACTTCTTAATGATGATTGTAACAATAGAACAGAATTTATGGTGGTTTTTTATAAATCTGTTCATACATTCTAGGAATTCCGACACCTGCTCTGGGCACAGCTTTGGCCTTCTATGATGGTTACCGTTCCGAGCGTCTTCCAGCTAATCTTTTGCAGGCGCAACGTGACTACTTTGGGGCACACACTTACGAACTGTTGGGCAAAGAAGGTACCTTCGTGCACACCAACTGGACCGGAAAGGGTGGCAATGTGTCTGCATCCACATACGATGCATAATTTGTCGAAATTCATCTATCTTATTATTTATCAATTGTGAAAGTTTCCGAATTATTTTTTTAAAATAATTGTTAATATATATACAGTATTGTTGATAATAGTGTTTTAATAATGACTGCCTGATGCTGCCGATATGGGAACAACAAATAGAGATCAGACACCGTTGCCGAAAAATCAGAAAAAAATTCAAAATTGATCATCGATAGTGATGTGAACTTCTCGTTGAGACACGTCTCACGCCAGAATCAGTACAGCCTTTTCGAAGATCAGCTCAGACAAACTGACAAAAAATTTAAACGTGCTTGTATCAAAATAAGTCTATCTAATTTAGAGAAATATAGGTCGACCTTCCTCAACGCATGTACATAATAAACAAATTAGGATGATTTTTGACCGAATTCAAAAAAGGAGAAGGTATACAATTCGGTTGTATGTTTGCTTTTTTTGGCTGTTAGCTCGTTTTGCATAGTAAACGTACTCCGATTTAGACGATTTTTATTTCATTTAAAAGAGTTGAGAAATGGTCCCATATTGAGAAAAATCAAAACCAAAATCTCCTTCCCTCATAGATTTCCCCGCTACAGTCTAAAATGTGTTTCAGCTATGTGGAAGGGGCAAATTTTTCCGAAAATCGAAAATTCGAGATTTTAAAATTAGAAAGGGGACCATATCCGGAAATTGAACATTTTTTCAAAAGAGTTTGGCAATGGTAATGTCTGAAATATGTGATATGCGTATTTCCGCTATTTAGATGAGCATTTTTTTTCGAAAATTGAAAACATGACACGGCCAAATTAAAGAAAAGATTATGTGTAGCAGCATTTAAATTGAGTTACGATTTTCGAGTTACAGCAGAAGTCTGAAATATGTATATTTACGCCGCGATGTTATGAGATCTCTGAATAATAAATAAAATGAATATTTCTTACAAAAATTGGACCGACTTTATTAGTTGTTGCACTGAAAAATACAAAATAATATTAATTCTTTTGGTGCTGGTAATTTTAAAGTTGTGCAGTTGTAGTTTGTTGCTGTACGCACCATCTCCAAAAGAACCAGCACCAATAGAATTAATATTATTTTGTATTTTTCGGCCCTACAACTAATAAAATCGGTCCATTTATTTGTAAAATATTTTATAGGATTACTTTATGTCAAAAATTGAAATTTAAGAAACAATAACTCAAAAAAGGATCTGAAGCATTTAAAAATAAAAAGCAGAATATATTTCATGTTAGGAGTTGGTCGATGAAAGCTCTGTAGCGGGATTCAGGAGCTTGAAAGCACACTCGATTCATCACTTATAAATCATTCGAACGTTAATCATGCGCTGTGATGCTTAACTGCGATCTGCGATGGCCAAAGTTGACACCTTAGCTTTGCGACTCCTGTTTGTTAGACGAGGAAGACCAAATTAAAAAACAACTTTTATTCAATATATTACTTTATTATATTGCTTATTAAATTAATATTCCAAAACCATTCTTTCCGTAAACAAATAGTATAACAATGATATATATATATTTAACAAATAAGATATATATATATATATATATATATATATATATATATATATATATATATATAAAATTAATATTTAAAACTAATGTGCTGGAGACATTTTTTTAAGTTGGCTATATTTTCGAAATGATTATTTCTGCAGATACTTAAAGAAAGCATTTCAGAACTCAGTATGTCAGTGTTTCATTTCCAATACTCTCTTATTTTTAGCTCAACATTTTCCTGATCATATAGTTGAGAATACCTCCATTTCGATAGAATAGCAAATCAACCTCAGTATCGAATCTAAGGATGACTTCGAATGTTTTGCCCGAATCTGTGGTGACTTGGATGTGCTGTTGAGGTTTAAGATCATCGGGTAGATGGATGTTGTACACTTCCTTGCCTGTCAATCCAAGCGAGTCGGCACCCTGATCTGGTAGAAATTGTAATGGCACAATACCCATGCCGACCAAATTTGAACGATGTATTCTTTCGAAAGATTCAGCAATTACTGCCTTAATACCCTGAAAACGAAGAGCGGAAATCTCATATGAAATTATATTTGCAATCGATATTTAGTAACTTGTAAAATTACAATTATTATTTTGTATCGGGTGTATACTGACCAATAGATAAGGACCTTTGGCAGCCCAATCTCTGCTGGAACCACTTCCATAATCTTTACCGGCAATTACTATGAGGGTGGTGTTATTCTTGGCATATCTTTGTGCACAATCAAATATATCCATCTGAAACAAACAGAAAGACGATATAACGAAACTGGAGCAACAGTTAGATTTCATGAACCAATTGGCATGTTTATAAATTAACCTTCTTTTTAAATAATTCTATTATACAGAGTCCTGCGGCAATAGTGCGTCAGGCATCTATATTGCTCATATACCAATTAGGATAGGAATGTCGTTAGTACGCAAACATGTACGATTCATATGAGTATATTTCATGAAAATATTTTCCCATATACAGTGTGCTCCAAAAAATGTGGCGACCAAAATTTTTAAAACACAAATGATACACTCTGTATTATTTCACTGTTTAATATAAAATGTAAGAACAATTACTTTTTGTATTCACAAGTGTATTGAAATTCTATTTACCAAAAATCGTAAATATGTCTGTTTTACTGGTAAAACAGTATGAAAAAAATATATCTGAGTAGTTATTTATTTAACAAAACATAATTGCGTTCTTATTATGGAAAGATCTGTTTATTTTTTTATACTTTTGTAGAAACGCATTTTTTTAGAAGATGTTCAAAATGTCTTCCGTTTTGTTCAAGTCATTTTTTTATTCTTATTTGAAAGGACCTTTTCACATATCGGAGCACTGCAGGTAAAAAAGTTGCAAACGCGTCGATTATTAATTATTCTTTATCGCATTTCCTGCTCAGTTGTTGGAGGCTCCTTATAAACAAAGTCTTTTACAAACCACAAAGGAAAAAGATAAGCTTGGTTAAATCGGGCGACCTTGCCCGCCATCTAACTGGTCCCTTCCAATCCATTGATATTTGTAAACGTTATCTAAAAAGCTCTGACCTGCAGCGAATAATGGGCTGGAGCTCCATCCTGTTGCAATCACATGTATTGCGCATGCATAGTTGCTGGTAAATTTAAAAGAAATGCGGGTAAATCTTTTGTTGAAAATTCGAAATACATTTGACCGGTAAGGTGGCCGTTAAAAAAGAAAGGGCCTACCACATGTTCTCCAACAATTCCTCCCCAAACATTAATTGACCAACAGTGTTGGTGGTCTATTTCTCGTATGATTCTTGGATTTTCGGTAGCGAAGCAGTGACAGTTATGTTTGTTGTATGTATGATGCATCTACTGTTATGAAATGTAGCCTCTTCCTTCAATAGACTTGTAAATACATAAAGTATTTGTTCATACGTTCTGTATTAAACATTGAAAATACAGGGTGTATCTTTTGAAAATGTTAAGAAAAATTGGTTTAAAAAATTTACACCTTTGGAACCAAATTTTAAACACCCCGTACAAAATAAAAAAAAACTATTTAATTTCAGAGTATCTGGAAAAAACAGATGTACGGTCGTTTTCTAAATTATTATTTCCAAGCTTTTTTTTGTTTTTTTTTTTAATGTATATCTCCTAAACTACTGTAGCTAATTAAATAACATTTTGGGAAATAAGAAAGAACAGAAAAATGAATCTAAATATCTAAAAAATACAGGGTATGCCATTAAAAAAATCTTTGGTCGTCACACTTTTTTGAAGCACCCTGTATATGGGAAAATATTTTCCTGAAATCGATCGATACCTGACGCACTATTGCAGAACCCAATAAGAATGAAAATTGCTATTAGAAAGTCAAATCAATACCTCTTCATTTGTGGGCAGATAGATGGTTCTAGGACCGGCCTTGCTCATAAACTTGTTCACCAGACGGATATTGGCAAATGTACCTCTGGCCATTACATCATCATTACCCCTTCTCGAACCATAAGAATTGAATTCTTTTGGTGTCAAGCCTCTTTGGCCCAGGTATCGAGCAGCTGGGCTGGTCCTACCTATGGAACCTGCGGGACTGATGTGGTCGGTTGTGACAGAGTCACCCAACAGCAAAAGAACTCGAGCATCTTTGATGGGTTGTCCAAAGGGAAGTCCTTTGGTCATGCCATCAAAGAATGGTGGCTTCTTGATGTAGGTGGATTGATCAGACCAGGGGTAGAGTTTGCCTTTTGGAGCTTGCAACTGTTGCCAGTTGGAGGATCCTGAAAATATGTCAGATTTGATAAGCTTCTCCCAACATATCTAATTATATTAAACGAGCAATGCTTGTATATGAATATTCATATGTAGGGGTTCTAACGTGTATTGAATCGATTGGTTGTATTCACATTCATAAGAGAAATCGTTTTCAGCGATTAATATTCTCGTTTTCTACAGATAGTATTTGAGATATGAGTATGAAACCTTTAACATCATAGGGAAAAACTGGTCCTATGGTTAAGGTTCCGGATATTAACCTAGAGTTCCTCGGTTCGCATTCTGATGAGCTTTGAGTTTTTTTTAACAAAACCCATTTTTCTTAAATGAAAGATATTAATATGAGTTTCTAATAATTTAATCGGAAATTTTCAATGAAAATTTGTACATAGATATTTAATATATTGCAACCCTTAAGGTATTTCAAGGGTTAGCAGATTTTGGTAAAAATTAGCAAAAAGGGGATTTCTGAGTCGAGAAATCGATTGCCGATACTTTCATGTTTAATTCAACTAAAGTTCAGCATCTAGCATCACATAGCTTCCTTTGGAGGACAGCTTTGGGAAACTTGATGCTGCCACAGAAATAGTATGATTTTTATCTGTATCCTTTTTCAATGGATTTATATATACAGGGTGTGCCAATTAAAACTTCCCACCCTTATTATCTTGCCACTAGAGAGGTTTTGTAAAAATCGCCAAGACACGTCCATTTTGTTATCGATGGGGACACAAAATGGTGTAAGTTTCAATGTCTTGGAACGTACCCCTTAGGCAACCTATGTAGAGTGACACCTCATTTCAAAGCTGCTTTGATTCTGATTACGAAATTGTCGCATTTATTGATATTCTATCTTATTTTATGGCTGTAGCCCAACGAAAATACAAAAAGACGTGTCGTCGTAATTAGAATCAAAACTGCTTTAAAATTAGGTGTTACGCCCTACCTAAGTAGTAGATTCCAAGACACTGAAACTTACGTGTCTCCCTCGATAACAAAATTGACGTGTTTTGGCGATTTTTACAAATCCTATCCTGTTGCAAGATAAAAGGGGTGGAACGTTTTAATTGGTACACCCCGTATATATATAATAAAGATTAGAGGTCTCAAGGAACTGCCCTGAGGGACTCCCCTGGTCACCCCCAGGAAATCTGCCATGTATACAAATCGTATTAGTTGCTAAGCAAGTTCCCCCACAAAGCTATGATTTTAGCTCAGTCTATAAACTTACCCAATTCTATCTTCTCGTAGACTTCCTTGAACATGACTGGAATAACATGCTTTTGCTCCACCAATTGAATGTCCCTTCTTGTTGGCCAAATGTCCCTCAGAAACACTTCACTACCATCAGCTCTCTTACCCAGAGGTTCAGTTTCGAAGTCAATGTCCACTCTGCCTGCAATGGCGTATGCAATGACCAGCAGTGGACTAGCAAGATAATTGGCTCTGGTATTTGGATGGATACGTCCTTCAAAGTTTCGGTTGCCAGACAAAACGCCACAACATACAAGATCATTCTCTTCGATAGCATTGACAATGTTCTCATCAACGCCACCACTGTTGCCGATACATGTCATACACCCATATCCTACCTATCGGTGATAAGATGAAACTTGTAGTCTATTAATTAGTCAAACTGTTTTATTATAAATCGGAATTGAGGTTTCCCTCCGTACGCAAATAGGCGTCTAAGTGAAACAATACTGACAAAGGAAAAGTACGTTCTATAAAAATAGGTACACCACGAGATCTAGAAGCTATATGTAATATGAGCTAGAATACGCCACATCAGATATTGTTTTCTTCTGTGATTTTGTTTGAACAATGTGCAGCGAAGTGTTGCAAATAAGTCTACAGCTATAATTCTAACGATTGTGAAACGTACCACACTGAATCCAAGTTGTTCCAATGCAGGAACGACGCCAGATTCTTTCAAATAATATGTGACCACACCAGATCCCGGTGACAGACTAGTCTTGATATAAGGTGCTACTGATAGCCCAGCAGCAACAGCATTCTTGGCTAGCAGACCTGCTCCGAGCATAACACTGGGATTGCTCGTATTTGTACAAGATGTTATTGCAGCTATGATGACGCTGCCATGTTTCAGGGTGTACTGTTTGCCATCAAACATGAATTTGGCTGTGGTGGCCATTTTATCTTGTGGTATTGCGAAACCCTTGAAGCCAATCTGTAACGAAGAAATCATTTTTTTTATTTATGAACCTTTGTGTTAATTTGTAGATTTTAGATGATATTTAAGTTTATAGATAAATTAATAGAGCATAGAGATGCGATGCGGCAGGGGGTTGTGGGCCTTACCAAAGAATCATTTATATTTATGTAAGATTTGTATGGACTTCTATTTACTTATACATTTGGGATAGCAAGCTGAGTTGTTTTCTCCTATAATTGTCACATTCATTTAATTCAGCAATTACTATTTCATTGCTCCCGTGGTTTCTTCTTATAATTCTTTTTAAGAATCACATGTCGGTTGCAAACATACTTTTTTTACTGTCCAGATTTTTCTACCACAAACTATTATTGGTATACCTGTGATTTTAACTCCTCTTTGACCGACGAACTCAAACGGAAATTTTTTTGTTGTGCGCGCGTACGTACTCCGATTTTCATAATTTTTGATCATTTGAAAGAGGACAGTTGAGAAATGGTTCTGTCCCATACTTAGAAAAACTCAAATCCGAAAGGGGATGGACGTGGCAATTTTTTAATTTATATCAAACACTATAAATGTATCATGAATATTTTTAATTAGTGACTGGCTTGCGCATTGATTTGTAATATATGTATATATATATATATATATATATATATATATATATATATATATATAGTGCAGTAAATTATATTATTATTCAAGTAGAAATACTCTCAACATTCAATATTTAAATAGGACATCCTGTATATTTCTGCAGATTCCGATAAATCTTGTTCTTTCGAATCCGTACATAGTGGTTAAGATTAAATAATGTTAAATTCCACAAGGCAAGCCCTTTCAGTGGTCGAAACTCGACCGTAATTCATTATTTTTTAAATTCAAATGTTATTGAGGTTTTTTTGCTTGTACAAAACGACCTTAGCGTGTGTTATCATTAATTTTTCAATTCGATCTTTCTCAGTTAAATACACAATTTTTATTCGTACAACTAATATTCGTGAGTTACGATTTACTTTTAACAGTTTATCAACAATAATTATTACACGGTTATTCGCTAATAAATAAGCATTAAGTTGTAAAGTTCTATAATTTCTTATTTTTACAGATTATTGAAACTAAACCAACCAGTATGTATAAGTTCAAAAGAACAAAATCTTAAGAAATTTGCAGAAAGATAAAATTTTTATATTATTTAAATATAAAAAGTTGAGGGTATTTCCGCTTAAGCCGTCCCTTCTAATACAATAAACAGCATCATACATCTTTTAAAGAAATGATCTAAATTTTGTTCATTTTTGATCGACTTCAAAAAAAGGAGAAGGAACATTCATGCCATTTTTTTTCTGTAGCTAGAGTCATAGTTTTTTTTTCGATACTCATGTCTATATTGATTTTCATCTTCATTTCATCATGGTTAATTTCTGAATTTTGTTTCTCATCAGTTTCATGTAATCATTTTATCCTGCAGCTCAGCTCTCGTCGTCTATTACTCCTTTGTTAGTTAAGATGCGATTTTGATAATTTGCAAACTTCATTTGTAATTGTAAGGCCTATCTACTAAAATTACTTTGAATTATACAGAGTGTCCCAAAAGTTATGTGCAAGCATTTTGATCTTTTTTTAAATTACATGCCATATATTTTCTTGCTTATTTTGATAGTCCTTATAGTTTTCTACATGGTAATGAAATTTTATAGAAATCGGATCAGTGATAATCATTTAAAAAAATTACAACTAAAAGAAAATCGTCGTTTGGTCTCTATCTTATGAACCGCAATCGGTAGAGAGCTGAAATTTTGAAATTTTCCGTTGCCACTACAACAAATATTAAGTCCGTCCGTTCGTCTGTCAGCGGTCAGTATCTCGAATCGTAATAGGCAAAGAGTCAATGTTTTCAGAGAATGTGTATTTCTATTACCGCTATAACAATACTAAGACCATAAATCTGTCAGTCTGTATCTTATGAACAGTAATAGAGGACAGAGGAATTTTTCTTGGCACATGGCCGCATTTTTTATCTTTAAGGATTAAAGATCTCCATTGCTTGAGTATAATTTCATAGTATATTTACAAACTAATAAAGTTAGCAAACGTGATTTGTAAATGTATGGAAAATCTGTCATAGGAGTCCTTCATACTTCATAGCATTGTCTAAGTATTCTGTGAACTTTGGCTTTGTATAATATAGTATTTTCTAGAAAAAGGCATCCCCCAGATTTTATTAGAAGATTATCTCACGATAATCCCGTGCAATATTTAGGGTTCACTATCATTTGTATTGCACCTTTAAGAATGTCTTGTTTACAACAAAACAAACGATATTTTCTTAAGTTTATATAATTTTAATATAAATACTAATAATGTTGAGTAACCAAATAAGTGTTCTGTAATAAAATCTTTCTAGGGATCTTATTTATGTTTTGGTCGTTTTTGTCTAGGTACCTACTATTTCAGGATAAGACCAAACGATTTATTGCAATAGTAACCGAGACTTGTTTGTTTAGCCTGAAGTCGAAATACTTTTTTGTAAAAGAGACTCATATTGTGAATGAGATTTTCAAGAGCTTATCATCTGATACTACTGTCTTCTTTGAAAATAATTTGGTTTTGACTCGATATTTATTATATTATTAGTAATACTACAATATACATAATATATTCTATTTATCTATTGACAATCATTAGACAAGAGACGTCATTAACAATTTCAATAATGGAAATTCTAGGATTAGATAGATTTCGGTTATTTGTTTATTGGCTAGTTAGAAAACACTTTGCTGACCTTATTGTTAAAATTTAGTCTAAATTGCCAGCTAATTGCATTTGACGATGTAATAGTGACATTAAAATATCATTAAACTAGTCTTAACCTTAATGGAAACAATTGCAGTTTGCATTTCCATTTTTATTTCAAAATAAAATTTTAGAAAAAATCGGTAGCCACCATTATGGAACTTTTAGTCTATCACGATGAATATCAAAATTGGTATTAATCAGAGCTCCCGGAATATAACCTCTATCAATAAATATATTTTTGGTTTTTGAAAATTGCAGACTCTGAATACTATGTTTTTCCTGACATACATATGTATTCTATTTCTGATTTTTTCTCTCTAAAGTTTATCATTTTCAGATAATATCTATATTTTTTTTTAGTTTAGTATATTTTACGAGGTTTTCTATTGAAAATAGAATAAGAAGTCCTGGTAGGATTTTCTTTCGCCAAACTTCATTGCTCAAATTTTGTAGGTACTTAGTCTAATGGTACAAATAAACTGATATCAAAATTTTGAAAACTACTCTCAATAGCCATAGAAAATTTCGTTGTATAATATAAAATTTAGAATAGGTGAATTATTATTTATTAAATATGTTTATGTGATATAATAATATATTTAAAAAAAATATTATTCCATTTTTTTCGTTAGTAACTTATTTTTCAATAATTTAAAAATTCAAAAAACCCTGAAGGTTTTTTGAATTTTCCAGGATTAAAATAATGCTCATTGAGACAAAAAAAACGTAACTGTTACTCAATCGGCTGATGTTTTATTACAATATTATCACACACTATTATTTCTTATAAACAAAATGAATGTTTATAGTTAAAAGTAGGTAAGTGTATCAATATTCTACAAACAATAGAATAATAATATATGTATTTCGAGGGCACATGTAGTAAGTAGCTTTAGAGAGTTTGATATAGAAAAAAAAATGCAAATTCCAGTGAACAACACATAGGTACACGATTTTTATCTGTGATAAAAGTTATCCTGATTCAATAAACAATCAGTCAGGTAAATCAGAGTTTTGTATTTATAACTCAAAATATTGCCAGGATGTTGAGGAACATATTTAACTTTTCAGTAGGAAGTGATAGTAATGACTAATTTTAAAATATCTCAAGTATTACTATTACTATCTCAATGATTTCAACGTATCAAAATCACTATATCTCAAGAAAATGTTTGTGAGTGTACTATTTATGTAAGTATATTTTTAATCAACTTCCTACTCAACTATCTCGAAAATCGGAAACGATATTGGTATCGGACTGGTTTTATTCGACGCTACCAGCATATTGCAGGAATATAAAAATCATATTATGTTCCATCGTACCCAAATTTTGTTAAGAGTTTTTGTCAGGACCTAGTTTATTAATTGGGGTACTGAAAAATACAAAATAGTTTTCATTTTATTGGTTCTGGTAATTTTGAAGTAGATCACTTATAGGTAGAGAGAAGACTTTTAGCACCAACTTCAAAAGTACCAGCACCAGCAGAATTAATATTTTTTGGTATTTTTTAGAGCAGCAACTAATCAAGTAACTACTAGCTTTTGTGAGAAATCATTCGAAATGTTTGAGTCTTCACTTAGATTCAGAAATGTAAAATCATAGCGGAAACACACATATTTCAGACTTTACTATTGCTGTAATTCAAAAACCATTATTTTTTATGAACATTTTGAATGCTGCCGGATTTGGTATCTTCTTCAAATTTAACGTCTCAATATTTTTAATTTAAAAAAATTTTGACCGCTCCATCCAATTTCGAGGCTGTTTTCTGGGGGAAGATGTTGGATTTTGTTTTTGTCTAATATGGTATCATTTCTCATTCCTTTTTCATATGAAAAAAAAACACGAAAAAAAAGCAGATAGTCCAATTATATATACCTCTACCGTCTGGGAAGTCGATCAAAAATAAGATTAATTTAAATATCGCTAATGGCAGAAGTCGCTTTTTTAAATTCTAAAAATTCATTATGTACTGCCAATATTAATATCTTCACAGATTTATACATAATCTAGCTACAATTTTCGTCAAGATTATTTTATAAGAAAATTGAAAAGAAAACGAATGGACTTACACATTTTTTTAATTCTACTTTTCAATATACTATATTCCGGAACCCGTACGATTGAATGTCTTTATCTAAGTTGAAGTGTGGATGTCTACAGGAAAATTAAAGGGTTGGATCCATAGAGTTCTTAATTATGGGAGTTTTATAGCAATTATTTGTGTTTACCAGCGTTAATATAGACGAAGGGAGACAGGTTCTAACGTGTTTATGGACAATTGTAACGAGAAGATTGTATCCCTCGTTAGAAAAATAGAAGAGAGTTTTCTTTCAAATAAAATAATATTCTTTATCTACAGCGAATATGCGTGTTTCATAGTGAACATTTTGTATTTGTTGTTAAGATTTTTAGAAGCAGTACGGAAATAGGAACATATTTTTTTGACCAACGAACCCAAACGGACCTGGTATACAATTCGACTCTCGAATGTGTGCGCGCCATAAGTAAACGTACTCCGATTTTGATGATTTTTTATTTATTTGACAGAGAAAACTTGAGAAATGGACCCATATTTATAAAAAAATCTAATCCGAAATCTAAAAACAGGCCCCGATGGGGGTGGAGCGGGCAATTTCTCTCAAAAATCGAAAATCTGAGACGGCAGAATTAAATATCAATATCAGGAAACGTTTAAATTGAAATTTTTTTCAGAGATATGGTTTTCGAGTTACGGTAATGTTAAAATCTAAAATATGTGTATTTCCACTATGAGGAGGGATCAATTTCTTTCACAAATTGAAAATCTGAGACTTCCAAATTAAAGACCAGATTATTTGTAGCAACATATAAATTGAACCTTTTTTCCCTAGAGTTACGGTTTTCGAGTTACAGCAGTAGTCTGAAATATGCGTATTTCTGCCGCGATATTGAATAATAACAAGTACCAGCAAAGAATATCGTGGGTAATAGCATTCTTTGGTATTAGTGGACGTTCAACGATTTTTATGACAAATGTTTCACTCAAAAGTGTGAAATAAACATATTTTACAAAAAATTATACCGACTTTATTAGTTGGTGCCAAGAGTCTTCTATTTAACTACAATAATTGCACAACTTCAAAATTACCATTACCAATAGAATTAATATTATTTCGTATTTTTCAGTGCCCCAACAAATAAAGTTGTTCAATTTTTTTAGTAAAAATATTTATTTTACAAAAACTAGGACCGACTTTATTGCAAAATAATAGATAGAAGACTTTTGGCACCAACTTCAAAAGTACATATTCTATCAGTGCAACATCTAACAACGTCGGTTCTGATTATTGATTTTTTCAGCACTTCTCGGACGCCATGTATTTTCAATGTTGTCTTTTATTAAACTTTGCCGACTCAAATTTTGGATTTTTAGAGTCGTATAATTAAGTTGAAAATTTGCACATGTATCAAGGAACGATTACAATACTATAATAATACAAAAATTGAAACAAAAAATTTAAAAATGTAAAAAAAAGAATTAAAAAAATTATGAAAGCCTGTCTGGCAAGGCTTATAAAATTAATGAATTTAAATCTATTGTTGTACAAACAATATACTAAAAAAAATATTTTCGTGACTCTACTTTTGATTCTGCTTTGAGGCTTATAAAATTATAGTTAAAAAAAAAACAGAAAAACACTCTTTAATTCAAACCCTACTAAAATCAGAGAATAAGTAGAGTTTGTTCTATAGCGACATAAAGTCCACTGGTTCATTATAATTAAAAAATGTAATAATTTCAAAATAAAACTTAAGTTATATCAACAAATTAATACATTTTATTGTAAACAAGCATGGGGTACTTGACATTGGTTCATAGTTAAGAATTATCTTCAACTTTTTAACTCGGTTTGTTATAAGAATGTGTTTTTTGTTTTTTTTTATTTCATTACTCAGTACTGGTTTCAATGAAACTGAACTTTATCTAGTACGGAACCCTTATGTAGGATTGATTGCTCTCAGCTCTGTGTCGATTAAATGAAAAAATCATTAAGTGGTCTTTGAGGGTCGCAGCCATAAAGCTATTTTTTTATATCATCAAACATTTATAAAACTTCTTACATTTGAGTAAATAATTATGCATTTTTTTTCAAACCACATCAGCACCATCAAGGTACGATAAGAATCCCATTCCAGAAAAACATCCATAGCTTGCATAATTTTTGTTATTATTATTAATACATTCATCACCACTGACGATATCTGGAAAACATTCCTCGAGATAGCAAAATACAATCTACAACACACATTATTTCTCGATTCACACAAGTGTGGCTGGCGTGTATGTGTTGGCCAAGTGGTGGCACCGTCCTTCTTCTTGCCAATATTACAGAAAATGCACCTTCTTTGTCAGTTAACATCGAAAAGGTTTAATACCATACAGCAACTTAAGTAACGATAAGGCGATCGATCCAGTCAAAACAACATGATTAACGCACTTTATTGAGAGGAATATTCTTGGAATCCTTGGTTCCTATTATCGACAATAGGTATATACATTTTTCTCTCATTATGCAATCGTCATACAACACAGTCATTACACAGTGAAACGAGACCAATTAGAAGGGATCATCAATACACAAGCGGAGGGGTAAGTTGAATTTATAGATAAATATCCGTACCCAAATGGACTTTATGATATTCAGAGTTAGACATCCATTGCTATCACTTCTTTGGTTGTTTAGCTTTAATGGTATATATTTGAATTTTCCATAAAGCTAGACTGATCGAAGAAATATAGAAGTGGCCAAACAACATGGTGGATAAAGTGCTTTTTTTATGGTGTGTTAAATTTTCCGGTGCTTGAATGTGGAATATTTGTCATATATACCTCAGAAACTTAAGGAACTATTGGTGTGATTTGTATATTTTTGAAATCCATATCACAGCCTGTAGTTGCTTGATTTTACTGAGGTCTAAACCATCATCAATATCATCAGTTGGACCTGCCAAATGACGTCTACGATTCACTTTTCGACAAACTTTGCTCAGTTGCTGTATATTTAAAAGACATCACTGGGTCTAAGTTTGTCTCAAAGCGAATAGTACATACAACAACATTTCATTGTATTAATATGATCATTTTTTTCGCATTTTTTGTTCATCTAGGCATCGGACATACTGCACTCAGTTTGATGCTATTATTTTTTGACATCACTGGGTAGTAGTATTGTCCGTTGCAGATGATATCAACAACGATATAAAAAACATAATAAATATTCAATAAGAATATTTAATTGACAAAAAATTTCAAGAAAATGCTTCGTTCGTACCAAATAAACACAGATCTCAATCATCTGTTTGATTGACGTTTCTTCAAGGTCATAGAGAACGAAGCCATTCATTATAAAAATGGCCAACACATTTTCATGAAATTTTATGTTGATGTATCAAGATCTTTGAAATGGGAATTTGACAGAGATAACATTAGATGATTTCTGCTTTGGTTTTGTTTTAATTGATAACATCACCGGGTGGAAATCATCCTGTGTTATTTATGTCTCTGCAAGTATAATTCAACATTTAACAACAAATTGGTATTATTTTTATATTGAGTAATTTTGTTATTGTATATCTTTTTTCTATTATTAAGTAAGATACAGATATTCTTATAAGATATACAGTATCCAGCTTGATGATTTTTATATGCTACCATCACTGGGTAATTGTATTGTCTTATAATGAATCTGAATAAGCATCTGCAGTCTTCAGTAACCATTTGGTTGGGTATGCCAGAAATGTCAGTTAGTGATAATGTCTTATATCATCTGTCAAAATATTTGAAATAAATAGAAATATATATTTTTTTGTTGCTTTGGGGAGTTATTTTTTAATAGGACAGTTTGATAAAATAGCAGCAGTAGATACTGGTAAGTCAACTGGAAGTTGATTACTATATTTATCACATATAGACATAAAATATAAAACCTATTTTTGAATATCAAATAAGCATGTTTTTTAAGGCTCCTCCCCTTTGACGGATCTCAAAATTTGACATTTGAAAATAAATTGGAGAATATCTTCTTTTCAATTGACTCATGGTTTGGCATGCAGATATATAAAATGTTTTTTTTTCTGAAACGGGAAAACAGTTTGATATTTTTTCTCTGTTAACAGGTGACACTTTTTTCCCACGGGATGGATATATAGATACACATAAATATCAATCAAAACACGGAATTAAACTGACAGATATTTGATTACTTTAAAGGTTTCCTTAGCAACGCATGAGTAATAATTGTCGCCTACCAATTTAAAATTTTACTTAATAATCTTCTGACTTTAATGAATTGTAATATTTTTTTAATATTAAATCATCATTTCTCCCGTCAAAAAAAAAATAGTGTATTATACACGAGAAAAATATTAGATTTTATCTCTCGGTATTTTGTCCCCTTCCGCTTCACGTCGGTCGACAACACAACCTCGAGCTAAAATCTAGTTCTATTTTCCCTTGTATAATAAATAACTATTACTTTTACTGAAATTTTATAGAGCGCCATATACATTGTATTTGACTAAACTCGAGCAACTTTGCAAATTCAGAACTGCTGAACCTGGAAATATTGAGCGGTAACAAAAACATCAATATCTATATTACTGACAGTAACAAGCCGCTAGAAGCATTTGGTTTTAAGAGATAATCTCCTGTCAAACGAATTTTCTTGGAACTATTTGAATGTTTAACATTTTACTGAGCTATGAACCTCAAAATGACATGAACAGACAGTTGAAAAATGAGGAATAAGCCCAACTAATCATGCATAGGATTGGATACTGACAACATTCAGTAATCAATATTTTTTACAGAAAATTAGACCAACTTTAACAGTTGATGCACTGAAAAATACAAAATAATTCTATTGGTGCTACAACTTTTTAAAGTTGTGCAATTAGATTGAGAACTTTTGGCACCAACTTCACAAGTACAAGCACCAATAGAATTAATATTATTTTGTATTTTTCAGTGGACCAACTGACAACGTTGGTACAATTTTTGGTAAAAAATATTTATTTCACACTTTTGAGTGTTACATTAGTCACGAAAATCGTTGAACGTTCGCATATACCATTACCCAGGTATATTCTTTGCTTGTACTTGTTACTATTCTAAAATCTAAAAACATTGCCGCGGAATACACATATTTTAGACTGCTGTAACTCGAAAACCGTAACTATATGGAAACAAAGGTTCAATTCAAATAATCTGGTCTTTAATTTGCCATCTCCAGATTTTCAATTTTCAAAAGAAATTGCCTCTTCCACATAGCGAAAATACACAGTTTTCGAATTTTAACATTGTTAAAACTCGAAAATCGTCCATTTTTTAAAATGTTAAATTTAAACGGTTCCGGATATTTTCTTATCTTTTATTCTGCTGTCCCGGATTTTCGAGAAAATTTCGGAATAAATCAAAAATCGTCAAAATCCGAGACAGTCGAGTTACCTCCTCCGTTTGGGTTCGTCGGTCAAAAACACAATAATAATTACCAATACATTTATATACTGCAGTTTTGCTAATGAAACTAAGCCTTAATCTGGGGTCACTGTTTTAGACCAATTATCGTAAGAAAACCCACAAATATAATACACCAAATTAAAGGTGGTATAATGTAGATTAGCCGAAAACTATCTAAATTACCTTCTAATCTTAATTAATCATGTTCAAAACCGTAATAATTATTTTTATTTCTATTGGGCCTAACTCTCAATGAATGGCAGCACATGTTAAATAGCATACTGCATACAGTTGACATTTTATAAGGTATAACGATCGGAAAATATTCGGTGCGTTCAGAAACGACAACGCATCTATGTCTATTATATTATTAGAAAGCTAAGCCCTCTCTATATGCTGAAATAACCGTCAATTCATGTGTTAACCAATTATCTTTTTTTTTGATGTCGGATGTATGAGAAATTGAACAGACTTCCTTCATAAGAGACATAAAAATCATTATTTATCTGTAACACTGAAACCGTTATTTTTATCTGCAAGTACCGAATGTTGATTAAACGCATCCAATAAACCACATTCATTTATGACATGACATCTTTAATATTGAGATCTGAATCAAGCAGAAATAACAAATTCCATAGCATACTGGGAGATGAATGATTTCTTGGATAGTTTGATACTAATTATTAATATTTACATTAGCAATTACAATCATACCTACCTTATTGCTGAGGCAGCTGAGGAAGTCCTGCTTCATTTCCGAAACTGACACCCTGTCATTGGGTCGTTTCGGTCCACTGACAGATGAAACGACAGTGCTCAAATCCAAGCCCATGGTTTGTGTGAAGATGGGATCGCTGCCATCGGAATAGTTACGTAGCTGCTTGGTAGCCCTCAAGTATGCCTCAATCAGGCGTATTTGTTCCTCAGAACGATCTACACAATTACATAATATAATCTATACAACATACAACTGGCTAGATTTATACGGACACATTCAAGTTTGTGGCGACAATATTTAATAAAGCAAAAATCATTTCCACTCTTTTCCCATAATAATAATAATCTCGATCGATAGCGTAGACAACCCATTAAACACATTGGTGTATATAGCTATGAAGGCTCTTCTATATTATATATTGTGAGCCAATTTAAAGTTGTACACTTTTTAATAATTAATAATTCTCTATTTTTGCAACGATCTAACATCTTTTTTATCGGAAATGGGAACTTGTATGCTGACATGTTCATAAAATGATACCCATTTTTGGTTAGGAAACGTATGATAAGACAGTTACAAGGGTTTATCTAAAATAGAACTAATTTATATGGTGTCTCACATTTTCGGAATCAGAAAAAGCAATAAAGTTTAAAAATTATTTCCGTCCTTGATATCGACCCTTGAAGAGATAGCGAATCTGTATATGGCGATCTTAATCATATATAATAATTATATGAGTCAGAAACTTACTTGTTTGACGTAGATACGACAAAGCATTCTCATCTACGGGAAAATATCCCACTGTAGCCCCATATTCGGGACACATGTTTGCGATGGTCGCTCGATCAGCAATAGAAAGAGCTGATACTCCAGGTCCATAAAATTCGACAAACTTTCCAACAACGCCCAATTGTCGTAAATTCTACAACAATAGCACATATAATATGATTCTGATGTACCGGGTGTCCCATTAAGAGAGGTAATCGTCTGTATATCGGAAACTACACATTGTAGAAACTTGTGAAAAAAATTAATAGGTATTTAAAGCAGCCAACAGACAATCTTGGAAATTATTTTCAGGATATCTTGAATTAAAAACGTGGTGTTTCTCGAAATTTTGCCATATTATTTTAACAAAAGAATATTTTTTTCTTAAGCTGAGATAAATTCAATTATTATTTGTTGAACACTTTTTTCTCTATCTCTAAAAATATAGTGGTGGGGTTGGGAGTTTAAGTGTTTTTGTAGAGAAACATCTATAACTTTAAATGGGCTAAACGAATTTTAGCAAACAAGGGGTCATTAGAAAGAGCTTCCTTAGGTGAAAAAATCTACCTCACTCAATGTGATTGTAAATAGGTATGTTGCCACGAGAGGTCATTTTTGATATCAGGACAGAGATTGAATTTATACTCAATAAACCTAGGCTATGTCTCTCAAATCTTTTCTATAAAGAAAGCAAATTACTAGATATTAGACAAATATTTTTAAGAAACTAGTTACAATCAAATTTAAAAAAATATATGAGTGGGTTCATAATACCAGACAACAAGATTGGTTTTGGGTTCCTAAAATGAGGAAAACAATTGGTCAAAGGTGTCACATTTTTCTTGAGATATTATAATCACTTGTCACACCAGCAAACACTTTAAACTTGCAGTTGAAGAATGGATTAATAATACTTCAAGAGATCAAATTCATACATTGATCGTATGAAATATAATTAAGCACTTTTTAGGTAAAGTTCTTATAGAAATGTACCTATTGCAATCGTTCACACTTTTGAATTTCGAAAAAATTTCAACGGCATGTTGTTATATGTCTATAAGTTAGTCCAAAAAAACATTTGGTTCAAAAGTTTATATAGATATATATATATATATATATATACATATATATATATATATATATATATATATATATATATATATATATATATATATATATATATATATATATATATATATATATATATATATATGGGATATTACGAAATTTGTTAACACGATAGAGGTCGCAGTTTTGAAGGTATCAAGTTGAAATTTGCTACAAAAATCAATCTCTCAAATATCTCGGTCGAGTTCGTTATTGGGCAATATCGGGTAAGTAGTTTCAAAATGGCGACCATTCAAACATTTAAAAAAATTATCAAAAAAGAGCAGTAGTGTAAATATTATTAAAATAATTTTAGGTTATAGATATAATCAGTAGCTACAACTTTTGTTCAAAGCAATTTTTCATAAAATACACAGGTAAAAAAATAAAAATTAATAAAGAAAAATAACAAATATTGATAAAACATGAACACTCAATATAAATTTGATGTAATTGTACATTTTCTGGAGATCTTCATATAGACCCTGATTAAAAAAAAAATATAGTATATTTATTGAAAAGAAATAGACGAAAAAAAAATCTGCCTTGAAGTGGACTCGAACCCTGTCTGCTTTATATTCAACAGCCAAAACAAAAACATCTAAGCGCAAGTCTATGACAATTTTATTTAATAACATGTAGGTATACCAATGAAAAGGTTCTTAAAATTTCAATTCAATGAATTTTGAAAAATTTATCTTTCCGCTGACTACAGGCCATCGGGATTTTTTTACGTTATACCCATAACTGATATCCTATCTTTATAAATACAAAATAAACAATTAAAAATTATAGACTTTTGTAGGTATGTAATTCAAGTTTCCCAAGGCTAGTATATATTTGATAATATTATATAATATAATATTTTCTCAGATGTTTCCTATTGCATGAGTAAAAGGACAAGCCAACTTACGAGGCTTCTTCATTAATAAGAGCTTTCCTTGGGCAAACTTACCAACGCCACGAGGTGTTGACCTTGATCGTTGTGACTGCAGTTTGGTATGATGCCTCTAGAGGGTATTGTGAGAAATTTCGAAAAACTCCACTCTTTTTAATTCAAGATAGTGATCACGCAACCTATGGGGGCCATATTAGGATCTTGAAAATAATTTCCAGCTTTTCTCTTGGCTATTTAAGTTATTAAGTCTTTACTTTCCCATATACAGCCAGATACCTCTCTCAATGGGACACCCGAAAAATAATAATCTTACCTTTGTTATGGTCAATACTAAATCTGTGGAGGTTACGTACTGATTCAATTCACCATACAATTTGTAGCCGACAACCTGTGGTAAGATCATGCTTATCGATTGACCCAACATGACAGCCTCAGCCTCGATGCCACCTACACCCCAACCAACAACACCAAGGGCATTGATCATGGTGGTGTGAGAATCGGTTCCAACCTGGAAGACAATCACAGAGAATTATGTTTTTAAACGACATCACAAAAGGAGAACGTATACAATTCGACTGTATGTCAGCTTTTTTAATTAATGCATAGTTATTTTTATGATTTTCATTTTATATAATCAACAAATGTTAAATCCAACACCTCCTTCGCCCTGAAAACTTGCTCCAAAGGGACTGGAGGAGGCAAAATTTTACATATCAGTATAGGCTTCCATATTTTTTACTTAATAAAATAATTAACTTATTTCTTATTTACAATACAGAATACATATCCGTAGTATTTACATCAAAAGCGATAGAAAGTAGTAAAAGTAAAAATATATCCACCACTATCAAGCATAATCTAATGATGTTATGATGTCATTTTTGACCGTCTTCCCAAATGGAGCTTTTTTAATAGTAAACTTGCTCCGAGTTTCATCATTATGTTTTCATTTGAATGAGGATTATTGAGAGCTGGGCCCATCCAGCATGTTTTTCCCCCAAAAACTTCTCCCAAAAGAGGCGGAGGTGGGAATTTTTTAAAAATCAAAGATTTGAGACGGAAACATTTAAGAAGAGACCATATCCGGCAACGTTTAAATTATGCATTTAAAAAATGTATTAGTTGATGCACTGAAAAAATACAAAATAATATAAATTCTATTGGTGCTGATACTTTTGAAGTTGATGCCAAAACTCTTCTATCTAACTACAACTGCACAAAAACACGCAAATAAATGTAGACATTACTTCTGAGACGCACTCTATAATAAAAAAGTAGAATTCGTTGTATAGAGAGAGGACGCTAAGACTAGGGTAAATGAACAAAATAAATGATTTTTTTTGGCCTGTATTTGTTCGCGGTCATCTCTGAAATCTGAACGGATTCTAATGCCGTCTTGATGGGTGGATAGAACTCGGTTTGCAGCAGAAAATAGGCTTAATTTCATTTAAATCGGATGTCAGGAAGAATTTATTCTCATTTATAGTTATTAAAATGAAACTCAATTTCACGCGGACGAAGTCACGGGCAACAGTTAGTAATATAATTAAATACTATTAAATCGCGCGCCCAGTTATTTGATTCAGCAAGTAAAAATAATTGAAAATGGTCATATTCAATTTTGGCTAGAATATGAATAAGCAGGTAAAAAATATTAAATCTCATTGTCTTAAGCGATCAGCACTAACGTAGAAATTATTTCTATGAAACGGGCACCTATGTCTTGCGAGTTGCGAACATTCGTCATGAGAATTTCAAATCAAAAGAGTTAGTTTTTCTTAAGATTTCGCGAATGTTTTCTAATGAAAAATAAGTTAGTAATCGTCACCAAAAGGGTAATATATATTTGAACCGAAATTGCTTTCCGGAATAAGGTTGTTACCTTTAACAACTGTTAATGGTACAGCACCGACTTCGTATCATTAGCTTATTATCGTATTAGACTCGTTCCGACACATTCTAGCCGGTGTTTATTTACGTATGAGATTAAGCTAGCTCTCAGTTATTAAGCTCGAACTCTTGATTTTCCCAAAAAACAAAATTCATATGACAATGTTATTATCAAGACATGTTTTGGTTTTTTTGTCGGTATATACATCAGAATATGCTGCCGACTATGTATCAAATTAACGCGCTTTCTTCTAGTCTAGCGCCTGCGCAGGAGTTACGAATATATTCTCCCTCTACTTCTATTTATCTTGATCTTGTCTGATTCCAGTTAAGAGTTATTCGGTGGTTCTGTTTTATTATTACAATATTTCATCACAAATGTTCATGCATTTTGTTTTTTTTTATTATAAACAATACTTACCACAGTGTCAGGATATAAAACGGACGTGTTTTTATCAGTAAAAACCACCCTCGCAAGATATTCCAAATTAACTTGATGCACAATACCACTTCCTGGTGGCACTATCAACATGTTGTCGAATGCTTGGGCACCCCACTGCAATCACAAATATGATATCTGGTTATTGCTCCTATGCTTTATGTAATTTAATAAAATTTTATTTTACCTTTAAGAATAAGAACCTTTCTTTGTTGCGCTCAAATTCCAAGTCTTGATTTTTTTGCAGTGCATCAGAACTGAAAATAAGGATTTATTTAGAAGTTATATTTACATATTATACGAACGAAGAAATATTTTTTAAAATTCGTATGAACCAGATTAAAAATAAAAAAAATAGATGAATTAGCCACGTTGACACACTTCTCCGGCTGGAAAACCACGGGAACTCTTTATCTATGAACATTTTTCTCGGAAGTCGGTTGAGTTATTCTACCTTAATGTTCCAAAATGGGTTTAAAATTGTTCTAATTGTGAATGTTTGTTATTTGATATTTTCTAGGTGGCAATAACCAAATAATAGAGAAATTTATTATAAAAATACTGCACTATTCCTATTCAAATTATTTTTAAAACCATAAGAAAAATATTGTCTACATGATTGAAAATTTTGAATTCTTCTAAATATCTTACAAAACACATTTGAATATTTTCGTCAGATTTATTATCAAGGTTGTAAGGTACCTTTTTACTCGTTTTGTCAAAATTATTTCAGTTCTTTCTACGTAGTCAAACAGATGTGCATATTTTTCTAATATTTATGTAAAGAATTTATGTCTCAACAATTTAATCATTTTTATAAGATATACGTTCTAATGTAACAGTTTTTATGGAAACACAAAGTGATACTCACGTTCTCGTGAAGTCTACTTGAATTGAATGATCAATAACCAAGTCAGCAGGGCAATTGGGATTAATTTTATCTGGATTCCCACCCAAATCTTTTACTGCATCCCTCATTGCTGCAAAATCTACAACTGCAGGAACACCGGTAAGATCCTAAAACAACCATTCACATTTAGAATTGTCCAGTGTCACAAATAATTATTACCTCACCTGAAGGATAACTCTCGCAGGTTTGAACGGTATTTCAATACCACCATCAATGTTTTGATTGGTCTCCCAGTTCAATATATTTTTGATATCTTGTTCTTTAACTTGAAAATTATCGCAATTTCTAACAGCTGATTCCAAAAGTACTCTTATAGAGTAAGGCAATCGATCTGTATAATATTTATAATAAAAACATCAAATATATAACTGATATTGTAGGTACAAAAAATGATTCATATTATATTCTTACCATAGTTGCATCCCAATGCAGTTATATCATAATATTTGTAGTCTTTGGTTCCAACTGTCAATGTTTTCAAGTATTTATCAAAGGGATTATTTTCTAAAATATCAAGAGGCAGATCAGAAACTATAACTAGATTATTAGCCATTTAATATGACTTTTTGTACTGAATTAACATTCTATATTATAATTTACATTTTGTGCTATGCAATTGGGTGAAGTTATAAAACTACTTTGAATGGTTATTTCTAGCGAGTTTCCTTGTCTCGGTAGATTTTTCGAGTAATTTCTTTTAGCATTATAAACAGAACATTGTCATTGTAAACTTTTTATTCAGTATCTTACCTGCCATGTTTTCTTCTTTAATGTTTGCCACAACCTAATGAACTTTCAACTGCTTTAAATTAATTTATGTATGTTAATTGGAACTCGGCTCTCACACGCAATGAAAACAGCTATTTTTAATATTCCTTATATTTTATAATGGAGTGGGGTTATCATCAGTATCGGTAAGTAATAACTTCGAGTAGCTATCGGTGTAATTTCGTTTCTTATCTATAATAAAGGTGTTGTTTTTGGCACTGATAATTTATCTCGAGGTTTGCACTCAGCACTGCACGCATACACGCAAATCGCGAAAGCTTATAGATGGGATTATATTGTTATAAAGTATTATATGAATAATGTCGAGTTCTTTATTTTGGAAGAAAAATTATAATTCATAACCTATTTTGTTGTATTCTCTTCATCTGTCAGTCAAATGTCAGTTCACTTTGTAGAATCGTGAACCGAGATATATGCAACCAGTAAAGCAAATATTTGGATATTATTATGTTTTTTACATAGACATCTGAACAGATGTCTATGGTTTTATATTACGGATAGGACGATGAGACCCAGATCCGAAAGCAGAGATTATCTCTGCCGAAAGTAGTTTATTTTTTAAACCATGATCACAAAACATAGACGCATAGACAACCCACATAGACGGTTGTGACATTACACTGACGTTTCATAAACTGTTTTTGTCATGTTAATTGCTTACCCTGTGAGGGCTGAGGGCATTTAATATAAAAAATGTCAATAAAAAGTAAAAATGATACCGCAGATATGGTTAAATAAACTCTTGCTTATAATAAAATGAAAAGGTGATAAAATCAATGTCATGGAAGCTTCGAATGAAGTTCTAATGCAGGCAATTTATGAAAATGACGTGAAATTCATTCAAAGTTGTTGCCTATCAAGAGGTATTGTATTTAATTATAGTAGTAGTATTACCTTTCCAATGATCTACTTGGAAATGATCAAGATGAGAAATATTTTTTTTTCGTTATTTGTAGGAATAAATATAAACAAAATATGTTCAAATGGTATGACACTTTTGGGAGCAGCAGCTCAATCTGGAAATTTGTCAGTATTGAAAGCCCTAATTGAGTACCATAGCACTTCTTTAAATTTGGATGTGCGAAATGAAAATTTTTGTAAACCTCAATACCTCGCATTAGATACCGATGTTCAGAAACGATATAAAAACATTGGATACTTTGTCGTGTGTCGAGATGTTGACGAGAACGAATTTGGCGATGGACCTACACCTGACGGAATGGAGGCTTTAGAATGGGATATGGAAGTCAACGAGACACAATTTGCTGGTGAAGCATACAAACTAATATTTTAATCTTAATTTTTGTATAAACTAAGCCTCCATACTGATCTGTTTATTGTTTAAAGGGGAAGAAGTACCTGAAGATGGCCCCGACATGAATATGTATAGATGGTATGCCAATATTCTGACTCGTACTTCCGTGGCATTGGAATCACCTGAAAGAGACGTATGTCGATTGGACCGACATGGTCGTAGCGTATTACACTATGCTGTTAGTTCCGGTAATGTTGAGATGGTTGAATATCTCATGTCGACTGTGGGCAAGGAATTGACTGTCGATCAGACAGACACCTGCGGTTTTAGGTGAAGAATTCTCCATATTATTTCATTTATTTTGTTGACTACAAGGATCTGTCCTTTTAGTCCTCTACATATGGCGGCGGCAAATGGAGACAACGAAATGCTTTTGTGGCTCGTGAAAAGGGGTGCCAATGTTGATGCTATTGGAGGCAGACATAGGCAGTCTCCATTGCATGTGGCGGCCCGAGCTGGTTTCCTCGAGATAATGAGAATTCTTAGTGAAGCAGGTATTGTTTTAATCAGTATATTATGGTGTTTTTGTGATAGTGTGGTTCAACATTCGGAGAGTAATGTTATGTTGTAGGTGCAGATATTAATGCTGTTGATATGGAAGAACGATCAGTTTTGACTTTGGCTGTAAGACAAGGCAGTGAAGAGTCTGTACGTTATCTAGTCAAGTGTAAGGCTCGTGTAAATCATGAGGAATCTGGTGGAATAACGGCTATTCGATTAGCTGTATGGGCTGACAATGCACCTGTTGTAAAGTAAGTTCTTTTTTTTTCGATTTCACTCAAGAACCATGGATTGTGCTTTGTTATCATTGTAAAAACAATTATTTCTAATCTTTTTTGCAGAGTTCTCTTGGATGGTGGTGCAAGACTAATACATTCTCATCATCTACTCCATACAGCTGTTTCGAACAACAGTGTTGATGTAGTTAGGATGTTGGTCGAATCAGGGGCCATGCTGAATGCCAGAGACGATCAAGGTCACACCCCTTTGATGTTGGCTTGTTCCAGAAAGAATTTGACCATTGCTAGGTTAGTTATTCTTAATAATTATCAAAATTTATCGAGCCTAATCTACGCTAGTTTCTTCCAATTCCTTACTTATACCGCCATATTATAACCAGCCTTACTGCCTCACACTATCTCTTCCTTTGCCTCTCTCTTTGCTTTCTACACCGATTTTTTCCATATAGATTTCATTTTACATTTCTGCAATATTGAAAATACCTTCTTCAACACTCTCCCGTACTTACATATTATCACTGCCGTTTGGTAATTTTTCATGGTTCACTTGCAGATAAAACCACCGGTTGAGTAATGGTTTCATGTTTTATATATTCCATCTTTAGTTCTTACCTTTCTACTCCAAATACCTTTTCTCTTTCAGGATTCAGTTGTCCATTTTTATATCTTCACACTCTTTAGTTCTTATTTTAATAGTCTCCATTTTGTGTTTTAAATTTATTATCAAATGTATCTGCTCTAATTTCCATATATTTTAACTATATATGTATCTTTCTATTTTCTTCAAACCTTTGAAAATTGTTATACAGTTCTTTTCTTGTTCTTGCTAACAAAGTGATATCACAATAACACAATAGACTGTTTCTTGTAATAACTGAAGAATCAATGTTTCCATCAGTGTTGCATTTTATCCCACCAATATCCAGGACTTAATGAACAAGTGTCTCAGTTCTTGAAAACTTTCGGGAGCTTACCATTCACTATAGAAATGTATGAGTGGACCTTATAAGCTAACTCCTAACTAGTTGTTCTATTTTTTGGTCTGCTAGTCCTTTTGTTCATTTATTACTTGCACAAAATAGTCGATAAATATACTTATGTACGTAATGACGGCACTATCGTTTTAGTATTCACCAGTTGGCGCCACGGGAGGGTGAGGTCCTGTAATCTCAGGTGTCAAAAGTTTTTGTTAGCGTGGAGCCAGATTATCAGGAATTTAATTAATAATAATCAAGTATATTGATTATGCCTCAGTGTTGAATAATTGATAGAAATCGCTTGATGTTTAATGGCATTTGACGTTATAGAAGACCTCACATTACACTAGTAAAACTAGCAGTGAATAAAAATAAAAGCGCCTTAGCCCTCACTTCTCTCTTATTTCTGTCCTGCCCTCAATCTACATTAGCTTACTCTTAACTTTCGGCTTTGCCTTCTTTTCTTAATATACTCATTTATTTACTTGTTGTCATAGCTGTCCTATTTCCCTCTCTGTCCATCTGCTTTTTAA